>JAOVVA010000048.1:20174818-20193113 GCA_028565275.1 Leiocassis micropogon
ATGGTTTGTTTACTCCTTTTATACTTCCTGGTTCGCGACCGCTTAACTTCCGGGTCCTAGTGCCGGTCGCGTTCCGAGTGTGCATGACATGCTCTTATCCAGAACGACTTACATTTACAAGTATCTGTACTTGTGTTTACCTGCCTCTCACTTGCCCATGTTTAAACTCTAAGAAATAATACAGCCAGTACTAGAAGGACATCATATGGTCAAATGTAATTTTTTTTTAAATCTAACTTTTAAAGAGCTCATACAGTTGTTAGTGTGGATACAGGCCTTTATTAATATGGGCGATGTCAGCAAAAAGGAATAGGCCATGACTAATCTACTAATCTAATATATATATATATATATATATATTTGACTTCACCTACTACTAATTTAGCAAGATTGTATAAATACGCTGTCTTTTAAGGACTGCAGGAAGTGAAGGAGTAGTTTAAGTATTTTGAAATATTCTTGGTTGACTCATTGTGAATTGGTGTCTTCACAGTTTACTCATTAGTTCTGACAGTTTTACATGCTTAAAAAAATTGTTCATTTGCTAGTTTGCATCCACTGGTGAAGTTGTTGTACACCCCTTTGTAACTTTGTCCAATAACAGCATATTTGCTCTCTGTAACTAGTAGTGTGTTGCCTGGCATAGGCAATTTTCTAAATCAGTAAATTGTCAGAAGCAGCAACCACACACTGTGTCCTATAGGTGCATTAGTGACAATCATCAACAGGGCCGATGTGCAGGGCGTTAGGGGAAGTTTTGAAAATGGTCAACCCCCTCAACATTTTTCTACAAAACTGCTTGGCACTTGCTTTTCTTTGACTTTTTATATATTGCACAAAACATAAACAACATCATCAGCCAAGAAACTCCTAATATAGTAGAGTCAGGTAATTAAAACCATGTCTACACAGTAAAGGAATATCATACTGTATTTTATATTGAATATACAGTCAAGCCTATTAGTGAGAATGCTTCTAGTTCCTGTTCTCATGAGGTTCTCTTTTTGTTTTAGTGACTGTATGCACTCGAGGTGGCATGGACACCACAAAATTGTGCTTAAAGTTATGGCCTATGTTAGATCAACTTCATCGTCTGAACAGATGGTTCAATAGAATTGACTAGGCATTGGGAAAAATGCCCTTTTGTAGAAATCAGTTAACATTGTTGATATAATAAAATTGCTTACATTTAAATAAACACCTAGTAAAAGGAAATCTTTCATATTATGTAGATATTTGGAAATGATCAATACATTTACTTGCTTTGTTTCAAATATCTCAAAAATTGGATTTTCCATGTGCTCTTAGACTTTTTATTCCTACTGTGGGGAGTAAAAAAATTTTATTGTTTCATCCTTGGTGAATGAGTATTATATACAGTAGTAGTATTTGTGGGGGGAAATATGTATTAAATTGTTTATATTTAAAAAAAAAACCTCCATAGGAAAGAGAACTTCTGATGTTTGCATCCTAGGGTTGATTTTTATATATAGCCCAAAGAACAATAACTAAGATTAAGACTAAGACTAAGATTATCATAAACACTACATGCGCATCAGGGTATTTGGTGCCACCCCAATACCCTATTCCTAATTCCTAATCTCTTCCAAATAAACAGTGCTGGTCCTGACCTACAGTATTCTGTTGATCAATCACTCTCTCTTTTTTCATTACTCAGGAATAAGATCCCAATCTACATAAACTCCTCTGCTTTCTCCCTTCATCTAAAAGTAGCATCTCACTCTTTTTGCAGAGAACAGCCATGGCCACAGACCCAGCTGACTTCATCACACTCAGCAGCTTAACTTTTGAGTGAAAACTGGATGTCCACTTTGGTGCCAAGAGAACAGGAGCATCTGCAAATAAATAGAAAGTTATTTCTAGCACTCCATATTCACTCCAACCTTGACTGCATCTTGGTATCCTGTCCATGCAAACCACAAAGACAAGTAAAGAAACAGAATACAAACACGCTTGAAACAGAAAAGAGTCAAACACCCACCTAAAATGGTTTTGAATACCAAGAACACAAGGACTATTCTCACTGTTCTTGAACAAAGACTAAATCTCACAAAATAGAGCATATAAGATATGTTAATCTTGTACAATACTGTTTTTACCAAAAATGGTGATGGACAAGAGTGTAGACCTTTTCCAAATCCAGTGATTGCATTTAAAAAGAAACAAGAAAAAAACAGGTTCTAGCTGTTTTCTCATAACATGTTTGTTCTACCCAGAATTTTAGGACTTGCAAGTAAATTTCATTCTGACAAATTGCACGTGACACAAATAGTAAGTGTATGCACAAAGATTTAATAGAATATGAATACATTATTCATAATAAACAGATATGTTAAACAGATACAAATGCAGATACCAATACACATACATAGAGGAGGTTCTATGTTTGTTTGCTTCTTTGTTTGTTTGCTTGTTAATAAAACTTACCGAAAGGCTGACTTGCCATATAGTTGCATCTAGTAGTGTCCACTGAGGTAGAATCTTTCAAGCAAGTATTCAGATATGAAGCACGTTGGACAAAAGGGGTCATTTATTCATCTTACATAGCGGTGTGATGAACAACGATAATAATAACAGTGTGAGTAAGATTGAAAAAAAAATCTTCCAGTTTAGGCAAAACCCACTTAGTTTAAATTCAAATAGATATATAGATATGAGTTTCTGTAAAACTTGATGTTTATTTCTCTCTCTCTTTCTCAAAAGAAAAATAAACATGTATTACAACCAGGTTTTTAAAGTTGTAGATCCAGGGCTGACTCCACTAGATGAGCACCCCCACCTCAATAACTAGCTTTTATAAAATTTGCTTGTACAGTATTTTTTTTCAATGTTGCTGTACTATGTACTATGTAATTTAATGTACTATGAAATATATTGGGAATCATGTTTTCCTTCATGCTTTTACAAAAAGTGAGTTGTTAAAAAAGCTTAAAATCCAACTGGTGTATTTTCAAGCAGAGGCATCACTTTGTCTTTTCAGTTTTGAGAGGTGGACACTGTTTTAAACGACACATATGTAATGAGCCATGCATGAATCAATGATGCACATTAAAGTACTTCTGTATAAAAGCAGTAATTTGTTTTAGACAGCCTGACATGAACACTCACTCATCAAGTGGTTACAATGGATCTCTAATTACTTTAATCTCTTTGGATGTTAGCAGTTTTTAGGGATTTCATTGGCCATGGGGGTGGAGAGAGCATTTGAAAGCACTTGAAGTAGTCTGCTAATTAAAGCTCCGTTCCCAACAATTAGCTCTCCCACACCAGAAATGTGTGCAGCAGTGGCCATGTGATACATAAGCAAAACTTTTTTTTTTTTACCTCACCTTCCTACGCTTGAGGAAATTTCAATCTCTGTCTCATTTACATAAACACATACAAGTTTGTGTACGCATTAGTGGCGTATTTCCAATAAATACTACTGTCACTAAATCTTATTATTTCCGCCTTATGGTGCAATTATATATTGATCGTCCATGTTTTGGTGCTCTGGTGAGTGTTTTTAACAACACACTTTACAATACACAAAAGCAGCCACTTGAGGGTGAAATATTACTGGTGACTTAGTGGTGACATGCAACTCATTCAATGTAAATGAGGGTTATAAATGTTGTAAACTAAAAATAATTAAACAGAAATCATTTCATATAGTCTAATGAAATCATGCATTTTCTATTCTGCAAAAAATAGTATGCATTATGTTCTTCAAAGATTTTTTTTTAAATAGTGACCCCTGGAAAACTGAAGACACCATTTTAGGGTGTTTATATATATACCGCTCAAAAGTTTGGGATCACTGGGGAGTTACCAATCTCAAAAATCACCAATTAACAGCACCTTGGATTAAAGCCTTTAAAGGCTTTACAGATCATGAGTAGTAGATACATTTCAACATTTACTGTTTAAAGGAGACGCCTTCAGCATTGCTTTACAATGTAGAAAGAAATAAAAATCAGGAACGACCTTGAAGTTAGAAAGGGACCTCAAACTTTTAAGCGGTAATGTGTATATTCTGTATACAATTGGGTTTCTAAGGCCCCGTGCTTTCCAGTGCTGCTTAGACCTTAAACATTGCTATGAAGAGGTTGGAGGAAATAGTGAAAAAGTTGTGATCAGAGGCAATAGGATAATTCACACCACTAGGTGGCAAACAAGGATAAGAGAAATACTGGAGGAGCAATAACTACATTGTTTTCTTACAAAGTCTTTTACTGTATTCTGAGAAAAGCATTGTACAAAAAATTATCTAAAGACCTGGTGTCTAAAAAACCATGTATCACATAGTCTGCAGTAATTCCATGTGTTTCAGAGAGAACATAGAATTGGTGTCTTAGATCTCAGAAATGCCACAGTGTCTACTGAGAAATGATTCTTTTTCAAATGTTTAAACCTGACCATGTGTACCATAATGTCCAAGTGTTCAGAGTTGAAGGAGCCAACACCAGCTGTATGAGTAAAATGTTCAGATGAGCTTTGATTACGTTTAATCTCTCCATTTTCATCATGCCAAAAAGAAGAGATAGTAGTGTTAAGAGGTATTGTAGCATAAATGTTAGTGGTGTTTTTAGACAAGGACCCTGCTAACCACATACAGTACTACATCTCTCTCTCTCTCTCTCTCTCAGTGAAGTGAAGTGGCAGATTGCATGGGTATTGGAGCACAGATGGTTTTCAAGTAGGCTGGTAGCTCTCAACTTTCATCCACATGTTAATACAAGCTCTTCTTCCTGCACTCTGTCACTGTTTCCATACTCACATGCACTCACGCACTCACACACACACACACACACACACACACACACACACACGCACAAACACACATTTTTAATTAAATATTATATGGACTGTATATCTTACAATAGCAATAGTTTTGAACATCATAGACATGATGTACTTTATTAAATTTATGGGGCAGTTGATTCTATTCCCAGTATGGCACTATTATTGGGTTAATGTACTTCCCATTATGTATTATGCAGTGAGAAGGCTGGCAGTCTCGCAATTAAGTAACATCTTGAAAAGTAACCAAACCAGTGAAACATTTGGCTGTCTGTCAAATAGAGACTTTTTTTTATTTAAAAGTTGTTGATCACTCAAAGTGGCAAATTATTTTTTAAACAAAATTTCAAATGTAGAAAGTTGTACCAGAAAGTTGTAAAGTCTGACACCAAATTAAATCTGAGATTTATACAAAAAACAACCAAAGAACCAAATACATTTGAAAATTCTAAAAGAAAACAAAGAAAATGTGCTCAACTATTAATTTTTGGAGTTTTTGACTCCACTGTATATGGTGGTGGTCTGTATCACCTGTCACTATGGATGCTTTGTGGACTTATTCCCTCTGCAAAATCCTATATCCTATCTGTTTTAAGCTTAAAACAGTTTTAAACTTAGAAAAGACAGGATTGCTAGAAAATATGGGGCCATTTTAATATCAGGGCATGTAACTTCAGGCACCAAGGCTAATATAATATTTATTGTGGCAACCTATAGGCACATAATTCTGGAGGGTGTACTATCACATCAAGGTGGTGTAAAGGTATGTTTATGTAAATTATAACATCAACAATAAAACGCATAAACGCATGACTGAGAGTTTTTTTTTTTTTAGGTTGATGCAGTTGGTTTAATGTATAAAATATTAACCAAGCATGTCAAAACAAAATAAAGTCTTGATACTGTGTTCTAGTCAGTGGAATAGACCAACTAGTATATTTATTTTTTATTGACAAACCCATACCTTTTGTTCTGTTTTATGTTAGTTGAACAGGATAAAAGATGCTATGTGTTGAGTGACAGATCTGTTTTCCTTCCTCCAAAACTCTGTTTTTACTAACACTTCAGCTCAGCTCCATCACCTCTCCCACCTAAACAGTGTTGCCAGTGTTTTAATCCCAGCTCACCAAGCTCATATTTCTTCCTAAAACGTAGTCATGTAGCAGGAGAGAATTATGAAAAAAAGTGGCCGATTGATGCATTGATGGTTACTTTGTATTTCTTCCATTTGCAAATAATCACTCCAACAGCTGTCTCCTTTTCACCAAGCTTCTAGCTCATGGTCTTGTAGCCCATTCCATTGTGCAGGTCTACAGTCTTGTCCCTGACTTCCTTTGACAGCTCTTTGGTCTTGCCGATAGTGATGAGATTTGAATGGAAGATAAGAGATTCAGTGGGCAGGTGGCTTTTATACACATTACACATTGTTGTTAGGAGCTCCTTCTTAAATTAATATGTGTACCATATGAGCACATAACCAGTCTGTGGGAGCCAGAATTATTGTTGGTTGCTTGGGGATCAAATACATATTTCCCTTACTGAAATGCAAATCGATTTATAACATTTGTATTGTGTGCTTTTTCTGGATTTTTGCTTGATATTCTGTCTCTATCCTGTACCATTAACCTATGATAAAAATTATAAACCCTTCACTTCTTTGTAAGTGGGAAAACTTAGAAAATCTGCAGGGGATCAAATACTTATTTCCCCCACTGTATTCAGCCCAAAGATAGAATTTTAATCATAATAATTAACAATATTTTAATTCTTACCCAAAATGGGTTAGGCCAATAAAAGCATGTGTCTTGAAGTGAAGTTTTATATAAACTATTTTATACTGTAATTACATTAATACATAGTTTAAACCTAGATCAATTTGTGTAACTTTAAAAGCATAATCCTTAGGTGTCTGTAGTGCTGGAACAGTAAATGTGTAGTTTTCTATTGTGTCCACCAGAGGGCTGACAAGAACAGAACAATTTGTGCTTGAAGTGAAGTTTAATTATTGGATCCCATTAATCCTTTGTTTGATTTGTTGCCCTCTGGCTAACACCACAATTTTGCCCTTTAAAGAGTTGTATCAGTATTGCCAAGTTTATTTAACTTTGAAAGATTTCTAACACATTCACCTTATCCAGAGCAGATCTATGTACCACAGAACTGCCAGTGTATTCCAATAAAGCACAGCTGGATTAGAGGAACAATCAAACAGTTGAAAGTCATGATCCCCTTTCATCTTTATGCCAAGAAATGAAAGATTACAATTTTTGACCACTTTTAGATATGCGTTGGTCAGTTTGGAGACTGATTGCTTCAATTTAAAAGCCTTTTAGATGGCAGGTTGCAAGTTTGCTTGTAAATAACCAAGTTTCGGGATCATGATCATTGAAGAAAGGTATATCTGCATCCGGTCTTTCATTTTAGATTGTTTTAGAAATCTTAATAGCCAAGCTACTTTAAAGCACAAAATATGATTTTTGCAATGGTTGGTCAATTTTATTTATTTGTTTATTTGAATTTAAAGACATTTTTTTCTGGGTTTTGGTAAAGCAGTAAGCAGTAAGTTATCAATAACACACAAACCAATGTAGTTGAGATTACTGCTGTGGTCCAACTTTTTCAGTATAAACTAGAGCAGTCATGGAAAACAGGAATAATGTATAAAGTTGGTTTTCACTGGCCTATAACCTCTGATCTACTCAAAACACATCTCCACCACATCTCTACTCTATCTAGAGTGGCAAAAAGGCACATTAAAGCTGTTTTAGTGTAACAGTCGCAGGGGCACCCCACAGATTTTTCTCCTTTCCCTACATTGATTGCCTCCTTAGTAAGCTGTTCTTTTAAAGGTTTTGCATGGAGTTCATTCCAGGTCTTCATGGTGCTGAGTGGACTCATTTATCACCTGTAAAAAGACATACAGTAGAAAAAGATTTTGCACTTTGATTGATTTCTTTTAGATATTCATAGTGCAATGATAATGTGGATAATTTGTGGGTTTTACGTACATTACCATCTCTTGTTTCTATAGTCTTAATCAACACTTTCTTCGACAGGTTCTCCATGAGTGGTTTGGCTTCTATCATGGATTCTGTAAAGGAAGGAATTGTTTTATAACATATTTAAATACTGAATTCAGGTGCTGTCTGATAAGAGTGGTCTACCACTTGCTTGTACCTGCACTGTATATCACTTTTAATACACTCAGGTGCTATAGAAGGTGTCTAATTCTGACTGGGTCTAACAGTGATGCTTTTGGCAATATAAACGCAATAAGTTGCTTATGTGGGAGCAGAGATATTGCAGTATATCGTACCTCTCAGATTAAATGAGGAGAAATTGGGCAGTGGTGTGGTGATTCTGTAGAAGAAAAAACACAAAAACAAAATAGCAGGTAAACAAAAAAGTACCAGCCACTATGTAACTAGTGCAATAATCATGCACTGACAATAATGTGCAAAAGGTAAAAAAATCATCGCTAAATCAATGTGGCTCTTGTATATGCATATGCATTTTATGCTTAAAAACTTAACCACTATGTATTTATAAACAGTATATTTTACCACATGCTAAGCAGGCCTATTATGCATACGCGACATAAAGGAACACAGGTTACAATCTCAACTAAATATACACACCTGCTTTCCTCTCCCTCCAGCAGTTTCCTGTAGGTAGCAATTTCAATGTCCAGGGCCATTTTGACGTTCAGCAGGTCCTGGTACTCACGCAAATGACGAGCCATCTCATCTTTCATGCTGCGAATTTCTTCTTCCAGACGGGTGATGGTATCCTGGTAACTAGACGACTCCATGGCAAAGTTGTCCTCCAGTTCCCCCATTTGACGCTCCAGAGACTCATTCTAAACATAAATGTAAAGATTGGGGTGGGTGAATTTTCCCATAATTCAACTATCACTATTAAATGTATACTTACAGTGCCCTTAAGCGCATCCACCTCACAGGTTAAAGCCTGCACCTGGCGGCGATACTCATTGGCATCCTGTTTGGCCTGGCGGATGGCTTCAGTGTTACGTGCAGCAGCCTCTGACAAATCTGCAAACTGGAGAAAGAAAAAGCCATTTGTTTTATATTATATTTAAATATATATTTATATTAGTACACCAATTATTTTTTTAAAATATATCACAGATAGCAAAGTGAATAGAAGGGCAAACTTAAAAGGATTGTTTTTCATCATACCTGGTTTCAAGATATTGTTTAATTGTTTTGCTCTAATTAAGGATTTAGGTCAACTTTGTTCTAATCTATTAAGCATATCAAAAATGTGCTTGTCAGTCCAATGAAAGAGAAAAAAAAACAGTTCAATAATCCATTGTTTAGTGTGCTTTCAGTGATTGGCCATCTGTACTCTATATCCAATAAACCCCAGCATTACCATCTGCTGTGCTCAGAAACCCAGAGGGAATGCGAGCACTGCACGTAACCTGCAGCTTTAGAAGAGACAGATTTAGTGTGAGATCATCAACTACAAAAGACTGCTTTAACCACGGCATCTATGTAAACATAATCTATTCTCTTGTTCTGCAATGAAGCATGGGATATTAGTAAACTACATCATCCATGGTAGTAAAACATCAAAAATTTATGTTAATCGACATGAGATAATCTTGTGTTTAGAAGCCTACCTTGGATTTGTACCATTCCTCAGCCTCATGAATGTTCTTGCTGGCCAGAGTCTCATACTGAAGCCGGACATCCCTTAGTGCAGAGGTCAGATCAGGCTTAGCTATGTCCATATCAATTTGCACATGCTGATCTTGTATCTGGACCTGCAGCTCAGCAACCTCCTGCAGGCAAGTCATAGGGGAAAACTTGGCTTTCATCTGTACCTCTTTTTTTTTAATATTCATTGCACAGAAGCTGTCTTTAAAACATATTTACAGCATCTATTGATTCTTCATTTTTACAAAGCACAAAATTTACCCACTGTTCTGAGACTGTCCAAATAAGTGAAATGTAGTTTACACATTGCAAAAGTTTATTTCCAGCTGATTTTGATTTGCATATAAATGACTCTTCTGATCTGTGCTTCATGTTACTATAGACTGCCCGTTGTATGCCATGATTCAGAACAGTTCTCCTGATGCTGTCCTGCTTTGTAAGGGCCAGTCTAATAATACTCTTCATCCTCTTGACATAATTTGCTAATCTTCGTGCCAGTGCCTTTCTTTGCCAATCTCATTATCCACTCAGGGCTCTGTCACATGCAAGAAACTGCTGTTAAATACCTCATCGTGAAGTTTCTTTAGGAAAGCGATCTCCTCTTGTAGGGACTCCACCTTGCGCTCCAAGTCTAGACGAGCCAGGGATGCATTATCGACATCCTGTGAACAATTAATACGTCAATAAAATGCAGTTATCGGGTCAATGCAAAGATTGTATGACAATCTCTATTTAACACTAATTTAATCGTGTTTTGGATTTTAAAGTTTAAAGAAAAGTGGGTAAGGCACTTGAATAAAATGATGTACAGCAATTTCCTGAAGCTGCAAAGTTGCAGGTGGCACAGGTGGAAGTGGTAGATGGCTTGAAACATACACATGCATCCCCTTATTGTGTGCTTTTACTCTCTGAATGCACCACCTTCCCCCGACTACATCCCCCACTCAGGCAACAGCATGCTTTGTCATTTACCCACATGCCCCCTCTCATCACCACAGAAACCATCCCAGAATGGAACTGACTTCCTTGCCATACATTCAGCGACAAATCTAGACCACATCAGGAATGAAATGTAGAGAGATAAGTTTGAGTTGTCTATAGAGTATACATACCTGCCTGAAACCTTGGAGGTTGTTTTCAGCATCCTCCCTTTGAAGAACCTCTTCTTGAAGCCTAAAGATGAAAGGAATCATTACAGAAAGACTTTGCAAATTGTATTTGATAATGTTTAAAATAGAAACCAGATATCAAGCAAAAATATATCTTCTTAAATTAAACTATATATATGTATAGTGTAGTTTTAAAAATCATAAAGCATATTTGGCATTGTATGCTTTTTTTTCTTTCTTTTTTTTTTTTACCAAATTGATCATCATTGATTTTATGAAATACTCCTCCTCCTACCACAACTACTACTACTAAACATAATCTAAAACAAATCTTACATTTATTATATAGCAAAACTATGTGGAAACATGGACACAACACAAATATGTACTTTTTCAACATCCTATTCTAGAGTTTGCTCCCCCTTTTGCTGTTAAAATAATCTCCACTATTCTGGGAAGGCTCTCCACTGGATTTTGGAGCATGGCTCTTGGGATTTTGTGCTCATTCATGCACAAGAACATTAGTGAAATCAGGCACTGATGTGTCATTTCAGTTAATCCCAACGGTGATATGTGTGGTGGTTAGGGTTCTGTACAGGCCACTCAAGTTTTTCCACACCAACCTTGGCAAACTTCATCTTCATGGACCTTGTTTTTGTATCTTCATTCCAGTGAAGCTGGCTATATTGTATAGTTGTATCCATATTGTATATTGTATTGTATATTGTATAGCTATATTATAAGTTACAACATGGAAAGACATTCTCAATAGTTGTGTGCGTCCAAATTTGTGGCACATGTTTGTTTGGGTCAAATAGGTAAATGTAATGTTCAGGCATCCACAAACTTTTGGCCATACAGTAGGTAGTGGCAGGGCGTTCGTAACCGGTAAATGGTTTTAAAAATCTGGATGCGCTATGGACTATTGAAACTCCAAATAACTATAACCAGTTTATACATACTTTTCTCTTAGGCGTTCAATATCTTCCGCCAGGTTATCTCGATCCAGTTCCACCCTGGTCTTATCACTGGTCAGATGGTCGACTTGCTGGCGTAACTCCCTCATCTCGTCCTCGTAAAGATCTCCGACTCGGGACGTGCCTTTGCCTCTGAGCTGCGCCAGCTCGGTGCTCAGCATCTTGTTCTGCTGCTCCAGAAAGCGCACCTTCTCTATGTAGCTGGCGAAGCGGTCATTCAGGTGCTGCATCTCGGCTTTCTCGTTTGTGCGGTTCGCTTTGAACTCGCTGTTGATGGCATCGGACAGGGCGAAGTCCAGCGTGTCGGATGTGAGTCGGGGCAGGTTGGCGCTCCGCACTCGCACACTTTTGCTCGCGGTGATGGACGGAGCGGAGAACGCGCTGTAGGAGGGACGCGGGGCGCGCGCCGGAGCCGAGTACTGGCGGCTTGAGTAGCTGGAGCGCGAGGAGGCATTACGGTCACCGCCAAATATCCTTGTGTAAGAAGATGCCTGGCGGGAACTTGCTGAGGTTCGGTTAGCCATTTTGTACTTCTGTTGAGTTGCTTCTTACGACGACGCCCGCCTGGTCCTCAGTGCACCCCTGTACAGCGCTGCAGTTCTGCTCGGCTCCGTGCACGCGCCCGGGCTTTATACTGCTCTTCCTATGCAAATTACTTAACGGAGCGCGCGCTGCTGATCACGTGCCGAGGGACTCATTCAACAGTTATCACAAGAAAACATGATATATAGCAAAGTATTATTAAATATTTTTTGGTGCTATTCGTGGTGTAGGGTTATTTATTACATACAGTACTTGCATCTTTATAGCGCGACAACAGTTTTTACCTTGGTATTCTCCCTGATAGCATTTTTTGGGCAAATATGTCAGAGTTCAGGAAAAAGAAACAAAGTTGCTTGTGATGTTAGTGTATTCTGTAATAATTTAACATCCTCACGGCACTTGTAACTTTTGACCAAAAACAAACAAACAAACAAAAAAAAACCGTAAGTGAAAGCAACCGTTTAACTTTGGTTTGACATTTCAGTAGATTTTTTTTTTTTGCTACTAAAATGGCCAAACCACAAACAAAAAAACAAAATAACAATTAAATAAATTCAGATAAAGGCCAAAAGGTGTTACTAAACCCATGATTAAACTTCCATTACTTAACTGATGTGGGAATGCCAGTCAGCGTAAACTGCATGTCTGTGGACTGTGAGAGGAAACAATTATATTATTCAATAATCAATTGGAACTACAAATAATTAATGCCTTAAACGTGTAATTAAGAATGAAGGTAAACTGTAACTAACGAATTACCGTCACTAAAAGGTTTTCAGTCTGTACTAAACTAAATTAAAAGTAAGACGCGTGCGCCTTTAAAATATGTTATTCAATTTGATTCCGTTCATATTAAATGAATCAACACCTTGAGGATTTCAGAAGCTTATGGTTTGTTGTGGATTTGTTTTATGAATGTCAAGCTTAAACAAGACATGTTCAAAAACTGCCCAGCGTATCTGAATTCATCCGACTTTGGGGGGGAATCCTCTGTAGAGCGGAACTTTCTACCGCGGAAGTTGTTTCCAGACGGGTTTGTGTTGTTAGCGCGCTCTTCACGTTGTTGTGATTTGGGATTTAAGACTAATATAACATGGAGAAGCTCCGTGTTCTGGAACTGTACAGTGGTATTGGAGGGATGCATTATGCACTGAGAGGTATATTCCGGGACTTTGGTATTTGGTTGGTTTCTCCGTAATATTAATTTTACCTGCTTATACCGGCGACACCAGTTAGCATCCCATAACTGTCTCTCTCATTTCACACACTGAGTTACACAGCACACTCTGTGTCAGTTTAGTCCAAATAGCTTAATACTCTTTAAAAATCTTGGCTAAACTTTTAGGACTGTAAAAAAAATGGCAAAAATGTAGAACATGACTGTCACAATAACAGTGGTAATATTAACAATAACACTAGTAATAACGCATAACAACAGCAGTAATGACAAAACGTAAAGCAGGCGGAACAGCAACAGAAAGAAGACAAACAATAAGAGCGAGTTAGTATCATATTGATTAAGCTGGATACCAACAAATGGGTTAACTGTCTTTCATAACAAGACATGAGATATTCATAAAATCCAGCTAGTTTAGGGAGATATCATTATACTATAAGAGTTGCATAGATTTTAAATGAATGTATAAGGAAACCCAATACTGTAATGCGAGTCTTGGTGTTTAGGATAAAAATAATATAACTGAAATGAGCTACTGTAATCAAGCTGAATATAATGACTTGTTTAAGTATTTTAAATTGTGTTAGATGTCTTTAATTTGTTTACTTTTGTTTTACTCACAGTAAAACACTTCTTGAGACCGGACAGAAAGCAATTGAAAAACTTCCTTACATGTAATCAAATAATATGAACCTTTCAATGAAGACAAAACGATTAAATAAAAGAAAGACTTGACTTAATTAAGACGAAATACAGACTTGTATGAAATGAGGGAAGAGTTAATATTGGAAGTTTTAGCACACTCCCTACAATTATGAGGCACTCTTTCACCGTTTAGTTATCAGTATGTTGTTTTCTGTAAGCTTTGCCTATTGTAAAGTTTTGTGGGAATCATTACATGTAAACAGAGTTAATAATTTAAAGCTTGCATTTATCAAGGTGTGTATTTTATTACAAATAAATTAAGTGTTGCTCAACTTTTTGTAAATCTTCTGGGACTTGGCTTGGATATTGGTTTGGCTTAGGAAACAATTACATGAAAATTTCCTAAAAGAATAACATACAGGGCTCTATTTTAGAATATATGTGCAAAAAAAGGTAATTGTGTAGTCCTGTGAGTCTGTAAAGTACAGTTTTTATTTTCTTATTATTATTATTTTTGTTACCAAAAATGTCCTTTAGCAATAGCATCAAAGTAGGTATCAAAGTGCTGTATGCATGTTCTTTCTTTTAGCAATAGTATCAAAGTGGGTATTAAAGTGCTGTATGCATGTTCTTTCCATTTTTAATCATAATTCATCTAAATTAATAGAGTCTGTAGCATACTCTGCATTGCAACACATTTAATATTATAATTTATTCCTCTTATGTGTGTTTTTCTTTCTGTTTAGAGAGCTCCATCCCTGCTGAAGTGGTAGCTGCAGTGGATGTGAACACGACAGCCAATGAAATCTATAAGCACAACTTTCCAGATACTCTCCTCCTACCTAAGACCATTGAAGTGAGGATCAGCTAATTGTTTTCTAAATCAGTTAATGTTGATGTAAAGATTGTATTAAATGTCAGAATAACTAAATGCTAAATGGACAGCAGGCATACAGGGTAGAGTGGAACGAATCACATTTCAGACACAGCATTACTATTAGATCAATTTGCTGACTGTTTTAGAAAGAAGACTAGAGATTCATTTTAATTAATTGAAGTGGTCATTATTTGCAATTTACTGAAGCAAAACATAAAGCATTTTTCATCTATTTCTGTGTATAAGAAAAATGCTATAAATAAAGTTATTTATCCAGCATTAATTATCAAATAATAAATAGCCATGAGATAAATGCTTTTTGCATGGCGGTGCTGTGATCCTATGTCACCTCTAGGGGCAGGCTTCCTTTGACATAAATTGATGTGATTTTATTTGGGTAACATTTTCACTCCAAGTTATGTGTATAGTATGTGATATCATGTCTTAAACAGAATGAGACAGAGACCAAGCCATAAACTGATTAACTCAACCCTAAATTTAGGTAATAGGTAGGTAATAATAGGTTTATTTGTTAAGGCACATTTTTATGAAAAGCAACAATGTATAGATAAAGTAAGATCATAGTAACATTTTGTTGTTTTTTTTGCTTCTATTTTGGAAAATTATGAAACATTTTTTTGACTACATTTTCTTTTATTCAGGCCTAGTCACACTTTGTCTCATGACAAGCAGCTATGCCAATACTTTGGGTAAAAGAGTAACTTAGCAGATTGAGTGTTGGGTAAAGGTTGTATGCATCGTCAGCATTAGTAATGATGCACCAGCTGCTGGGCTTACAGGCATTAGTGTGATTCAGTTAAGGTTTCCTCATGTATGTCACCATAAATTATGTCCCAAACTTGGTATATATTTTTATTTTCTTCTTTTACACATGAAACTTGATTAAATAATAAGTAATGATTTCGGATTCAAACTTGGATTTTGAGTAACAAGATATTTCTCAAACCAACAGGTGTCATGAGGATATCATTTATGTGTTCATGCTGTGCAAAACTTTACCCTCTTTTCTGATGGATTTCAACCATATTGTTTGTCACACCAGAAAGTAATTTACAGTATTGTTGGAAGTTGTGCAGTTTTATAGTGTTTATAAAAGATGCATCATGCATAATGATTCATTTGAGCTTTTGTTTGATTTCATCCAGGGAATGACACTTAGCGATTTCAATAAGCTGGACTTTGATATGATTTTGATGAGCCCTCCATGTCAGCCTTTTACTAGGTAATCGAAACCTTGTCCATTTTTCGCTCACCCTGTTGTTAATAGAGATAATAAAGAGTAATGTGCTTTTCTACCAATACAGGATTGGGTTACAGGGTGATGTAAATGACCCAAGAACAAAAAGCTTTCTTTACATCTTGGACATTCTGCCAAGGTCAGAACAATCTGTGCTTTCTGCATACTTGCTTTATATAAGATAGTGTGTATTCTTGGCTCCTTCATTGGAAATCTTTTTTTCTTTTTAATTAATCCAAAAAGTGGCTTGTAGCATACGTTCAAATTAGTTATTACAGCAGTGGCATTTTTAACTACACTGCCAGGTATTATTTATTTATGTGTAATAAAACCTTTCAAGCAGGTCCGTATGTCTTATTCACCATATTGCTATTTATTCTTGTTAAGATTTTAACAAGAATAAATAGCAGTATGGTGAATAATATGGTAAATAAGGCTGCAATATGCAGCCACTAATGCTAATACTGTTTTGTTAAAGAAATATTCTCTGTATTCTCTGTTCGTAGGTTGAACAAGATGCCCCGCTTCATTCTGCTGGAGAATGTGAAAGGTTTTGAGACATCCTCTGCAAGGTAACCTGGAATACAGGGCAAGATTTCTACATGGGAGTTTGCTGTCAGTACATGTGTTTCAGTCAGTACTGTTCTGGATTTGTTCTCACCATGTCACCAAGTTAATACACCATGTTAATACAGTTTTATTGAAGCATTTAGTGGAAAATTAGCACAGAGGGACCAAGTGTTAGCACAAAAACATTAGGAGAGTTTGAGGCAGAAGATTAAATAGAATGTACTTGTTTTAGATCTAAACTCAAAATTCAAACTGTGGATTTGCAATTTAACCTGGTTTTGTTTTATTATTATTATTATTTATTTATTTATTTTATTTTATTTTATTTTTTTCAGAAATACTTTGGTAAAGACTCTGCAGGACTGTAAATACACCTTTCAGGAATTTATGATATCACCCACTTGTGTAAGCATTTCCATTCATTCTGTATTTTATATCAAGTAACATTTTACCCTATAAAAATGCAGAATTATGAATAAATAAACTCCAATAACCAGTTATAAATGTATTTTCATCTTGTTAGGCTTAATAATACACTTGTATTGTTCTACATGTTAAAACAAGCCAGTTGTTCCAATAAGCCCAATTGCCAGACTTCTCCTTTCAGTTTGTAGAGAACTTTTGTCGAAAATGCACACATTGAAAGAGCACAAATCTGTAGCACAAATAATAGACTATGAATAATTTGCTGAATTTATTATAAATTTGAAATTTCAGAATAATGTAATACTTATTTACACTAACTTTTTATTTTTAATACAGCTAGGAATACCAAACTCAAGGCTGCGATTTTTTCTTATTGCGAAAGCTCCCTCAGATTCCTTCTCTTTTCAGAAAACAACAGAGGTACACACATCTTGTCAACCTGAATATGGCATATAATTTTCTTGCGAAGAAGCTGACCAGTTTTGACTAACTATATTAAACTGTAATCCCTAACCCCTGCAGATTCTAGAGGGCTTTCCAAAGTCAGAATCTAATGATGTCACCGACGGTCCCATGATGACTGATAGCCATTGTAGTAAAGTTACGGGTGACATGAGAGAAGACAGGACTATAATCTATAAGATGGAGACGGCTCAGGAGCTGGAGAGGAAGCAGAGTCAAGACAACAAACAGGCAGTGAGGAGACTACGGGATTTTCTGGAGGAGGAAGAACAAGTAACAGACATGGACAGTTATTTGCTCCCTCCAAAGATCCTGCTTAGATATGCCATGCTCATGGACATAGTGAATCCAAACAGTAGGAGATCGGTCTGCTTTACTAAAGGGCAAGGATTTACAAATTAAAATGACATTATCTAAATAATTTCCAGCTTGTGTTTGACCACTGACAGTTTTTTTTTTGTTTATTTGTTTCTCTTTAGGTATGGGCATTACGTTGAGGGAACAGGGTCCGTTTTGCAGTCGTGTACAGATGTGGAGCTGGAGAGCATCTTTAAGTCACTGGACATGCTATCAGAGGAAGAGAAGCTAAAGCAGCTGTCCCAGCTGAAGCTCAGATACTTCACACCCAGAGAGATCGCCAACCTTATGGGCTTCCCACCACATTTCAGTAAGTCAGGCTTATGGCCGGGTGATTTAGTGCAAAGATAAGCTTGAATGGTGAGACTAAGATTATAAACATCTTAGTTATGTTATATGTTACATATAT
>JAOVVA010000048.1:20193798-20218535 GCA_028565275.1 Leiocassis micropogon
GCACCTCCACATCATTGCATTCAGTTTTTATTCACGATTTGTATAGTGTCCCAACTTTTTTGGAATCCGGTTTGTATAACTTAAGAAACTAATGCTTTAGTTTTTCATTGTAGAGCATGTTTTGTATGTGTGTGTGTGTGTGTGTGTGTGTGAGATAGGGAATAAGGGGAGGGTCCAAACTTGCATAAGTACAGGAATTTCAGAACCTTAGCTGTGGTTACTGATCTCTAAAAATCACATGATGATGCTTGGTAATGATGTAGTAAAGTGAATCAGCTGCAATGCTATAAGGACCCAACCCGTCGTTCTACCTCAGATGGTTTTGTACAGTTTATTGGAGAGCGTGATGGTGTCTTAGGACCGATTTGGGGCAAAGTGCATTTTTTTTGGCCCATTAAGTCGCTTTTTAGTTTTACCTGCAGTTTGGTGTCTGGAGAGCGTCCTGAGACATAGTGTCTCAGCATGGCTTGGACACTTCAGCTGTCCTGGCCCTTAATTGCCCTCCTCTTCCTCAGTGGACTGCAGTGTGAGCAGGGTAAACATACCCACATTCGGAGCAAAAGAGACATTAGCAATGACCAGTAAGTAGACAGGGTTTTCATTTATTACTTGGTCTTGTGGTTGCACATTGATCTGTGGTAGAGTGATAAGTGTGTAATGTGTATTTTTGTAACTGTAACAAAGAATGAGAAATCTTTATAAAGGCTGAGCAAATTATTTCACCATGTATGAATTATTTTTCTACAGTTTCTAGGAGTACTGTTTCTTTTTAATTTAGTAAATCTCATATTACAGTCCTATTGCAGTTTTGTTTCTGCCAGTGAAGAGATTTTTAGTGAGGTAGTTTTGTAAAAGTGGAACTTTGTGAAGGTAACTGGGGAAGTGAAAAAAATGCCTTCACTTGAATCTGAATTTGGTGCCTTGTGCTCAAGACTTACATAGTTTTTGAACCTGCAGGCCTCGTATGATCTCAAAGGAGGGTCACCTTACTTTTACACCAGGAAACAATAAAGACATCAAGTTTGAGACTTCAGGTACGGGTCGGGTAAAAGTGGGTAATGAGGACCTCTCTGAGAAATTAATACAGGTAAGATCATAAAAAGCCTCAGATCAGATTCTGAGGCACAAATATAGTGACCTTGTGAATATATCACTGAACTAAAATATATTTACGTACATTTTTTACAATGAACATTTAGATAAAAACCAATACAGATGAGATAGAGAAAATAAAGAACAGTGGCCCATCTCCAGAGATCCAAGAGGAACTGAATCAGCTGAAAACCAAAGTGGATGGACTTGACTCCAGAGTCCAAACAGTAGAGCAGGTAAAATTAAACATGATGTGGTTTTCTTCATGTTATATAATTCATGCATAAAGTATTACATATTTTTATGATTTGATATGTTTATGATATTGTGTTTATATATACAGTATATACAAAACCCCATTCCCGATTGTTTTAGATTGTCCAGAAGAAGACATGTAACAGCAACCCATGTCAGAACTCTGGGACTTGCCTAAATCTTTTGGACTCCTTTCATTGCCTCTGCCCTCAGAACTGGCAGGTAAGAGGGCTCTAAATGGCATCCATACACACTCATATTCTTTTAATTATTAACACTGTTCTGTTCCTGACCCCCCTTTTGTGTCATGTCATATTAGGGACCCATCTGTGCTGTGGATGTGAATGAGTGTCAGATCTATGCTGGAACCACTCAGGGCTGCCAGAATGGAGCCACATGCATTAACACTCCTGGATCTTACACGTAATGTGCTTCCTGATCCCTGATTCCTCTACTGAATAACCTTTATCATGAGGTTTTGATCTTACAGGTTTTGATTTTTATTCTAGTTGCAATTGTTTGCCAGAGTGGTATGGACCCCACTGCACTTCTCGTTATGATGACTGTGCAGGGGGCAGTCAGGACTTGTGTGTTCATGGGATGTGCATTGATTCTGACAGAGTAACACCTAATGAGGTAAGCTTGCAGTGCCACTCTAGAATTTGATAGATTATGTTTGTAAGGTTTGTAATTTTTTTTTTGGTTAATGCACATCTACTTTTATTTTTCTGAAGTCATAAACAGGTGGTAGTAAATAAAATGGGGTGTTTAAGTCAAACCAGGATTAGTTACTAATTATGAGAGTAAATATTATAAATACTTTTATTTCTCTACAGTATATAATCTCCTGCTATGCTAATGCACTTATCCCAGCATTTCATTAGTGCTTAGAAACCATGAAGGTAGAAAGTTGTCTCAATATGATGGAACCATGATCAGACTGCCTGCTTGATGTCTGAAATCCTGGCCTTTTTTAATCCTCCAAACATGTGGAAATGGCTTGGATCGAGATCAGGGCAGCGTAGGGAATGTGACAGTAACTCCCAGCTGAGTTCCTGTAATGTGAAAGTAGTGTTCTTGAATAGTTGTTCAAACTGTTCCCACAGACAGATGCATCTCTTCCGG
This sequence comes from Leiocassis micropogon, assembly GCA_028565275.1. Classification (NCBI taxonomy): domain Eukaryota; kingdom Metazoa; phylum Chordata; class Actinopteri; order Siluriformes; family Bagridae; genus Leiocassis; species Leiocassis micropogon. The sequence goes on from JAOVVA010000048.1 coordinate 20,196,271, forward strand.
AAATTGGTAACAAGTTATCTATCAAATTTCAAGGATCAGACGTTCCACTCTCTGAATGTTCTGCAGTGGGTTCTGAGCCACCTTGCCCAGGAACACCATTAATGGAATTATGGCCTTCCTTAAAATGTTTGCACCACTCAAATGTTTTACTGTAGCTGTGAGTCTCATCACTCACAGCTTCTTGAAGTCTTTTGTTAAAGCCAATTGATTTTACATCCTCATTCAGAAATGTAGAACACCTGTCATATTAAAATATTAATATTAAAATATAAAAAATATTAAAATACATGATAATAGAGCAGGTATGATAGTATTAAATAGCAGAAAAACAATCTCAAAAATAGGTTTTGTTATTAGCTCCTTCTGACTAAACATTTTCCTCTGATATTCAATTTCATATAATGCGAAATTCAATGTAGAATAAGGAGAGACAAAAATAGATTAAAGAAATAAAATGCTGTTGGATTGGTTTCTTTGGGTAGATTTGAAGTGACAGCTGATTCCCACTGATACTATTAGCTCTTTGCTGTTGAGTAGTGGGTACTAGTGGGTAATCTAATGGCACTGTGGGTAATGTAGGAAACTGTTAATCAAAAAAAAAAAAAAATTTTATGTTTGGATCTTTGTGGATTTTTCCTTTAAAGGCATAGGAAGTTTGAATCAGTGATGGTCAAGAATCCATTTAATATGTCACTTGAGAACATTTCCCCCCTTTGTTTTCTTAAGTAGAGCACTTACTGTAATGGTATCAGCAATTTGTTCAAGTGGTTTCCAATATACACTTTATCTTATGTGTTTTGTTTCTCTCCCAACAGCCCAAATATAAGTGCATCTGTGATGCCGGGTGGATGTCTCCTCCTGGCATCTCTGCATGCACAGCAGATGTAGATGAGTGTAGCCTTCCCAATAAGCCCTGCTCTACTAATCCCCCTGTACAGTGTTACAACACTCAAGGGTCCTACTTCTGTGGTGCTTGTCCAGCAGGTAAAACATGAGATGGGTTAAAAAATGTCTCAGTTTAAGTGCTAATCTTGGATTCATTTTGTTCTTATAAATGAATTTAAATCTAATCTAGTAATCCAAAATTACCGATACTACTGTAGTGTATATATTTCATTTAAATCCTGGACTAGTGCAGCATTCAAAGCCATCTGTTTACAAATGCTAAATTCACCCATAGGGCATAGAGAAAGGACGGCACAGAAACACTATTATGAGTAATATCAGTCCTGTTGCATGGATTGATTCTGGTGTTACCCATCCAGGTTGGCAGGGAAATGGCTACAGCTGTCAGGATGTGAATGAGTGTGAAACAAACAATGGAGGATGTTCTACCTCCCCAATGGTGCCCTGTCTCAACACCATGGGCTCTTTCCACTGTGGACAGTGTCCTCCAGGTATTTAATTCACCATCCATGATTGTTTTTTTATTTCTTCCTATTTCTTCTATCAAATATTCAGTATGTTCATTTAAATAAACTTGTCGTATCAACAAAAATGATATACAGGATAGAAAATGCACCTTTTGTTTGTATTACTTTGCTTTTCACATCATGTGCATCAGAAAAAATTGGCAATTCCTATATATACAGTTTAGTAAATAGAGAGCTTTGAGATTTGGGGGTATGCAGGATATCAAAACAAGCTTAACCAAGGATATATGTACAATATGCAGGATTTTCAAATAAAGCTTAAGCCATTTTACATTTATATAATGTCTAAATAATGTCATGGTCTTAATTTCTCATTGTGTAGGTTATGAGGGAGATGGAAAAACTTGCACGCAGTCTAACATATGCTCAACTAATAATGGAGGATGCTTTCCATTAGCTACTTGTACCTCTGTTCCAGGTGTCACACACACGCACACGCACTTAACCTTTTTTTTTTTTTAAACAGTAGGCACTCTGCACAGTAGCACATGACCAGTGACATTAAAGAGAACATAAAGCCATTAGGATTTACAATTTAAGTGCACCATTGCTGTGTGTCACTTTATAACAAAACGGGTCATTGTGCACAAATCATCACAATGCATCTGCCTTCTGATATGCAGCTCTTTAATTATTTCTTGTAATGCTTAATATATAGAGAAAAATAATAAATAGGCAGAACATATAGATTTTTTTCCCCACAACTGTACAGAAAGTTTAGCATTTATAACACTAAGTTTAAAGTTCTGATTCGGTGCTGTAATGTCCTTCAGGCAGCAATTTCCCTACATGCACCTGTCCCCCTGGCTATGTGGGGAATGGCTACGGTCCTGCTGGTTGTACTCAGATCACTGACACCTGTGGCACCAATAACCCATGCGTCAATGGCCAGTGTGAGGTAACTGGCAAAAAGTTTTAAGATACATAGTTTAAGTAAATAAATATATTTGTGTATATATGTATGTATATAAAGTAGTGTTTTATTTATAAATTCTGTATTTCTTAATATACGTTCATCAAAGGATGTAATATTTTATTCTCTATTTTTGCCATATTGTAAGTGTGATGACCAGCATCAGTTTCATCTATATTTCCTAGAACACAGCCACTGGATATGTCTGCCACTGTGACCCAGGCTGGACAGGCCAGAATTGTGACCAGAATATTAATGAGTGTGCAAGTAACCCCTGCCAGAACGGAGGCACTTGCACTGATGGCATTAATGGCTACATTTGTACCTGCACATCACAGTGGACAGGCCCGCAGTGTCAGACTCCACAACAAGGTCTGTACTTCGCTGGTGTATCTGCACTTACTTAGACGATACTTTGTTGATAGTCTTTGACCTGAGTTTATGTTTATGTTGATTTTTAGAGTGTGGAGGAGTCCTGGAGAGTTCATCTGGTACATTTAGTTATCCCAACACTCCTGGACATGACGAATATGACCATATGGTCAGTTGTGCCTGGGTGGTCAGAACTGATGCAGACAAGGTCAGTGAAACTACGTCCAACAACACATTTTTGAATGAGATGTTATGAAATAAAAGTAATAATACACAACTTTATTATTTCTCTCCTAGATTCTGCGGATCACATTCCCCTTTTTTGACCTTGAGCAGAGCACTACGTGCAGCTATGACTTCCTACAGATCCATGATGGAGAGAGTGCCTCCGCCTACATGCTTGGCAAATACTGTGGCACTAATGCCCCTGCTGAGCTCTTCAGTTCCCATAATTCTTTGTACTTCTGGTTTCGCTCCGATCATATAATCAATAAAGGTGGCTTCACCGTCGCCTGGGAATCCCAAACACCAGGTATTGTCTAATGTGTTCAGCTCTTTATTATAATGAGCCAGATTTATAACCAGTCACGTTTATATTATATTAAAAAACATAATTATTCATCTAAATCCATAAAAGTTCCTCCTAAAGCAACTTAATCACTACACAACTTTTTGCCACTTTTTAAAGAATTATTTTGGGTGAGACTTCTTTTTTTTTTTTAGACTTTTCATAGACTTTCATCAGGTGAATGTTTAGGAATTTATGTATGTTATGTGTGTTTATATTCTAAATCTTCATGTATGTTTTTCATTTGTCATGTAAGGCTTATGTAGGTGTCCTATAGCCTTATGAACCCTGTCCCTGAATTCTTAATTCATATTATATTGTATATTTCTTCAGAGTATATTGTATGCCATACAAACAAAAGCTATTATTTGTTTGTTTGTTCATTTATTTATTCATGCATTCATTTTGTCCCCAGTATGTGGTGGTCATCTGACTAATCCGTATGGTGACATTAAATCACCTGGCTATCCAGGCAACTACCCACCAAACCGTGACTGCTATTGGACAATAGATGTGGATCCTGGACTACTTATTACTTTTGCTTTTGGAACACTTAGTCTTGAGCACCACCCTGACTGTAACTTTGATTATCTTGACGTAGGTTGACGATTGACCATTAGACATCTATCTTTAATGCCTTTTTATTGTTTATCTTTTAAAGCATAGATTTTATTTTAAGTGTAGAAGTCACATGCTAATTCAGGCTTTGTGCTCTAGATCAGAGATGGCCTACTCCCTGAGGACCCACTTCTAAACCGATATTGTAGCAGTGGTTCTCCACCACCATTGCAGACCACAGGCCCTGCTGCTTGGATCCACTTTCACTCAGATTTTGTTATTACGGACCAGGGCTTCCATATCACATACACCACCTCTCAATGTGAGCATAGGCTGTAATTTCTGTGCCAAATGACAAGACCAAGATGATGGGATTGTAAACAATAGGACAGCACATCTCTTTTACTTATTTTATGATATATTATCAAATATCCACGTGGAATGTGTTGTGTTAGTTATCTAACAGCTCTGTTCTTAGTATTTAAATGTTTAAATAGTGTCGAATTATGCTTAAACAAATATGGGTAAAGCTGTAAATCCTAGATTTTATGTCCATGTCATGGCCTCATAAAGCAGTTATAACATGTTTATGACTAGTAAATGATAAAGGATATCCAGAAGAGATTTCAAAGTTCATGAAAATCTTTTGCAGGAATAGTTCTTTATTTCATTTATTGCTTACATTTGTATGTTTTTTTTTTTTACATCGTACTCTTTATTGCAGTATCTTTTATAATTGTCTAAGAAATAATTATAGAAAGTTAATTTCTTAACCTTTACTATGCACATTGTGTTGTAGCTGACCCTGGATGTGGAGGCACATACACAGAAAGTCAAGGCATTATCATCTCCCCCAACTGGCCTAATAACTACGCACATAACAAACAGTGTATTTATCTGATCCGACTACCTCGAAGTGAGCAGGTGTCCCTCAACTTCACGCATATGGAACTGGAACCTCACAGTGGCTGTGCATTTGATTATGTGGAGGTATTTTGTGTTTTGGTGTGAGAGAGTCGAGAAAATGAGAAAGACAAGTTATAACAATTGCTAAAAATCAATAATGGTGCTTTTACAGAAGTGGTTTTCTTGTCTTAGGTGCGTGATGGTCCAGGGGAAACTGCTCCACTTTTTGGAAAGTACTGTGGTACCACACTTCCCGCCCCCATCTTGTCCTCTGCTAATGCCCTTTGGATTCGCTTTAAATCTGACAGCTCTGTCAGTCATGCTGGCTTCAGAGCTGTATATGAAATCAGTAAGACTTGCTTTCCTTTTCTTTTTTTAAACCACTGATACTGGGAAGGCAAGCATGACTAGTTTTAATGCATGTCATAAATCTCCACAGTGGACGACATACAGTATGCCTTTTGATGATTACTGCGTCAAAAACTGAGAGTTGTATTAACTGTTTTATAAGCTGTATGACTGGAGCTGGATGATTTTAAATAATTGTAACAAAATATCCTTACACCCTACGAGCACCATGTAAATAAATTATATTTAGATCTGAAGAGAAAGACATTTGTCTCTTTCAGACTGTGGAGGAACTTTCTCAGGCTCAGGCCAGATTCGCACACCCCTTCACCCTGACGCCTACCCTCACAACAAGATGTGTGAGTGGGTCATCAATCAGCCCACAGGCTACGTTGTGACGCTCACCTTCCTCACCTTCGATGTTGAGGGCAGTACAGGATGCTTTTATGACTATGTGGAGGTACATAACGCTTCCCTTATATATTGTCATATATTCCCATATATATTGATATATTACTTATCGCCTTCATAGCAAACAGCTATAGAAAAATGCGTTATAATTATCATCAATCGGTCTCCTTTCTTAGGTAAGAGATGGTGCTACGTCCAGCTCTCCCTTGATTGGCCGATATTGTGGAAATCAGGTTCCCAGTATGTTGCAGTCTACACAGAAACACATGTATATATCATTCAGTACTGATGCGTCTGTCAGCAACCACGGCTTCACTGCAGAGTATGGATCTGTTATGGAAGGTGATGTATCGTATCATTGCACTATATGACTTGTTCTCTGCTGTAAAATAGTTGATGTTTTATATAACTCTAAGTGATTTTAATGTATTGATTTGATTTTATATCCAGGCTGCGGAGACACTCTCACAGCTCCTACAGGTAGCTTTACTAGTCCTGGTCATCCAACCAACTACCCTCATGGTGCCAACTGCACCTGGCACATTGCTGTAACACCAGGAAATATCATTCGGCTGTCTTTTACTTCCTTCAATCTGGAGTACCATACCGATTGTTATTTTGACTATGTGGAGGTATATGACAATGGTACAGTTGAGACTGGGCATCTTCTGGGCAGGTAAGAGCATTAGCAGGTTAACAGCAATTGATGTGTTAAAGGTTTTATAAATATTTTATGTATTAACACCTTGAACACCATTTTGCTCCTGTTTTTCAGGTATTGTGGAAGATCAATTCCTCCCTCACTGACCAGCACTGACAATCTCATGACTGTCCTGTTTGTCACAGACTTCAGCATGGCAACTGAGGGATTTGCTGCCAATTATGTCTCAATCAATGCCAGCACAGGTAGGATATCAAAATAATTAGATGGATAATGCACTCTAACATGTTTAAATATTACTACATACAATTAAACATAAAAAATGTTTCTTTTCATCTTTGTCCCTAGACTGCAGTGCAGTTTTCACAACTCCAACCGGAGTGTTCACTTCACCCAACTATCCTAACAACTACCCCAACAGCCGGGAGTGCATCTACAAAATCATAGTTGAAGTCAACAATCAGATCATGTTGAACTTTACAGATTTTTCCTTGGAAGGTGGCAGCAGCTGCACTCTTGACTATGTTGAAATCAGGTGAGGAAGCTTTTCAGAATTCTCTGTATGTTTTGTACTTTTATTTTTTCATGCTGTTTTGACATATCCTCTTCTTTCTGGCAGAGACGGAGGCTATGAAACATCACCTCTAATTGGTCGATACTGCTCAACCCAGGCTCCGCCTTTAGTGCTGTCACATAGTAACAGACTGTGGATCAAATTCCGCTCAGACACATCAATCACTTATAAAGGCTTCTCTGCACACTGGGATGGCACACAGACTGGTATGTGCTACTTTTTTTGGACATTTCTTTCATGTTTTCCCAACCAGACTTTATGAATTCTAGGGACTCTTCATTTTGTTGGAACAATTGAAATCACATCCCACCAAAGTAAAAGAAATCAGTGGGAAAAAGCTCTATAGCTCCCATAAATAACCAGAATATTATTGTGCTAATGTGTTGGAAGCTGGAACGAATTCCATTATATTATATTATATATGTTGCATACTGTATATGGATAGTATATGTTCCAACATATTTTATTTTTGCAATGCATTGCCCTTCCTACCATTGCCATGCTAATTCTTCCGTTAATGCACTAGGTTGTGGAGGAACTCTGACCACCACTGTTGGTAGTTTCACGTCACCTAATTATCCCCTGCCCTACCACCCCAATTCTGAATGCTACTGGCACATTAAAATCAATGCAGGAAGTAAGATCCAGCTTAGCTTTGGAGACTTTCATCTGGAATCCAGCACTGGCTGTTCTTATGATTACCTGGCGGTGAGAACAGTCATTCAATTCAGTTTAACCCTTCAAGAATCTTCTGTATGCCTTACTTAAGTAAATGTGTATAAACAGGTATATGATGGAAACAGCACAAATGCTCTAGAGTTGGCCAGATTATGTGGGAACCAGCTTCCTGCCCCTATTAACTCCACTAAAGAGCATCTTTATGTCAAACTACGCACAGACGGCATCATCCATGCAGGGGGCTTTATAGCCTCTTATATTACTTGTAAGTAAATAAAAACACTTGGCACATTTTTGTAAATCATTTGTATGATTTCATGCCATGAATGAGTGTTGGTTATTGTGAGTTGTTCTGCATTTCTTGCTTGTTGTCCTATTTCAATGTAATGCACGAAGGGCCAGGTTGGTTTCAAAATTTAGTTGTGGGTAGCTGTGAGGAAGGTGGACTCTGCATTGAGAAATGTCAAGAAGGCTTTTTTTTTTTAATCCCTTGTAAAGTTTCTGGAAATTAAACTTAGCGTCATGCCAATGTTTTTTTTTTATTATTTCATCAGGGCTCTTGCACCAGCTAGTTTATGTATCTAGATCCACTAGCCAGACAAATAAGACCTGACCTATTTAGTCTTGGACACAGATTAAATAATTAATACTCAAGTATTATGTGGGAAATTAATGAAATGTAATAACTCTCAGGACTGTGCACTATATGGCCAAATATTTGTGGATGCATGACCTTGTGGTGATAAAGTTGGAAGGACACAACTGTACAGACTCTGCTTGTACGCTGTAGCTTTTTAATTTTCTTCCACTGGAACTAAGAGGCCCAAGTTTCCAGCCTGACAGTGTCCCTGTGGACAATGATGCATGGTTTGCCAGGGTTGGAGGGAAAGAACTTGAGTGGCCTGCATAAAGCCCTGACTTTGACACTAAACACCTCGGAGTTCCTTGTCTGACATCAGTGATCTCATCATAATGACCTTAACCAAAATCTTAACCACCACATGACATACTTATATAGAGGAAAGCCTTACCAGAGGAGTTGAGGTTATTTTAAAGGATAAATGTGGCTAAATCTGGGATGTTTAAAAACTATTTATGGATTTATGGTCTTGAGTCCACAAACATCTGGCTATGTATTGTGTATAAATATATTCTTGTATGTATATATCCTAGTGTACAATATTATTTCATGGCGACCAACACATCATATGATATCAGTGTTGTTAAAGTGACCTGTCCTGTCCTCCACAGACTGTCAGGGCATTGTAATTGCCAACCAAACAAACGGGGCTATCGAGAGTGAGAACTTTCCCAACAATTACCCATTTAATGCTCAATGCAGTTGGACCATCCAAGTGACCATGGGCAACACCATTAACTATACCTTCACTGCCTTTAATCTTGAGGGTTACTCTCCCAGCTGTATTTTTGACTACGTAGAGGTAAGTTGCCTTAGAGCCAAGTTTTCCCTTGGCATTTAGAATGAGTAATACATACTCTATAAAAGTAACCCTAGATTGTAATCTTGAAGAGGTTATAGTACCTCTAAATGATTAATAGGAATCTGCTACAGTTTAATCTCTGAAAGCAGTCACTGATTTATACTTGCTCACTCACTGACTGAAGTTTGGAAATCTCAGTTAGTGAGAGTGCTTATTTTTTTTTTACTTTGTTCCTTCATCACCATGGCGAACCAAACAGCCATGACATCATGGGGCCCATGGGGAGACGAGGGGAATTTTCTATTGTAAGCTCATTGTAAGTTGCATTCCTCGGGCAGTCTTTATCAACGCTGACCTTCTGTTTTTTCAGTACTAATACCCCAGGAACATTTTAGTTTTGCTCAGCAGAGATTAAAAAAAAGCACTGGAATGTAACGTGTGTCTGTGTTGTTGCATTTTGTTCATATGCTCTGTGCTCAGTGCTGATATACTCATTCAAAAGTGAAGATAAGGAAATAAAGTACATGTTTTGCCATGATGTCGCACTCAACAATATGCTTTACCTAAATAGGGACAAAATATTTCTTTTTAGGAATGGATTCTGTTTATATTTTTAAAGTGTCACATTAAAAGAATCTCTTTCTGTGTTTGCCTAGCTTTATGATGGTCCAAATGCACAAGCTCCTCTGATTGGAAAATTCTGTGAGAACGTACCTCCTCCAGCAAACACCACCTCTGGGAGCAGCCTGCACATTGTGTTCCGCTCTGATTTCATTGTTTCTGCATCAGGTTTCCAGATGCTCTGGTACCAAAATGGTAGGAATATAAATAAATTAATTTACATAGGAACATGAACTTAGGCAAAGGAACTGCAAAATAGTTCAGAGGAAATCTTCTGTTATCGATTCTCACTGCGCTTCAGAATGAGCCTTAGGGCATCAATGGATGTGTGAGAAATGTATCCTCTTGGAGAATTTTAGTATAATTACACTGGAAGCATAGTGAAAACCGAGTAGTGCCTGGACTGTTTAGTGTTTATCATCATAAAAAAAAGGGTTCAATAAATAATGCAGAATTACATTCTGTAGGGTCTACATATTTATGCATATATTTTACACATTAAATTCCTTATGTCAGTTACCTTTTGGATGATCAGAAGTTTAAGGTTCTCTCCAGCCACTGCAACTTAGTGTATTAAAGGGCAGTGTAAGCCTGTGTGGACAGAGGCTGCCCTTAGTCATCTTTTCCAGAATGGATGTGTGGAAAAATATACAACTTACTTCCTAAAAGAGAAAAAAACATGCCTGTTTACACCAGATTCCACAATACTACTCCAAACCATCCACTGAGTCCTGTCTGTCACTGGGGAATATTGTTTTGTCAAATCCGCTCACCCAACCTTTTAGTGAAATAATATTAATAGTATTAAAGACTAAAAGTCAGCACTTTTTAATGGTTGTAGTTTGTGTTGGTTTGTATGGTGTTTTAGCAGTCAGTGGTTGGCATTCCTAAATGTGACAAAATGAGTGGTGTGGTGCTAATACAGAGATAATGAGTCACTGGGCTAATGGGTGTGGCTGCATTTATTTTTGCTGGAATGACTGACGGGAGGTCATAGCCTTCAGCTCACTGAATAAATCAAGTAAAGTGGGTATCAGTAGTGAGAAAACCAAATCTAGTAGCATTTTTGTGTTACAGATGAACTGTCTTGAAATGAAGTTGTAAAGCAAGAGGTACAATTTCACAATATTTATGAGGAAATTATTGAAATAAAGGCAGCACAGTGGCTTAGTGGCTAGCATTGTCATCTTGCACCTCCAGGGTCTGGGTTTGATTCCCGGCGAGGTTTGTTCCCAATCCCCGTGCTTGGTGGGTTTCCTCCGGGTAATCTGGTTTCCTCCCACAGTCCAAACATATGCAGATAAGGTTAATTGGCGTTCCCGAATTGCCTGTACTGTGTAAATGAGTGGGAGAGTATGTGTTTGTGTGTGTGCCCTGCGATGGATTGGCACCCCGTCCAAGGTGTACCTCCCCTCGTGCCCTAAGTCTCCCCTAACTTGTTGAAGATAGAATACAGAACTAATAATGAATAAAGAAGAACTCATTAATGGAATGGAAGGAATAAGGAATGGAAAGAATGTGTTAATTTACTTTTTGTAGACTAGGGCAGATTAGTGAACATTGATTAGGAGTTCTTATAAATAAAATAATCTTCATTTTCCATAAGGATTGGAGTTATGAAAGAGATTGATGACACTGAATAAAGTTTAGTTGGCATAGATTAGAATGCAGAGCTTCTTCTTAGACTGTGCTGAACAGTTTGTTATTAACACCTCATTGCTAAGCATATCAGTCCAATGAGAATATAATGATGGCAATGATGAGAGAGACTTAGACAGACATTCCAGAGGATACATTATACACCCACAGCAATCAGAGGTGTCTCTATAAAGAATTCACAATTCCACAGTGTTTAAGGACCTCTCTCATGTCTTTTCACACAAATTATCATCGAGACTTAAATTTTCTTTTCTCCAAAGTCATCTCACCAGTATTTTCTTTGCACTGATGTTCTTAAACTTACAGTAGTCACATTTTCATTTTTAATTTCAGGTCATTTCTTTAAAGAAGGAATGATATATTTTTTTTAAAATGTAAACATAAAAAAAAAACATTAAAAACATATATATTCAGATATATATATATATACTGAGTATCATGTTCTATTCAGCTTAATACCATACTCATATTCAGCAATATTCAGTCATTCCTTTTATGAGAGCCAAGGATTTATTGTAGTTAAATGATATGAAATAATAGCAAATAAATAGGATTTAATGTTGTTAAATAATATGAAGTCATTGTAAACACAACACTGGCATGGCAATCTTTCCTTTCACGAGAGCTTCTACAAGAAGGTCATTTGTGTCCTACTCAGACTTGTTATTGCCCCCTGCAGGTTGTGGTGGTGATCTCACTGGGCCAGCTGGCTCCTTCAACAGCCCTGGCTATCCTAACAGATATCCAGAGAACCGGGAGTGTGTGTGGTACATCCAGACCAGCCCTGACAGTAGCATCACCATTACCATTCACGAGTTTGATATAGAGTCTCATCCTGACTGTAACTCCGACCTGCTAGAGGTAAAGCATAGTTCTATTCATCTCTGTCTTTCTGGAATTGTCCTGCTTTCTTTATAAGAGTCATATTGCCATGTCTCTAACTAAATCAAACTGAAATTGTGGGATGACTAGTGTTATGAACAGCATGTCCACACATTTAGTGCAAAATAAAGATCATGTTTTGCAGTTAAAGAAGGTCAAATTAAGGTTTATATGTAAGCCTTCAAGTAAAGCATCTGCTATATCACAGTAACGCACACAGCAGTATGCTCTGTGTATGTGTGTGCGCACACCCTGTTGGCACACACAGACTCAGTGGGCACTGTTAGGGTTGTGTGTGTGAGTGTGAGTGTGAGTGTGTGCGTGAGTGTGAGTTTGTGAGTGAGTGAGTGAGTATCTCAGACCTTTGGAATGCTGACCTCCACAGCAGCACTGAATGGAGTTAGCAGTGTGGAAGAAAAGTGGAAATCAAAGATTAGAGCACAGGCTTTATTTTCAATTCTCTAACCAGCACACACTCATATATGCATGAATACACACCTCTTCTCCTAGTACTTTGTCCTTGTAGCATTTTGTTCATAAACATGCATTTTTTTATTTATTTGTTTATCATTTTTTGTTGGTCTTTTCCATCAGCTGATCAGTTTAATTATTGTTGCCGTGTTTAAATTCATGCAAAAAACAACCTCTCTTCAGATTTAGGGTTGAACTGGTGGTGTAGTGGTTAGCACTGTCGCCTTGCACCTCCAGGGTCCGGGATCGATTCCCGGCCAGGTTCGATTCCCGTCTCTGTGTGCGTGGAGTTTGCATGTTCTCTCCGTGCTTGGTGGGTTTCCTCCGGGTACTCCGGTTTTCGTCCCACAGTCCAAAGATATGCAGGTTAGGCTAATTGGCGTTCCCAAATTGCCCGGAGTGTGTGAATGAGTGTGTGTATGTGTGTGTATGTGTGTGTGCCCTGCGATGGATTGGCACCCTGTCCAGGGTATACCCTGCCTCATACCCTAAGCCTCCTGGGATAGGCTCCAGGTCTCCACGACCCTGAATACAGGATAAAGCGGTATAGAAGATGAGTGAGTGAGTGAGTGAGTAAATGATGGCTTCAGTATTTGACAGTTTATAAAATAGCACCTGATCAAGCACATCCTATTATTTTGCATCTTATTTTGTAAATCTTAAACTTTGTGTGCAGAAGTCAATTTAAACTGAAACAGTGAAAACCCTGTCATAAGCACTATTCTAATTCATTCTTTTAATTCGCTTTTTGGATTTGTCAAATTTCATAAAATAACAGAGAAATCATGATCAGCATATCAAGTATTCATCTAAATGAATTAATAATATTTCATAGAAATACATATTGACCTCAAATGGCATTTCATAGTGTTTAGAATATATTTACAGCTCAAAACATTATTTCTGTATTAAATCCTCTTTATGCGGATATACCTCAACTCTAAAATACTGCCCCAGACATCATTGTAGATGTTTATAAAGCAGACAGTAAGGGTGCAGGTGTTTACCTGGGCTTTTTTCATGGCAGGTTTATGGTGGTCCTGACTTGACCTCCCCTAGACTAGCACAGCTGTGCACCACCCGTCCCCCCAACAACCCGCTTCAGGTGTCCAGCACAGGCAATGCTGTCACTGTGCGTTTCAAAAGTGATGCATATGTCAGCGGCAGGGGCTTTAATGCTAGCTGGCAGGAGACTCAAGGAGGTAGGCAGTGAGCATTACTATCATAATCTCTCTTTGGTGACAATCTGATTCCAATTCTATCTAATACTTGTGATTAATATTCTCTGTTAATTCACAACTTTAATTATTAATGTTATTTATCTGATATGTTTAGGCTGTGGTGGAGCTGTCACAGCTCCTAAAGGAGAGATCCATTCTCCTCAGTTTCCGAATAACTACCCCAACAATGTTGACTGCTCTTGGGTCATCACCGTGGACACAGGCCACCGGATTTTCTTCAACTTTACTGACATGGACATTGAGGGGCATGCTTCATGTGATTGGGATTATGTGGCTGTGAGTATTTGCCAGTTGAATAGCTTATTAGGTTATTAATTATTTCTTTAAAATTATAGGAGGATATTATTTTCATGTAGAGTCTACACATTAAAAAGCCATTACAAAGTCTAGAAAGGTTTCACTCCTAATTAAGCCTGTGTTTATCTTTTATGGTCACGTTTAACAATTAGACGAATGGCTTTCCAGTTAAATTTAAAATTTTCTTGACTAGATACAGAGCATTATGCAAAGCTATTTAAGACATGGGAGACTCACCGTGTTATTCCTCCACACACTTTAGATACATGATGGACCAGGAGAGCATTCTCCTCTGCTAGCAAAAGTATGTGGGTATTCCAGACCTGACCCAATCACCTCCACACAGAACGTCATCTATGTTCGCTTTAGATCAGACAACAGCAACAACCACAGGGGCTTCAGAGCCGAGTTCAGAGAGGGTTAGTTACATCACAGGTCTTCAATTGTACAGCAGTTTACTTTATGTTGCTTTGATGCCATATGGGATTAAATCATTTCTCTACACAACTGTTATGGTATTACATAATTTCTTTCCCTTACAGCTTGTGGATCCACTATCATGGCTGATGATGTGGGAGGTGACATTGCATCTCCTAACTACCCTTACCCATATCTCAACGGTCAATACTGCAGCTGGATCATTGTGGCACAAGAGCCATGTGCGTGAGAAACATGTCCCATTTCTTCTTTTGTTTTTTAATAACTGATGGCTTTTATACATTAATATACATAAAATATTTTTATCTATGCTTTTGTCATCCATATACAGTCAATCATGTGACACTTTCCTTCACTGATTTTGAGCTGGAGATGGTGAACACAAACTGCTCCCATGACGCTGTAGAGATTTTAGACGGTAACAATGTTGAGGCTCCAGTAATTGGTAAGCAATCCAATTTGCACAAATATCTGTTTTAAACCTTAACTCATTGCTCAAATGTAATCTTTAATGAATTTGGGATAGCATAGAAAACTCTATTGTCCTTTTTTAGGTCGGTATTGTGGATCTGACCTTCCCCATCCAGTAACCTCATTCAGCAATGCACTAGTGGTGAACTTTGTCACTGATTCGTCTGTCACCATGAATGGCTTCAGGGCAACGTACATGGCATCAACCTCCGGTCAGCGTGCAATAAGTCATCGGTTCAGGATATACATTCTTGCATTGCAATTTGTAAACAGATGTTTTTCTGCTGTGAAGAAACCATTCACTAACCTCATCTCTCCCATCTCAGGCTGCGGTGGTAACCTGCACATGGAGTCTGGAGCTTTCAACAGTCCCAACTATCCAGACGCTTACCCGCCCAGTATTGAGTGTGTATGGACTATCATTAGTTCCCCTGGTAACCGTGTCCAGCTTTCTTTCATGTAAGCATCTTCTTGCTATATAACGGTGATGATACTTGTAATCAAAGCATTGTGAATGAGAAGGTCATGTGCTTCTCTATGTATATTTTGTCTTCTTTTTGTGTCAATTAGTCTGTTTGAGCTTCAGCAGAGTCAAGGCTGCAATAATGACTACCTGGAAATTCGTGAGGGAAACTCTACCGGCACTCTTGTTGGTCGATTCTGTGGAAACATGCTTCCTTCTAATTACACCTCACTCATCGGTCATGTGCTGTGGATAAAGTTTGTCTCAGACTCATCTGTCAGTGGAGCTGGCTTCAGGGCTACATTCAGTCACTGTAATTTTATTCCCCTGCATTTAATAAATCTAATAATAAAGGTCATTTTTGGACCTTGGAAAAGTAATAATTACATTAATAAATAAATATCATAGATTCCTGCCTCATCATTGTTATCCATGTTTTTAGTGTATGGAAATGATGTCTCAGGTAGCTCTGGCCTGATTGCTTCACCACTGTATCCACGTACTTACCCAAACAATGCAGACTACCGCTGGACCATCACTGTAAGTGGAGACTCCTACATTGAGATCCGATTCCTGGATATCGATATAGAGGATCTAAGTGCCTGCTACTATGACCAGCTCAAGGTTTGTGCTCATATTGAGATTTGGGAATCTGATATTAAGGTTCTTCATCTGGGTGAACACTATTATATATCTGTTTTTCACTGGATTAAATAGATGAAGGCTGAAGTTTTAAATGGGTAATAAACGTATTAAGTCTTCTCTTTTCTTCTTATTAGATATTTGATGGACCTAATGTCCATGCATATCCTCTGGGAGTTTTCTGTGGTCTGATTCGGCCTCAACCTGTGAGAAGCTCTGGTAGCACCATGACTCTAGAGTTCAAATCAGACTTTGTGGTTGGAGGAAGAGGTTTTCTTGTGGAATGGACAGCTGTTCAGAGCTCCGGACCTTTGCCCACTATAACACCAGGTGAGGTGAAATATATTGAGTCATGTGGATATGAGAGGAATATGACCATTTTGTCCTGAAGTAAGCATGCTGTGTCAACTTGTTTTTTTTAGGTGCTTGTGGAGGGGTTCTTATGCCTGAGGACAAACCCAGGTTCCTCTTCTCTCCTGGCTGGCCTAATCAGTATGAGCCTAGCCTGGAATGCACATGGATAATCCGTTCGCCAGACTCTACTGTTGAATTCAATATGCTATTCATGGACATAGAGGATCATCCCATGTGTTTGTATGACAGTTTAGTCATCAGGGATGGTGAGGCTCTAATTTATGAATAATTCACCCTTTTTTTTATTTGTCATGGGATCGAAATAAGAGATAAACAGATAGACTAAATAGATGTTTTTCTTTTATCCAGGTGACACAAATTTGTCACCCGAGCTGGCAAGGCTTTGTGGCCGTGAGTTGCCTGGTTCAATTCATTCCACTGGTGACACAATGTTCCTGCGTTTCACTTCTGATTCCATCATTAACAGGAATGGCTTCAATGCATCCTATTCTAAAGGCAAGCTCCAAAACCACATTTCTTCAGTGACAGTTATACAGGCCTTGCCTGTTGATTTGTAGTTGTGACATTTATGCTGTGTGTCTGTTAGGATGTGGAGGCCTGCTCCACACAGACAGAGGAGTTCTCAGCTCCCCTCACTATCCTCAGAACTACAAACCTAACCTGGACTGTGGCTGGCACGTTATGGTGACTCCTGGGTATAGAGTGTCTGTTTCTTTTATGAGTCCATTCCAGGTGCAAGGTTTTGGCACAGTATGCAGTACTGGAGACTATCTGGAGGTAAGATTTACTTGGATCAATATTGCCATACACTTTCAAATAGTTGGATAAATACAACTGTACACTTTAAAAAGGACAGTCAACTATGATTTATCTGTTTTAACAGTTTAAACTTAATACAGAACAAACATTTTTTAAGGATTCTTCCAAGCTGTTAATCCCAGTAAACTCTCTGGTGTTGGATGTTATATTTTCTTTATTATATCCATGGTCTATTCTTACTTTGGAGATCAACATGCATTTTTCAAGATGTCAATGATGTAATCTTTTCTAGTTGAAGAATGGGCCGGATAATAATGCACCATCTTTAGGTGGTCGTCTTTGTGGAGCCACAACCCCTGCTGTTACACAGACCACTGACAACCATCTTTATGTTCACTTTGTCTCAGACACCTCAAATGAGGGTGCTGGCTTTAAACTGTTATTTGAAGCCCATAGTACAGGTACTGCAAAGCCTAATTAGTTACTTTATTATCTGATTGATGCGTACATAATATGTTCATGGCATTATTTACTTACTTGACTAATTGCTTCTTTTGTAAAGTTGCATATAGTTATTAAAGGGGATTGAGGATTGATAATGACTGTGTTTGTTCAGCTTGTGGAGGAACCATTGAATTACGTGATGGCGATCCTCCAGGTTACCTTACATCACCCAATTATCCATCAAACTATCCAGAGAACATTGATTGCGTCTGGATTATTATGGTTCCTAATGGGGAATCTGTGCAATTGGATTTTGAGGATTTCTACATTGAGCCAAACACCGGGTATAGGACACATTACTCACTGATCATTATTTATAGCTAAAACTCATTGCATTCTTCTAGTACACCATACAATTTTAATCAATTCACTCTCTTCTCTTATAGATGTTTCTATGACTATTTAGAGGTGCGCGATGGTGTCACTTCAAATGCTGACCTCATTGACAAGCTCTGTGGCAATACAAAACCATCTACTCAACATTCTACAGCCTCTGCTATGTATCTCCGTTTCCGCACAGATCACAGTGTCACACACAAGGGCTTTAAGGCCAAGTACACTATAGGTAATTAAACATTAGCATATATTAATATGAAGGTGCATTATTGCATGCAGAGTCCATTCAGTTGATTGTTTGTATTTTCCACTGAACAGCTACATGTGGTGGTACATACATTGGCCAGAGTGGTACCATTAAAAGTCCTGGATACCCAGATTCAAATTACCCAGACAATTCAAATTGTGAATGGTTCCTGGAAGGCCCCACTGGACACTACTTGACCCTCAGCTTCACGGCCTTCAACCTGCAGAGCTCTGCTGGCTGTACCAGTGATTATTTAGAAATACGCGAGTACAATGCTTCCGGTGAGTTAAACAGCACAAGTAATAGCATGCAGCAAAATCAACCCTATATCTACTATAGTAAATATAAATAAGGAATATACTCTTTTCCAGGCCGCTTGCTAGGAAAGCACTGTGGAAACAGTGTGCCAGGACCCATGGACACAGGAGATAGCTTTGCATATGTGAAGTTTGTCAGTGATGGCAGTGGAAATGCACCAGGATTTAGTCTTTCATTTGCAGCCAGTGTAGAAGGTAGGTCAGCTCCTAAATAATAAACGCCAGTGTAGAAAACATTTGCTTCCTGCTTAGGGTCATTGTGCTTGGCTCTTTATTTCTTGTAGAATGTGGTGGCGATCTGAATGCACCTTCTGGGACCATCTCTTCACCAAACTACCCCAACTTGTACCCTCATAACCGGTTATGCCGCTGGAAGATCACTGTGCCTCCAGGTCGTAGAGTCACCCTCACTTTTAATGACCTACGCCTGGAGGACAATAACGGCTGTATGTTTGACTACGTGGAGGTAAGAGCATTTTATTTTCAGTTATTATAGATATGAACACTGAGAAAAGTATTTCAAGGTCTGATTATAATGTTGATCTCACTATATGTGTTTATTTAGGTGATCAATGGCGTGCTGTCCAATTCCCCTCGGCTGCAGCGATTCTGTGGCTCTGTTCCTGCAGGCACACAGGTGAAGTCATCTGGCAACACCATGACTGTTGTTTTTGTCACAGATTCTTCTGTGTCTAATGGTGGGTTTACTGCTGACTACTCCTCCTCTGAGGCAGCAGGTGAGCAAATAATTTGATTCAATTGCACATACTTTCAAACATTGATGTGCTACATGTAAAAACCTTGTGTTTTCTTTTGGTTGGTCTCTGTTTGTTTTTGAAGTGTGTGGCGGAATCCTCAGTACCCCAGGGAACTTTACCTCCCCTGACTATGGTGCTGGTAACTACAGCAACAAACTAAACTGTGAGTGGCTGATCCAAAATCCTCAACATGTGAACTCATCCATTGTGGTTATCATAGATGACCTGCACCTTGAGCACCATCAAACTTGTGAATGGGATTATCTTGAGTTTAGACTTGGTAAGTGATGCATAATGAATAAAAATAGTTTGTTCGATTGATACATTAGTAGTTTGTTTGTTTATAAGTAAATAATTTATAAGTAACCAAACTTTTTAGGTGATGTAAACGGCGAACTTCTGGCACGACTTTGTGGTCAGAGCCTTCCTCCAACCCCCATTGTGGTGTTCACGCCTGAACTGTGGGTTCATTTTCTATCTGATGAAGCAGAGGTTGATTTGGGATTCAAAGCCACATATTATTTTTCAGGTAACAATCTGCAAATGCTGGCGCAAAGAACACTTTGAGGATGTGTTACTGTAGACATGTTAAACTGACCTATCCTATCATTCAGATTGTGGAGGCATGCAGAGTGGTGAGGGAGGTGCCATTTACAGTCCAGGCTACCCAGATAACTACCCAAGTCCTAGCCGCTGTGCTTGGCTCATTGAAGCTCCAGAAGGCTATACCATCAGTGTAAATTGACACACAAACCTTGATTTCTACACAGTTTTACATTCCTTTTAATGTTTACTAATTCTATATTATTTAATTGAACAGTTGACATTTACATACTTCCAAGTGGAAGAACACACCCAATGTTCTTGGGACTCAGTGACCATTTTCAATGGAGGTTCTCCAGGTGCTCCTATAATTGGACAATACTGTGGTCATACATCACCTGGGACAATCCAATCAGGTTCCAACAAGCTAGCAGTGGTATTCCTGGCTGACCACAGTGTGTCTAAAGGAGGGTTTGTTGCTACTTGGTCAGTGGATTCCTCAGGTATAAAGTCTCCAGCAAAATGTGCACAGACTTAGATACTGCAGTTGGCTGCATTTTCTTCACTTGATTAATTTTTGTTCTTCTTTTTTATTTGTGATATTTTTTCTTCAGGATGTGGTGGTGTCATACATGCTGACTTGGGTAGCATCAAGTCCCCCAATTACCCCCAGAACTTCCCAGCTAATACTGAATGTTCATGGACCATCATTGCTCATGATGGCAATCACTTGGAAATGGGTTTTGCAAGTGAATTCCAGATACCTGACTCCAGCGGACACTGCCAGAACAGTTACATCAAGGTAACAATTTGAACGAGATTCATGTATGGGTGAATTTGCATAAATAAATGTTATTATCCTACCAGGGATATTTGGGTTTCATAGGGATATTTTTAGTTTCCCTTTTTTATTTATTAATTCATTTTATTATTATTTCTCAGGTGTGGGCTGGAGACAAACAGCAGAATGATGCTCTGTTGGCAACAGACTGTGGCTCCACAGCTCCTCCTCCAATCATTGCTCCTTTCAACACCATAACTGCTCGTTTCCAATCCACTGAAACACCTGGCAAAGGCTTCTCAGCCTCCTTCTTTACCCGTGTGTACCCTGGGCCTATTTTTGAGGCTCCGTTTAAATAGTAATTTAACCCTTTTCCCCCTTTGTGTCTCTTATATGTGTTGTTTCTCGTTTTTCTCTCTCTTAGGATGTGGAGCAAACTTCTCTGCACCTGCAGGTCGTGTTGTATCTCCTAACTATCCGGATCACTACCCCGACAGCTCCAACTGTGATTACCTTATAAATGCTGGAGAACAGACGGTCATTGTCATGACATTTAGGACATTCCAGTTAGAGGGTAGGCCATGCATAAAGTCACAAATTTTAAAAGATTAGTTCAGTCTGCAAAACACTGTTTTTCATGAATTAGTAAAATGTAATGAGTGCCTTTTTACTGAATAATGAAGAGGCTTTTTTAAATAGTTGCATTTTATTTATTTATGGCATCTGTTCTAGCCCACTCAACATGTTTCTATGATGGAGTAAAGATCTACAAGGGCTCCAAAGAGAATCAAAATCTTCTCGCCACGCTGTGTGGAAACACCATCCCAGGCCCATTCACCACTTTTGGTCCCATGCTCATCAACTTCTACTCTGATTCCATCATCAATGACAATGGATTTTTGGCTGAATACATGGCCATTCGTGAGTGTTACATAACAGAGTATATTTACCAGTGTTGTCAGTCATACATAATATTCCAATGTTATGCTTTTATAGTATTATGTACAGTATACAAGGGTACACAATGTGGGCACTTTTGAAGTTTAGGTTCTGGTATGCCTGCAGCTCTGGCAGTGTCCCTGTGTGTGAGTTGGGGTTGTTTACCTATGGCAGGAATGTCACAGCCTTCCACTGAGTACTGAGTACAGAAATGTGGAATGATTAGATTGAAAGGACTCAGCACATTTCAAACAAAAAGAGAGATTTGAGAGAGAAAACACACACACATGCACACATACACACAAACTCAGGCTCTCTAAACTCTTCTTTATTCAGACTTTTTGTCTTCTGTTGTTCTGCAGCACCCCATTATAAGCTCTTTGTTGGAAGTCTAATGGTATACAGTAGAATCAGATAAGGCATGATGTGTAGTAATAGTAGGCCCATATCTTGTGTAGCAGCAGTTTACAGGTTACAAGTCTATCCTATGTGTTGTTCCTGACCATGTAGACTTCTTTATGGATATACTCACTCACTCACTCACTCACTCATCTTCTGTACCGCTTTATTCTGTATTCAGGGTCGCGGGGACCTGGAGCCTATCCCAGGAGTCTTAGGGCACAAGGCAGGGTACACCCTGGACAGGGTGCCAATCCA
>JAOVVA010000048.1:20218635-20236135 GCA_028565275.1 Leiocassis micropogon
CGAGCCTGGCCGGGAATCGAACCCGGACCCTGGAGGTGCAAGGCGACAGTGCTAACCACTACACCACCGTGCCGCCGTTCATTATGGATATACTTTTAATTTAAATGGATATTAACTTTACTTTTGTGTTTACAGCATGCGGAGGTATTTTCAATGACTCTACTGGAACAATTGGCAGTCCTGCTCTCTCCATCGTCCACTACCACCACAACATGAACTGCACCTACCACATCTCTTTATCTGAAAATCGCATTGTTGAACTCAAGTAAGCATGAAACCCATGTTCTATAGTGCAGACACATAATGATAAGCAGGACTCATATACAGTAGTGTCCGCTGCATTAATAGCAACCCTAAAACAATGGATCAGTCATGTGCAGCTGTTGGAAAAGGATGTGCATTGTTATTACTATTGTTGACACTTACTGTGGTGCATCAGAGCAGCCTTCAAGCTATAATGTGCAAGTGTAATTGTTTAACCAAGGAATTCATTATAGTTTTAATATGAAGTCTATTTTGTTAAAGCTATCAACTGATTACTGATGGAGACTTAAAAGTGAGGCATTGATGGTTAAATGATAGGCTTCTCAACTGCCATGCAGAATGCTCAAGATACAGGGCATCCCAAACCTGGATAAAATGCTAGGGTTAGGTCAGGAGGTCTATGCCAGTTTAAATGTGCAGATGGGATAATCTTCTGTGACACCCCTTAATGGGCGCAGCTCATTTTAAATTATTATACAAAATCATTATAGAAAACTTGTATCTCTATTTAGATATCATGTAACTTTATGTAATTTCTACTGACCCAGAATGAAACCCAGAATGTCCAAAAGGTGTTAAATTTAAATTCAAATTAGTCATTTAAATTTAAGGTGTTAAATAAAAATTTAAATTAGTTAAATTATCAAATTTGATAGCATGATGTCCTCTGCTCCATTCTCCATCTTCTGCTCGCCCAGTTAAGCACCCTGGTGTGCAGTGAGACATATATTCTGTAACTCTTCATCTGTTTCCCTTGCCGGTGTTAGACCTTTTGTGTAACCAAATGCATAGATTTTTTTTTTTTTAATCATGGCTTGGAGAGGAAGTATTTCCTTTCCAGTTTTCTTTCCATATTCAAAAATGAGCTCTATATAAAAAGCCATTGTTTGAATTAAAAGAGGGCTTTCTGGTTATTTATTTAATGCTTTATTAATCTAAACTATATTATGCTACTCCAATTCCTAGATTTAACAGTTTCCACCTTGAAGCCTCTTCTACCTGTACCTTTGACTATGTGGCTGTCTATGATGGACCAAACACCCTGGCCCCACTCCTTGGACAGTTTTGTGGCACCGTGCTTCCCCCAACCCTCAGGTCGTCAACCAATCAGATGTTTGTTGTGTTCAAAACAGATGCATCAGTTGCTGCCGAAGGCTGGAGGGCAACCTACAGAGAAACTTTAGGTACAATGTTGGTCTTGAAACTCTGCCCACTGATCTTAATATCTGTTACATAAACCAGATATGCAAATAGAACTCACTTAATATAAGCTTAAACCCAAACCCAGTGGCTTGAGGATGGCGGGGACAAAATGGGATGCTCATAGGACAAACAGCTGCTGCTTCAAAACAGCTTTGTTCCTACAGTATGCGCCAGTGCTTTTAGAATAATCAGATCACACTGGACAGAGCAATAAAGCCTTAAGAGCTTGCCTGGGGGAATCACTTTTACTTTGTGTTAGTGAACAATAGAAAACAAGCCTTTTTGTAAGTCTGCGAATATGTAAATGTAAAGCCTCCCTTACACTTACCCTCTGTCATCCAGGGCCAGGCACGTTCAGCATAGCTCAGTGGGTACAATCAAGTGTATTCATGCCAATCTATTTAGTCTTTGTGTCAGTACATGACAAAGAATTTTCTACTATCAGCTTATGTTGTCAAAAGCAAGAAACAGAAGGACACCGATTATATTGTCTCTCTTTGATATTTGTAGAAACAGAAAAAAAAAGGTTTCTTATATGTTTGATTTTAATGCATTTATTAGAAGCCTATTAATTTCACAGTCACTAACTTTTTTTGTGTGTGAAAAACAACAAGCCAGCCTAGTAATTTATCTGTCAGGCTTTAGCTGTGTGTATTCCTGCCTGCTATCTTTATACCCTTGATAAAGATGTGTTTCCTTTACATGGCTCTGGAATTTCACTTTACCTCTAAGGGATAGCTCTAAGGGTTTTAACAATAAGATGAATGATATACATGTGTAGAACACTGTACAGGTGTAGCAGCAAAAAGCTTTTATAAATTTCATACATTTATTTTATGCTGGTTATGATCAGGTTACTCAGTTCATGGTCTCACAGTTACACAGTTTTAATAAGGTGTGCTGTTTAATCTTCTTTAAGCATTGCTGGAAAAAAAAGTGACAAATGCTGAATTTTACATAAATGGGCAATTACTGCCACCTGCTGTGTATTTATTTAAGCTTGAATATGCTCTCTAACTTGCTCATTCAGGACCTCAACAGGGTTGTGGAGGCTACCTTACCGCCTCGTCTGGAATGTTTGGTTCTCCTGACATTGACATGAATGGAAAATACGAGCCATACTTGAACTGTCTCTGGACCATTGCTGTTGACCCTAATAAACTTGTCAATCTTTCTTTCACCACGTTTGAGCTGGAAGGTGGCACTACATGTTCATATGATTATGTTAAGGTACAGACAAAAAATGTTCAAATATCTCTTAATCTGTTTGGTTCTCGATATAACCTTGTATTAACATTTTAACTTTAAAACCCAAATGTCCTCATACAAGGACGTCACATTTGCTTCATTATATGATCCTCATATGAGGATGGTTAGGTACAATCCTTTTGCCTAACGTCTTTCTGTTTGAAGACATTGATTAAGTTAATTGTTATCAAGAGCTACAAAAGAAACAACTGTGAGAAGAAATTACAATGTACACTGGGTCTTAGGAGATTAAAGAAATATAAAGATTTTTTTTTATATTGTCCTTTACACATTTAATTTGTTCTACCTCCTTAGATCTATGATGGTGACAGTGTTAATTACCCACTGGTTGGAACGTTCTGTGGAACCGTAATTCCTGCTGCCTTTGTGTCAGGCGGTAATTTTCTGACTGTGCTCTTTGTGACTGATGGCTCAGTGGCTTTCAGAGGCTTCAACGCCACCTACAGTGCAGTTGACAGTAAGACAGCCTCCTTTTCTTGATGATGCTCCCTGTAATAAATACTACTATTGCTGCATGTACTGTACCTATTATTTTACAGTATGACTGTGGCAGCACAATACGGTATAGAGATAAGCAAGCAAAGACCAAATCCAATGTCTAAAATATGGCATACTCAATTAGTTGTTTGATCTAATCTAAAGATGTGTTGTATCTGCACAGGACTATGTGGAGGAATATATAATGTCACAAGCACACCTCAGACAATCACCTCTCCATCCTACCCTAACGCATATCCCCCTTTCACCTCCTGCCGCTGGGTTCTTGACGCTCCACCACAGGAGGCAGTGAAAATTCTAGTCCAGCAGTTCCATCTGGAATCCAGCCAGAGCTGCTCAAGCAACTTCCTGGAGATGAAAGACTGGCCTGTGGTAGATTAAGATATTAAGTTTATATACCAGTCATAATTTAGCTTCTCTTTAGCTTTTTTCCTCTAAGGCTCCTTTTATATGTTTCTTCTTTAGGGAGACTATGGGCAGGCACATAAGTTCTGTGGTTCAGACTCACACATCCCTGACTTCTACAGCTATGACAGGACCATGCACCTCACCTTCAAGTCTGACACCTTTATCACTGGCAATGGCTTTAGCTTGACCTACCAAGTAGCAGGTGTGAAAGCAATTTTTCACATTTCCTCGTAACACTTATTAACACGTACTTATGTTTTTATAGCGAAATGATTGTATTTTTATAATCAACAAGGATGTAGCAGAGTATATGAGCAGTCTTACGGTTACCTGAAGAGCCCTGGCTGGCCTGCAGTGTATCCTCATGATCTGGACTGCAGCATTGTCCTTCGCTCACCTCAGAACAGCTCCATCTCACTGTTCTTTGACAGCTTTGATGTGGAATATCACTCCTCCTGCAGTTTCGATTATCTAGAGGTGAGAACTTAATAATAAATGGAGGATTGCAAAAATAAACATTTTAAAAGCAATTTAATGAAATATAATATCATATAATCAGTCCAGGAATCACCCTCACTTTATATTCCATTCCAATCTGGACATCATATTGTTCAATTTCACCTGCTTATTAATTGTATTAGACTTGTATTACACCTCTCACTTACTATTTTTCCAAGAGTTTGCCACTATGTGTATCTCTAAGTAGTTTTTTTTTGGTTTCTGGCTTCTATTTCCTTTGTTGTTTGTTTTACTAGTTTAATTATCATGCACTGTTCAGTTGACCCATGCTAGACTACTGTTTGCAATTTGTCTACTTATTTGGATATTGTGACAAATGACCTTGCACTACAAATTGCTATTACTGATTAGCATCCCAATTACATATACAGTATGACCCATCATATCAAGTCAGGTATTAAGCTGCACAGGTTAGTTGGCCAATAGTGTGCAGTAGGTGACATATTAAATTTTCAATTTTGGCAAAAAATTGGTTGATAAATACCTTGTGTTCCTCAGCCTTCAAAAGAATTAATAACATTTTAAACCTAAACATAATTTTAAAGCATTTTAACAATCACTATCCAACCTGGTTACTACAGTTTGATAGAAAACTATACATGTATGCTTTTGTTACAAACCTGCACTGCTGGCAAAGTGATTTTTAGGGGTAGTAGGAAACGCCTTCCTTCTTTTTTACTATGCTATGGAATCATTATTTAAATATTTAAAAAATCTCTTTTTAAACACCCCACCCCCAAGCCACTTCTTGTACACAAACTCGTAATAGTCATATCTCAGCAACCAGACATGATACAGTAATAAACCTGGTATCAAAATAGACCTCCTTTAACCAGGAATAGGTAAAAATATGCATAAGTCACCCAAATGTGACTTAATACCTGATTGATGTGTATTGTTTCAGACGCACTGTCATGTTCCCTGTTTGTCTTTCAGGTGAGGAATGGCAGCACAGCTACAGCTCCTCTGCTGGGCAAATACTGTGGGAGCACACTGCCCAGCCCTATCTTCCCTATGTCCAATGAACTCTTCCTGCACTTCCATAGTGATTTCTCAGCTACCCGAAATGGCTTTGAGATCACCTGGACTTCCTCCCCACAAGGTGAGCACAAACCGATAACCTGATCAAGTTTAATAATGAAGTGTGCAGCATGTGAATTGAAGTCCATTTTTATAGCACTTTTAAAAATGGCTATGGCGTTTTTGTTACACAAATGTGTATGTAGATTTAGCATGACAGTGTTTCGATTTGATTGGTTGAATATGAAATGATTCAGGGACATTGTCCCTGCTACAGACATTCAGAATAAAATTAAAAAATGCATTGTGACTGGTGAGAGCTAGCACCCAAGCAGGAGTACAGGTGTGTGAAGGAGGGAAAGGCACTATAACGAGAATTGAATATTATATTTAGACAGTGGTTTACTTTTTAGGTCAGACACCCCTTCTAAATCCTGACCTACTATAGTTGACACACCTACTGTAACTAAATAGCTTATTTGTACTATTTATTTATGCTGTTTTGTGTATAGTGTGCAGAACGGAGCACTGTCTCTCAAGAGCACAACCAACATTATAAAATGTTCTTCAACAAGTAGCTTGCAAAAGCATTTTCTACCAGAGAGACTCAATTTCCAAATATTCTCTAACACACTTCCTGTATTTTCATCCTCAGGTTGTGGTGGTAGCCTTTTTGGAGACCATGGCTCCTTTACCAGTCCAAATTACCCTGGTACCTATCCAAATGGCACACACTGTGAGTGGGGTATTAGGGCACCCAGTGGAAGAGTTGTGACAGTTACATTCAACCAGATCAGCATTGATGACCCTGGAGACTGCCTGAACAACTATCTGAAACTTTATGATGGTCCAGATGCCAGCTCACCACCTGTTGGACCATACTGTGGAACGGTATGGGATGGGTTTGTTTTGTAGAGCGTATTTATGTCTCTTACTTACTGTATGTCCCTTACAGACTTACACAGCACTATGGTATTGCATCATATCATTAAAATGTTCTCTCTTTTTCCCTTTTTGCGTAGGAGACAAATATAGCTCCATTCAGAGCCAGCTCCCACCATGTCTTCATCGTATTCCATGCCCAGTCTGTTGTGTTGCCGTCTGGATTCAGGCTCACATGGAGTAGCTGAAAGGCAGCTATAAAAAAATATACATATAAATACATATGAATACAGTATACATAGATACACGTTTACAAACAGATGTTTAATAATGTAAATCACAATTACGTGGTTTAATATTAAATTAATATTCACCGTTGAATGTAATTAATAATTGTGTTAATCATCTTGTGATATTTGTATGTGTTTTAAAATAAGGATAAACACTATATAAAATGTATAGATATTTTCTGGGATCAATTAAACCATTTTGACAGACTTTTGCATTGACCGTGTTTAGTTTAGATAAACCATAGAATTTGGTTTATAGCATATCAGAACAGACATATAGCATATAGAACATATCCATTTTGTGGACTGATGCTATATGGTCATTTATGGATCTTGAGCCTATTCTGGGCAACACAGGGTGTAACATGGCAATACACCCTAGATGGATGCCAGTCCATCACATAGTACCATGCACACAATCTGGGAAGTGAGAGGTAACTTCCAAAACAAATTAGAGTTTATAGGTGGACAGCGAAGTTTTTAGATTAACTACCAATGACATTGCTTAAAATTTGTGAGAATCAGAAAAGAACATCATCCCAAGAGACAATGACCACAATGATTACAAGCAGCTTGAGAAACTAGGCAATGTTGCAGTTCTATCAACTCATGGGAAATTCTCAGCTCTGTTTATTTGATGTTCAAAAATGTTCTTGGCAATAGCCACAAATGCATGGAGCAGCATTTATGACAATCTTTTTATGTATGACTAATTAAGATTTTTTTTAAAGAAACAAGCATAGCCAAATTATACTGTATAGTGTGTGACCAATATTCTAGGTACGCTTGACATTCTATGTATGTGCTGTGTACTACTGACTACAGATTGTGTAACTTCAGACAAAAACTACATTGGCACCATGTCATAACAATTTAACAGGTTTATTTTTACTGCTTACAGTACATGTAATAAATTTCAGGTCTCTCTTTCTTTTTAAAGAAAAGTTCACTCTTGCTGTAGAATTCTGAGGCCACTTTAACCCCCTCCCACTAAATATAATCAGGCCTAAAAATAGAGGCCACTGTTTTTCTGTCCCTGTTGTAATGATCAACTCAACAAGCAAAACACAGGGACACTGTCTCAGTGGAAGGCAACTTAAATCTGGTGATCATGCTTATGGGTATTTAGAGAAGAGAGGACAAGGGTTACCTCTGCCCCATGCCTCAAGAAAAAGAAAGAGGAGAATCAACGTGGCCTGCATTTGTGCCAAAATCAGAATACGGGGTTAAAGAATGTGTCTCCCATGCAAGGTAAGTCTTAAGTTACAGAGCCTGGGGGTAAACAATGCCTGCAGACAAACACCTGCTTAAAGGCTGGCCTTGGAGAAAATACAATCTTATGGGCTTTAATCATCAAGCTTTTACGCAGAGAAAACTATTTATTGCAACATCAATATGTATAAACATGTTAAAAATGGATAGCCTGTATAATGTTTATTATGGTTTTGTAGCTGAAATAGGTATTCCATTTATGTTCCTTTTTCTTTATTATTTACGTATTTAGAAAAAAATATATATCAGGGCTTTTTCAACTCTCCAAGTTGGTCTAGTAATATCAGAAGAAAAAAATAGATAAACAAATAAAATATATATATTTTTTTTTCCTTCTGTTTAAACATTTTTCCTGTGTGCATTTCATAGTTCTTGACAACATGAATTAAGTTTAAAAAAAAAAAAAAAACTTTAATAAAATAAATAAGGTGGGGAAAAAAATTATGACAGCTTTCACGTGTTTTGACATGCTCTCTACCAGTTTTTCACATTAATGTTGGGTAACTTTATACCACACTTTTTTGCAAAAAAGCACACAGCTAAGCTTGACTTGATGGTTTGTGACCATCCATCTTCCTCTTGAAGACATTCCAAAAGTTTTCTGGAGTAAATTGCAGTGGTCTCCAGAGCTTACAGAGCTTTATGTTGAAGGTTAATATGCACCATGTGAATGTATCACTACCAATGAGAGTATATGATACATTATATAATTTGGGGTACATTTCACATCAATGTTCTTTCTGAATAGCACAAACAGCAGTTCAAGTTACTAAATTTCTTTAGTGTAACATGTCTGCTAGATGCAAAGCTTACAAATTCAAAAATTCTACTGACTGATTATTTGACAATTTCTTTATTTTGTCCCATAATTTCGATGATAGGGCTTGCCTTGCTGAGGACTTACTATTTTTTATGAATATAGTTGATGGTCAATTAATATACTTAATGGCAACAGGCTATTATAGAGAACATGTTTAAAAAAAAATTAGAGAACACTTACCACAGTGTGTTTAAAATGTATTACACAGAGAAGAATGAGATCATTTGAGGGTGGTCACTTTGCATTTGAATAAATCATTTTTAAATTACAAGATGGCGTTCTGTTAGTAACTTAGTGGAGAAAATCCATTTAAAATTATGTTTCTTGTATTTAGACTTAGTGGCGTAGTGGCGACAAGTGAAGCATGGGATGCACATTATGTTTGTGATATTATAACAGTGGCTTAGTGGTTAACACTGTCACCTTTACACCTCCTGGTCCTAGGTTCGATTCCTGCATCGGGTCTGAGTGCATGGAGTTTGCATGTTCACCCTGTGCTTGGTGGGTTTCCCTCCACAGTCCAAAGACATGCAGATTAGGCTAACTGGCGTTCCCAAATTGCCTGTAGTGTATGAATGTGCATGTGAATGTTGACTGGAGGCCCAACCACGGTCATACGGAACGGGAATAAATACAATGGTCACCCTTGCCCTCCATGGTCCCTGGTTGGACTACAGAGGTTCCTCAAAGGATGGATGGATGGAAGTTGCAATGTGGGTTCTCTATGGATCAGACTTATTTGACAGACATATCCCAGGGATGTTTGATCAGCTTGAGGTCAGGGGAATTTGAAAGCCTGATCAACAGCCTTGAACTCCCTGCCTGCTAAAC
The DNA here is from genome assembly GCA_028565275.1 of Leiocassis micropogon. Taxonomy (NCBI): domain Eukaryota; kingdom Metazoa; phylum Chordata; class Actinopteri; order Siluriformes; family Bagridae; genus Leiocassis; species Leiocassis micropogon. Next base: position 20,227,912 of record JAOVVA010000048.1, read on the forward strand.
CCCATATGCCACAGGCTGTGATGCACTGGGTGTTCTGATAGCTACATTATTAACGTGGCCTATCATAGCCTTGACTTTTACCATCAATTTTATGCTAAACTTGTTTTTTTCTGGGATGAGACAAGACAGTTCCCCACAGGCATAGATACAGTAAGCCATGGATGCCCATGATCCTGTCATGGCATGCCATTCTCTAGCTTACTGGTATATAATTTAAAACTGATCGGTTATGAGTCATTGGCTGTTACTATGGAAACGATAAAGTATTAGAAATCAGATAAACCTGCCATAACACTCATCATTATTGCCAAAACCGTGCTTTTTCCTTGAAATATATTGGTTTTAATAAATCCTGTCTGCTATAGAGTTTCTGATGTCTGCTTTCTCGGCGGACCGCTTTTCTGTTACACCTTCCTTTGAGACTTCAAGCAACAAAACGCACGCAGTACTGGCCTGCATTGTGATTGGATGAGCTCGTTGACCATCTCGTTATTTTCAGTGACCTCACTGCTTTCCCTCACGCTGATTGGACACGAGGCTGAAACGCTCCCAGAAAATCCTTTTCGCGTCCGAATGTAGGAAGTGCCCTTTTATGGAATGTGAAGCGTTTCGTTTCTCGTGTCAACTTCCGGTTGGGTGGGAAGCAGCTGCTGGAAACAGTGAATAACTGTGCCTGGGGATATATTTAAACATATACTTTTTGTTTTTGTCCTTTCACTTTTATCAGCAAGGTAAAAACGTTTTTTTTTTTTTTTTTTTGTACGTGTTTTAAAGTGACACGTTAGCGTGTTATGTGATGCTGATGTAGGGAACAAGCTTACTTTTTTAGTAACAGTTGTTACATTGTAGCAACAGCTTCACACAGTTTGCGCTCGAGGTATTTACTTAATTTCTTTGCAGAAAATGTCGAAGTCTTTGAAGAAAATTGTGGAGGAGACTAGAGATAAGAGCCTTGCCGAGGTGGACATGTGTGACAGGGGGGTCGCCAACATGCTGGACATCCCTGGCCTGTGTGAGTAACTTATCTTTAATCAGATCTCCGAAACTTTAGAATTTTTACTTAAAGCACTATTATAATAATAATTATTATTATTGTTATTATTATTAAAGCTACTTTGCTAGCCTAAATATGACCTCTATGAAATATAAATCAAAAAAGTTTCCATCTTCAGTGAAAATCAGATGTTTCATTATTGTTATTGTTGTTGTTTTTGTTACGAACAGCATTTAATACACACTTTTCCCACCATCTGGCCTGTTCTCTTGTGCTATGCATAAACGCAACAGTAAGAAAAAGTATGTTATATGGCACTTATCCTTATGTTTATCTTACCAACATTTCTTATTTGTCTTAAAGTCACGTTGTCCAACATAACTCAACTGGTCCTGAGCCACAACAAGCTGTCCAGTAAGTAGCCTGCTATTTTTCACTCTTGATTTTAACCTGTTGTTGTGAGATAGCATGATCTGCATTTATAACCTGTACTAGCAGGAACTCTATCTCTGATACACCTTTACAAATCATACCCGAGTCTGTAACGAATCCATAGAGTTGAAGTTTTACAGAAAGCAGTCTATAAACTTTTTAGGGGAAACTCCCTTAAAATGTTCTTGTTATGCTCATATCAACCACTAGATGGCAGTGTTGGTCAGAGTGTGACTGAGTTTATTAATGGTTTCTTGAGCAAAAATATACAGGCATAAGAAACATTAAAATACTCATTGTTAATAAATGGTACACTTGATGTAAAACGATCAACCATATTCTAACTTCATGACAATAACATATTTTGAGTAATTATGCTATTTCATATTTTATAAAACCCTGCACGTTAATTTAAATGTTTATACGATGATGAGTCCAAAATGATCTGCACCCCTGTTATATTAAAACTTCCGTTGGCTGCACTGTCTCGTTAGCGCTTTCTGTTCAAGATGGGAAAAAATGGATGACCCACATGCAGTGACTTATTTTTGTGGTCTGAGGGTGTACCTGGTGCCAAAATAACTTTCGAAACAGCATAACCAGGAGCGTTACTATATAGAAACAAAATTTGGACAGATATTCTAGGGAACGTGAAAGTTTCTTAAAGAGAATCATTACTGGTGATGATAAACAGCGGAGTATGCAGCGGAAACATCCTAAATCATCAACCAAGAAAAGGTTCAAAAGTCAAGTATCAGCTGGAAAGTTGATGCTTACAGTTTTCTGGGATTCTCAAGGGGCGGTGTTTAAACATTATCAGGGAAAAAGATTCAACACTCAACAGTACTTGTTACCATGAGATGCTTATTGAAAAGCTGAAGCCTAAACTTTGCAGAGAACTGCTATACAAGTGTGTTGTGATCGTGCATGACAATGCACGTCCGCACACTTCTGCCCACACTGTCGAATATCTGCAAAAACTTTTTGAGGTGTTAAAGCAGCCTCGCTATAGTCCTGACCTTGCTCCATCTGAGTTTTATATGGTCCCCTGAAAGCAGTGCTATGAGGAAGAATGTCTTTGCTTTGCAAGTAAATAGCAGTGCATTTGCGGCTCGCAGCTCAGGCTAAAACATTTTTTTTTTTTATGTGGTAATCCGAATGCTTGTTAACCGATGGAAAAGTTTATTCAAAATAAATTCTACAGATATAGTGCAGATATTTTCTGACTTGCCTTCATAAATAATCTCTGCTTGTTTAGATTTCTTCTGTTACTGTACGTTATAAGATCTAATTCATTTCGAGTAAATAATCCATTTCAGTGAATGTTGAAGTGGATCCAGTGCCAAAACAGGAACACAGGGCGCGAGGCATACACACTACATGGGACAGAAGTCTGTCTCAGGGCTCTGATTTACACAGATTATACACTCTCACATCTATACCTAGGGCCAGTTTTATGCTGCCACACTTATTTGAGGCTGTGAATCCAAGTAGAACATGTAAAACTCCACAAATAGTAACCTGATTCAGGATTAAAGCAAGGCCCACAGAACTGTAAAGGAGCAATGCTATCCTCAACGTTCCAAGCCATACGGTCTTGACATTTTTGCTACTGAGCAGTGAGCCTTTGCCATTAAGCTGATGCTCTCACACACACACGCACACATTTTGGTCTCATGTTTACTGTATATGCCAGAGAGGGATTCAGAGCAAATAAGCGAGTCATGGTAATCTCCATAAAGCAAAGATTTCACAACTAGATATTGCTCATGTTTGTCAAGGGTTATTTTTAGTGAAGCTGCTTAATTTGCTTAACATGTCTCTTCACCTGAAGGGGAGATTCATAAATTCATTTTCAAGTCATTTGTAGGTTAGGATGCTCTCTGTCTTTCTTGTCAAGTAATATAACTAAAAGATTTTAAAATACATTTTTGCAAAAGGACTGCTGATTTCTGTGGATTGGCTTCATTCATATTCTTAGTTTCAATCTAAGTTCTAGCCTTACTGTCTTCTGAATCTCAAGTGGCATGATCTGTTATTTTTTCCTCTGTGATTTATACTGCATATTCTCATGGTCAAATCCTGTCTTCATAAAATGCAGAGATGTATAATGTGCCATCTTTTGAACTTTTGAAGCTAGTCAGAAATTACAGTGGCATTTGAAACCCTTTCATTAGCGAGACTGGTGAGTAAAATACCTGAGCTGGAGAGGATGGGAGAGACGCAGGCAGTGTAATGAGATGGAGAGAAGAAGAGAGACATAGTAAGGGCAAAGGTTTGAATCCTCTCTCCACCATCCAGTCTTTACATTGCTTTCACCTTTTACTATCAATCATGTGGCCCATTAAGGACTTTGTGGTTTCTCAGAGATGTGGCTCAGGCATTTGACTTTGTGAGCTCACATTCATACAAGTGCATTCAGGTGTATACATGTAGCTATAAAACAAATTAAAGAAAGAACAACATAATGTGTCCTAGTAAGCATTTACAAGGGCCTCATTGCTCTTTGGTATAGAGTTTAAATGTCTCTGGAACGTTCCTTTTTCCAGAAGGTATTAACTCGGTTAGTGTTTTCATTGGTGGCGCAGCAGGTAGCATGTTCACCTCCAGGCGCTGCGAGGGACTGGAGTCTCATCTGGGTTAACTGCACCAGCTTTGTGCCCAGGTTATGGGAATGGAATCAACGCCATGATTAAGCTGTTATCCAACTCTCATTCCTTTGTTGACCTCAGTGGACAAGGCTATATTTCCTTCTTTCTGTACACTTGTGTATCTGCCAAGTGAATTTATGTATATCTACATTTATGTCTGTAAGTATGTATGAATGCATGAATGAATGGGTCCAAATTCCTAGTCCCCTCTTTTGGGAATGGGAGGATTTTAAAATTTTTCCTTAATATAGTGAAAATACCACATGACCACATCATGATGAAAAAGTATTGAATTCTAGATTGAATTAGAACCCAAGGGTGTTGCTTTCGTTGCTGAAAACGTGGACTAGTAATTTAGACTCATGCATTTATTCCTACAGACATGGACATGTACATAAATACAGAAAGACTGAAATGCAAACAGGTTTTGTTTGTTGAGGTTAACAGAAACATGTTAACTCTTGAGTGTAAAGCAGAACATAATTTTTTTCCTTCAGCCTTTTCTCTTTCTTGGAGTCGCCACATCGGATCATTCGATCAGCAAATTATTGCCACAGGCTTTATGCCGGTTTGCCCTTCTTTACACAACATAGCCACTGAGATTCAGAGCATCCTCAATGCCAGTCTCATGCCCTGCATCTCAGTGGCTGGGGATTGTACAGTATATGGGGCTCAGGGTTAAGGGCCTTGTGCAAGGGCACAGCAGTGGCAACCTTAATCTAGAGCTGTACAGTTAATACAATTTCAATTATGAAAACAAGGTAATTGAGATCAAACGATTCTCGTGCTGCATTCCTTTTCACAGTGATGTTCTCATTTTGTGTTAGAAATCCATCACATTCCTTTACTCTGTATTAATGTGCTTTCGTCCATCACTCTCTCCCAGGCTGTGGTATTTATCTCCACTGTCACAAACACAAGGTTCTTTTATTCAAATTTGACTAAATGCATTATGTTTCCAAAGTCAGTGAGTTATTGTGTTAAATAGTCATGATCTCAGTATTGACCAATATAATCGTGATTATGATTTTTGCCATAATTGAGCAGTATTACCTCGATCCCCAGACCATGCAGTCAGCATCCACCTTAACCCTTAACCACCTGAGCCACCACTGCCTCAGCATAACAGATATCAGAATATCGAGAGTTATGTCCTTTTGGATTATCTACATTATCTACACTTTCTACGTATGTGTTAAGCATTAACTTCACCTGACATTCCAAAGTGACATTCCTAAAAAAATTTTATTGATGTCTCATTTTCTTATTACTTCAGACTCCCGCACAAGTTTTGTCCCGCATTAAGACTCACAGAGACATCAGCTGGTACCCTGAGGTTTACAAGCTCAAAGCTATTGACAAATAGCACGTGTCAGTTTACTGCTCCATGCCAGGACCCTGAAATGGCTTTGTTATCGTTTCAGTATGCCTTGCGTGCACATTTTGAAGCTGTTTCCTCTGAAGGCACTCATGTCAGTGTGTTTGTGTAAATCCCTACACACCAGTATAATGAAGGCCAATTGATCAGCCAGTAATCAGATAGGTGCCCCGGTATCCTCATCTATCTTTGTCTCAGGAGCTCCAGTGGGCCTGCCAGCCATAGAAAGAGAGGAGGACAGAAGCGCTATGTTAAACGCTTCCATCATTAAAATGTCAAATCTATTGCTGGGCGAGTGACCTGTAATTGAGTCATCAAAGACAGAGGATCCATGCCCTGGCTCTTATAATTAGCTTGTTAAACCCGAGTCACTAGTAAGCCCTCAGACCCACATTTGAATCCTTGGTAAATGCTTGTTTTGATTTACAAATGCTTATTTGGTCTTGAATGTTTGAGTGTGATTCCAAATAATAACTACTACATTTTGGAAATTTTGTTGACGAATTTACCAGGACAACAAGGTGGTGTTTTATGTTTTTTTTTATTTTATTTTTTTATATCTGTCCCATAGCTGTACCTCCAAACATTGCCGAGCTTAAGAATTTAGAGGTGCTGAACATGTTCAACAATCAGATAGAAGAGCTTCCCACTCAGATCAGCAGCCTTCAGAAACTCAAACACCTGAACCTGGGGTAAGGATATTTCTGTGTCTTAGCTCTTTAGCTAGGAATTGTATAAATACAGTATCACCGCAATCATCGTGATTTACTGTAGATAACCTATAAATAAAGTCAATGTGCTGCTTTTATTTTCTATTTATCTTGCATGTATTGACTCACTATGTAAGGGGCTGTGAAAGTATTGTGAGTTATTTATTCAGTCATGTATCTTTTTTTCCGTATGAGATTTTCAGTAATGTCGGTGGATGATGTTACCTGCAGCATTTAATATATTTTCAGTTTAAAATTAATAAGCACTATGAGCTCTTCAAATATACAGTACATTAATATATTGTACTGTAAATGCTGTAAAGCAGTAATCACAACCATCTCCTTGTGATAACTTTTTTTCCTGTGACATATTGGCATGTGGGTTACAGTTATAAATAGTCATTGTAAATGTTATAGATAAATGTGACTTTGCACTGTAAAAAAGAAACTTTAATTTTAGTTTTAATTATGATCTGTCTACAGAATTTCACTTTTTAACTGACTTTTTTTCTTCCTAACACAAACCCAGTGAAGACATGATGAAGACAAAGTGATGTGATGCATAGCAACTAAATTGTTAAAATTACTTTATGATTGTTGGAAGTGTCTAAAATATGTTTAATATACTTTCTGAAAGTTTGGATGCACTTTGGCCAAACCAAAGGGTGTGTGTTTTCCATTTTTACTCTTTTGTACTACACACACCAGCCTCTTTAATAGCCTGTACCATTATTGATTCCTGCAATTGTTCAGTCAGCAAATCATGTGGCAGCATTGTAATGTACCATAGCATGCATATACAGTACTGTAGAAGTAAAGGCCTTGAGTTAAAGCTTATATCAAACATCAGAATGCAGTAAAAATGTGATTTCAGGGTTTTTTGACAGTGACATGGCTGTTAGTGCCAGACTAGCTAGTTCAAATATTGCATAAACTGTCCTGGGATTTACATGCACAACAGTACAGGTTTTAAAGTGGCCAGTGAATGTAGTTTATGGTTCTAAATTTATACTGAAGTCATTACCACCATGAAACAGCACATATGTAATTAAGATTAAGAAAGTTGTTAAAATACATTTTGATCATATTCATGGTGCATTTGCATCTTTGCAAGCATTTTTAAGAGGGAGCTTCAGGAGTTCCTTATTCGTTAATCTATCTTCTATATCGTTTATCCAGTACAACAAGCAAACTCCACCCACACAGACCCGAGGTGGGAATCGAACCCTCGACCCGAGAGGTGCCAGGCCGCAGTGCTAATTCCTTACTGGTTAATTTTCTAAATTCAAACTGACCAACTTACTCAGAAATAAGTTTATGTATGGTCATTAACTTGCTATTTACATTTAAACTATTTTCTTTGAAAATGAAAAAAAAAATGGAAATGAAAAAAATGTTATGGAGTAATGTTATTATTGTCCCAGCACACCCTGATAAACACACAGAACCGATGACTCATGATTACTGTATTGTACAGTGTATTTTTTATTATCATTGATTTAAATTTTGTGTGTTGGTGTATGTGTGGTGGCTGTGCAATTAATTGGATTTTAATTGACCATGTTTGACTATAGTATGCAATGTGGTGGCCAATTCCTGCTTATGCTCCCAGAACCATTCTTTCACACTTTGAGCCTGATAAATCATGGCATTGTTGTCCTGGAATATACCCGTTCCATCTGGGAAGTAAAAAAAAAAAAAAACTTAATGGTATAACCTGGTCATTTTGTACATTCATGTCATCAGCTGGCTTAATTTTATTGCCACATAATGTTGATGAGCTTAGGCCTGAACAACTGAAGCAACCCCAGATCATAACACTGCCTCCAGAGGCTTGTACAGTGGGAGCTATGCATGATGGGTGCATCACTTTATGTGCTTCCTCTTTTACCCTGACATGCCCATCACTCGGGAATGGCAGTGTCTATTTTAAATTTATGTCCAGTACTTTAATTGATTGTGGATATAGCTCTTATTGATTGAAGTGCTTTACATACAAAATATAAGGTGTCGAAAACAAGCTAAAGTGTAAATCACTAATAAATTAATTACATAAATA
>JAOVVA010000048.1:20238635-20240962 GCA_028565275.1 Leiocassis micropogon
CCCTGCGCGCACTCTATCTCAGTGACAACGACTTTGAAATCCTGCCCCCAGACATCGGCAAGCTGACCAAGCTACAGATAGTGAGTAATTTATCTAAATTTACCTTGAAATCAATCCCCTTTTTTACCGTGCCGTTAGTTGGATTTATTCTTTAGAGTGTGTGTTGTCCTTTATCACAAGCTCATGCGTGGTTTATGTTCTGTCTCTGAGCCTGTGCAAGCCCACAGCTATCTCTTACATGAACAGGTGATAAACACTTTAGAACCAAGATCTGATTTAATCGTAATAAGAAAATCCTTTTATTTAACTCGTAAACCTGCCTTATGTCTCCATCAGCATATGTCTGCAAAGAATTAACAAGGACCACTTTTGTGCTCTTTTTATTTTTTTTTACATTTATTTAATGTTGACAAAAATCAAAACGAGTTTAAGTATACTCACCATGATCTCAGTGGCTTCATACCTCATTGTCCATCCTGTCTCCTTATCTCTTTATAGCTGAGTCTGAGGGATAATGACTTGATCTCTCTGCCTAAAGAGATAGGTGATCTGTCCCAACTGAAAGAGCTGCATATCCAGGGCAACAGGCTGACTGTGCTACCTCCTGAACTTGGTGAGTTTTGTGTGTGCATGTGTGTGCATCTGTTTGTGTGAGAGAGTAGATGGAAATGGAGAAAAATATTATCACAGGAACAGGCTTGTGTGTCTGTTGTGCAGTACACTGTGATCTTATCTATCATAAGGTGTTCCCACCTTGCGCTCGGTATTCCCTGGATCAGCTCCAAAACCTTTAAAAACTGTAAATATATATATTAAACAATGTGTAAATGGACGTAAACTTACTTAAATTGTACATGGACTTTAAACGTACATGGTAGCGTTAGGTGGTGGTTTAGGTTTCAAACAACCCCGTTAAAAACCTTTTGAAGACAGATTCTTGATTTTTGTTTTTGTCTTTCCTGGATTATTATTATTTTTTTAGAATATTATTCATTTATTAAGTTATTTATTTTTGTAATTTTTTTGTCATCTCTAATTTCTACTGTTTTGACTGCATTTCTTTTATCGAATTAAAAAATGTTACAGTGCACCTTCATGAATACATGGCTAAATATCTGAATACAATACTTGTCAAGTATTACTGAATACAATACTTGACATACACAGTAAGGATTATGACTATCTCAGCTTTCAAATCTGAGACACTTTTGCATGTAGCCCTAGATGGGATACATATCATATACATGTTCATTTGATGAGATATGATTTAATGAGAACAGGCAGATCGGAATTCATCTGACTTTTTGCCTCTGCGCATGCATGTGGCTCTCACTGACGTCAGTCAGCACCAGCAGTGCAGCAGTTTTTTTTTTACCAGTGCTACAAATAGCAGCTAAAACAGTGACACGTCTGACTTTCTTTCTTCTTCTGGACCTCAACTAATACAGCTGACTGACTTCTTGACGTTCTCCAGAGCAAAATCCCAAACATATTTTTTTCCTAAAATCGCATCTGATGTTTGAAATGAATGAGTGGTCGCGGTGTTTCAATCTGATCTGACCAAAAAAATCAGAATTGAACAATGTGGCCTGTAGTGTGAATGTAGTTTTTGTATTTTCTAGTGCTGCACAATTAATCACATAAAAATGTAAATTGCAATATGGACCTGTGCAATATTTAAATCGCAAAAGCCTGTAATTTATTCCAGGTAATGTACGCATAGTCTGAAAATTATGCAGTTAAATATTTTTGAATACAAAAGTGTACATTTTAATTATCAGTCACAATAATTGCAATATGATATGTATTAGTTAAACCTTGGATTGCATAATTTGTTCTGGAAGTGTGCTTGTATATCAATATATCACTCATATAGGAAAGCAAATCTCCCAATAAGAAATAATGGAAACTCAGATGATTCGTTTTAAAACCCAAAAATATTCATATAAATAATGAATACAAAATGTAATGTAAAAATAAAACTAATTTACCTTTGAAAAGAATCGCGACAGAGCAGTGTTTCCATCAGTGTGACACACACACACACACACTAACAAAAACACTGCTCTGTTAGGAAACTTCTTCAACAAGAACCCTCTCTAGTGAGTGCGCGCACCCACTAACGGAATCTATGAGTCTCTCTGACAGATCGAGACTCTAGAAACTGGATCTTTAACAAGGAACCTCTCTAATGACACTTGCTTTTGCTTCTCACAGATGCACACACATGGTCACAATGTTATAAAATTAAATTTTATTTGTATAGCGCATTTAACAATTGTCATTGTCGCAAAGCAGCTTTACACAATCAAAAGAATTATTTAAGT
>JAOVVA010000048.1:20257673-20275173 GCA_028565275.1 Leiocassis micropogon
ATTTAAGTGTGACAAACATGCAAAAGAATAAGAAATCAGGAAGGGGGCAAATAGTTTTTCACACCACTGTATGTATACATTTTTAGCATTATTAAAAGTGTAATAGCAAATGGTTTAAATGCCGAACAAGGTTTCTGATTCCTAATATACTGAAGAAGCCCTATTTATGATGAACATGCAGTTTGACACTAGTTTTTCACTAAACCTCTTCATTAAAAGGCAAAAAAAAAAAATTGTGCTTTTAACACCATATAAGACAGAAAAAAAATGAAAGCAATAGAAAGTCTTTTGGTCCCAATTAGTAATCAATGAGCCATGGTTGGATTACGTTTATTAATAGATTAAGCAAATTTACTGTGCATGCTGAATCCCACACACAGAGACATACTCACTTGCACTTCAGAAACACATGCATATGCAATGAGCAGTCATTACCCAGAAAAACACACTTGTGATGGAGTGCACTGTATGTATTGGGCAGTAACTGAGATTAATTAACCTGACTGGGTTTGAGGAGCCCGTAGGAATCACATGGCCACCTCAGAAATCAGATTCCGTTAACCGGGCAGTCCCAGCTCTTGCCTTTAATTGGCTCTAAACATTCGCAGGGGCAGTTGAATGGGAAATCTTTGTGTTTATGTTGATGCAGGGCAGTAGAGCAACACTTCTTTAGCAATAACACTGTTCATTGATCTGGGATCACAGTTCAAGAGACTGTGGCTGTTTTTGAGAAAGCTGTTGCCACGGAATGCACACAAACGTTCATAGTTATGGTGTGATAAATGGTGAAAAAAATGTGTAAACACCCACTTAAGTTTTGCTTCATGGTGGGTTTGTGTACCGTTTTCATAATTCAGAAAATACATCCATTTCACAGATGAAAGACAATGTGCTGTCTGACTCTTCAGGCCTGACTCTTGAAGCTTGTCATGTTGTTGTTTTCTGAGTCTGCATTAATAAAGCTGATGTGGTCCTCTAACTCTCCCGGGATTTTGTGGGTCTCGTTCATATCTCGTTCATGTCTGGTTTCTCAGTATTCATTCCATGCTGGTGGGCTTGTCAGTGGTGTTGGATGCTGACAGAGAGAGAGAACGCTCCAGTAATCCCTACGCACCCCGCACATATTAGCCTGATGTAAAACAGACCAATTTAGCCTGAGCTTCAGCACCAGTATCTACGTGCATCTGTCAGCTCTGATCCCTCTGACTGTCCCAGCCCAATCGGTTCACAATCCTTGTCGCTGCACGTGTACAAGTTTAATACATGCAAACATCAATTCCATAAAATGCCCTCTTAAGAAAGCTAGGTTTTGCTGTCCCAAAGTCTAACGCATGTAAGGTGCTTCCAGCTCACTAAGACAGTTGAATTATTAGATAGGGACAAAAGAGGTAAATGGTTACCTCATAACATTCCTGGTGTTAGAGTTTATACTTATACTAATTAGGTGATTCTCTAGATTATGCAAGTTTAGTGGTTCTTTCTCTTCAATTCACAGAGGTTTCTGATATTTACAGGCTATGTGGTTACATAGGAGCAGGAGTTGAGCCCTCCCATTGGACACTTTCCTACTCGCCTCACTGGGCAGCTGTGGTGGAACGGAAGCCTCCGATCCTCAGGAGAGAGACAAAAGACAGGAACTTGCAATGGGAAAGGGAGCGATATATAGAGAAAGTGCTGCTAGACTAGCTTTGGATGATAGTTAAGTGCACTTTGTCATGTAATCAAGTACAGGAGCTACAGGCACATTGTGCTTCAAAACATTATTGTTAATGCCATCATTAGTATGTAAACCTGTGCTCACTTTGTGTTTGTGTGTGTTAGTGAGCGGGACTTTTCTGATTAACCACACACTACTCCAAAGCATTTTGTAGTCATCTGCAAATATTAAATATGAACCCTAGCCTCGAAGCAGCACTCGGGCTTGACATTTTGCTCCTCTGCAATTAGAAGTATTTCTCAAGTTGCATTCTTTAATTACACCCTGAAGCCGTTCAGAGGTTTAGCGCTGGGCTCAGACACCACCACCATCAGCCACTTTGTCAACAATCAATCAGAGACTCTTATTAGTGTGGCAATGACTTGAGCACAGCATCAATTAGCCTGGCCCCTGCAACCACCCACATATGTTCTCGCTCTCCCCTGTCCATTTCTCTTTCTCTCTTTTCTTGTGTCACTTGGCTCAACCTTTGAGTGCCTTTTACACAGAGAAAGGCAGTGGACTGGAAATGGCTCTTCCCCTTTTTTTTCCCTCTCCCGTCCTCTCACTCTCTTTTCCTCTGTTGCGGTTTCCTTATCTCTATTCCTTCAGCAGCCTGCTTTTAGATAATTGTCTCTCTGTGTAGTTTTCTTATGCAGTACACAGCTGTGGCCGGACAGCCTTAAACAGCACAATGAGCCTGCTGTCTCAGTAGGGGACTCATCAGTGTGTGCCATTCTCCATTTTGCCTCTTCCACCCTAGCAGCCCCCAAAATGCTACTTCTTCTTCTCCCTCTTGCTACACTCCTTATTAAATGCACTTTCACTTTTTGCCTATTGTTATTTATGTCTTTTTGGTTTCTAAACAGTCCATTATAATAACACAAACCATACGTTTTGCTTTTCAGTCTTTATGGGCGACACATGCAGGCTAATCCCGAGCCACCGAAAAAGAACAACGACAAATCCAAGAAGATCAGTCGCAAGCCCCTGGCTGCCAGGAACAAGTGAAGATGAGAAGTGTGGATAAAGAGCCCGTTGTCTGCCTGTCCGAGCTGGACCTCACTGCATGTGCCTTTTTCCACTTTTCTATTTATTTACCGCAAGAACACACTTTTTTTTATGGTTACTGTATTGTGTTGTGGTATACATGTGTGGGCTCACAAGTTGCCCTTGCCATGTCCCAAGCAGCCATTAGAAAATCATCTATTTGCTCTTTGTTCCTTTTGTGTATTTTCCACATTACCTCTGACTTTATTAATTTGCTATAATATAGTCATTGCCTTATTCTTCTAATTCTGCATACTCAAGCATTACTTTAAAAAAAAACTAATTTCTTGCATGATGTCTTTTAAATATTATTGCAACACTTGTAAAATCAGACAAGTCTTTCAAATGATGTTTGGACAGTTTGCCAGATATTAGATATTGTCAAAATGGAATGGAACATATCATAGGAAGCACTGCAGTGTCTTCTAGACTTTTGTCCTCTTTCAAAAATGTTTTAGTAGAATATTACATGCTTGTGATCCTTTACGCATTGTAATGTGCATATGTTTAACATCTTCACACATTATATATTGTTCTTACGGACAACTGTTCAAATACAGTGAAGGAAAAAAAACAATATCATACTCCACTGTTTGATTTGAGCCATCTAAACAAGGCACACAGCTTTCCACAACAGCAATTTGTACCCTCCAGTGCCGGGCTTGGCAGCGGGGCTGTTGCGTAACCGGTAGGGGATTTTTGGAGGGGTTTAGCAGACTGAACTAAGTCTGTGCAGGATTGTCTTGTCTCAGAGGACGTGTATCTGTCTGCTCCCTGTGCCACACCTCTTGCTCTTAATGACTCCTATGAATGGCTGTAAACCAGAGTATTGAATAGTTAACAAATAAGGCCAGTTACAAAACAGCTCCAAACAATAGACGGCTTATATAATACACAGTATCGGTTTTCTTTACAGTATTGTCTGGATGTGCATTTAAAACTAGTCTGTACTGAATCAGGTCATTTTGAGTCCTACTGTAACGCTAAGTTAGTCTTCACCATGAGCTTTGTTATTGATCTATGCAATAGTATTATCACAAGTCACACCAAATTTTAATTATTTTTGTCACAGAAATGTTGTCACCATATGCCATGCATTACTTCTTTTTTTTTTTTTTTAACTGGTTTGAATAAAATGCTCTATTAGATTCGTATTGTTTGTGTCTTATTGGTTTACTTGATTATCAGTTAGTTTTATATAGTTATGTATGAAGCCTAGATCATCATTATTATATGCTGAACAGCATTACAGAAACAACAGTTATTGTGGGATTTCCATATAACAATCTATAAAGTGTACATAAACTGGTACAAAAGCAAACCTCCAGGCATCAAAAGTTCTTTAAGTGGCAATGCCTTGTTGCTAAGATTAGTCCCAATGGTTGGGACCTGACAGGATTTCTAAAGTGAGTGATTTACTCATCCACTTGGTCTTTTTTCCTAATCTTTGCTCGAGTGTCAGAGCATCTGTCCCCTCTAGGTTGCAGTTCTGGGATGACAGGAGTGAAATTCTATACTAACAGGATGTTTTGGCTTCCCTCCTTCATGCAACTCTATATACCGTTGTGTTCAGAATGTCCCAATGAGATCGGCAGCTTTTGAAATAATCAGATGTGACTATCTGGCATCAACAATCATGCCACAGACAATTCAACTAACATTTAATTTTCCCCCATTGTGACGTTTGATGTGAACATGTATGACATGCCTTGATCGGCATCTGCATGATCTCATGAACTGTGCTGCCACCACATGATTGGCTGGTTGATTTAGTGAATGGATGAGCAGGTGTACTGATGTTCTGATTAATGAATTAACAGTTGTTTAAATTGTGATAAACTGATGTGTTCTTTAAGAGCAGCAATGTTGTGTATTTTGACAAATTGCACAGAACGCTTGAAGTATTGTGGTTCACTTACATTTTTGATGGAATAAATTCTGAACCAATGAGTTTATATAGCTCTGAGTAAGATGCTGTGTGAAACAGTGATGGAGGATCATCACACATCTAAAACTGATCTGCCCATGGGAAGTCATGTCATAACCCAGCCCACCCCAGTGACAGGAGATAAGGAGAAAGTGTTGACCTTTCACAGCAATGTGCCTAACAAACCTGTGTGTGTGTGTTTGTGTGTGCGCGAGCGCGCATGCTAAGACTCTAGAGAGGCCCCGTCACACACCTTTATCTGTGTTATTACTCTCTCATTATTATTATCCTGTCTCAGGTGCTGTGTGTGTCCTCATGTCCTCCTCATTCACACTCTCCATACACTCACACGCTCAGCAGGCACATCTGTCCATGGCGCACACACTTTCTACCACCGCTCTGTCATCTATCACCACCTTTCATCCCTTCAGCTCTCAGAAAATATCCCTTTTCTTTTCAAACTTTTTGTCGGGTTCAATTCGGGAAATGCATCACACCCCTCACACTCAAACACACCACACACACACACACTTAACTTTCTTTGTTCAGCAGTTGGAGAAGATAAACTTGTGGTTTAAAAGTTGGGACCAAACTCTGTGCTATTCATTACAGGACCGGACCCTCACACAATCAATCTCTTCAGCTGCCCAGAAAAAAAAAGAAAAAAAAAACGCCTCTCTGCCTCCTTATCTTGGTCTGTCCAATCCTTCTGTCAGTGTCAACAGCAAATGGGATATTGAGGTTTAAAAATGACTCGGTGGCAATGGATCATTATGCATGCCACATATCCGACTCTGACACCAATTACTCACTGACCTTTCAAAGTAATCATTTTGTGTACTTTTCCCCACCCAAAGTCAAAGCTATTGCAAGAAGCCGTGTAGATTTTGGTCGATGTGATGACTTTTTTTTGTTTGTATGGTTCGTTATAGTTGCACTTGCAGCCTCGTATATAAAGGGATACAAACATTTTGTCTATGCATCCCACAGTCCCTGAGACACAATGGCTGCCAGGTTAACCAAACCCATTGATTTTTGCCCGTTGATTTATGGAGGTGAGGGAAAGCCATACTGCTATAGAATATGCTCTATGCCATCCAAGCGGAGGCAGGTCAGGGGACAATAACCGGAGCTGTTCAGAGTGTGTGAAATCTAAGCTCAGAGTTAAAAGGTACTGTTGTAATTAAATAAATGCATGTGGGATTTAAAGTATACTTTAGACTTAGTAAATCTTCATCAAAGCAACTTGGAACCAGTCATGGTACATTAGCCATGACCAATAATTATTAAATTAAGCTTTATATGTAAAAAAAAGCAAAACATCCAACTAGGTTGAATAATTTTACAAAATAATAAATAGATCAATCTTAATATGTTTAACATTGAAACACATACGTAAGCTTGAACCAGCAATACATTCTTTATCGCTGTTAATCTGCATAGTTTATACCTTTTGACATTATTTTGTGAGTGTGTGTGTGTGTGTGTGTGTGTGTGTGTGTGCGCGTGTGTTTGTGTGTATGAACACACACTACCAGTCAAAAGTTTGGACAAACCTTTTAATTCCATAGTGTTTCCTGATTTTTATTTTTTTTTTCTACATTGTGAAACAATGCTGAAGGCATCCAAAATATGCAATAATCTCCTTTAAACAGTTGACATTACGATGCGTCTACTACTTATGCTCTGTAAAGCCTTCATAATGCCTCTTGCCTGAGGTGCTGTTATTTGGTGACTTCTGAGGCTGGTAACTCTAAATGAACTTCTCTTCTGCAGCAGAGGTAAGTTTTGGTCTTTCTTTTCTGGGATGGTCTTCATGAGAGACAGTTTTCTCATGGGACATGTTGAGTGTTGCAAATGCACTTGGCAATACTGTTTTTGCAAGAACCATTCCAGAACAACTAACCTTCATGTCTTAAAATAACAATCGACCATTGTTGTCACTTAATTACCAAATGCCATATATGTTATTTCATAGTTTTGAAATCTCCAGTATTGTTATGGAATGTAGTAACCTAAATCCAAACTTGTGTTTAAACTTTTGACTAGTACCGTATTTTAAGTCTTAAGCCTGAAACTTAAAACTGGCTATTGTCAATTTATGGAAACTGCTGAAAGGGAAGTTTTTTTCTTCGTTTTTTTCTTTTTTTTTTTTTTTTTACTGTCAATTAACGATTGTAATTAATGTACTGCTAAAAGTACACCTCCCTTTCCCCATAGATAAATAAATAAATAAAGCATTGGGAAGGTTTAGTGGTTATAATTGAATAGAATATATAATAAAGTGCTGATGTATCATTGTGTGGTTTGGCAGTAACACCTGAACATACCCTCTTGAGAACAACTCGATCGATTATTGCAACAGAACATGTATCCACAGAGCAATCTGACAGAGATCCCTGTAGAGGCAAGGTCCGTGCAATCCTCAAAAGCCCTATACAGCAAGCATTATAACCCAAAGGAATAGGCTTTTACCTCAGGACAGCATGTCTGATTGCCATGGGTATACAATCAGGCATGATTTACTGTGGGTTCCCACACATTAAACCCCCCACCCCCCACCCCTGACCTCACACACACATACTTGCATACTTGTCCACTTCTTTTTTATGTTTTAATGTGCTTGTACTACTGGTGTAAATAGACCTAAATACCTGAATAATTGACAATGCTGAAGTAATTGAACTCTTTAATACAAGAACTGTCTGTAAACTAGAACAATGTCATACAATGTCGTTTTCCTCCACAACTTATTTAAATAAACGCTGCATAATTACTTTTGATCTATTTGGACTACTCATGTCACCTTTTTCGCGTTCTTTTGAATAAACTACTTGACAAATTTGGAGGATAATCAGAAGAAACAAAATTACTGCAGCAAGTGATTGTTTGTGAGTAAGAGTCGATTCTCAGGAAATGATTTCTCCTTGTGTTTTGGAGGTGCAATACATCACTTGCCAGTCCACTATTGGCAAAGATGTCATGTTCATGATCGCTCCGTTACCTTCTAGGCTCGGAGTACAAGCCATAAGTACAAACTCCTGATATGTGCATTTTTCACTAAGCAGTGTCCTAAAGAATTATTAAATAGCTTATAGAAAGCTTTTAGCCACAAAAGGTATGTATGCATGAATGAATGAATGAATGAATGCTGCGTGTCTAATTAATAAAACCCATTTACCTATGAATTCTATAAAATGCTTTCTACACAGGGCGCATATCTAAAGGATTTCGGACAATATGCAATATGGTTAACAGCTACAGTTTATTGTTTAAACACAATATATATAAAAAACAAATTCTGTGGGTGTTAATTCAAGCTGTAGTTATTAATGGTTTTGCTGTAATTGTAGTTCCTTATGAGTTACAGTTTTCTTTCGTTGCGCATTTTGCGCCAGGGAAGAATAGGAAGATGGGTGGCGGCCAATATCTTCTTTTTCTAGCTTGTTAGGAGAGTGCTTGGATTCTCCCTCCCTCCTTCCTCTCAATCTTTATGCTGCGCTCTCAGCTCTCCGCGCTCACAGCGTCTTCCGCTCTCCACCTCGCTCTGAAAGCAAAGCGTGCGCTCCACGCCGTGCCCATGCCGCCGCCTCCTACCTTTACGCACGGAGTCTTTAGAAGTGAGGATACCTTCGCGTTTTAAGGATACAGAAGCAAACTGTGGCTTTTTTCCCCCACGTGGCCGTGGAAATTTAAAGGCGCTACAGGCTGTCTGAGATGGTGAAGAAAGTCTTTTCTAAACTACAGGCGACTAGAGATAGATAGGCCTGGGGAAGGCTGAGAAACTTTTACGGAGACTTGAAATAAGCAAACATCAGCACAAAAAAAAGTTAAGAGGGAGAAAGAAAAGCGCTGTTTGGGCCCTGCCCAAGCGGGTTCATTAACATTAACAACAAAGCCAATAGGTTGTACTTTTTTTTTCTTAAGGGGGTCCCTCACCAACCAGCAAGATTTCGCCCAAAAGCAGACAGGAGGAGCGTCCCGCGCTGACGAGACTGGTCGGCAGGAAGCGGTTGATCGCGGCCGGGGTGCTCGGAGTGGTCATGGTGCTCGTGCTGGTCGTGCTCATCCCGGTGCTGGTGAACTCGGCCGGGACTTCGGCACATTACGAGATGCTCGGCACGTGCAGGATGGTGTGCGATCCGTACGGCACCAAATCCCCGAGCAGCACGGCCACGGCTGACACAGCGGCGCGCGACACCGGCCTCGTGCAATCGCTGCCCACATTCATCCAAGGTCCAAAAGGTGAGCCGGGACGACCGGGGAAGACGGGACCGAGGGGCCCGCCTGGAGAGCCAGGTCCTCCGGGACCCGCGGGCCCGCCTGGAGAGCGGGGAGAGCCGGGACGGCCAGGCTTACCAGGACCCCCGGGGCCAAACGGCGCTGGCGCCATCAGTGCGGCCACCTACAGCACCGTGCCAAAAATCGCCTTCTACGCGGGCCTAAAGAAGCAGCATGAGGGCTACGAGTTGCTCAAGTTTGACGACGTCGTCACTAATCTGGGAAATCATTATGACCCTACCACAGGAAAGTTTACCTGCTCTATACCGGGGATCTATTTCTTTACTTACCATGTGCTGATGCGGGGTGGAGACGGTACCAGCATGTGGGCAGACCTCTGCAAAAACAACCAGGTGGGAGTTCACACACGGTGTGTCTGTTATTAGATATACTTTACTATTTTTATCTTTCTTGCTAATTGCATTAATGCTTGGCATATTGTTATAAGACCCGAACTTTAATTGTCACTGTTATTTTCTCTTTTTTCCTCTTTTTTTTCTTACTATGCAAACAATTAGGTGTTTCCACCTATAAACATAAAAACACCCAACACAGGCCTGCTATCATATATTTTCTTTTTTATATTATTATTATTATTATTATTATAGTAATAATAATAATAATAATAATTATTATTATTATTATTATTTTTTTTGTTATTTTTTTTTTGTTATGATGTTTAAAATGCCACTGGGACACGGGACAGAGGATTTAAATGCATTAACTTTTGTCTTTTTCAGCTATTTTTTTGTGTGGAGACCTGTATTCCTTTCAAACCGTCTATGTATTTTAAACAATATCTACCATCTGCAGTACATTTTGTAGTACTTATCACTCCACGATTATATGAAAAATACACTACGATCTATAAAAACTGACACGAGTGATGGGGCCTTTTCATATTTTCCTTAGGGTAATTGAAGGCCTATTTCTATTACAGCTAATTACGTCTCTAAGTGATTGACAGTGGTGCGAAATGTATTAATTTATACTGTTGTTTCCCTAAGAAAGACGAAAGAATGGATTATTAGATATAGAATGGTGTAAAGCGTTCTGACCCTGATCAAAATATAGATTATAGAGATATTTGTGAATAAATCAGATCGGCGCTGATACAGTGATACAGTGACATACAGTGACATAATGATATATTGATTCAGTGCTATAAAATGATACTTTCTGTTATATATAAATTTAGGGACGCTGTCACAGTGACACAGTGAGAGTCATTTAGTGATACAGTGAATCAGTGAATCAGTGGCGCGCGGATATACGGGCCTCTGTGTTGCTGTTCGTGGTGCTGAACTAAAGTTATAGGACTGGTTATGGTGAGAAAACATTTTGTTATAATTATACTTTCTCCGACCAGACATAAATACATGCTTAGTCAACCAATGAGGCATCCCAGGAATTACAAATGACGTTGTTTTAGAGTGTGTCACAGACTGGCATTTTACCTCCACAGGTGCGTGCAAGCGCCATCGCGCAGGACGCGGACCAGAACTACGACTACGCCAGTAACAGCGCGGTGCTGCACCTGGAGCCCGGGGATGAAGTCTACATCAAACTGGACGGCGGCAAAGCGCACGGAGGCAACAACAATAAATACAGCACCTTCTCTGGCTTTATCATCTACGCCGATTAGGACACGAGCTTTCTCTCTCTTCCTGGGCTTTTCCGACCCATGTCCTCGTTTTCGCACTCACTTTTTTCTTTTTCGACCTCGAGTCTCCCCCACAGAGCCAGTGGCTGGTGAGATCCTCCCTCCGCCATTCAACTTGTTATTGTACGAGTGTGTGGGCGGACCGGTCGGTCTCTCCGCGTCTAATTCAAAAGTCACACACTTGAAGGACTAGTGATATAATCATGATCACTGAGAAGATCGCTGAAGAACAAAATCATCAGTCTGTAAAAAAAAAAAAAAAAAAAACAACCATCCCGCCGCTCGTCGATCGCCAAAGCACTTACTTGTACTGTAAGTTGTTGCTTCTGTAGTTAACAACGAAGTCTATCTGTTAAATTCATTGTAATTATGGAAATGAGATCACTAGTTTGTGCAATAATCCTCACAAAAATTAGGCTCATGACCATATCTGAAAATATTCAATTTTTAGTGTCTGGAAGGCCTAATAAAGTTCATCTGTCGCCCGACAACTTACACCCCCTTGTAATATCACTGCTCATTGCTGCGTACCCTTCAGAAGGCAGCTGCCTTAGTAGTTAACCTAGATCTGGCAGCATTTTACCCAGCAGCTAACTTTTACTATTTTATATCACACATTTTATCTGCTTATTCCTAATGGACCCGTTACACTGAGTCTGATGCCGTATTTCTGATTTGGTTTAGCAGGGTAGACCTATATTACATCGTTTCAACTTATCAACATGCACAAAGGGTTACACACGGGCCACACAAACTACTAAATGGGTATCTCGTTAAATTTTGTTTTTAATTGCCTAATGGTGAAGCGTGGCTATAACTATGACATGTACAGTAAGTTGTAGCATATGGCCAGGAGGCAAAGGACATCAATAGTCATGATCCACAGCTATACTGATACATGTTCTAATTACACTATATTCTCTTATCAGTTTGCACATTTTCATATGGTCATAATTATTATTCATACGGTACATATGGATAAGATATGAAAATATATATTAATCATATTGTACACTCCTATTTTTTTTGCATGTCAATCATAATGCACATACACATTTGCTCAAATTTGCACATATCTTTAGCACGTACAATTATAAATTTTTGTATATTTCTTTACATTGCACTTTACTTTTCAATTTGTGTTTATATTTTTATTAAGTAGGCTATCCTTTACTTCATGTGTGCATTCTCTATCTCACTGCATATAGGCCTACAATAGTTAGCCATGACATTATGACCACTGATAAGTGAAGTGAATAACATTGCTCAGCAATTATATACTATTAAACTAGTGACAGGATTATTGGCACCCAAGTCTCAGAATGCCTGTGAGGACCATAGGCCAGTCCATCCAGTCTGATCCCATAGAAAAAAAACAATGCAGCACAAATCACAGAAACAAATAATGCTGGCTACAATAGAAAGGACAGAGGAAAAGCAATAGAAAGAACCCATAGGATGCACAAGAGGGGTAAATCCAACCCACTAAGGCCCCACCCTAGAACCCACAGCGCCCACAGGATCTGCTGCCAACGTCCTGGTGCAAGACACCACAGCACACTGCAGAGGTCTTGTGTAGTCATGGGTCCAGATGTGCCGTTGGCAGAAGGGGAACCTAAAACCAAGGTGGTTTCAATATAGATGGAATTAATGTTATGAGTTGATTGGTGTTCATACATAATTCCTTTTCACATAGCCTATTGTTTCTCTAGTTTGAAATTCTGATTGCACACAAAAATACTGCCAAAATAATGGTGAATTTGGCACTTCTCTCTCAATGAATGCCATAATCGCTTATATACCCGTACAATCTTTAGTGGTATTCACCCTGCTTTGGCTTACATTTTGATTTTAGACAAAAATGTGGCTTGTTTAGAGGTTTGAGTTTAATCCCCAGCACCATGCACGGTTGGACTGTTGAGCCTACAGTGAGAGATGTGATATTATGGCTGACCCTGTGTTCTGACCCTAGCTTCATAGCAAGTTTGGATATTTGATTCAACTGTAATGTATAAGTGAAAAATAAAGGCTGCTTCTTTTTTTCTTATTCTAAGTTCAAAAAGGGCATATTGTGCCTTGTTTAACCTGCTGCCTATAGTTAACTTTCATGCTAATGTCCAAAATCCAATCAACACAGCTATTCAAATTTAATCAAGGAAATGACTTGGTAAGCTGTGGCAAGCTGTTTATTAAAACAGTTAAGAAAATTGTTGCTGGAATTATATGGTTAGTTAGGAAAGGAAATTAGCTGAAGATAGTTATGGAAAGTTAAAAATCCAGCAAATAGCAATCTTGCAGTATTCTCTCCCAAACCATCTGGCTGTACCTTAACTTATCATGCAGTCTTCTGTACTATTTAATGAAGACTTTACTCCACTCATCCTGTGTCTTAGATTCCCCCACCCCCCTCTCTCTATCTGTCTCTCCAAACTTTTGAGGTATTGTCTATTCCAGCAGTGCATGCACAAACATGTTCAAAGTCCTGAATGTCTGTCATGGATGTCTTTGCCTAGTTATAATAGCCAAGCTATGAACAGTAAGTCACTGTTTAGGTGTGGGGTTTAAGTCAATAAAATTTGCTATATATTTAAAGCTTTCATTGAGCATTAGTCCTGTAACTAGGAAAAATGTCATTGAATCTATAATTCCAAAATTCTGCTGGTCTGAGACTTTGTTGCTGCCTTCAAATCTGGCCAGAAGTTTTGGACCTGTTTATGCTGCATTCCAAATATTTCTTTACCTTGGATGGGCACAAATGCTGCATCCAAACAATTCTTCCTAAGCAGCTGCCTCCCAAATGAAATGAATGACATACAGTAGAACAATGTCTTTACTAAAACTTGAATAACTCACAAAGTTTCATTTGTAGGGCATGTCCTGAAAGATTGATGAAATGCTGTGTATTATCAGTAAGAGCTGTATACATAAATGATCTAACTGTAAGTCTGTCATACTTTAGATGCAGTATGGTTATAGGTCCAGTGTCATATCATAATCCTGGTGCAGTTTGGTGCAACTTGCAATTGCTTGCTTGTAGTTGACAGAATAAAACCTGTAATGTCACGCCTGAACTTTTATATCATGCTGATAAATTCTACTAATGATACCATGACCCACTGAGTGATCATTGGATGTAGGTTATTCAATGATCTGGCCAGTGAAACAGGTATTTAAGGTAGACTAATTGCAGTACAGCATGACTTTCAATGTATTTGTCACAGCAGAGTTGTCTATGACTTCAGTATTGCTAGTTTTTATTTTATATCCTATATCAGCTAAATTCAATATACAGTATGTCTTGAATTTTAAATCATTCAGTAAGATGAAGGTTTGATAAAAGACCTGCTAAACAGAGAAAGAGAGAGAGAGAGAGAGACTGCGCTTTGTGATGTTGAGAGCACTATGCAGAAACTGTGTTGATATGTAAATGTGTATCTATCTAAGAGAATCCACAAAACACGACTACTGATAATGCTACTTATTTTCTATGTACATATTGTAGTGATTTATTTTTTCCCCTCTAAATATACAAATGGCTGGAAAGCACATGAGAGTGTCATTGTTTTTGGATTGTTGAACTAAAAATAATAGCATTCATATCTCATGTCACCTGAGGGTGTGGGATTTTTTTTTTACCAAACAGAATACACTTCACCTGTACACTATTTACATATGTTTTTTTTCCATTAAATGGAAGTTTGACCCGATATGTTATTTTTTTCTGATTCATTTAATAACTTATATATGGTCAGTTATTTAACAAGTAGATAAATTAATTAAGTAGATAAAAGCCATTATAATGTCCTAGCAATTCTGTGATTTATATAAAGGCCCGGGTTTAATTCCCAGCCAATGCCCAAACCTCAGCCACTGGATGCAGTGCCGGTCCCAAGCCCGGATAAAATGGTAGGTTTGCGTCAGGAAGGGCATCAGGTGTAAAACCTTGCTGGGAGCAGACAAAAGACCAACAACAATTATTGCATATTTTGGATACTTGGATGTTTTACAGTGTAATGTAAAAAGGATGTTTTACAGTA
This sequence comes from Leiocassis micropogon, assembly GCA_028565275.1. Taxonomy (NCBI): domain Eukaryota; kingdom Metazoa; phylum Chordata; class Actinopteri; order Siluriformes; family Bagridae; genus Leiocassis; species Leiocassis micropogon. The sequence goes on from JAOVVA010000048.1 coordinate 20,272,328, forward strand.
CAACTTTTACAATATAGAAAGAAATATATAATAATCAGAAAAGACTATGGAATTAGAATGTTTGTCCTGCTGACACTTTTCTCATGTGAATGGGTGTGTGTGAGACCAATATTGTGCAAAGGTTTTAGGCAAATCGGAAGAAATGCTTTAGAGTAAAAATTCTTAAAATAAAAAAAATAATAATTATATATATATATATATATATATTTACATTGATTATTTTTATCAATGCAAAGTTAAATATTTGGTGTAATTGGCTTCAAACCTGCAAAATTTCCAACACTTACAAACTCAGGGATATTGTCAGGTGTACTGTATGATTACCCAGTTATACCAAGCAGGTGCTTTTGATCATCAGTTTCATATGTAGGTTTAAGTACAGTCATTAACCGAAACAAAAACAGCTGTGTAGGAGGCTTAAAACTGTGTAGGGAACAGCCAAACTCTGCTACTAAGGTGAGGTTGAGGAAGACAGTTCCAGGTCACAGGTCATACATAATGGCAGGACTAAGCCCAGCAACAAGATACTGCATTAGCAAGGTCTCTTTCAAGCAACTATTGTTAAAGCAGTCTGGGATTTTAAGATGTGCTCTTCAAGCTATTTTAAAGAAGCAGAAAGGAGTGCGCCATGTTGAGGACCACAGACGCAGTGATCGGCCAAGGAAACTTAATGCAGCAGATGAAATGCACATCATCCTTACTTCCCTTTGATATCAGAAGATGTCTTCAGGAAAGAACTGTCAGAAACCAGTGGCACCCAGGGACACCCAGCTACTGTTTGGAGAAGGCTGACAAGAAGAGATCTTCATGGAAGAATTGCTGCTCAAAAGTCATACAGTACCTCCAATGTGCAAACGAGGCTAAGTGACTCAACTCTGTACAGTATGAAAACATAGGAACTGGGGCACAGAAAAATGTCAGCAGGTGCTCTGGACTGATGAGTCAAAATCAATGAAATATTTAAAATATTTGTCTGTAGCAGGAGGCAGGCCATCCAAAACTGTGTGCAAGTGTACCTAAAAGAATTGATGGCAGTTTTGGTTTTGCAGGTGAAAGGTACTTCAAATACTTCATTTGGATTTCTCTCTTGTTAATTTATTTTCCATTTTGTTAATTGATAAAATAAACTATTAGCACTTTTTTGTTTTGTTTTTTTTCCCCTTACTTTGCAGTGTTTTTCCTCCACCTGCCTAAAATGTTTGCACAGTACTGTGTATGTACATACATACATACATACATACATGCAATGTGTTTTGAAAAAGAAAAATTTCTTCTGTAATTTATTTACATGTAAAGTGAAAAATGTTTTTATGTAGTTGATTACTGCTTACAGTATTCTTTCATTTTTGTTTTGAACAAATTAATATTCATAAAGTATAAATATCATGTATCTCTCAGTCTAGTGGGGAAGACTGCTTACTTGACAGTTGATCATTGACTTTCTCCACAAGGAAGATAAACCACAAACGGTGGTATATTGATGTATATTCATGGAAAATTGACTGGAAGGGGAAAATGTGGTAGGAAAAGGTACTCAAGCAACAGAGATGACCACAGCCTTAAGAAAATTGTCAAGCAAGCCAATTCAAGACTTTGGGAGGGATTCACAAAGAGTGGATAGAGGCTGGAGTCAGGGCATCAAGAGGGGCCGTGCACAGATATCTTCAGGAAATGGTCCACTACTGTTGCATTTCTAGTATGAAGCCACTCCTGAACCAGAGACAGTGTTAAACTAATCTTACATGGGCTATGGAGAAAAAGAACTGGACTGTTATTCAGGGGTCCAAAGTCCTCTTTTTAGATAAAAGTAAATTTGTATTTCATTTGGAAACCCAGAGTTTGGATGAAGAGTGTAGAAACACAGGCTTCATGTTTCTTGAAGTCTAGTGTGAAGTTTCCACAGTGGGTGATTGTGTGGTGTGCCAGTCATCTGCTGGTATTTGTTCATAGAGTTTTATTAAACCCAAAATCAATGCAACCATCTACTGGGCGATTTTACAGCAAGTCACGTTTTCTTCTGCTGACAAGCTTTTTGGAGATGCCGGTTTCTTTTTCCAGCCATAGAGATTGCCATAGAGATCTATGGGGTATTTTTGAGAGGGAAATGAGAAACAACCAACCTAATAATACAGAGGAATTGAAGGCTGCTATCAAAGTTACCTGGTCTTCAATAATACCTCGACCGTGCCACAGACAGATCACTTCCAAGCCATGCCACACTGATGCAGTTATTCATGCTAAAAAAGCTTGGAAATTCACTCTGGCCAGTTTAATCATTCGAACCTCTTATGACATCACAGGCCCTTTTGTGCATAAGGCCTCACAGCTGGATTATGAGAACTAACGTCTCTCAACAAAAGCTCCACATTTCCACATTTCTTGATTTGTAAGGTGGGAACTCTGATTCTGGTCACCTCATTCTGAGAGTCACAATGGAAAATGGATCAAGCCACACACACATACACACACATACACACGCACATACACGCACACACACGCACACACACGCGCACACACATACACACACACACACACACACACACACACACACACACACACACACACACACATACATTGTTTCTTTTGTTTCCCAGTCTCTAATAAACCCACTGAGATGTTTGGGCCTTAGAAGTACTTTATACCATCCAATGTCATCTCTGTTCAACTTCACATAAATCCTGTGAAAAGATAGAAAAAGAAGAAGAAGCAGCTGTTGCTGCAGCTGCTGCTGCTGAAGTTGACAATCAAGGGTGGGTTAGGGCCTAAAGGCAGTACAGCCAAAGCAAAGCAACAGACTGACACCTTACACCAAAGTCAAAATTGAGAATTTTTGTTACATACAATAT
>JAOVVA010000048.1:20278892-20289868 GCA_028565275.1 Leiocassis micropogon
TTATTTTATAGTTTTGAAATCCCCAATATTGTTGTAGAATGTAGAAAATAAATCACTAAACAAAAACAAAGAAATTTCATTTGCAAGTGACTCCAAACTTTTTAACTTATATTATATATATATATACATACGCTATATATATATATATAGCGGCACGTTGGTGGTTAGCAATGTCGCCTTGGGTATAGAGTTTGCATGTTCTCCCTGTACTTGGTGGGTTTCCTCTGGGTACTCTGGTTTTTCCCACAGTCCATAATGTCCTTGTTTTTCATACACCTTGTCCATCTGTCAACGAGATTTCGTTTTCCCTCATTAAAAATGTTTTAGGCTGAACTGTGAGCCATAATCGCTCCGCTGTATTCACTTCTTCATCAGAAGTGAATCCTTATCCTCGTAGTGTTGCTTTCATGGGACCAAACAGATAAAAATCTGAAGGAGCAAGATCAGGACTATGTAGAGAATGCTTTAACACCTCAAAACGAAGTTTTTGCAGAGTGTCGACAGTGTAGACAGACGTGTGCAGACATGTCATGCAAGATCACAACAATCTTAGATAGCAGTGCTCTGCATTTAATCCGAAATTCAGGCTTCAGCTTTTCATTCAGTGAGCATCTCACTGTAACGAGCACTTGGTCGGCGATTAAGGATGATTCCATTCCATGCTCTGCCGTTTACTCTCAGACGCATAGTGATGAATCCATGTCTCGTCACCAGGAATGGTTCTCTTTAAGGAACTTCCACCTTTCTTAGAGTGTTGGTGCAAATTTTGATGCAGATACAGTACAGTATCCAAACATGTTCTCCATATTGCATCTTCGATGAATACAGATACACCCATAGACCACAAAAAAAAAAAAAAATCACTGCACGATGCTCTTATTTTACTATCAGTAGTCTTGAACAGAAAGTGCTCATAACACGGCCAACAGAAGTTTTAATATCATTTTTGACTTACTCTCATACAAACTATTTTTTGTCTAATATGTGTGAAATCATGGAAAGACTTTATTTTCACTCCTGTGTAAAAGCATTATGTTACTCAGTATTATATCTACGTACTTAGATGTTTTAGTTTTGGTGTAGTATAACTAAAATTTAACACAAATACATTATTTACCATCAGTAATCTTTATACCAGCTCTCATTTATCCCACAGCAACTACCAACCAGGAGGGAGAAGGCTAACTCTGTGCATCTTTTTAAACTGATGCAGTGTCAAGAGGTAGTGTAACACACTTAAAGGAAAGTGTTATCTCCTCACTTCTGTATGCATGAGTCCACAGATGCTCATGATTGCGTATTGTTATGATTGATAGGGGATAGAGCACATGCTATCCCACCCACCCTGAGACAGTAGCTCTCAATTTTGCAATTTTTCATCCACTCCCATGGACGACTTGGATATTTCCAAACCTTAAACTTGCGATTGCTAGGCAATAGGGAGAATGGCTTTCTGTTGTGTCACTCGGGAAACCTCTGAGTGAGAGACATCACTCTTACACGTCAATCTGATGCTCCTAAAACAGCAGGAACCTGCCTCACCTGCAATAAACAAAGACAGCAAGTCAGAGATAGTTTTTCTAAAATGTTACAATGTGCTCCTGGGTGTCAGAATCATAAATGTGTTTGTTTCCTTGCATACCATCTAATTGGAAACTGTTTCAGGTGGCTAGAAGATGAATAAAGGGATGATAACACCATTAGCATTATGCTAATTGCAATACTATGCTAACTGCATTGTTTTGTTTTGATAATGGACACTAAAGGTGTTCCTGCACTTCCTGGGTCTTCTGCTGAAAAAGATGCTGTGCGTGTTTAATATGAAATTTAGAGAGTGTTTCATGCATGGATTGTCAGAAATAATTTAGAGTTTGTTATATGATGTATATCTTTTGTTTTTCAGAATTCAGCTACAACAACATCCGGCAGGTTTTTCCTAAAGCGCTATCCATACTGTACAGTGCCGCTTCTCTTTTCTTCATATTTTGTTTCCAAAGAGCTAGACTTTCTTGTATTCTTTTTGTAATAATGTAGTCTTGAGGAAGAGTTCTTCAGGCTTCCTGAAAGAGTTCTCTGGCTCTTATTTGCAGTCCAGTCCGTGTTCCTGACCAGGGTCAGAGGCAAGTTTATTATTTGTTAAGCCAAACAGTGATGTTCTGTATGAATCTTTCAAGAATAAAATCCATCTAAGCTAAAGCATGAACCAGTAACATACAGGTGCAGATGTTTACAGATAATCAGGCCAGTGATTATTATACTAGTGATGCTGAATATGGAGTGGTTGAAACAAACCAGAGGAGAAATGAGGTTGCTGCTGAGGTTGTTACATAAACAACTCACTTTTATCTTGTATTTTTGGGCACTTTGCAGCCTGTCACAGTAAAACATTTATTTCCAATTTTTCTCCCCTTTAATCTACATAATAAAATTCAATTGAATTTAATATGAATAAAAGAAGGGTGACTCAAGACAGTAATGTATATAAACATATAAACAATTTAGTAAAATAATTATATCTATGTTAAATAGAAATGTGTGAAAAAAATCAGAGAGAGTGAGAGTGAAGATATGTATTTCCATGTTAGGAAATAATCAACTGCTATTTTTCACATTCATGAGCTTGGGTATCTATAACTGTCTTACTTTAATAACACCCACAGACACACACCCTCATAAACTTCCTTAATTACGGAAGGTCAAGGAGTGAGGAGGGAAATTGCCACATGTTAATATAAGAGGTAACATTTAATGATGAGGGGGCGAGAGGGAGGATACACAAGAAGCGTCGCCCTCATGCTAGAGGTTTGATTACAGCTGGTGGAGTGAAATGTCACTAGTCTGCTTTCATCACACCACACTTGAGCCTGTAGGCCATAGACACACATAACACACATGCCATCAGAAGCACTACTAGAGGATCCAGTTCTGTGAGATTCCTCATTCACAGCGGCAAATGCAAACACTCATGTAAAGAAAAGCAGTTTTTTTCTGCATATTCATGAACAGATGTAAAAAATATTGTGCAAACAGGTTAAAGGGCCTGACTTTTATTGTTATTAGAGTATCATCAATATGTTCAAAAATAACAGTAACATAGAGACAGTGACAGTAATATTAATTATTCTACTCTTTGCAGATTTGCAGGGTGTAGGCCTGCAGCTGGTGCCTGTCTCTAGTGGAGTGTGTGAATGCAAAGCATGCTACTCAGTGTGATGAGAGACGACCCTGTCTTGGGTTGATAGACTCGAAATCTTGAAGCTCTGTTTTGGAAAACAGTTTGGCCCACTGATACCATTGTCCCTGACAGAGCTCCAAGGAGGATAATTAAAACCCAAAAGGAGGCAGCCCTGACAACCCCAAAATCCTCCCAGACTTTGACTGATCTACGCTGCGAAAAAATTGCCCAATTACTTTCACCCTCATCCCATCTCCCTCAGTCATGTGAAGATAGATAGATGGATAGAGAGAGAGAGAGAGAGAAAGAGAGAGAGAGAGAGGGGGGGGGGGGGTTCATGAAATTGTCATTACTTTTAACAAGGAAGTAAATTGGACTCAGTAACTGTTCATTACCACACTTTTAAACTCTGACATTTTTGCTCTTTGTCATTTTACATTGTATTCATTGTATATGTGTAACATACTATCGAAAAATTCAGAACATATTTTTTTTGTTGTTAGCTCTAATAACGTGAAGCATTCTGGGATGAAGAACATTGCAATACAAGAAATCTGGAAACGATTCCAGAGAACAAAACTGACAGAGAACAACACACACACACACACACACACACACACACACACACACACACACACACACACACACACACACACACACACACACATACATACCACCTTGGCTCTCTTCCCCCTGCTTTGATTTTATCACTTGTGACAAGTGCTGTGAAACTATTTGGATGGGGATGTGATTCACTTCGCTCCATGCTTATCAAATCTCCAGGAGAGGAGACTATTAACTCAAAGCAAATTGTGCCAAGTAGCTTAAAGGGTCTCTTGTCTGTTCTAATATCACTGATATCTCCATTTGTTGTCAAGGTCTAAAAGAGTATGGTGTTTTCAGTTTTTTGGAAACTCGATGGAAAAAAAAACATGTCACATCTCACCATTGTCCTTTCTTTCTCAAACATTATGTATTCTAATATGTATTTGCATGTTATTATTAATATTGCAAAAACTCATATAGACAGAATGGCATGGTTGTATATTAAGTAAAAGTATCTCCATCTCACATGAGATACCAATATACTGTAGAGGGAACCTTAATAAAATCTAGAAATCACCATACTGTACAAGCATAATCATCCACACAAACATATTTGGTGGTATACATGTTCTGTAATATTCTGTGAATTAAACTGGACAAATTTTCATTAGTTTTTTGGAAATAATCGCATAAGCCATTCTGCAATTTTTTCTTTGTTACCACAGAAAACTAAGTACTGTATCATGGACACAATTCTTACTCACTCGCTCACTGATCTTCTGTACCGCTTTATCCTGTATTCAGGGTCACAGGGACCTGGAGCCTATCCCAGGAGACTTGGGGCACGAGTCAAGGTACACCCTGGACAGGGTGGCAATCCATCACAGGGCACACACACATACATAGACACAATACTGATTATTTAAAAATAAAACAAAATAAATAAGTTCAAAAAATCTTATCCTTACTATTAAGGAATAGTGAATATACAGTAAATATTCATTAGTGTTCATTCATCTGCAGGGCTGTAGTCGTTCCAGCACCAAGGGCGAACATGAATGGATCTGAATGGATGCCATTACATTGCAGTGCACCAAGCATACATATATTTAAGAGTTTTTTAACATGGCCACTGTTTTTGGAGGACAAAATCTGCATGAACAGGTATGGAAAACCTTTACAGAGAGTAACCTGCGCTTACAATCACCCAAGGACCCTGGAGCTGTAAACTATCAAGGCTATTTTATTTGTCACTTTTTAAGTCCTTCTGTATGCCAGTAGCTGTGAAACTAGAATGGGAATCTCAATTAGTGCCCTGATTATCCTGATCTCTCTGACACTAGTTGAGAGTGGACCCTTCACACCAGATCATGCGAGGACTTATCCGATAGGCCTATAGCTACAGTATGTGAGCAGGGCCTGTCCACCAGAAGATAATCTGGCATCATGGAATCTGGTTCAGAAACAGTCCTGACAATCCTGACAAGAGCAGCACCACAAAGACATGGGGAGCACTGGGCTGGACTTCAGACTAGTCAAACAGGCCACTTATGGAATCATTCCCCATAGGACCCATGTTCAGATAGTCACCATGACAACAAAGCAGAAAGTGAAGCACTAACAAAGACATAGTGTGCCATGCAGCAACTGATCAATCTTCTGACAGTGAGAAACTCTTTAGGAATCACAGTGTGTTGTTGTTATTTAGTCCTGAGCCAAAATCTTAGGACTCTCCAGGATCGCCCTTTATTGTTATCTGATTAGAATAGTTTGATGTATACTCACTGAATGGGATCACTGAGCTAATCTGTGTGGACTACCTACATACATACAGTATATACAGTGCATCTTAAAAAATTATAACATTTTATAACATATATATATATATATAGTTTTTTGACTTCTTGACACCCTTATACAGGCTAGATTCAAGTGAAATATTTGAATACTTTTTGCAATAATTTTAATTAATTTCTATTTCAATGTCTTATATCTCAAGAAAATTTAAACTTCAGCATCTGAAAATATTATAATATTTAATTTTGAGCTTGAGGAAATTATTCATACAGTATAATTACTATGAATCTTTCTGTGTAGTTCTGTAAACGCATGGGGAAGACTGCTGACTTGACAGTTGTCAGCAAGACTGTCATCGACACCCTCCATAAAGAGGGTAATCCACAGAAGGTCACAGCTGGAAAGGCTGGCTGTTCACAAAGTGATGTGTGAAAGAACATTCATAGAATGGTAAATGTGTCAGAAAAAGGCACACAAGCAACGGGGCTAATCACAGCCTTAAGAAGATTGTCAATGTGCGAGAGCTTCACAAGGAGTGGAGTAAGGTTAGCGTCAGTTCATTAAGAACCACCATGCACAGACATCTTCAGGACACAAGCTACTGTAGCTTTCATAGTAACATCATGCCATACCTAAACCAGAGATAAAGAGCACCTGTTGCGGGTAGTGTATTTTATGCAGTAATTAAGCAGTCAGTTACTAAAGTTTAGTGGTGCAAGGAAGGAAAGCTGGCAAATCATTTATAGAGACTTGGGCTTCCAAGCTTCAATAATTCACCTGGGGAGTGAAGGGTAGTCCATCTGGGCCAATCCCACAGAAGAGCTACTGTAGCACAAACTGCTAAAAAAAAAAGTGAATGTTGGTTGTGATAGAAAGGTTTTAGAACAAACAATGAATCGCATTTTTGTGCAAATGGGCCTGTGTAGCTGCCGACAGGTCAGGGTGTTCATCCTTGTTGATCCCTGTCTTCCCCGGAAAACTCCTACAATGAGCATGTGAGCCCCATAATTGGACCATGGAGCAACAAAAGAGAAAAGAGGTGTGTGTTCATCTGCAAAAAAGATGGTCCCAGAATGCACTTTGGTAAGAAAGTACTTGGGAAGAAAGCAAGCCAATGGAGGCAGTGTGTTGCTTTGGCCAGTCTTCTGTTACAAAGCTTTGGGTCCTGCTATTCATGTAGATGTTACTTTGACACGTACCGCCTACCTATACATTATTGTTGAACAAGTACATTCCATGATGAGTGTGGCTTCTTTCAGCAGGATAATGCACCCTGATCACAAGAATGGTTTGAGAGTTAAAGGTGCTTCAAAAATCTTTAGATCTCAATCTAATAAGGTATCTGTATATATATTCCAAGATTTAAGTCATTCCAAGATCTATTAACCATGTCTGAACCAAAGACTAGATACAATATCTGGATATTTAGACCCTGTGGTCCTTTGTCAATAAAAGCTCTGCTCCAAATATGTGACACCGGCTTTTCTCTCACTAACTCTACAGTGAGATTAACTCCATTGAAGAACAGTTTTTTTATTTAGTTTTGGTTTCCACACTGTGCAACAATCAATTAAAGATGTTTGTCTTATATTCTATACCGCAAGAGTGTATATGACTGTATTTATTAGTCCAAAAGCATGTTCATTGTTTGGATTCTAGGCTTTATTATTAGATAGTATTAGTATTTGGCTTAGGAAGTAATACAAAATTAATTTTACCAGCAGGTAACATCAAAGAAAAATGTGTCCAGATGATGTCAACGTAAGCTAATATCTGATAAAATACACCATATTAATTAAAAAAGCAATTTCCATGACATTCGTATGGACATCTATTTGTCCCACAACACCACTTCCACAAAAGAGAAGCAATAGCCTATTTAGTTCTTCTTGTGTATACACTAAAGTGTCTTTTCACTGAAGATGATAAATTGATTGTGGCATTCTTGGATAGAGTGCAATTCATTTAATTAGTCCAAGATGCACTGGAGAAAGTAACACTGCCCTGCATGGTCCAGCAAAATCAGGCTGCCTGTTAGGATAGCACTTTGTGCAGTTATGTTGGTGTACTGACTTTTGATATTGGCATCTTCAACAATTTTTTTTTTATCCAGCAGACCAATGCTAATTTTGCTGCTGTCTGTTAGAGCTACTAGATCACCTAAGGCTCCTCCATATATTTGTAGATTTTCAACCCTGACAATGGTGCTGTGATAATATGACACATATCTTAATATAATCAATCAGTCATCATCACCATTCAGCAACACTCACAGACAGATCTCAGCCTGGGCATTAACTTTTTTTTTGGACAGGATAAAATGTCTACGGAAGATGATACGGATGAGCAAGAAGAGCAATATTTGTCAAAGCAGCTTGATCATTACATAGTCCTATAAGACTCTGAATAGAGGACTGTATTGACTTGCTCACTCCCTAGAGTCCTGTTGCCCTTCTCCTCTCTGTTCTGCTGGTCATTTGTGGTGTGTAACTGTGGTAGAATGAGATAATTGGAGGTCTGGAGTTTCCTTAAAAGAAGAATGTATTGATTGTGAACCTATTTGTACTGGTATTTGAATGGTAAAATGTTTTATATTTAAAGAGTAATCTCAATACCTTGGTTATAGCAGTGTTTGGACAGCATCAGTCATCTGTCTAGACAATGTTTCTGCCATAATTTGCACACACATAGACAATGTGATCAGTTTTAATTAAATAAAGGTATAATCATAAGTAACAGGCAGATATTTGTTAAACAGCATTTGTCTCCCCTCAAGTGACACACATTACACAATCTGGTTCTGGATACAAGAGCATAAAAAAGACGCCTGCATACCTAGAGGACCAGCAGAAGTGTCACTCACTCAGAGCACATGACAGTATATAAGATATTATTCATTTGTCCATGCCTGTGAGAGGTAAGTATCATGCCCTGGTAAATGAAAGCATGACCACTATCCGCTCAAGCACACATTAGCATGAACCCTGTCATGTCTCTAACTCCGTCCGTGTCTCCCAGTCTGCCTCCTTCTCTTGGGTCCCAGCGGAGAGGACCAGAGCAGGGAAATCGATCGCTCCACAGCCAATTTGTTAGCTGTGCATGCCTGACTGAACCGCTCCGTGCTAATACATCACAGACATTTACAGCAGTACGAAGCAGAACACACACACACACACACACACACACACACACCATAACCCTGACTGGTGCTCACACCTACAGATCAGACTCACACACCACGCATAATCACCGGATGTGGAATCAAAGCACATTTTGCTCAGTTAACCTGAATATAGTGACTAACTATCCAGAAAAGGGAATTGTTTTTGTAAACGTGAAAAAAGAACATTCTAAAAAAAAAAAAAAACATTTCTCTTTTTTCATATTATCAGGACCATTAAGGAAAACTAATTATAACAATCCAAGCAACTCACATTTTTATGTGCATATTATGCTCTCCTTTTCGAAATTGTTTTAGAATTAGAAATATACTTAGAAATTCTCACGATAACTCTTAATTAGGGTTTCCTCGTTCGTTCATTCATTCATTCATTCATTCATTCACCAAAGCATCATTCATTCAATCATCATTAATAAATGGTTTATCCTGGGCAAGGACATGGTGGGTCTAGAGTCTACCATAAATGTGAGGTGAGAATACACACTGTATGGTAGGCCAGTTTAAAAAAAACACACACACACAAACACACACTGTACGTCACATAGTCAGTGCATCATCACTGTTAAAGTGCACTGTGTTTCAGGACTGCATTTTTTTATTCCCACTCATGCAGTTATTTTTTCATACCTGCCATGCAATTTTTAAATAAATTTCATTAGGTTTATTTCCCAAAATATAACAAAATCTCAGGATGGTCTGAATGCATCTTCCTTTATCTCACTTGTGCCTGCATGAAAGAAAGAAAGATAAAAAAAAAACTCTCACTTGTGTGATATTTGTTGTTGTTGTGTCCCACAGGTTACCAGTCCAGATGTGCAACTTTAGCCTCAACCATATGCTCTGTGATGATTTTTAACAAGCATTCTATAAAACCTGTATCTGAAACTATTGTATCTGTATAGCTGCACATTATCTGTTCAGTTAGATTTATATAGTTGTATTAGATTGTTGCAGAGTACCAAAACTGTGCTTCAAAACATAAGACAAAGAACAATATATATCAGAACAAAACAATATCTGTATAAAAGTATGTGATGTGCTGGTTACTGACACTATATTTTCAGAAATATTTGAGGAGTTATCCAGTAAAAATGGTCACAGAAAATCCACTTTAAAGACTCAAAAGATCAGAGAACGAAATGAAGGATGAGATCATATGATATTAATCTCCCATTGATTTTCTCCTAGTGAAACCGCACGAGACTTCCTCTTTTCTCCCTAGTTTTAGGATGCATGCAGATGGGGAGGACTGATCCAATTCTATGGTACAGCCTGGGGAGATGTACTAATTAGTTAGACTAAAAAATGTGCCATTTTACCTCCATTTAAGTCCATTAGCTCTCATATGAAGAAATGCTTTTCCGATACTTTAACTTCACTGGCGTGGTTATTAAATAACAGTAGCCTGAAAGGGAAAGGTACGTTTTTGTGTATTCATGTCAAAACAAAGCATCAGTATCAAGAAACCTCCACGTTTCTGCTATTTGGTGCGGGGTCACATGTGCTCACATTTGTGAGTGTGTAATGTTTGAGCGTTGTGTCTGGGCAGCTTTCACACAAGCATCCGCTAATAACAAAGTGTAGACAGCTTGCAGCATTGTGTCAGTAACTGTGGCCCCTGCAGTGACCTGTGCACCGCTCGCGTTCTCACCCTGCTGCCGAGGAGAGGAAGTTAACCAGTGTCAGGCAACAGGAGTGACGGACCCAAAGACGAGTCCACGTCAGAACGAATTGCCGCTCCTGCGGCACTGTTTTGGTGGCTATTAATAGAGCACCACGATGGTTTGGAGAAGATCCGCACGCAGAGATTATGGCTTGTCAGTCTGAGTGCCACTGGGTATAGCTGGACTGTGAAATCGGGAGCCTGATAAAGAGATAGAAAGCGAGAGGGAGGACTGATTAAACGCACACTTCTGGAGGTTAATTGTTTGTTTGTGTGAACGGTTTGCTCTGCTGGGTGCTTTGTACATCACAGTGGTTGCTCACAGCTGTGAGAGGTGGAATAATGATCAGACAGGGAGAAGAATTAAGAATCTTTGTACAGGCACATCACCAGATTTAGTCACAGTCTTTCTCCCTCTCGCTCTCTCTCTCTCTCTCATCTGATAGTCTGATTGACAAAACTGGAGTAAAACATGGACTCAGAAAGAGTGTTATCTGGGTGATTGAAATGAAATGGATTATTTCCTATTATGGGTGTCATGTAGAAACACATAAGGATGTAGCTGGTATTGTGCACAGATTGGTGTGTGTGGGGGGGGGGGGGGGGTGGGTTTG
>JAOVVA010000048.1:20294084-20325961 GCA_028565275.1 Leiocassis micropogon
ATGTAGAAAATAAATCACTAAACAAAAACAAAGAAATTTGCAAGTGACCCCAAACTTTTGAACGGTAGTGTATATAGCCACTCTTATCCCTATTCCTAAATATTATGCATGATTTGGTATATATTTATGATATACAGCTTAATTTCAGTTTTACTGTATGTGGTATGTAGAACATTTCAGTTATGCAAGCTTGCATACTTAAACAAGTCACTCTACATTCCTTCCTTCCCACATGCTGCTTTACTATTTCCTACAGTCTGCTTTTATTATTCCTCTACTATTAGTTTCACTATAGATTATAAACATTTCTAAATAATATCATTTACAAGGAGTTACAGCATTAACTTACAACTCTATAGAGGTCATAATTTTATCAAATATTTATGTAAGACATTTTTGATGTAGCATATCACCAAGTTTATTCTGTCATCTTTCACCTACAAAGCTACTAGAATAAGAAAGCAGTTCACACCCATGTCTTGTCATATTTCCAGATCTCTGGGTTGAGCCATCAGCAGACTTAACTAAAACAGGATCAACTACAATCAGCTCGCATTCACACTCTATAGTCTTTCTATTCTAGTGCACAAGGAACAGAGGAGGGATTTTTATACATTGGTTAGCTAGTTTAACAGCAGTATGGTGAGTGCTCTACTGCTGTGCTAGCTTCAATTGAAATCCATTTTTTAACTCAACTAAGTTTAGCTGTATGCTGTCTCTTTTGTGTTTTAATTAGCACATACTGTATATATACTAAGACTAACTTTTACTGGATACACCACATCATGGGTTCTGAGCAAAGCAAAGATAAAATGTATTGCAACAGGTATTTAAATGGGAACGGACCCCCTTCATTGGAAGACCAAGGTATGTTATTATATTCTGTTCCTATACTACTCTAATATCTTTCTATGTTACTCTTTAGTGCAGGGTGTAAACAGTAAACTTTTTAAACAGTTGCAGAATCTACCAATGGACCTAGTAAAAAAATAAACTCTAAAATAGTAAATGGAAACCAGCCAGATGATGGGCGGATGTCAATAACGAGGCTGAGGAGAAATGTGGAAGGATATCCAGACTGTGATACCATACAGATGAACTTTGATTTTGACGATGGAATACAGACGGTTAGCTTATAATGCTTTTTTTTTGTAATTCTACATTAAACACTTCCCACAGCACTGTGTGTGCATGACAACAGTTTTATTTAATTCAGCTGAACTGTAAGTAGTCTCATAAACATTCCTCCTTTACGTTGCTCTGCTCTGTGGAATTTGGCTCAACCTGTTTCACTGCCTAAGGCTACAGTAACATTTACACATTCATAACAAGCAATTGCTTACAGTATAATAAAAATCACACCACAAGCAATCAGAGCAAATGGCTCTCTGTATTTATTAGTGTGTTTAAACTTTGACAGCATGACTATCATTCTTGTGATAGTGTTTCCTTCATTCCTCTAAAGGAAAATCATCCTAATCCCGGGCAGAAGTACTATGGTCTTAAAACCGAGGCCTTTGTGCCTCACAACCATGAGGGAAAGAAGGTGTACCAGCTGCTAGATAAAGCATTCCAACACAAGCTGCTGTTTAAAGTGGCAACCACTAGTTCCGGAGAAGAGAGAGTTACCTTTACTGACATTCCATTAAAAACCAAGGTGGAAGGAGGACATGACAGGTGAGACCGGTGTGATGTCATGCGGTAATACAGTTGGTAGCAAAATTACCGGGATGTTCTGTTTGAATTGTTTAAATAGTTTCTTACATCACACTTTCTTTGCCAGCTTCAGCTATCCAGACCCAAAATATCTGCCAAAGGTGACAAAGATCCTGATCTCTAAAGGGCTCAAATAAGAAGGAAAGTGGTTGAACAATATTCCAGCACAATATATGAAGTATGGAGTGTGGGCAGGATTTATTAACATGATGTCCAAGACTGCTAATGTTACAGTAAAAAAAAATGAGCTGTATAAGCTTATATGTGGTGTAAAATGCCTAGTTAGAGTGATAAAGATTTCGGAATTTCCAATTAGATTACATCTGGATTGTTCCAATATAATAAAGTAATTTCTTATTTTACTAAAGTCTGGGTAAAATTTTGAGGTATTACTGTAAAAGATCATGTACTGTAGAGCTAAGAAAAATATAGAGTGTTATTTTTACAGTGTTCACAGAAACTGTTAAAAGGACAGGGAACTCTGTCATATCTGATATGGATGGTATTTTCTTTAACATGTTTTGTTAAGCAGTATAGAATGTTGTTGATTAACTGACTATTTGACTGAATGTGATAAGAAAACAGATAGTTTATACTGTACAATGCAGGTTATTTAGTCTCCATTGATATTTGTTCGAATCTTTCTTCCTCTCCTCATTATTTCTAGTAGCTTATTTATCTAGCACAGTTTGTATAACCTTGCAAAATTCTCCATTTGTAATATTTCTGTATAGTGTAAATAAACATGTTTCATCAAACCAAGGATTCATATAATACAATATCATTTACCCGTTTACCTTAAAATTTGAGTGGATAGGTGTTAATTACAAACTAAGGTGACTCTCACACCTCAGACTCATGGGACATGCCATTTGATTCATCAGGCAAGATGGAAGATTGAGAGTGTAAATTAAAACTCCTAATTATAAGAAAAGTGTCAGCATTAAACGTTCTACGTCTTTTGATTTTAGTTTGTCAGTATAGATTGACCACAAATCTATTCTTCTTAAAGCTTAAGGGTAGACTACAGGTAGGCTATATATATATATATATATATTTTTTTTTTCTGTTTGTCTGCTATCCGTCCGGCAGATTGCAGAGTCTGAACTTTTTCAGGATGATGGAGGCCCTTTTGTTCTCTTCAAACTGAATTATGGGCTGGGCTTCACACAGACAATAAAGTCTAATCAGATTGGCGGGACCCATTAAAGAGGCCTCTGTCATCTCCACAGGCGTTCTTAAACCACTTTCTCCTGCATGCTCCACCAGGAGTCATCTGTCCCAACTGTCAGGCGCTACCGCTGCTGTGACAGCTATCAAATCTGGCCAGGCTACATCACCTCATCTTCGTCATCCTCCACCACCACACACTCCTCAGTCCTGCCATCACCCCTGCTACTGAATAGTAACAATAGCCAGCCTGTATTTGTCACCACAGCCCACATATGAAGTAAATAGCACTTTATATACCCATAGTATCCATACATTTCCTTCTAATTCATACTACTGAGCTTGAGCTTACCGTGCCTGACACTGGCTTCTCTAACATCTAATAACTGCACTGGGGAAAAAAAATATCAGTCACATATACACTTTTTTTTTCAAGTCAGTAACCCATGAGCTGAAATCATCACCTACTACATCTTCTTTATGGAAACAAGTAAAACTTAGATTTCCAACAGAAATTATTTTAACGCCTCTTTGTCATACAGTTCCAGTAGGAAGGCATAGCGGTTTTCGGCTTCCTACTTAGCAGTGATAAATAGGCTTTCGGCTTGATTTCATTAGGTTCTTTAATTTGGAGCACAATTAGACTTTTAGAAGACAAAGCAGAATCCAAACTTGTTAATTAGAAGTGTAGAATCACAGATGCTGATGATGGATGCAGCTTCTGGGGCTCCACTTACAGGATGAAGTTGAACCAGAGAAACCTTTGCTCTTTTATTGTAGGCCTTTTCACCAATCTCCTCACCGTGATTAATTACATTGAAAAAGCTGCTTTGTGACAATGTCCATATTGTTAAAAGTACTATATAAATAAAAATTAAATAAATAAAACTTTCAATTCAAACTATAACATAAACATTATTTTATTGTACTAGCACCTAAAGCCTGATAAACAAGCTATTTCAATGTTGTCTGTAAAAAAATTCAAAATCACAGCAAAATGTCCAGGACAGGGAAGTGTGGACCTAAAGAAGTCAAGAAATCTACAGCTACAGTGAAATTTTTTTTCAGTGTAAAGATTGTTGACTATAGATGGGTTTCTTAAAGATAAGATAATATATTACCTGCTGGACCAGCTTTGTAACAGCACAAGTAAGCATCAGTTACATTGTAGATAAACTAAAAATGATATTAAAGGTTGACAGTTTGTCAGTGTACAGCTTCCTTAAGGTTCAGGAAAAAAGCATGTCAAAGGCCAAGTATTCATGAAATGGTCTAATTTAATTGAAATGTTGTAACTGCTCCTCTCCATGACTAATTTTATGCAAATTTATTTGTGTGTGTGTGTGTGTGTGTGTGTGTGTGTGTGTGTGTGTGTGTAATGCAATTCTGTAAACCATTGAACGCAAGCAGGTTTGCTGTGACAGAGGGAGGGCATTCCATTTGTGTCATGTATTGTCCTTTTTACAGGCTCTATAAACCTTACTGACAGGGAAGAAGAGTGACAATATACACTGTGTTAACCTGAACCGTATCCGTAAAAAGAACAGCAGTTGCCACAAAGGTGAGGGGAGTCAATCTTACAAAGGAAATGGTTTATGAAGTGATAAATCTTCCGCAAGAGATAGAACAGGCATTTTAGCCACTTGTCTTTTGTACTTATGGGAATATGCTTTACCTTTAGGCTACCAAAGAGCCAAAATGAGAAAAAAAATGAAATTTATGGAGAACATTCCTAATGCTGACTCTAATTCTCAACAGGAGTTGGTATTTATTTGAATGTTTAAAGCTCTGTTTTCGAGAGCAGGTGTTAAGGGGTACGACAAGTGATATTACATGATAAACAAATCTTTGGTCTTAGGACCTGTTATTGGATTAGACACCTTTCTTATTAGTTTCACAGAAGGTACTGAATAATTCATAATAGTTACAGAATAATGTGATATAAGACAAATAACTAAATAATAAGACAAAATTAAATCCTCAGGTATTAATATGAATCTATAAAATGGTTAAAAAAAGAAAGAGAGAAAGGGGTGAGGAAGCGAGGCTATCCATCTCAGTGATGTATGACTCTTTCTCTCCATCAGTTCCCTCAGAGAGATCCAATGTTGTGCTTTCATAAGGCCACCAGCCAGCACAAAAGCTCCAGCTTTATACCATTCATCTGAGGAGTAGGTCCCATTTGCAGCTCTTTGGCCATCTCGTACTCTTTTCATCAGACACAGAGACCTGTCAGACACCCAAGGCATTTGGGGCCACATGGCTCTTTCCTCAATGAGTCAAATCAAAGCAGCCAGAGATCAGGCTCTCTGATAACCCACGCGCTCTTTGTGGCCTAAGGTTATTCCCCTTCCGCGTTCATCTGCCATGCGTCCACATTCACAAAGTACTGATATCTCCATTACGGCTGAATGACACTGGGACTTCGAAAAAGAGCACAGATATGGCCTTGTGATACTGTTGTATCCTTTCTTCATGTGGCCTTTAACTGGACCAGAGCCTCAGTAGAGAGGCCAGATTCAGAGAAAGCATGATTTTATTTCCCTTTTGACTTTACACAAAGGGCTCTGCAGCATAGACCAGAATATATGGGAGACAGATAAATAAGTCTTAGCAACTAAGAAATAATACGTGTTCTATGCTTTGTTATCTGTATATTTCTTTCTTTCCCATGCACACATAAAGAGATGAAGCATATCAAATGGTTTGTGAATAGCTAGTTTTCAGTAATATACAAACTTTAACTCTTCTGTATGTTTAAAGGCTAAAGTGCATAGTTAAATCCTTTAATTACTATCCTTTTGCTACTGCTTATCTTTTGTCCCAGTTTATGTAATACATTGATGACTTGCTATAGTATTACAGGTGAGTAGGAAAGGGTGATTATTTAGCAGACCAACCATCTGTATACTTTGAGGCATTTTATATTGGACTCAATAAAGCTGGGATAGAGTGCTCTATCTTTCACAGAAGACCAATGGGACTAGTAAACTATGCTGCCTGTTTATCAACTCTTATGAAGAAAGGTAAAGGTGAAGGGCAAGAGATGTAACCAAGAGTAATCATTTATAAACTGATGGAAGATTGAGTTCTGGTAAATCTGTAATTTGTTTAACAGATGTGATGTGACCTATTAATTAATTTCTGATATGCACTGATAAAATCTACAAATACATACATACTGATATGATTTGAGCTCAATGACTTTCTTGCAATAAGCCATAGAACCTTTTTATTGGACACCCTGTTACACAATGGGCTACTAACTTTGTATTAGTGTGGATTACAGTAGGACCCACAGTCATAAGAATTTTAGCGTATTGTGGTGGTCCAACACATGATTCCTCAATAGCTTCCCTGTGTTGAAAGTTCCTCTGGGTGGTTGACTGGCCTGGCTTAACTGCCCAAACTCCCAGCACTTTGTGATTAATGACCTTTAAGGTGACAAATCACCACAGTAACAAAGCATTGGAATAGAGGAGCAATGGGGCCGGGCTCCCCGAAATCGATGCTCCATTGTTCTCTCTCTCTCTCTCTCTTCTATTTTTTCTGCCATATAGAGTGGTTTAACAGGGACACCATCACCCAGATCTGTAACTGGGATACAAGTTGCATAGTGTGGATTTTTAAGAATTCAGTACTAACCACAGATGGTGAATTTTATAATGCATACAAAGCTTTGAATTGTTTGCAAAATTTTAAGTATAGAAATGA
The DNA here is from genome assembly GCA_028565275.1 of Leiocassis micropogon. NCBI lineage: Eukaryota > Metazoa > Chordata > Actinopteri > Siluriformes > Bagridae > Leiocassis > Leiocassis micropogon. Next base: position 20,300,685 of record JAOVVA010000048.1, read on the forward strand.
TCAGAGTGTAGTATTACAAAGTTCCTTTTACTTTTTGGAGGTCATTTTAGCCATAACCAGCATTTTATGTATACGGTGAAAATGTCCATTTTTGCTATTTAGCCTACACTAAGCAAACATCTAGGAAACTAAAAAAAAAACCAACAGTTTCTTACTCAAGTAAAACTCCAAATTTTTATCTACACAAATACTCCTGTAAATGCACCTTTAATAGTTTATCTTTGTCTCTTACAACACCTAATACTCAAATATACCAAATATACTGATACTAATATCACTTCATGATTTATGAAAATATGTAAATTACAGAGAGATGCAGCATAATTTTTTAAAGAAAAATTTCTTTTAAAATGTAATAAGAATTATTTATTATTTATTAGAATAATAATTTATTTATATTTTACTTTTTTTATGTTTTGAAAATAGAAGTTATTTGTATTATGTACTTCTGTTTTTAATCAATGCTATTTTTTTGTTTCTCAAGGTCAAAATTTTGAAATTATCATCCAACTGGATGCACTGAGAGCTATTCTGTGTTGTGTTTCCATCATGCTCCCCTCTTGCTCTCATCTTTCTCTCTCTCTCTTTCTTATGATTTAAAATCAATATGAAATGCTATACAGTCAGAGCGTAAGCTTCTACATGGTAAAAATATACTATGTTAGATTATATATGTCTTCCCTCTCATATATGTATTGGAAACATCTGTTGCTATAGTTCCTATTTATATTGCTGCTCATTTTAATTATATAACAAGATTAACAAAATCTACAAGTGTACATTATACTGTCCTTTTCATTTTTCCTGTGCTATTTAATTCTGCTAGCATTTATAGGTGATAACTAATCACTTATATCTTTCCTGCTGGCATATTCTTGTTTTTCTTGAGAGATTATATCAGATGCACCCATTCAATGCAAATGCTTTGTGTTTGTTTCTGATTTGTTGGGGTATTTAAGCTATAGGTTACTTTTGTTGTGTTGTGTAGTATATACAGTAAGGAAAATGGCTAAAGGAGGGAGGAAAGGTTGTGAAGGTGTGCACATGTAGGTCCGGTGAGGGTTAAGGGGCTTGCCCATGGGTCCTACAGTGGCAACTTGGTGATGGTGGGGTTTAAAACTAGTACCTTTCAATTACTAGTCCTACACATTAACCACTGAGCTACCCCTGCCGTGTGTGTGTGTGTGTGTGTGTGTGTGTGTGTAAGGATGTGTGTGTGTGCGTGTGTGCGTGTGTGCGTGCGTGTGTGCGTGCGTGTGTGTGTGCGTGTGTGTGTGTGTGTGTGTGTGTGTGTGTGTGTGTGTGTGTGTTTTCCCTGAAAAATAACTTTTTTCTCTCTCACTTTTGGTTGATGACCAAACCGAGTTAAACCGAAAGCTGGCTAAGTTGCATGTCTGTCAAGTAGACATTCAAAACTTATTTGTGTCAGTGGAAAGCCAAGGCAGGCGAGTTTGGATATTTTTTCTTTGTGGGTTCATAGCATCCTGGGTCCCAAGAATATTACCAGTAGCAAGAAGCAAAGGAAGCCACTTTCAGTTTCATTTTTAACTGATTTTGGTGGCTGGTGCCAAGAGGAATCATAAGTGAGTTTAATGTCTTTTATTTAATATTTTACTTCATTTACATACTATCATTTTGGGTGGCTGAAACGGATTATCTGCACTATAGAATTCTGCACTACGGATTATTTCCTATAGAAAAATGCGTTGCCTTTTGCCTTAATAACTTGCCTCTGGAACAGATCACATTTGTCTGCTGAGGTACTTACAAGATTTACAGGACTGTCCACAACCTCCATGTTTTTATCTCTTCAACTTTGCCTACATAGTACTGGTAGAAATTTAATGAAATAGTGAAAAACTATTTTCACCACCACCAGTTAATTACACTAACTGTTGGTTAAATAAGGACATGCTGTTGTGCTGGATATCACCATGGTTGTGATGCCTTTGTGGCTTTGTCTGCATCACAGCCGTGCACAACAGCACAACAGCACTCCCACTTGTGTGTTATCGCTTGATAAACATCATCATGAGCAGTCAACATGCAGCTGAATGATGTCCATTAGGAAAATCTAAGAGGCAAAACAACAGGGTTTAAGAACCATGTAAAACAACAGGGTGTAGAGGACAGGCAAACATTTAAAAATTAATTTTAAACTTAAAATCTCTGAACATGGCTAACATGATATTTACCAATATTTTTAGCTAAATATAATCAGACTCAGACTCCTCCTCTTTAATAAATTAAACTGTTTCATGTATCTGGTGTGTAATAGTCCTGAGACACTGAATTGTTTGATAGTTTAACATTGATTATTATCACAGCCTGTGGAAGCAAAATTTGTGTTAAAGTTGAACTACACCTGTTAACTGAATAAGAGATGATTTGCTAAATAACCATATATATCCCATTAAAGAAAATGGTTAAAAGTAGGAAAAAGGTACTAAATTGTACTTTTGACACTACTAATGCTAATCTTGTGCACATTAAAGACAATTCACAATACATTTACATGACAACTTTTTGCACCATTTGCCTAGATGTATATTCACACATTTTTACATGACTGGAAAATAAAAATGTCTTCGTAAAATAGTTGACATTTAAGGCATATACAGTCATGCTTACAGTCATTTTATTTATTCTAGTGACTATCAGGAAAGAAGATAGCAAGTGATCAATGTACATTTCTGTAAGGATAAAAGGCTAAATTCATGTTTTCTTACATTAAACTAAGCATGTTTGTAACATGTCACATGATTTTTTTTGGCGAAACTGGATACTCTTAATTAACGGCTTTTCCTCCAACGAATCCTGATAGATAGCTCCTTTTTCTGCTCACAGAGGAGGGGAAGCCCAAGGAGGATATGCTTCCTGACAGTGGGTCTGTCTTCTTAATGACTGGGACTGCACATAACCTTCAAACTAGACTGTGGCACCACCCAGTCGCTGACAGCTCGACCATCTCCCAAAGCTCCAATAAATGTCAAGCACTCATCTCTCTCTCTCTCTCTCTCTCTCTCTCTCCCTCTCTCTCTCTCTCTCTCCCTCTTTCTCCTGCTCCTATCTGTATTCCCAGATTAACAGGGGTCTCATAAATCTAAGTGGTCCAACTTCTCCCAGGTCTATGTGAGGCCTAACTGTTGGTACTGGCACCATATTCATTTTCATTTTTCTTTATTTCATATGGCTCCTTTCCTTTCAGCCCGTCTTTCTTTATGACCTTCATTTAAGACGTGATGCCCCGTCTAAGCTGCTTTCTGTCCATAGGGCTTAAAGGGAGTCAGGGGGATGTAATATTTACAATGTGAAAGACTTCATAGCTCATCTCAAGAAGAGCGAGAGATAAATAGATAGATAGAGGTACCTTATAGGGTTATTTCAGGGGCATAGTAAGGTGGTTGCTTCATAGCTTATAAGGTTGTAAGGTGGTAGCTTTTAGTGTAATCTGTGGCTTCATTTACCTTCATATTCATATGCGTATTATTCTACATACATCATATTAGAGTCATTAATATACACTGAGTAATTAACTGAATATTAATGAGTAACCATGATTATTTCATAGAAAATATGATCACTGGTATATATTAGTGACCATGTTTAAAAAGCTATGCATTCATGAAACAAATGTGATGAAACAGATGTAACTACTGGACATTTTCTTAATATAAACAGTCTTTTACCAGGAATTCCTTAGAGATTTTTCCAGGCAGTCTAGTTGGCCTATTTGTGGAGCTGGTTAGTCACCTCTAGTGAACATGTCTATACGACTCCTTCCAGCATTTCAAGTGGGTTATTCCTTAAACTCCCAGGATTACAGTAGGTCCTGACTTACTTTTATACAGTACATACTTCCCTTGGGTAACATCATTAGAAGACGTAGAATTAGTTTCCATTGCTATGCTGATGATACCCAGTTATACATCTCATAAAAACCAGATGAAATATCCAAGTTGTCTAGATTAACTGAGTGTGTCCAAGATATAAAAGATTGGATCGCCGATCATTTTCTCTTACTAAATTCAGATAAGACAAAACTATTACTTATTAGTCCGAAAACAGTACACAAAAGCTCTCACAATTCAGCTTGCATTTAGAAGGATGTACTGTTACTAACAGCTCGACAGTGAAAGACCGTAATGGACGTAATATTAACAGCAATTTGTCCTTTGACAATCATATTTCCAATATTACAAAAACAGCCTTTTTCCCCCTTAGAAATATTGCCAAGCTTACTGTAGGAACATCTTATCTGTATCTGATGCAGAAAAGCTAGTTCATATATTCATGACCTCGAGATTGGACTATTCTAATGCATTACTAGGTGGTTGTCCTGCATCCTCAATAAACAAGCTACAGTAAGTCCAAAATGCAGCCGCCAGGGTTCTCACTAGATCAAGAAAATATGATCATATAACTCCAATACTATCATCACTGAATTGATTACAAACTAGCATTACTTACACAAGGCTGTACAAGGCCCATAAATGATTTAGCTTCCACGTATCTAGCCAGTCTTCTGACACACTACAATGTTCCTTAAGATCGCAAAACTCTGCTAGTTCCCAGAATATCAAAATCTACAAAAGGGGGTAAGGCGTTTTCATATTCAGCTCCTAAGCTTTGGAACAGCCTTCCTGACAGTGTTCAGGGCTCAGACATAGTCTCCCAGTTTAAACGTAGACTCAAGACATCTCTTTAGCCTGGCATACATATAATTTATCCCATAACCTCATACGCCAGTACAGCTAAATGCACACTCTCATCCAGTGCTACTAATATAATAAACGGCAGCTACGCTAATTCTTTTCCACCTGTTCTTCATTTTTCTACCCATCCTGAGGCATTTGGAGATTGTGCCAGCTCCAGTAGACAAAGGCCAACCCTGTGAGGATCCTGAGGCATGCAGAGAAGAACCACCTCCAGCTGGGATTCTGCTTCGTGATGGTTTGGAGCGACACATGCTGCTCCTGAGCTCCCACTGATACAGACGCTCTCTGCCCTCTGCACCTATCTGACTCATCTGTCGCCATCGCACTTGGCTTGCTCATCAGAGACAATCTGATCATTATGATCTATATACATTATTCCCACTCATACACAATTCTATCATTTCTTTTAATTTTGTGAAGCTGCTTTGAGACAATGATCAATAATTTATTAATGAACATATGAATAAATGTATTAATAAACATATAAATAAAATTTAATTGAATTGAACTTACTCCTTGGATGGCTCTTGTAACCATGGGCGAAAGTGGTCCAGTACAGAGTACCAGAAAGAGTGGAGAGCATTTACCTGCTGAAACCCCATCTTAAACAAAACTTTTCGTTATTTTAAACAACACTTTGTCTCATTATTTGCTCTAAGGCATTCTGAATTGCTTTTGAACCATCCATGTCATTTTTTGATCTTTCATAAGCTTCTGTCAATGCGCTGGCAGATTTATGACTCACCTCATCACTGCTAATGCAAGCTATGAAGCTAACCAGCTTCTAACACAAGACTGAATCCCAAATCCTTTTCTAACCTTTGAACAAGGGCACAATTTGGTGTATGGTACAAGGGATTCTACACCCAACATAGTGCACAAGCTTTCAATGCTTTTTTTATGCTATTTGTGTAATTTGATGCGGTACAGAGAGTCACACAACGAGGTGTTATAATGTTTATAGGAGCCCTAATGCAGGACTTCGGGGGGGTGAATGAAATAGGAGTTTGGGAGGGTGCTTATAATACGCACAGGAAGACCTTTCCGTTTGGAGATACCGTGGGATTATTAATTAATGAACTCAAAGGAAACCAATTTTTTTTGTGCGGCTCCGCCCTTCGGGAGACGTCACAATTTGAGACCAACATACTGTAGAGCACTAGCTTTCAATTTTATGCTACTTGGGATTCAACTCAGGAGCAGTTAGCTAGCCAAAGCTATTCTAAATAGTTTTTTGTTTTTTATAGTTGTATTATTAGTTTCAGTGTAACTACTAAAATATATAGAAGTATTATTCTTTATGATAAAGAGCTGAATAATAAGTGGATAGTTTAAGGAGTTAAGGTCAGGAGACAGAACAGTCTGTATCCCTCCCCTTCCCCCCATCCCCCCATATGCATACATCTATCCTGTACTACTGCCTTTACAATAGCAAGTTGCGTTTGAGATTGCTGAAAATAAAACAGCCCACAGTAATACTGCATGCCATGACAGACAATGTACTCTCTATATGCAAAGAATATTATTAGAATGTTCTGTAAATATTAGACTGTGACATTCCTGGGTCAATATACATGTCCTAAACTATTTGCTGTAATAATGGTTTGATGCTTTGTTCACATAATCTCAGTTAGGCAAACATGGTTAACATTCCTCTAATTAAAATGTTACAAAAATGGCGTAGGGACATTTGCAAACAATATTGAAGGGAACCAAAATATGCAATAATCTCCTTTGAACAGTTACAGTATGATGTTGAGATGTGTCAGCCTTTATAATGCTTTAAATCTGAGATGCTGTAAATTGCTGAGTTTTGAGGCTGGTAACATTTCCTCTGCAGCCTTTCTTTCCTAGGATGGTCTTCTTGAGATCCAGTTTAGTCATGAGTTTTGCAAATGGACTTGACAATACTGTTCTTGCAAAAACTATTCCAGAACAGCTGACATTCATTTCTTAAAATAACAATTGGATGTTGTTGTTGTTGTTGTTGTTACTTAATTACCTAATGCCATATGTATTGTTTCAAAGTTTCAAAATCTTCAGTATTGTTCTAGAATGTAGAAAATACTGGACTAAATAAAAAACATTGGATTAGAATGTGTTTCCAAACTTTTGACCGGTACTGTAGGTAAAGGTCTCTTAAATCAATGACTCAAAGGAAACATTTTGCGCAACACACATCACAACAGATGGAAAAGCATTGTGCCATTTTAATCTTTGACCCTATGTCCCCATCTTTGTGCTCACTTATCATCTTTGTCAAACTGATGGGAATCAGACGAACATTGAATGATGTCTGTTTCAGATGCATCCAGCTGCTTGTCTGAGATTTATGGACCAGGTAACACATATGTGACTCAATATATCAAACTGTCAAAATTACAGCGATTTGTTATCGACTAATGTTAATTACCATCATAAATGACAGAACTGAGTAGCAAGGTCAGTTTACAGTAAATCTCAGGTGTCTTTGCTTTGGCTTACCTCACCAGGCCAAACCTGTAACTTAATGATGTTCATTTTCATTATGCATGTTCATTGTGAATAAATGTAAACTGCAGTGTGATTTCACTATTTCAAAACCGTTTGTCTGTGCAGTCACTATAAAAGCAGGAGGATGAACTTGGTGAAACTCAACTGTTTTATATTTTGCCTAGCAGAAGTGTGGAATTGGGAATATACTTCCCAGAACAATGACCTGCAAAACTAAAATCAAGACCCAAATGACATCTTCTCTTTATCTGAAGCACTGGGTGATGAACAACATGGAGACATCCAGATGACACCAGCCATACATTCATCCCTCTGTCCAGCACACCACAATGTTTCCCCCTTGGACGACAACCGCAGCCTTCACCTGTGCCCACCTTGGCACTGACACCACCCCCTCCGCCACAGAGACAGCACGGAAATGCAATCAGCCTCCAGCTCCCTGCTGGTAATCCCATCTCCCAGCTTGTGTCAGGGTGTTTAGCCCAACGTGAGGCAGTGAGTGATAGCAGTGAAAAAGTGAAGAGAGGCTGAGGGATGGCTTGCAGCCTCAGGAAGAGCAGAGGCTGGGCGCACATCTAAAAAGAAGCAAGGGTCATTGCTCTTCAGAAAACTCAGAATGGAAACACATTTTAAGACATCAGGCTGTTCGAGTGCAAATCACACTTGGATATTTGTTGGATTTGTTGGAACTGCTCATGCAATCTGGATTTTACCCAATCAAACAATAGGGAATAAATACACAAAAAAATATTAAATAAAATTTAAAGGTATCCCTTGTATAGGACCTACATAGGAAAAATTCACATGCATGGTTAATAAGTACGGCTTTTCTCTAGCAAGATTCTACAGAAGGCTTGTTCGTGGAGAATGCTACATGGTAAAAATATGAAAGAATTTCCAAGTCACTTCATTGAAAGTATTTTTTTTTAAATGTTAAGAAAGGAAGAAAGAAAGAAAGAAAGAAAGAAAGAAAGAAAGAAAGAAAGAAAGAAAGAAAGAAACCTTTAATATCATTATCTTTACAAAATGGAATTCAAGTGGATATTAGTAATGGATGTGATGGTAAATCAATCAATTCACCAATAGTAAAATTACATTATCTTTTACATCTTGACTTCTACCGTTGATTAAATACCCCAGACCCAATCAAACCATAGCTTTTAATCGTTCAGTGTTTTTGCCATTATACCCTGTGTTTCCAGCACATTGCATATAAAATAGACTTAATCACTCTCCTTCTTTCCTCAATAATTTCAAATAGTACCTTTCTGTAATGCGATAAGGCATCAGCCGTCTAAAAGTGGATTACAATTATTTGTCATACTAATATGTCACGTGGGATAGAAAAAAAGGACAAGAGCGTATGTTCAACTTCAGTGTTCTAAACCTGTCATGCTTGGTCATACTGGTGATTCATGGCTCTGTCTCAAGGGCTGGATTAATATTTCAGTGTAATTATTACGTCCTCTACCATTAATACTCAGGCCAAATGAATTCATGTGAGTGAGGGATTTCATTAAAAGAAAAAAATAATTGAACAACTACCTGTGTAAATGAGCAACTGGACACCTTAAATGAGAGTCCTGTTCTGCATTTTGATTGAGGGTGCTACATTCTTTACAGCAAGCCATAAAGCAGCAGCGAGAAAAGATGAGGACATTTCCTGATTTACTGTAGTATTGGAATTAATGACACCTTGTTATGGCAAATATTTTTTTACAATAAATATTTCCAACTTATAATAAATATTTATTTATAATAAATATTTCCAACTTATTTCCAACTTCCAATAAATATTTATTTACAAAAATATTTCCAACTTAGCAAAAAATAAAAGATTTTATTGGTGCACAATACTTGTAATAATACTAATCAACGCAATGCATTCTTTCAAATGTTTTACAAAATTAGAACACCTGTATAACTTGGTTAAAATTTTATCCACTGAAGAATTTACCAGAGGCATCTATCCAAGCTTGCTTACCTTAATGCTGTTTGATTGTTCATAATTTACCATAATATAGGTCCATACGTTTCTTACATTAATAGGGCAGAATTATTCTCAATGATTTCCCGGTATGAAGATGGGACATGAACAGTACTGGCAGATCCAGTGAAGGGGAAGAAAAGCTGGGCGTATGTTGGTGACAAGCGTCATGCTGTCATCTAACGCACACTCTGCCTATGCCTTGGGGATACACAGGCCACAGAGAGATGTAAGTCCGATTTAATCTGCACTGAAGGTGCACCAGCATCTAAAAATGTATTCATGACAAAGTGCAATTGCTATAAAATATGTGTGTGTCTGAGACTCAGTCTTGCAGGTGGTTTGGTCATTGGGGGTCTGATTGCTGAGGGGGTGATGTTCAGTGTTATTGACTGGGGCACATGGAGCAAGCCCTCCAGTTACATTCTTCACATCCCTTGATCCGATGCCATGTCATGCCAAATGAGAGCTGCACTACAAGACTTACTGATAGGATCTGACTGAAAAAAAGTTTAAGTTCACTTTTTGAAAAGCGTGAAAATTCACCCAATGTGCAAATTAAGGGTAACTACACGTCACTGTGTTATATCCAACTTCTCCAAGTTTGTATAATGCGTACTTAGAATGAGCTTTACTCAAACAATCACCAAAACTGAGCCTGAAGTCCAATTCCTTCATTTCCCCTTCAGTGAAATCATAATGCTTAACAGTTACATGCAGATCAATATCAGTCTAGTTTATTAACTTATAATCTGTTTAGAGTTGTATGTCAGCATGCAAGGACAAAGAATGTGGAAAATGTTTTTTTCAAGGTGGTTTCTGTGCCTGAGAGAACAACCTGTTTGTCCTTGAGAGCACATATCCACTGTAGCTCTCACAGTGATTTATTGTGTGGTATTGTTGTGCTTTTCAATATTGTTCAATAGCCAAGTGCTGATTACCTTTCTCCACTTCCTTGTCAGGCTGTGGCTTGCTGCCCCGGAGGGCCAGAGGCTTTTTAATTGGTTCTGAGAGGATTTTGCACCCTTTCATCAATGACAAATCTGATCATTTGGAGAGTTCGGTTAGGAAGCAGGGAAAAAGACAGTCACAAATGCTACAACTCATACCTTGTGGTCCTAGAGGTGTCTTTAAGACTTGTCAATCAAGACTGATCTAAGTTTTAAGAGAAAGAGATTTGGGAGTGTGGTGCATTTTACCTGATAGGTACAGAATATCTGTTAGAATTAAATAAATATTGCTTCATTAAATGAGAGGATTACCTTTGTTAATAGAGAAACATGAATTATATATTTTAGTCCTCTTATAAATAGCTAATATAGATTATTGTTCAACTTTAATTGACATTCTAAAATATTTAAAGGGTAAAAATATAAAAATTTCCTGACCTGGTGTGGAATGAGAAACATTTTAGTAGTATCCCCATCTTTGTCCATATTTATATAATCACTACAAGACATAATGGGCTACATAGAAGTTTTTGGTATCAATAATTTCAGAATATGGCATAAATTATTATTAATTAACATTTTTAACATACGTATCACTACTAAACCCTTATAAAAACCTTTAAAGAAAATATTTATTAAAAAATAACACACAGAAAAAACAATACTTAGAGGTGTGTTACTAAATCATTCTTAAAGTCTGTAGCTTTAATAATAAAAATGACACAATTTGTGCCACAATCAAATAAACGATGGGCGGGAGTGCTTGCAAACATTGCCCTCTTCAGGCCAGCGCAGGCCACATCAGTCGTAATGTTCAGGACAGACACCGGCACAGCAGGCCAACAGTGTCGATTTGAGGCATGCTGGATTCTCTATGATGGATGGCTGAGATGGGCTGACTATATTGCTGTCCTAATAAAAGCTGCCCTCCAATCCACATGGCTGGGAGTGGATCTCGAAAACGCTGCTGTCTTTAAGAGAAAAACTGCTCTATGCGTCAAAAAGAACAATGTTCCTCTGAAGACACTGCCTCACCTCAGCAGCAATGAAAGCCATATTTGCCCCTTACAATTGCGTTTTTGCAAAGGAAAGCAGGTAAAATATAATGCTCAGACTAAGACGTGAAGAAGCAAATTCTTGAAATTCTCTAAATGTTCCTTACAGGTCACATAGTTTATACACATACTGAGACACAATAATTGACATTACCATTTACATTTACATTTATCCAAAACGATTTACAAAAGTGCTTTGAAGATTCCATCATTGGTTAAATTCTTACACTAGGTTACTACAGCATGTTACTAAGTACCATCATTCAAACACTGTTGAGAAGGGTTTTTTTCTGTCTGTCTAACATTTTTTATGCATATGTCTGTTGGTATAATGTTGACCTGTTACCTGCAGCTAATAATTATCTCAAAAGGACACCAACATCAGTAAACAGTACAATTGGCAGAGGGTCGCTGTGTGCACAGGAACTCACTGGTTATTTCCTTATAACCTGGAGCCTCAGTCAATCCACTCCATATAACAAATAAAAAACCTTGAGTCAAGACAACTTGAATTATTATGTGCTTTATGTAAAGCTGGTGATGTAAAATAATAATAATAATAATAATAATAATAATAATAACTTAATTTTTTTACATTAAAGGGCAGTAGTAGTCCAATGGTTAATGCTTTGAGCTAGTGACACTAGTGTAAATGACAGGACTGTCAGAGAGCCTCCTGCTGGATTTAACCTTTAGGTATGGATAAATGTTAGAAATAGATGAACTGTGTGTGCGTTGTAATGATTTACCTTCTATTAAGTTTTAGAGGTTGCAGTAATTAGTGCCATGGTCTGTAACAGCATACCAAGTTACTGAGACTGACATGGACTATGGAGAAGCAAACTTAGTGCACATACAATGAATGCTTACCTATACATGACAATGCATGAAGAATTTATAGGGAACCAGTCTAAAGTTTATATCTTCCACATACTTCTTCCATGGTGCCATGTGCTTTGCTTCGATGAAGTGGATGGAGGCTGATAAAGCTATAATTAAGGTGTTTTCATTAATTGATTCATTTATTCATTCAATACATACACACATGTTTATAAACACACACACACACACCTTGTATAGACACTTTTCTCCACCCATAGTGCAACCTTCCATAGTCCTCCACTTTTTAATCTGAGTGACCAAGGCTTCACACACCTGACTGCAAGAAACCCCAAAGTACCTGAAACAAAACAATTAGCAAATGTTCAATATATAGCAATGGTTCTCTGGGAATTTTAAGTTATATTCCCTAGTTTGTAGCCTATTTTAAGCATATACTGTACATAGGGTACAATGTATAGAGAAATGAAACAACATTCTCCCATGGTGTAAATATACAGCAAAACAACAAAGCTACATAAAACAGCACATAACTAATGTAAATTATAAACTCAAGTCTGAATAAAGTGCACAAGTGCAAGCATGTACAACCTATGCAAGTTAGTACAATTAATATGGACAAAAAAAAACAAGAACAATCAGCACAGTAAAGAACAGCGCAGTGCCGACCTGAACAAAGTTCTAGAGTGAATAAAGTGCATAGAAAAAGAGAAGCCACAATATAATACCAATGCAGTATGTGTAACCATTATATGCTGCTTGGCAGCCATACTGCAGGTCGATAGTACAGTACATTGTGTATTGTGTTTAGAAGAAAGAAGGAAATATGTGCGCAATTTGCAAAAAATATGTGGAATGAATTGGTGCTCAGTTAAGTTTGAGTGTGTGCATGTGTGTGTCATCAGGTTCATTATTTAAATTTGTACAATAGCATTCTATCTTTTACAGCAGAAGAGCTTTTTTTATTCCTGATATTTTCTTCAGACTGATTACAGATTACATTTTGTGCAGGTAGACATCATTTAAATGCCTAGTTTTTCAGATACTGAAGTTTGGATTCAATCCATTTAGTTCCATGACTCTTCAAACATTTATTCATCTTCTATACCGCCTATCCTAGGAGACTTTTAAACACATAGCTGGGTACAACCTGAACATGGTGTCAATTCATTGCATTCAATTCCAATTAACCTAATCCGCATTCCTTAGGACTGTGGGAGGAAACCAGACAACCCGGAGGAAACGCACCAAGCACTGGAAGAACTTGCAAACTTCATTCACACAGACCTGAGGCGGGAATCAAACTCATGACTTTTACAATGCTAATCACTATGTCACTGTTCCGCCTCAACACAAAAAAATATATATAATGCCGGGCTGTGATTACTCCTTGTATAAAACAAAAAAAAATCCCAAACCCCGTGAGTATATTTCACCAGACCCCACTTTATAGAACAACTGCACTACAGCACTTCCAAGTTAAGAAAATATACAGTATATAATCTCTCTGGTCAGATTTGACACTTGCCCATCTGAATTCAAGTGCTGCCATCAACTGGAAGAAAGAACACATTGCTGAATTCATTTTTGGTCCAGAAATTTGGCAGCTTACTTATACCATACTGTTCTATGACGAAAATTTCCATTTATTTCATTAATTATTTATGTGATTTTTATAAGACAGAAAGGGATATACACGTTTTTTAACCTGCAGGGTAACAAACATATTAGTTTCAACCTGAGAGTAAATGACACTATGGCCTTTACTGTAAGTTGTGTCTGTTTCTGTGCATGTTCTTCCTATGTACAGGTTTCTATACAAAAACATGCAGGTGGGCGGAGCGGTTACGATAAATTGGCAATTGGGTGTGAAATTAATGCCTTGTGACAGACTGGCATCACATCCAGGGATACAGTAAGCTCTGCAGTTCCCGCAACAGGAAATCAGTTGGTTGCTGGAAATAAGAGTGAGTGAGTGAGTAGGTTTATCTAGTACATCTAGATTAGTAAATTAGTACATTTGGATGTTCTCCATTGATTTGGACAGCTAAATGAACAAGAAAATTAATTAATCATATGCTATATTATGTCTAGTAAACTAGGGTCAAGGTGTTCTTTGGGTGAATTCACAATATTGTATTGTGACATCATCTTTATTTGTTGCTCTCCCATGGCTCATCCAACAATAATTAACTTTCACCTTTTATTCTATAATCTTACCTGTAACATTATTCTATTGACCTTGAAACAACTGGTGTTCATTTTAGAGTACATTATGGTTCAACTCAAATGCATACCTTTTCGATGAATTCACATCACACCAACCTCACAGCAAGAGTTAAAACAATTAACACACTTAACATATACTGTACTTACAGGCAGAATGAGGAACCAAATCATGTAAGCATGCAGACAGGTACGCAAGCCAATAATATATTTACCATTCCACTTTGCACTGTGCATGAAGAGGGTCTGAGGAGCACACGGTTAATGATCCTAACGCCAGCATGTGCAGCAGTAGACACCTGGACAAAAGCATTATGATATCAGTGGTTTCAGTCCGCAGCTATTCTGTCTGATGATCCTGTGAGGAATGATGAGAGTCTTTACAGAATCACAGGACACTCATGTGAGTTGTTTTAAGGCACCCTAAAATTAAATTAGAACACATCCTTGCTCACTTCATTATGAAACAAGGCAAAGCAAAAGCAAAAATTCAAATACTGTCCAATTCACTGACTTTAGATGCTATCTGTTATTGCAAATAAAATAATATTGTGCTGTACATTTTTGGAGTGCAAGCTAGAAACAAACAAAAAAAATTAACCAAATATTTAAGAGGAACACTATACAAGCACTGAATAGGGCCTTGATTTTCTCCAACCCAGCCTCAACTCAACATGGCATGGATACCACAAGATGTTGGAAACATATCATAAAGATTGTGGTTTCATGTTGAAATGATTACAGCGTGTAAATCATGCAGATCTTTCAGGATCCTTTTTATGATGTGATTCTCTCATTCTAACACATCCCTAAGGTGTTCTACTGGATTCAGATCAAGTGACTGTGAAGGCCACTGAACTCATTCTCATGTTCATGAAACCAGTTTGAGACGACTTTTGTTTATGATATGGTGCATTATCATTCTGGAATTAGACGTTAGAAGATGTTAAACTGTAACCATAAAGGGATGCACACTGTATAGCCATCAACAATACTCAAATAATGTGGAATTCAAGCGATGATTGATTAGTATTAATGAGCTCAATATGTGACAAGAAAACATTCCATACAGCATTACACCACCTCTAGATGCCTAGGCTTTTGAAACAGGGCTTGTTTGATGCATGCTAAATTCTGATCGTACCTTCTTTGTGCTTCAAGTGAATTTAAGTTTCGACACACCAGGCTAGATTTTTCCAGTATACATCTATCTAGATTTGGTGTGATTGTGCGCACTTCAACATTAGCTTTCTGTTCTTGGCTGACAGAAACTGAAACCATAAAGTCTTCTGCTTTTGTAGCTCACCCACTTTAAGGGTCAGCATGTTTTGCATTCTGAGAGGCTTTTCTCTTTACTGCAGTTGTACAGAATGATTAGCTGGGTTGCCGTAGTCTTTTTGTCATTTCTGGCGACTCTACATGGCTGATTTTTAAACACAATTTAATTTAGTGTGTGGAAAATCTTAGGATATTGCTAATTATAGAAATACTTAAAAGCAAACATTGTTCTTATTTGTGTGATTATTGAATATATCCATAGAAGCAAATGTGGGATTTTTACTAGTAGCTATAACAGGGCTGTCATCAGTCAATTGAGAAAATAATTTATTGAAGAATTAGAGGTTAAAACTTTATTGCAGAAAAACAGAATTTACTGAAAATGTAAAAAAAAAAAAAATCTTTTTTTGTTTTTATTTTATTTTATTGCAAGTCTAAACAAATTTTTTTTTTTTTATCAATTAGCTACTTGACGCCGGTACACTTGGTGTTGTTGTATAGTAGGTGCGGTCTATGACGTAGGTTGACTGTGATTGATAGATTTTTTTAGAGGCGGGGCTAACATAAATGAGTCTCCGCCTTCGGCAAAGGACGTGTACTCTGTCAGAGAGGTTGAGAGAGACACTTTATTTTACGCAACACACACACACGGGTAACAACTACACGGACTCTATAGTGGACTAGTAGAGAAGTTTATGTGCTGAGGTAGGGCTCTCTTTTTGACTAACATTAGACCCACTTGGTGTATTTTCAGTCATATCTTTGTCAGGATGTCACCTTCCGTGTGTGTGTATTAGTTTTGCACACTAAGCATGAGTGGAGTGATATATAGTTCTAAAGTAATATAGTAGCCAAATATTGCAGAAAGAAAATGATTTCCATAACTAACTTTAAACTCCATTACAGGTAACTACTTTAACTGTAATGGAGTTTAAAGTTAGTTATGGAAATCATTTTCTTTCTGCTGTACTGGTTTTATACAGCTATTAAAACTGTACTGGTTTTATACAGCTATATGTAACACTCTAATCTAATACATAACCAGTACAGTTTTAATAATCATATTACACACTTTGACTACTAGAACACTACATCAGAATGAATAACCCACGGAGTGTTTAATAAAGATCCTGAATGTTAAGCCTCTTAACACCACTTGCTGTTAAAGTCTCTCCATCTCTAAGAATTATAGCCTTGGTTATTACAGGGAGGTCACGTGACTGCCAGACATTGTCTATGTGCCCCCATGCTTAAAGGGTTCTTGTCATGGGAATGTATTACACTAAAGAACTGTAGTTTGTCTATGAAGGCCTAGCATAATAGTGTATTTCTGGTAATTTTGCAGGGTTTAATGCTGGCTGCCCTATGATGGAGGAATGTCCTTGTGATTTGGGAGACATAACCACGTACTGTGATGAGCCGAACTTTCAGCGGTCTGAAGTGGAACCACGACAACAGTTGACGCAAAAGGCATGGCACAATGCACCATTGAGTGAATGACCCATATAACAGGCATATAAAAGAAATAAGATGCATGTATCTACTGTAACTCTTCCCATACATAAGAAAAATATCCTGTTTGGTGTGCTTGTCTCAGTAAGCTGATGTTATGAAGTAATATTTTCATTATTATTTTCTTGTGAACAGAAACTCTAGAGAAACTTCATCATTAGATATTATTTATGCTTTTTAACTTTTACTCAGGCTTTAATTAAAATTAGTTTGAGGGGTTTTGTAATCCTTAGGACTGATGAACTGAGGGAAAGTGAAGTGAAGCATGATTGCATCTGTAATTGTAACTATGAAGGTGAAAATGAATGGTGTTGTTCTGTCAGTGTGAGTAGAACGGCAACTTTCCCACTGAATATCACTCTTATATAAACTCTTAAATAGCATTTCTTTAGCACAGCACCATGTCATCTTAGGATCACAGGTCTCCATAATTAAATTTAAGACATTAAATACTGCTCTTGCTTTCTCTCAGGAGCCCATGAAGGAGATGATAGAGGCTGAGGAGATGTCGTCAAGCCTCTATCCTCATACCTTCCTGTCTGCATTTGCACTAGAGGAATTTGAGCTCCCTGTAAGCATTCGCTTACAAGAGATGCCCCTTTTCCCCAAGTGGCGCCTCCCTCTCAAGCTCATGGCTGTTTTTTTCACTGTGGCGTTTATGTACACATTTCTTCGGGATGTTCTGCAGCCTTATGTGTCTGAGAGTAAAAATTACTTTTACAAAATTCCCATTCTTGTGTTAAATAAAGTTCTTCCCTGGACATCCATTAGTCTTCTGGCACTTGTCTATCTACCTGGAGGTCTGGCTGCTCTACTGCAACTACATAGAGGTGAGCATCTAAATGTAATCCTCAAATGTATGTGTTATTGTGTCGAAGGTGAAAACATATACTATTGCAACTACTGTACATTTTTTAAATTCATTGCCATAAATAATAAAGTGAATGTTATGAAAAACATGAGACAAGTTTATATAGTTATCCAAGTAAACCAACAATGAGTTGTAGGTCTTTGCCACTTCTATACTGACACTACTGTATGTACAGGGGACTTTGTATTTCCTGCAGATGACATGTCCTAAAACTGTTAATATACAGGTTGAACAGGAAATGAGTCAGGTCAGTATCATATAATCCTACCTGGTCCTGTGGCTTTGATTAGTCAGTGAAGTACTGGTTCCAGTGCCAGCTACCAGTCTGAATGTAGTGTGGGTGCAGCTGAATATAATCTCCATTACTAAAACTGAATAAAAGTTCAATCCTTATAACTTCACTGGTAATGCTGCTAAAAGTCTAAAAGAAGTCCTTAGTGAAGTACAGTAGTGTGCAAAGGTCTTGAGCCTCCCTTGTTCGTATTAAATTAAATATAATTAAGTAGAAGACTTCATTTAAGTTAAAATTAAATGAATGGGAATAGATGTTTTACTGGCCTAAAGATACAATTTTTTGTAACAACCTCAGCAGCAACCTTATTTCCCCTCTTGTTTATTCCAGCCACTCATGCTTTAAATTGATTTTTTTTTTGTTTGTTTTTTTGTTTGTTTGTGACCTATGAATCATTCAAGCATAAAAACTTAACTTCAAATCATCACTCAACACTCAACTCAGGTTGGAGAACTATTTCTAAAGACTTCATAAAACACAAGAAACTCTCTTGAAGCCAAATATGAAGACATGAGGGCTGGCTCAAGACCTTTTTTTGCATAGTATTGTATGTTAATAGAATTACTATTGAATTATGCCATTAATATTTTATAATTGAATAGTACATGGACACATTTGTACATTACTGTTAAGGTTGTTTGTCTCTTGAGCAGTAAAAACACAGTTTTGAAAAAACACATAATAATTACTAATATATTAATAACATAAATAATAAATACTAATATTAATAATAACAACTTTATTTAACCCAGTACTGGTAACAGCACCATTTTGGTGAACATTGGGTGTGGTTGAGGTTCATCATCTCTTTCCAAAGTAAGTCAATAAAAAATAGGATTACTGTGTTTTGGAGAATTATTGTTTAGTCATAAGCCCTACTTTGCAGGTTCGCACAAAAACACCAGTCATAAGAGTTTTCATATGCACTGGCTCCAGTCTGACATTAGTGAATCCACCCACTGTTTTCTCATGAACTCATTCGCCACTAACTTTTCCATCATGAGTGTAAAATGCGACTTTGTCTTTATTTTTTTGAGAAAACAAACCTAATATTGTAATGTACTATATATCTAGTTACAGTAGATAATTCTTTCTGTCTCAAATGAAATAGCTCCCCTTTTGACAGTAACCTGATGAATCAGGCAGGCTGAATGCGACAGTAAGGTGTAATGTTTAGTTTTCAGTGTCTTAGGAATGCAAACTTCCTGTGTATGAGCCACCATGACCAAATGTCTTAATTTATTAATTAATAAAGAGCAAACTAGTTGGCATCAGGTGAATACATTTACTCTTCTTCATCAGGAACTAAATACAGCTCTTTCCCAGTTTGGCTGGAAAATTGGATGGGTGTGAGGAAACACTTGGGTCTTCTGGCTTTCCTTCTGGCCTGCCTACATGCCATTTACAGCTTGAGCTACCCAATGAGACGTTCTTACAGGTACAAACTCCTCAACTGGGCCTACCAGCAGGTGAGAAAAGCATAAAATTAAAATCCTTTTCGCATGAACAAAACACTGTTATTAGCCACCTCACATTTATACCATTGCAAATTAGATCACCCTGCTGTATTTCATGGGTGCAAGACCAGGGCTGGTACATATAAAGCCATTTCTATCTTAAGTGGCGAAAAAGAAACCCTTTTAAATGTACTCCTTTAATTAGGTCTAAAAATGGGAAGTACAAAACGTCCTTTTAAATGGTTGAGTATTTAATAGTAATGAAAAACAGCACTGAGACTGAAAAGATGTGCACTCATGTCCTTATGGATGTGTTGAAAATAATTCAGAGTTAATCACTTATGAAACTTTTCAATAATACAAAAAATAAAATAAAAAAAAACACAGTAATGGCTGATTGAGGCACAGTCATTTCAGACATGTTTCATGTGGTCATCTGGCCACATTTGCTCATGGTCAAGACTTTTGGGAGTTAATTCAACAGCCTACATATTTATTTAACACTGGGGAATTCGCTGTGTAGTAGAAGCAGTATTAGAAGAAAAAGTCAAAAAAGAAGAAGAGGTAGTGGTAGTAGTAATCACACTAATCACATTTATTCAACACAATGGAGCCAGATTGCTAAATTAAATACTACTACTACTACTACTACTAATAATAATAAATTATTATTATTATTATTATTATTATTATTATTATTATTTTAATAATAATACAACAACAGAGCATGGATTTTTAAAAAATATTTTTATTTTCTATTTTTCTCCATCTTCTGTTTATGGTGCAATATAATCTATATAAAAAAATAAAATGATTTTTGGCTGAACTTAGTTAAGGTTCAAGACCTTTGTCTTAAGTTTGATAACTTTTATTTAGCATAATAAAATCTGTTCTCTAGAACACAAGTGTAGTTTATGTGTTAGGTACAACAGAAGAAGGAGAACTCATGGGTAGAGGATGATGTCTGGAGAATGGAGATCTACATCTCATTGGGAATCCTAGGTCTGGGTATTCTGGCCTTGGTGGCCATCTCCTCCCTGCCTTCAGTTATGAACACACTAAACTGGAGAGAGTTTCAGTGTGTCCAGGTAGGTGTGAAACATCAAACACTAAAATCGAATACTTCAGTCTTACAGTCTTTGTCTTGAGGTTTTCTCTCACATTTACTCTGGACATTATGTTTTGATTTGCTTGATTTTACATAGGCTCTCCCCATGTTTCTGTAGAGAACTTTAGGACATGCAGGCCTGTTTTTATGCACGGCTCATGCGCTGGTTTATGGCTGGAGGAAGTGGGTAGAGCTGAAGCACTATGTTTGGTACACGCCACCATCATTTATACTGGCCTCCTTCCTTCCAGCTGTGGTGTTACTGCTCAAGGCTGTGCTGGCTCTGCCCTGTTTCAGCAAGAGACTAGAGCGCATTCGACATGGCTGGGAAAGACCTGGGCAGAAGAGGTTAATAGACAAGGACTTACTCTGACTTTGACCCTGTCTTCGAGGTGTAGAGTTGAAATTTGTGTTTTATGAATTTCGTGTTTTAAATCGTATTGGTTTTGCAAAGTGCTGTTTTTTTTGTTGTTTTTTACAACGTGTTAAATATTTTTATTTGTTTTTTCATTATAATGCATCAGAAGATTTGGGTGTGAAATAATGATCTCTCTTTTCTACTTATTTTACAATAGTAATTAATTGGGAAATAGTACAGTGAGAACTGTCTATATTGTTACTACAACATACTGTTCTTTATAAAAATATATGTATTTGTGAGTGATACATAATGCTCTGTAATGAGTACATTATTAAGCAGAAATCACAACTGTTGTAGACAAAAACAACAGCCATCTTGCACTCATATTTTAGATCTTAGTTAGCTTCATTGTGCCTCACTCTTGAGAACTGCATGTGAAATGCAATAAGCTGTGCATTAGACTATCCCTAATTAAACACTATTGTACTAAATAGTATGTTTAAATACATCAATGGTGACACAAAAAAAAACATGTTTACTTGACCATCATTTTTGTAAGGTAGTGTGTGAATAAGGATACACCATTGTTTAGAGTCTGCAATTACACTTAAAATTTCTTATCAGTTGTGAATTTTTGCTAATGACGTATTATTAAGTCAAATCAGCAGTGTTTAAATCTGCCTTCTGAGTACTGTATTTTTGTGAGACTTTAAAGTGCCATAAATTAGAGCTTTTTTAAATTTTAACATGCCCTAAAATGAACATAGAATATTTTATACAGCCCTAACGAAAAAAATATTCAACTGTATGTATTATTACTTGATAAGATGTATTTGTTTTTAATTATGATTTAAGATTTGAATATATTTGTAGGGATGCTTAGATTACTTAATTACTTAATTATTTTAATATTAAAACCATCAAAGATGTAAACATGTTGATTAGTCAGCATGGTTGAAAAAAACAGCAAGGTGAATAAATGCAAACAGATGGCAAAATAACTAACTAACTTACTAACTAAGTAACTAACTAACTAACTAAATAAATAATCAGTCTAGATATAATATGCCATAATTTGACTACTATATATTACGTAAGATGACACGTTTTTGCTATTTTTGGGGGGGATATTTTTGCTTTGCGGAAGGTTTTCTTTTATGACATTTGTATGCAGTGTACTGCCTTCTGTTTTTGTCATCTACTAGTCTAACACTTTTCTTTATTAGACCTGCTGGTTGATCAATAAAAATAATAATAGTTACACAACACCTTATATAGACTATATCTGTTTTCCAAATATTGAAAATATATATTGGTAAGAAAAAGATCCAAAAAGAACACAGAATTGTAGCTTGTATTCTCCCAACTCTCATGTCTTTGTGCACTATTAAAATGAGTTATTTTCAATGTATTTTTAATTCTTAATTATGCATAGATATATTTTGGCAACTGATGTCAATCAGTGAATCATTAAAGACTAACACCCAAGATGTTTCTGAATCTTTCTGTTTTGCATCATCCCTACAGAGTTTTAGAGGTCTGAGAAATGTGAAAAGTGTGAAAATGTTGAGTTGTGTGTACAAATTTAAGTGAAATGGGTGAAACAAAGCAGAGAGCCTGCAGGCTTAAGGTTGACAACTGCTCTGAATTGTTTAGCTTCAGCTTTACTCATCTTCTGAAACAGGGGATATTAAGTACAAATGTTTGAAATCCAGATTAAAAACAAACCTGTTGTTTTTATGAGTATTTCTCAGCACTGTTCTCACTCCTCCAGGGTTGGGCATGCTTTTCGTGCTTTGAGGGTTTACTGTGGTTACTCTGATTACCTCTCACAGTCCCAAGACATGCAGTGTAGACTGATTGGTGTTTCCAAATTGCCTGTAGTATAGGATTATGATGTTACTACTTCTGACGCTCCTGCCCCAGCAGATAGCAGCAAAGAATATTGCACTTGCAACAACAGACTGATCTGCAAAATTTTGTTGCAGACATTAAAGGACACGTTTCCTCAAGAAGTAGAGTCTGTTTTATTCTTATAGACAGTGTCTGTTTTGTATTTCACCACCTCCTTCTCACCTATAAGTCAGATTGTTTTTGGTGTAGTCCTGGTCACCCTGTGGTGCTCCGGTACTGCTGACCCCTTTTTCAAACATGCATTTCTGCAGCCTCACAAACTGTGGTCTGTCCATCAGATCCCCGTCAGTAATCCAGGAGGTTGTCTAGGAGTCGGCATGCATGTTCTCGAGCTTCTCTTGCAGCGGTGCAGGTTGTGTTAAAGGCAATGGAGAAATCAAAGCACATGGGTCTCACAGTGCTGCCGGCTTTATCTAGGTCAGAAATAGTTCGCTGAATAAGATAAATGATGGCATTGTCCACACTAAACTGAGGTAAACTGCAGTGGGACTAGAAAGGTGCTAACCTCTCCAAAACCTTCATTATATGAGATGTAAGGGCAACTGGTCTGTAGACACCGAGGGTGGATGGAGATGCTAGTCGAGTCAAGACATACCATCAGTCTAACAGTGATGTTTACCACCCTAGTATTTTTATAGTTTATATATTTTTTTTATCGTTAAAACATACATTGTATACATTTTGTGAAACATCTATGAGAAAAATCACTTCCTGTTATAAGGAATGCTACAGTATAATAGCTACAATCAGTCTTTCCTCATTGACTTCATTTCATTTCTGCTGATGGGAACAAGACAAATAAGACGTCGTTGTAACTTCTTTGGGATTATTATTTAAGTCATTTTGAGATTCTAGACTCAAAATGACATTATTATTATTATTGATTGATTCAGTGATTGCGTTGTCGTCGTGGTGGTGGTGGTGGTGGTGGTGTGGTATCTGGTTGCTGATTGGTGGAGGTGCGCGCTTTGAGGAGCCAGCCCGTGGCCAATCAGAGCACAGAGGGCGGGACGAGCGGCGACAGCGAGGACATCTCCAGCTGTATCGCAGTGATTCGGAGGATTCAAGAAGGAACCCGATAACGAGAGAGTCGGCGTTACCTCGGAACAAGGTTAGAGAGAATACGTGGGGCCGTGATGTGATAAGTATCCCTTTACTAAAAGCGTTGTGTGTTAGTGCAGCGTTAGCGGGTGACATTGGCAGGTCTGTGGCGGCTCAGTGCTGCGCAGCAACATGAGCTACTAACACAGCGCGGCGTTTCCACCAGGACTCCAACAGGCTTCATCTCACACATCACTCTCATTTCTATACAAGACCTCAGCCGTGTACACGCAGTATATCGAGGAGTCTATATACGCGTATGAATGTAATGTTTATAAATAAATAAATACAAGTACATAACGCCTGTTAGAACATTAGACATGTGAGGACCTGTGGAGCTCATCACAGTCTGTCAACATGCTGTATGTTAAACATGCCATCACCTACAGTAGCAGTTAAAATGATCTTATATTAAAGGGTGAAGAGATTATAAGTGATATAATTGGAAATTCACTCACTCACTCATTTCCTACACCGCTTTATCCTGTATACAGGGTCGTGGGGGGGCCTGAAGCCTATCCCAATAGACTTGGCATACACTCTGGACAGGGTGCCAATCCATCACAGGGAACACACACACACACACACACACACACACACACACACACACACTACGGGCAATTTGCGAACGTCAGTCGACATGTTTTTGGACTGTTGGAGGAAACCGGAGTACCCAGAGGAAACCCACCAAGCACAGGGAGGCAGGAATCAAACCTGGATCCTGGAGGTGCAAGGCGACAGCGCTAACCTCGAAGCTAATGTGCCGCCCTCATTGGCCCACTGAGAACATTATTATGTTTTATTATAGGACAGTCTCTAGAGCTGTGAATTGTGGCCTTAGGTAGACTGATGATTAAATTTTTGGACATTCCGATTTTCAGTTTGGTACAGTAGCACTAATATTTATTGTCAAACATTTCTCAGAGTTTGTAAAGTATTTCAAACTACTTAAGGTATCTAAGAATCATTTAAATACTGCGTAGCTTGTGTTGCATATTTTTAATATCATGGGGGGTAATGCACGGTCTGCTCAAAAACTCAAAAGAAGTAGTAATACTCTCACAAAACAGTAGTATTTTGGAAGAAGATGTTAAATTAAGATAAAGTTAAAAAG
>JAOVVA010000048.1:20333319-20351490 GCA_028565275.1 Leiocassis micropogon
GTGTTGTTAATGAGAATATCCAGCAGATGGTGCACTTGTTTCAAATTAAACAAATACAGCTTCACTGAACGTCCAGGTTCAGGAGCTATTTCTCAAATCACTGGGTTTTATAAGAAATTGACCTGTCTTAATCAATTAATGAGTAATTAATATGCCATAAATCACCATTGTGTCGAAATTTTAAATAGATCCATGTATTCAGTGATGATATTCCTGAATGATCTTTGTCTAGCTGTTGCAACAAAGTACAGAATGTCTATATATATATACTGCAACATTAAGCTTCACTTAGCTAGTGAAACACTTCACTAAAACTAAGGGGCCTAAATGTATTTCAGTATGACAATTTTTCTATGCAAAAAGTAATGTTATGGCATAGCTTGTTCAATTTGGAGTGAAGAACTCCAATGGCTGAACACATTTGGAATAAACTGGGACAGTGACTGCACCCCAGGCATTCCTACCCATCAGTGCCTGTCCACAATCCTGCTCTTGTGGTGAAATGATCACAAATCCCCTCAGCCACTCCTCAAAATCTAGTGGCAGTCCTTGCCTGAGGAGTTGTGTTTATTATAATAGCTGAATCTGGAATGAAACAAGAAGCACACAGGTGTGGGGGTTAGGTGTCCAAATACCTTTGACCATATAGTGAAATATACACCAGCCAGCCATAACATTAAACCACCTGCCTAATATTGTACAGGTCTGCCTTGGGCCAAAACAAATTGCCCTCGCCTATTGAGGCATGGACTCCACTAGACCTCTGATGATGTGGTATCTGGCACCATGACTTTAACAGCAGATCCTGTAAGTGGTGAGGCGGGGCCTCCATGGATCGGAATTGTTTGTCCCGCATACTGTTGCCGTGAAAGGATGTACTGTACCAGGCCCAAAACAATGTTGTTATGTATCAATGTAACATCTGCATGAATAGCAGAACCCAAGGTTTCCTGTAAAACTTTGTCCAAACTATCACACTGCTTGTGCCAGCCTGTCTCCTTCCCCTAATGCAACTGGGTAAAAAGATGGATGTAAATAGACAGGCTGGCACAAGCATTGTGATGGATACAACCTAGCTGTCCAGTTAATATAAAAGAAAATGTCATTTATCAGTTCAAGTCCCCTTTACTGTTCCATGGTCCAGTTTTGATGATCACGTCCCCATTGTAGGTATGTTTGGCAAACTACACAGATCCATACATAGCATTAACTTTTTCAGACATTTGTACTACAGTAGCTCTCCATCTAGCCATCATAATTTGGCTCTTGACGTCAAGGACTGACTGTTCCCTTGCTGCTTAATATAGCCCACCTCATGACAGGTGCTATTGTAATGAGGTAATCAGTGTGATTCATTTCACCTGTCAGTGATGGTGATGATGACTGATCAGTGGATAAGTGTTGTTACCATTGTATAAGGTTTGCTATCTACAATAATTAAAATGAATATTGTGAATAGTGGAATAGTTTTTAGCAAATGTACAATACTTAAGACTTTTAATGATACAGTATGATATATGAATTATAAAAAAAAAGTTTAAGAAAAAATAGCATCTGTTACTTTGCTGGAGTATCCTCTCTTTTAATTTTATGTTTTTGTGTAAAAACATAATCATCTGATCATAGCGGGTTTTTGTCTGAGGTTGTATTTGCCTAAAACTAACAACAACATATAACTTTTTTTCACGGTGCCATTATTTATTTAACAAAAATGAAGCCAATAAGTAAGTAACAACATTGCTTTAGTTTATTGATGTTTTTGGCCATTTCATTATGCACAGCTCTGTTAAGGTCCCACCACAGCATTTCAATTGGGTTGATCCCTAGACTTTGACTAGGCCATTCCAATTCCTTGATTCTTTTATTTTTTTATCCCTTATGATGTAGATTTACCGGTGTTCTTCGGATAGTTGTCCTGTGCATGACCTAATTTCGACCAAGCTTTAGCTTTCAAACAGATGGCCTCACACTTGCCTGTAGAATGCTCTGGTATACAGAGGAGGACGTGGTTGACTTATTGACTGCAAGATGCTCAGGTCCTGTGGCCGCAAAACAAACCAAAATCATCACTCCTCCAGCGCCATACTTAACAGTGAGTATGAGGTGTTTCTGCTGAAATGCTGTTTGGTTTTTCCCACACATGGTGCCGGGCATTAAACCCAAACAACTCCACTTTGGTCTCATCTGTCCATAGGACATTGTTCTAGAAGCCCTGACACCGAACCTCAGTTCTGCTTCCATGTTCTTTTTAGACAGAAGAGGCTTTCTCCTGGCAACCCTTCCGAACAAACTGTACTTCCATCATCTTCTAATTGTGCTATCATGGACTTCAGCATGCTCAGTGAACCCTGTAGGGTCTGAAATGTAGCTCTTAGGTTTTTCTGTATTTCTCTGAGCATTGCACAGCCTGACACTTGTGTGAATGTGCTGGGACATACATTTCTGACAAGATTTGCAGCTGAATGCTCTTTGCTTGTGAATAATCTTTCTCACTGTAGAAAGTTGAACTATTCCTTCTCTAAGACCATTACTTATGTCTTTCCCACTTGGCATTGTGTCAATACACACCTGAATGCTCAAGAGCAGCAAACTGCCAATACTTCAGCTTTTATAGAGGTCTGCATACCTTCTGATGATCAATTAATGAAGGGCTGACGACTAGCATCACCAGCTACAACTGTGGAAGCAGTAAGGGGGTACTTAATATTGCCCTTGTGTTTATTTCTTTTTGGATTCATTTTTGTTAAATAAGTAATGGGAAAAGATTCGTCTGAGGTTGTATTTACCTAATACTAAGACCTGCTACAATCAGAAGATTTTTATTATATTTATACACAAAAACACATACAATTAGGAGAGGGTACTAACTACTCAACATGACTGCATTTTTTTTATTTTTTTTAACTTGTGATTAGAAAATTAAATTTTAAAATGTTTGTGAGAAAAATGAGTTGGGATAAAGCACAGGAAAAAAGAGCACAGTTCACCGATCGAAGTCTTGGCATGCGGGCCTAAGATAATTCTAACTGAAAACGCTTGACTGACAACCATCTGTCTGAAAATTACAGCCTCTCATGCAGAACTGTATGGAGAAAAAGACAGAACCATCATTATCATTTTAAATTACATATATTTTATTCTCATTCTGTAGCAAAAAAATTTGGATTCATAAGAATATATAGTATATATTTATATATATATTTTTTTTTCCTCTAATAAATCCATACGAGTATGTTAATGTTATATCCCTCAACCAGCAGCGAGAGCATGGTTCATCCAGTTCAGGGATCTGCCCCAGTGGTCCCATTTCTTCAAAGAAATTGAAGCCTTTAAGCATATTTAATAGACAGACAGAAGCCTCTGTGTGGTGTGTCCTGGTTCAGCTAATGTATTTTCTGTGCAGTTGAGCCCAAATATTCAATTTAATGGATGGGGCAATTACACAGGCCAGATGAGTTTCAAGGCCATTTCTGGTGTTGTACTGTTATAAAGCTGTTCTTTTTTTTTTATTTATTTTTTTTTTAGATGAAATTAAGTTCACGATCATAAACCTTCTCAGAAACCAGTGCAGAGGTGCCTGGTGAATGTGAGACATCAGGGCTATCAAAGAAATGTGATGCACAAATTGAACTGCTCTCCTCTGCATGTGCCTCTGCTTCCTCTAGCATTAAGCAGCTAATTGCTCTACACATCACAGTGACTCAGGGCCAAAGAGATCGTCACAGGGCAGAAAAGGGAGCAGTTACCATGGCTACAAATATGCTTCTTGTCACTGCTGAGAGACAGGGAGATATTAGTCTTAATTAATGCTAATGATCAACAAACAAGGAGAAATGATCTGCCTGTTATCTTCTGCCACAGGTTTCCACATCAGGGAATAATGACAGAGCAATAAAACCCATGCCATCTTATCACTGGGCTCATTTATCAAAGGAGATGCACTAAAGCAGACATATAAAATTAAGCAGAGTTAATGAAACTGAGAGGCCAGCGGGTGGTGAGCGTATGCTCATAAACAGTACTCACACTGGGTTAGCTTCATAACGTTTGTACCGGCTCTTTCTTAAAAAGCATTTTAATTAATATAACCATAACCGATTAATGTATAAACATTGTTTAATCTGTCTCCTTTCCTTGCGAGGTGTGCTGTAACCCCCTCTCACACACAGAAATACATAAATATCTCCCACAAAACTTTTTACCCATTTTTTATTTATTGTCCCTTATTTTTTAGTAATATTCATCCTTCGAGGCAGTGAGGACAAACAAGGCTTTTACAAAATCTTTGGATAGAAGGAAGTCATCTTTCTTGCATTGTTGCAAACAATGGTTTGGCTTCTCAGCCCCAGGAAAAGAATGAGTAAATGCCTTTACTGAGCTGGAGCTGGCAGCGGGCAGCAGACAAATGCAACATAATGAAGTGCAGAACTCAGAGTAGGTCAGTATTACTTCTTAGCATGCAGACACAAATTGTGATACTCTTACAAAGTCCTTCTTATTGTCTTATTTTAAGTAATTATCCTACCCTTGTAGACTGTGCATAAACAGTGCTAAAATCCTGCCATTGTTCTTATTTCAGCTGCTCCCATTAAGGGTCACCACCAATTCACATATTGATTGTGGACCTGGTCTTATGCCAGATGCCCTTTCTGACACAACCCTCCCTATTTCATCCAGGCTTGGGACCAGCTTAGGGAGGTTCCTTATGGGGGAATCGAACCTCAGTCTCCTGTGAGGCTCTAGGGCTACTGGAGCGCATTAAAAATCAAAGTACTGTGTAATGCTGGAGCGTGGTTTAGCAGTGACATTGAATGAGCTGCAGGCTGGCATCAAGGCCACATTAGCAAAACTACAGTATGTTTGTATAATGTAAACACTCGGGCAGAGCACAGATCAGCATACCTTGAACAGTTAAGTACACCTTGCCTGAGCCCACTTGAAAAGGTGGTGTCAGCCTACTCAAGCCCTGTTCAAATCAAATATGAAAGCCAAACATACCCAAAGTGGACTCCCGTTTAGAACATAAAGTCATCAATGGTGTCTGTCGGCCTCCAATATCTGAGTAAGCATGCAGCATGCACTGATCCCATCTTCTGAACTGCACTCCCATAGCTGATAAAGTAGGAAGGGATGCGATACATGGTTGCTAAAATTTTAATAATATTTGGTATAAGGTAAAGATTAACTTCCTGTACTCTGCTTCTTGTTTATTAGCGGCTTACACGCCAGCTACAGTAGGTGCATACCGTGACCAGTTGTGTCAGAGAGTGTAAATATACAGGTGTTCTTGGCTACAGAACATTATTAATGAGAAGTCTGAACCATGGTACAAAACAATCGTGCCTAGTGAAAGAGCCTCCAAAAACTGGTTCTCGTGCCGTACCAATTTATTGGTACATTTGCTCAACTGTGACTGGGATATTTTTACAGATCAGTGTATCAACACTTCTGAGTCATTAGTTACTAAATGTTCCAAGGAAGATTTAGATAGATAGATTGCAGAAAATTGTTTTGTTGTAGCAGTACAATAAACAAATGAATTTACACAGACCCAGACCATGTACACAGAAAATAAACAGTACCTACAATACATTGCATACCTTCCTACAATACTGTGCAAAAGTCTTTAGCCAGCCCTCATTTCTATTATACCTTTAAATTAAATTATGTTGATTAAAGAAATGCAAACAAATGCTTTACTGCTACAGGCTGCAAAGTGCATTAAGATACAGTTTAAAAGTTGCTTGTTTATGAAACAACCTTAGCAGCAACCTCATTTCCCCTCTCATCCGTTTCATCCACTCAGCATTTCACATCACCAGTATACTAATCACCAGCCTGATCAACTGTCATCATCTGTACCTGTTTCACACTGGTTCATACCTTTAAGTTAGATGTTTTTATGCTTGAATGATTCAAGGGTCATTGTGTGACTTAACGAGAAAAAAAAAAAACATTCATTTGAAATGGATCAGGTACAGAGGCTGGACTGCAAATTCCATAACTGCATTCAAATATAAGAAAGTTTGACTATTTGGAAACAAAATATGAAAAAATTCTGGGTAGTTCATGTCTTTTGCACAATATTGTTTTTTATACTGAGCTACAAATAAAATTAAATAAAATAAGATTCTATGTAGTGAGAAAAGTAAGTACAATGGTTGTAGTGCAAGGGATGATCATAAGATGATCTCACTAAAGTGTGTCTAAGAGGAAAATAAACAATAATGATCAATACAGTGTGACAAAACGGGAGGAAGTCTATGATCTTGGCAATATGTCTGAAACAGTTTCATGAGTGAGCAACACCAAGCCATCCTCGTGGTCTTGGATGTAACGAAGTACAGTCTGGTTGGCTAATCCCCCGCAAAAAAACTCAACATATTAATAAAACTTGGGGAACATGCATAATCCTCTATTTTATTTACACTATTTAAGTGCTCAAGCACCCTTTGTTTTGATTTAAGCAGAGAGCATTTTTACGCCTGTACAGCTGTGGGTGGTCAAATGCTATTCTGGATGCTTACTTTCTCCTTTTATACTGTGCCCATAAATAAAAAGGAGATTTTTTTTTATTGGACCAATATATTATTGTATATATTGGACCATAGTCTCCCATTTCAAAATCTAATTATATTAATACAGTATCGTTGATTGATTTCATAAGCATCTCCTATTAAAATAATCTCCTGTTGATCTCACTGGATATACAAATTATAAAATGATTTTATTATGAAGGGTGTCATGATATTTCGTGTTCAATTAAACTCTGCAGAACCAAATGATTCTTGTGCTGCACGAAACCGAAGGCGTAAGAACGGTCATGCTGGGATGCATACAGTACAGTACATGCACAAATTTCAACATTTTCTTCTGCTTGCTGTCTGCTGATGCTAGCTAAATTCACTTCTTGTAGCCAGAGTTCATTTAACAACCAAATGCATCTCAAAAAAACTTCCTCTCTCATGCTCATCCTCTCACTCTTCCTTGTTGACGTGTGGGCGATGCAGCACCATTTTCGACTGTTCTCCTTCTCCTCTATCACTTGCTCTGCTATAATAAAATTTTCACCACCAGCCCACACACAAGGAGTGGGATAGTCCCTGTCACCTCTTTTGGTGAATAGCTAAATCCTCAGAGCTCTGCTTTTTCTTTCTGTCTACACATTTTTCTTTTCATAGCACAGCTTAGTAAAGCATTGCCCATTCCTCTCACATCTGAAAATGGAAGACGACCTCTCATCTTTATTACCATGAACTGGGATGTGTGTGAGCATGTACTGGATTCCCGTGTGCATTTTAATATACTGTACAGTATGTGGCAAGGTTTTCAACAACCATGGTAATCCAGTGTCACCATCCGTTAGTATCCAGTTCCTTTTAAGATTTGATTTGTATGTGTATTGTATAGAAATCTAGCTTCAGTGGTTATAAAGTATAAAAGTTTTGCTACTCCTTAACCATCCATGCAGTCATGGATAAAGATAAAGGTAGTGTAGCTTTTTATTGTTCCATTCTAATTGCCCAGTTAGTGATACGCTGAATAATTCGTTGCTGTGGTTACTGATCCAATCAGTTCACCCGTTTCTAACATTAATGATCACATTATCTATTCAAAAATATGTTAGATATTCATTGTACAACTTTTCCATCATCATGTTGCTCAATTTTGAAGAAAAAAAAATACTGTTCCTTGTGTGGAGTGTGCATGAGGGGTGTGGCGGGGTACTCATAGCAGATTTTGCAGCAGGTTGTGTTTTTGTCTTCTACAACATTATCTGGGTGATGCTGGGCATTTCGTACAAAATTCCACCATGAGGTTGTTTCCAAACAGCAAAGATGAGGGAAAAGGGGTGCTATAAATATATACTCTGGTCAAAATTCTATTTGATTCATGAAGCTTATTGAAGATTCATTGATTCTCAGAATAATCTAGAAAGAGAGAGAGAGAGAGAAAGAAAGAAAGAATAGTTATGGTCAGAAGTTATGATTTCTGAACTTTTCCTGGGACAGAATAATTCTACAGTATAAATCTTTAATAGAAGAAAGCCCCAAGAATTTATATACAAAAAATATATATACTTAGTGGTTAGTACTGTGGCCTCGCACCTCCAGGGTCAAGGGTTTGAATCCCACCTTTGGGTCAGTGTGTGTGTAAAGTTTGCATGTTTTCCTCTTGCTTGCTGAGTTTCTTCCAAGTGCGCTGGTTTCCTCCCCCAGTCCGAAGGCATTTTCTGATCGCCTGTTGTGGACTGGCACCTCATTCAGGGTGTACCTCACCTCGTGCCACAAGTCCAATGACATAGGCTCTACTCCTCTGACAATTTACGCAACTTTTATATATATATCATCATCATCACAGAAGTCACCAGGAAGCCAGCATCCAAATCCTGAAGTATTGCCAATACAGCCAATCAGAGCTTGTCAGGCCCTCAGGCTACTGTGGAAAGACAGAGCAGAGGCTGGCTGCATGGCAGTCAGAAAAAGAAAATGTCTAAGCAGGCCACTGAGAAAATTATAGTGTGTCTAAGAGTAACATTAACATGTCTGAATAAATGGATAAGAAATAGGTAGAGAATTTTTTTATTATGTCCTGCTTTACAATGAAAACAGCTGTTTCACTAAAGATTTGAAGCTTTTAATGGAAGGAAATTAAGAGAAGGGAAGAAAAGGAGAAGGGGGAGGCAGGAGGGCAGAATTACATGTTTCAGTGACACAAGAGGAGTGGGAGGATGCAGCTGCAGTGCAGCCTGTTGATCACTGAGTGAGTCTGTGTGGTCAGCCAGTTACTTTTATTAAAACTGGATTAAGATCATCATGCCCTATATGGAGACTAAAGAAGAAATTCTTATTCATTTCCTCTACACCATCTTCCTGCCCAGATCACGTCTCCTTTAAAAATGTAAATTTATTGCAATGTGGTGAAGAATTACTGTGCTGTTATGGTTCATGTAATAGTTGGCAGTAAGTGAGACAAAAAATTACTTTTACTGTGACTCAGCACTCACTGTGCTGTCTATATAGCCAGCTCCATTATTATTAGGATCCTTCATGGGGGGCCTGGAGCCAATCCCAGGAGACTTAGGGCACGAGGCGGGGTACACACGGAACAGGGTGGCAATCCATTGCAGGGCACACACTCACATGCTTATTCACACACTACGGGCAATCAACCTAATCTGTCTGTCTTTGTACTGTGGAAGGAAACTGGAGTAACTGGAGGAAACCCACGAAGCACAGGGAGATCATGGAAACTCTACAAATGCAAACCAAAGGCGGGAATCAAATACTGACCATGGAGGCGCAAGGCGACAGTGCTTAACACTAAACCACTGTGTCACCACTGGATGAAAAGAAGTTATGGAAAATATTATTGTGATTTATTAATTTAATCTCATACTAACAATATGGGAAAAATATATGGAATCAAATTTATTGTAAGAAAAAATTCAACCCTTTATTACAACTTTTATTTATTTATTTATTTATTTTTTGCATATTTTTTTAAAACTGCATATTTCATTTTACACTTTTCAAAACTGTATATTTCACAATACACACCTGCATTTGATTTCTCTGCAATAGACTGATGGCATATCTGGATGTCTCTGGATATCTACTTTTTAGCCTCCATCTCTCCATGCAAATGCTTGGAAAAAATAAAAGCAAATAAGCAGATATGCTGTATTCAAAATGTATCCATAAATTTTGTCAGCTTGTTATTCATGGCTTAGATGCTCAAACCCATCCTTGCATTTTATAGCATACTGTGCATGAAATGTGGCAACAGAGACATGGGGCTTCTTACAGAGTAGATAGTTGGTTCAATTTGATAGATAGGGTACACCGACTGGTGACAGCATCCAGGGCTGTTGTGTCTTGAGGAAAATACAACTTGTGTTTTTATTGGAACTTAAGAGGTTGAGGGTGGAGAAACACTTACATGTGATGTATTGAAGCCTCTGGTAAAATGCTCCATCAAACTACACACTATTGTTCTAGTTCATTTGTCAAACTGAAAGCTGGGGGGATAATGCCGAACAAATGTGTGGAGGACAAAGAACCCAGCTGCTTTTGCATGTATTAGATGAATTGTTAATTTCACAAAAAGTGATGTGTAGATTGCAAATAAATGATCTAATGACAGCCCATTACTGTGTTTTTTTTACAATTTTCCAGACTTCCAGATTAAAACTAGAGAAAGAGAGAGAGAATAATTATTAAGTAATAAGTAGCACACTGAAAAAAGACATTGGGTAGTATGTAAAGGCAATCCTGGCTATTTTGAATTATGATCAATTAACCGGATTAACACTGGATTAGTATTTTATATGTGTCCCATTCAGAAAAACAATTACAATCTAGAAGCATTTAGGCATCTACAGATACTTAATATAATATAAGAAGCCTTGAAGATTAAAATTGTTCTGCTTATGGAGTGAATGTGGTGCTCTAGCTTCAGTCTACCCTAGCATAATAATTTTAACAGTGTGGCATCAGTCAATTTCTTCTGGCTATCCTGGGTCTGGGTCATAGGGGCAGCAAACGAAAGAAACCCAGACCCCTCCTTAGTAAGAACACACACAAACCACCTTAACTGGCACCTTTTGATGCAGAGGAGCAGCAGTCCTACATTGAGCTCCCCTTGAATGTCTAAACTTGTCATATTATTTTTAAGTGTAGGCCCAGCAACACTGTGAAGAAAGCCCACATCCACTGCTGGTCACCATGATCTCATTCTTTCAGGGTTTACCAAGAACTGCATGACAATAGTTGAGGAATGGGACATAGACTGACTGGTAAATCGATAGCTTTCACCCCTTTTTTTACCAGACTGGTACAATATCCACAAAACTGCTGTGTGTTGATCTCTTGATCCACTGTGCCTGAGATAATTAGACTGCTTTGTTTGAGGCCGTATCTTATTTTCAAAATGAAGGGGACAACTTACCCTTTTCCAGCTGAGAAACCTAGCCTCAGATTTAGAAGTGATGACTTTCATCCCAGCGGATTCATTCTCAGCTACACACTGTCCCAGAGCAGGTTGGATGTCACTACTTGCTGAAGTCATCAGGACCACGTCATCTGCAAACAACAAAGATGCAATACTGAAGTCACCAAAACAGACAACTTTGGGTCCTTTGCTGTACCTTAAAATTCTGTCCATGAAAACTGAGAACAGAATCAGTGTCTAAGAGCAGCCCAGGCAAAGTGTGTATCATTGTGCAATAGGGACAAGTCTGACCTGATGTATGGTTATACAGGAATCAAATGGACCATAATAACAAGCCTATCATGCCATACTCTTGAAGCACCCTTCACAGGTTCCTTTTGTTTGCATTTAGTCCACAGAAGCATATAGTCTGGTTGAGTATACTACCATGAAACTCCCATGATTCTTTTGATGGAAAAGAGATGATTTATTGCTCCATGTCAAGGTTAGAGTCCACATTGCCCCTCCTGATTCCTTCCAGACCTTCCTTTTGAGTACCCTGGCATAGACTTTGCTGGAGAGGCTGAGGAGTGTGATTCCAGTAAAGTTAGAACACAACAGGGATCATCGCTCCAGTTTGCTAATCCAAAGGCAGTCCTTGACCTCTATGTAATGTTGAAAAGGTCTGTCAGCCAGGACGTCCCAACAACATCAAGAGCCAAGAGAAACAAACCTTATCAACTCCAAGAGCCCTGACATTGATTTGTGTAATTACATCAGTGACCTCAGCCCCAGTGAGGGGCAAGCACTCCACCAAGTCCTCAGTCCTCCAGCTTTACTTCCTCAATGAAAAGCATGTTGGTGAGACTCAGGAGGTCTTCAAAGTATTCTTTCCACCATCCCACTATGGCCTCATTGAGGTCAAGAGTTCAACTTCCAGGCTACAAGCAGTATGGGTAAGGCCCTGCTTCCCCTTCCTTAGTCACCTGAAGCTTTGCCAGAATCACTTTGAGGTGAGTGAAAGTAAATTTCCATGAACTCACTGAACTCCACCCACATCCAAGCTTTTGCTTCTGCAACTGCCATAGCCACCCTACGCTTACCCTGCTGGTATCTGTCAGCTGCTTAGTTTATATGTGGAGCGTGCATTTGTGCAGTACAGACAGAAGTGATTCATACAAGCAATGCAATCAATTTTCATGGAAAAAATAAACCACACACTTACTCTTTCTGATTAAGTATGCTTAGTTAGTGTTGTGACCAGACTGTAATTCAGAGTCTCCACACCCATAGTTTATTTTTTTTTTCAGCTAAAATTATCTTCTCTCTTAGTTTTAACCCTGTTTCTTCACTTGCTACAAAGCTATAAAAAATTAGTTAAGTTCTTTGCTAAGCTAAAGATGCTAATTTAAAAGGTCTAATTTACAGGTCTTAGGATGTGTTTACCATACCTTTTTTTAAAATCCCTTAATTTTAAGGAGACCTATTATTATTTAATTTACTTTTTAATTAATGTGGAAATCACATGAATCTCCATTGTGTGCAAAAAGAAAAAATGAGGAAAAACACATCCCCTACCTTTTTTCTTCTTTAAACTTGCTTATCTATTCTTTCTCAACCTACACTTCAGATTTGTCCATTATTTGTGATGTTTACCATATTTTAAAGGGGAGAAAAATGATAGTAAGATTCTCCTTTTGCTCAGGGCCCATTTTATTTTCAAAAAACAGAAACAAAAGACACCAGGCTTGTGTTCTGCATTAGACACATCTTGTATTCTCCATTAGACCTTTGTGAGAGTCCCAAGTTGTTGGTGCCGTAAGAGAGATAGAGAGAGAGAGAGCGAGAGAGAGAGAGATTGACATTCCAAAAGTTATGTATGTACTAATAATTTCACATCAGATTGCGACAGCAGGCTAAAAGCCAGTGCCCATTTAAATCAAACATCTCAGCACTCAAACATTGCAACAAGGGCACATACAGCCTATGGCACATTGGACAGCTTTTGTTAGTGCAGGGAAGGGGTGGGGAACGCTATCTCACCTGGCCTGGATGCTGATTATGGCTTTC
Organism: Leiocassis micropogon; assembly: GCA_028565275.1. NCBI lineage: Eukaryota > Metazoa > Chordata > Actinopteri > Siluriformes > Bagridae > Leiocassis > Leiocassis micropogon. Next base: position 20,346,322 of record JAOVVA010000048.1, read on the forward strand.
CATTCCGCTGTCGCACACAGCCTTAAAAAGGGCTGTGGAACCCTAGATTGGAGTGTAGGTTCTTTTGGAATGAGCACTTATATGTCTCCTACTGTATGCCCGCAGACTTGGAGAACTCTGGAAAGACTTCAAATAGAAGGAAGCAGTGCACCGCACGCCTCCGATCATGCCCACTGCCTCCAAAGCGCCTCATGGTCACCTACCTGTTTCACTCCACCATGTCGAACCACTACACTGGTTGAAAATGTTGGCATGCGGACCAGAACCGAGCCCACAACAAACCCCACTGGAAACAAGCATTAGGGAAACAAATATTTAACTAGGGCTGCAGGCGACTACGGCCAAGCTAACACGCCTTCATCATCGCGGAGTCACAGATGTGCCTATGCTGAACCCCCATAGGGAAGGCCAACGCCCGCTAACAAGGCTCACGCTGCATGATGACATCGACTGGGAGGCAGGAAGGCTCACCCCAATGTTGCTCACCGCTCTACTTTTCCCTTTTTGATGAGGATGTTACTTCAAGTGATAACCTACTCAAAGCAGAAATCTTAGCACTCTGTGGCCATTCCAGCACACAAGCGGTACCAGAATGGTAAGTGTGCTTATGACCCACCCAGGGTGGCGAAACGGGGACCAGATCATCCCCCATGTGCTCTTTGTGATGCCACCACAGGTTTCACCCCCTTCAAGCTGCTATTCAGTTGGAGGCCCCGCAGTCTGCTTGATGTGGCAAAAGAAGCCTGGGAGGAGCAGCCATTACTGTTTTGGTCAGTGATTGAGTATGTAAACGACTTACAGAACAATATTAACTGTGTGCTTTCAATTGTAAGACAGCATATGGAGAAAACCCAGGCCGAAGAGAGTAGAGCCTATGACCGGCCCTCACAGCCCTGAGAGTTCTGCCCTGGCAACCGTGTACATCTCATGCTCCCCAGCACCACCACAGTTTCTGGCCCACTGGCAAGCACCCTTCACCATCATGGAAAGCGTGGGTCTAGTGAACTACAGGCTGCAACAGCTGGGTAAATGAAAAACCACTGAGCTTTACCATGTAAATCTCTTAAAAAGGTGAATTGAACCATTGCCACGCCTCTCATCCCATGCATCTCTTTTATCTGCCGAGGAGGACTGTGAACTGGTGCAGTGCAGAGATTTGTCAAAGAGCCGAATGAGCTTGTGGATCAGTTCAATGACATGTTCTCCACCAAACCAGGGCTCACACACTTAGTACGTCATGACATTAAAACGCCACCCAGCGCGATCGCCAGACACGGCCCGTACTGAGCCCTGGAAGCCTGCTGTCGTGCCATTAAAGCTGAATTAGGACGATTCTGTAGATCCACTGAGACTTTAGATAGTGTGTCTGAGTATGCATATCATTGAGATGACACTGCTGTTTGCACTTCTGTAAATAAAAGCGCTGCATGTTTGTGGAGTTTGGTGTTTCTCTCCGCCTTGTCAAACTGCTACAAGACAAAGAGAGACCATTCAACTAAATTTGCTAAATTTCTAAGGCTTGAATGGTTCAATTCCTGCTGTCTCGGACTTCAAATTCATATTCTGTAGCTGTCAGTGTTACTATTTTACTATTGGCAGTAACTATTTTAAAGTCACTATTGTTATACTTAGGCACTCTATGATGCTAATGCAGCTTGTATTACATGCCAAAGTAGTATATCTTTGGGATAGTAATTTGAGAAAAGTCAGAATGGCTAATCATTGTGAAAAACAGTTTCATCAGAGTATTGTTAAGTGATATAAAGGGTAAAATACAATATGGGGCTAAATCTCTTGACCAGTTCGTTTTTCAAAGAGATAATGTGGGTTAAAGGTTAGCTACTAAGCTACTTTTTTGTGGATATGAATGGATTAGCCATTTTCAATCTAATAAGGTTTGATAACATAAAAGTTATAATAGATACATTATACGATAGATTGCCCTCACAATATCAAAGACTTGGTAATGTCAGGAATGAACTCACAAGCGCGTAGGCTTCACAATGCATTCAGTCGCTCGAGTACTATTTATTTCCTGCATGTAATAAGCATCCGGTGTTTTCCATTAGGACACCTGTGTGCCAGAGAGAATGTGTTGGGAGTTGCTGTTCTTCACTGCCATATATTTATGTGGATTATCGCCGTTTGAAACAGGTGCCTTAGATAACTTAGGCCTGACATGAATATAAAACCTTTATCCCTTATGTACCCCTTCATCATGTTGTGTCCCTGTAATCATTTTAGAAACTGTACTGTGTACAGAGTGTAGCTTGTATAGTGAATAGTTGTTTGTTGTAGTGTGAATTCTACAAAATCTGTAAGCTTTGCCTTTACTGTATGGTCCATTCATAAAAGCCATAATTCTGCAGGACATGTTTTTCTGGGTCTGAGTCTGGCTCAAACATATAAGGTTAAACTCCTTTCCTAGTGAATCCAGTTCTTTTGTAACAGAAGCAGCAGAGGAAAAGGTCACAGACGTCATAGTTACTTTAGCAAAGAACCATGATGTGGCCTGACTTGGCAGTAATGTGGTGTAGCTTGGCAGTAGCTCATTTACATAACTGTGAAATAGTGAAGTTAACTCAGGAAGTGAGAGAAATAGCTTAAATGATAACGAAAAAATAAAATAAGAGAATGTTTGATCGAATAATTATCAAGTGGGTCTTAAATGTAATATCCATAAGATGGAGCATTGCATTACAACAAATCTCACGTTATACTACATCTCAAAGGTGCTCTATTACATTTGGTTTTCTGTTCTGTTTAATTTAATAAATGGAATAGGTGTACCGGTATTCATAACAAAGTGCGTGTTGAGTGTATGTGTAATGTTTATCGCATTTACCCTTTTTACATAACCTATACGTACATTTTCACCTCATTTCCCATTACACCTCTGTGTCATATTAATTTTACTTACTGTTACTTACTTTAGTGAAGGCCTAAGCACCTTATAAAACCATGTATTTTACAATGCTGTACATTAAGGTATATAACTTTTTCCCCCTCAGATTTATGTTTCGTCTAAATAATTATCTCAGGAGTGGACAGCAGACATTAAGGCAAGCTTTTAACATAGTTAAACCTGAGAGAGAGAGACACTCAGCAGGAGTTATTTTTTCCCTCATGCTTGGTTGTTAAAACCAGCTGATCAAATAGGATCAGGATCAGTTCCACATTTTCAGCGGGAATGTCTGCTCCAGAGCACTATAAGTCTGCTCCAGCCAACTGTTTCCACCACAGGCTGAGTAATCAACATGCTCTTACACAATATTGATGGCCACCATCCTTGTATCCCACCTGCTGCACTATTGACTACTGCTGAGCTAATAATGAGTGACTAAGAAAGGAGATCTAAAACACCAGACCGCTAAGAGTAATTCTCAAACAAAAGGAAACAAGTATAAGCTGCAAGTCCATATATGTATCTACTTCACATCCCGGGTCATTTTTACTCAGGTGCAATACATATTTATAGCAAGGGCCCTTCCTGCAACAAAAGCTCTGACAGGCATATACACATGTGTGTTAAAACAGCAGCAAGGTCTGTGGATTTATAAACCTTGAGTTAGGATATGTTCAGCCTAACAAAATAATAAAACCAGTGTTTTCTATCATGTGCAAGAGATATAAAATAATTTAATAAAGTTTGGGCCAACACTGAAGGTTAAAATATTTAAACAATGATCTGTACTATATAGTTTAGGAATAAATAGTTAAACAGGCTTCAGACATAAAATTTGCTAAAACGTTCATCGTGGACGAACATTTTACATTTAAACACGCAATTAACCGTCACCGGTTGGAGATTCTGGTAATACTATTTTTTTTTCACCTCATAACTTCAACCTTCATTCTCGACCTTCAACTGGCATTTTAAAAAGTTTTATGACAAAATTGTGAGTCTAACAGGGTCTTTCAAGCACTTTGACTTTCCGTTATCACAAAATGTGCAACAATTTTTTTTTATTTTTATTTGTTTATCCACATCATTAAAGCAATCCTTATCTTTAGGCAAAGGAACATAGCTCCAGTCCTTTATCTACTGTTAACCTTATAATATTAAGCATTTGATGTGAAGTCCAACACTCAGATGAGTAATGAGTGAGTGCAAATTGCACCATGGGATGCATCTGCTTTGGTACATATTCGGTCATGTGCAAATATTGTATTCCCTGGCGCTAGTTGATGTCCTATGTCTCTGACTGCAAAGATTTAGCATTATAATGACTGTCCTGGGAAAATGGACTGCAGTGTTGTATTTTAATAGCATGCATACAGTGTGTAGCAAAGGACTGCAGACAGAGTAATTGCATAGTTTATTGCGTCTCCTGCTGTAAGTAAAAGATCTCATTAAACTCATTAAGTACTTGATAATCAGCTGGTCAGGCAGATTAAGTGTGAATTCTTAAAGCAGTAATACCCAGACCCTGGAACTGAGGATCAGTGTTAACAGTTTTAAAAAATAATATGGGAAGATATTAGCTTGAAAGATAGCAGATCACAGGGTCAGCCATGGCTTGCAGCCCCTGCCCCAGATCATGGCCTAACATTGGAAGCTCAGCTCTCAGCCACTTGGGAGCTTTATGGATATATTTTAATATATATATGGATATAAGAAAGAGATCCCAGAAAAGCATAATGCACGAAGCTTGCCATTCCTTTGATGAACACTTCTCATTTAGCATTTTTGACATTTTAAGGACTAATACATAATCCCCCAAAACTGTAGCTCGTCAATAATCTAACAAACCACTGATCCCATCTCTGTGAGTAAAAGGGCTGCATTGGCTGCATGTTTGAACTCTTTCCCAACATTATATCACATACGTACATCCCCAATAGTAATCATGATAGTTTTGTCAATACACTGCCATAAGCCCTATTCGGACGGGACTAGTTTTCCAAACGACGTTTGACGTTTGAGACGACGTCTGTCATTTCATGTACGCATTCGGACGGGACTAACATCTCCGTGTTTATTACGGAGGTAGGAGTATCTGTGTTTTACATGTGGGCGTTGCACAAGACCACATGTCCAGGATCTACATCCATTATTGGTGCGCAAACTTGAATTCCGGAACGCTAGAGATTGACCAAAACACAAAAGAAAACGCGTTTTGGAAAAAAACATTTTCGGCAATCACAGACATTCGCATTCGGACGGGA
>JAOVVA010000048.1:20387037-20399825 GCA_028565275.1 Leiocassis micropogon
GTGTGTGCGAGTGTGTGTGTGCGAGTGTGTGTGTGCGAGTGTGTGTGTGCGAGTGTGTGTGTGCGAGTGTGTGTGTGTGTGTGTGTGTGAGAGAGAGAGAGACTTCTTGCCTAAGTGTTTATCTTTCATTTTGTTGATGTCATGATAAAATAATCAAAGAACTTTAAAGAAGCAGTAGCTGAGATAAAACTGTTGTCTTGCACTGATGGCAACTTCTTTCGTTCATCCTTTATCGGATCTGGGAGAAGGAAAAAACGACTTGCCTTTCTACAGCTTTGTATGGCTGAAGCAGTGGTTCTGAATGAATGAGTCAATGTGTACTTATTTTCACCCATGCTGAGCATCAGGTGCAAAAGCCTGGTGTGAGTCACCCAGGTTTTTGCGACACTTAAGCACACACACACACACACACACACACACAAAACCTCATCTAGGTCTACCTACTACAGTAAAACCAAGCACCAGACTTTCTGTATAATGCGTGCATGAATCCATAAGCATCCAGAATAAACATATCTTTCTTATTTCTTGTATTTTTTTAAATGTTTTGCTGATTAGCTCTCAATGATTGCAAGGAAGTAGTCTGACACCAGATGTTGACATGGCAGCAGCTCAATCACAAAACACATCTAACACTCTTACATTGAAGGGTCATGAATGATCAGAGAGGTTTATTGTTTTGCTCTGTGACCTGTCCGTCTGTTTACGTGATGTGGCAGGAACTAGTGCCTCAGTGTTTACGTCTGGCTTAAAGAGTGGGTCCAGAGCAGGCAGGCTTCCCGGGGCTGTTCTTTTTCCTGTGTCGCTCATGCAGACCTACTACAGAGAACCCTGCTCAGTCATATGGCAGTTCGTTTTGGCTTTTTTGCAACCCTGCAGCGCTCCTAAATCCGAGCCTCAGCCTGGGTGTTCCAGTTGAATTGTGTGTTTTTTTTTTTTTTGTTTTTTTTTTGTTACAAAAATCTAACCGTGTGCCTTTTATGGCTAACGAAGGGGTTTCAGTTACTAAGCAATTAACATAGCTTGAACTTGTCATTTGGCCTCTTTGCAAGGGGTGTGTTTGTGTGTACATTCTGTTTCTGCAGCATGTCATCATGTACATATAGAAAGAAGAAAAGCATGGAAAGAAAGGCAGGGAGTTGTGCTCCGTGCTCAGTGCAGCATGTTGTGCGCGCACATGGTCTTTCTGACGTCAGCTTGGCTTTACTGTGAGAACAGATTTGTATGAGCCCCTGGGGTGGATATGAGATGTCAGTGTGTTTACCTTTTACAGAACAGCCCTGAAAAAAATAAACACTGTAGAAGAATAAGGTTAAACAATGTATGTTATGTTCACATGCAGGTTAATAATCCTGTAATAATCACTCAGAACGTATACATACAGTAGATTCAACCAGATTTAATATGACATTAAATAATAGATTAAGAGCAGAGTAAACCTTTTGTGTTTACTTTCATTATCTATTGGAGGTGGGAGGAAATTTGATTTAGTCATGAATCACAATTCTTTTGTGTGGAAATGTACGTATAGCCACACTTACTCCAAAATAATTGTTTAAAATAATTTTTACGCTTATAAAAGATTAACTGGTTGATTGCCCAATGACCAGAACTGGGTGGTTTTCAGTTTGATTGGCCGTAACTGGTAATCAGCCGATCATCCTCACATATAAGCCATTCTGCAGAAGCTTTTGAGTGGCACAGCAAAATCGGATTTTTATGGCGTTACATAATCACAAGTTGCATGCGTTAAAGGCCTCCAGCTTAAACCCACTCATTACACACACTTTCACCAGTCTCAAAACATCGCGAGCGGAAATTAGACGAAAATCGCGTGCATTAGAAGCCCTGCATACCTGCATTAGGAGCCAAACGCGCCCGCATGCTTACTGTCGAGTTGAGTTTTGAGACTTTGAGGAAGTATTTGAACACATACTGTACGAATGTACCATCTTGCAGATTTTCACCTTAAGAGCAAAAATTTGCCTCGCCATGAGAAGCATTTTTCGCATATGAGTCGCGCATGCATCTGGGAGCCGTTCAAAACTTTTTGTCAGTGGAAAGCCAATTGAAGCAAGTTTACACATTTGTTTGTGCGTTTTTTGCATTTTGTACAAGATTTAGTTAAGACATGGCACCATATGTCCCAAGAATGTTATGAAGCACGTCAGTAAGAATAACACAGAGCCACTTGTTACGTTTTTTAAAGCAGCTGGTGCCAAGAGGAATCATAAATTAAGGTTAAGTGAGGTTTAATGTCTGTTATATTTTCCCTAAATCAATGTTTTGATTGTATTTAGATGCAAAAATATGATTATAGTATTGAAAATCGGTAGGATTTCAATACTATAAAAAATTTTTTTTAAACTAGCTCGTATGCCGACGTACCACTGTACGTGCAACACCTAGAGAAGTAACACGCGGCCTGACAATTAACAAGACAATCGGGAATGTGCAGTACGTAAGAATTTATTTTAAATTGGTGGAAGTCATTGCATGTGACCCCAGCCAACATTCTTTGGTCTAACCACCTTGCACTAAACCACACTGCTCTCTCTCTCTCTCTCTCTCGGTTAGCTGATAGCACAGTGGACAGCTGCTGAGAGACACTGTGAAATATTGTTTGCTATTGTTCAAACTTGAATGCTTTTGGGAAACTCCCGTAGCGATGAATAGAAGCACATGGGGACATGAGGCACTTTTAGCGCTCGTGACGAGGAGTTTTCATGACGCTGAAAGCTTGGGGAAATGTCACCCTGTGCTACAGCTCACATGCAGCTGTGTGACACACTTTACACGTGGTGTTTAAAAGCCTTTGGCAGACAAATGGGCCAGATTTCTTTTTAGCATGAAGCTTGGTCAACCATAAACTCTTCGGCAGAGTTCTAATAAAGAAAGGATCCGAGATGACTGGATTTCAGGTTTTACCCTTCTAAGCCATGTAATATGAGACTAGCGTTGAAGTCACTACAAGGGCCATGGCATTTCTTGACATTTGCCCAAAAGTACAGTGTGGCCAAGCATGTGGGAGGATGGTTGTCATAGGGACACTGCGTGCACACTGTGGCGTTTGTGTCCTGCTGAATTATTTAGTGCGTGTTAGGACGGAGAGACGCGAGATCAGTTTTACGGATACACACACAAACGTCCACGCTGAGCTCACGGATCGTGTGTGCCTGTTGTTGTATTCTTTAAAAAGCTGTGAAGGGCTGCTGTTTGCCGAGCTTGTAAAATGTGTGTTTTGGGCACTCATGGTCTTTGATACACTTGTAGGCATTTACTGAGTCAGTTGCTCGAATGCAGATATGCTTAGTCACTCCATGGCACTTCGTTCACAGACATACAACACTGAATGTGAATTAGAACTTGAACAAGAATCTTTAGGAGCAGAAACAACATTCAGCGTTCTGGTCTTGGGGCCCTATTTGCTGGAGATGGGGGAAAAATCGGTTCAGTTATGAATCACGACTCTTTTTACTGACTCCAAAACTGATTTTATAAAATTAATTAAAAAATTTATAATAGAGATTCCCCAGCCGATCAGCCAGTGATCAGGTTTGGCTGTTTTACAGATTGGTCGGCCATGACAGATCAGCCTCAGACATAAATGATTCTGTGCCAGAATGGTGCAACAGAACAGCACACACCACATTAAAAAGCCACTGATCAACCCCTTTTTTCTAAACTCTGAGCGAATTTATCTCAAAACCCACTCATTACACATGCTTACACCAGTCTCAAAACACCTCGAGCATAAATTAGTCCCCTAATTAATCCACGTTAGAAGCCACACATACCCATGTTATAAGCCGGCCGTGTCCATGTGCAAGCAGCTGCTCGACCCGCAGCCAAGTCAAGTTTTGAGACTTTAGAGGGATTTGAGGGGGTAAAACAGCGCCCCCCCCTTTTTTTTTCTTAAGAATCTTACAGGTGATACAATCTAAACTGTTCACACATTGGCATACAATTCACTTTTGCATAACATCCATACAGATAGCACGGTGGTGTAGTGGTTAGCACTGTCGTCTTGCACGTCCAGGGTACGGGTTCAGTTCCCAGCCACACTCGATTACCGTCTCTGTTTGCATGAAGTTTGCGTGTTCTCCCTGTGCTTGGTGGGCTTCCTCCTCGGCCGTAGTGTCAGTGTATGCATGTAACGAATTGGACTCAATTATAACGTAAACACATCTTTTATACTGAACTTCCAGTCACGCACAGTATGATGCAGATCAATCCCGGCTATCCGTTTCACCCAAATGGAGATAGGTTCCCTGTTAAGTCTGGTTCCTCTCAAGGTTTCTTCCTATTACTATTCTTATTTTGTCTTATTTTGATTCATACACATTCACATCTCATACAAACTTAAAAAATTCTTTTGATTGTGTAAAGCTGCTTTGTGACAATGTCAATTGTTAAAAGCGCTATACAAATAAAATTGAATTGAATTGAATGTGTGTGTGCCCTGCGATTGGCACCCTGTCCAAAGTCTCCTGGGATAGGCTCCAGGCCCCCCGTGACCCTAAATACAGGATAAAGCGGTGTAGATGATGAGCGATAACATCCATACAAAATATATTTTTTGTTCTTTTTCATTGGTTAATACTTAAACAAGCCAATTAGATTTTTATAAGATCCCCCTCCTCAATTTTATTGCTCAGTTGTGCTGTTCTCTGGTGGGCGTGGCTCAACAGTAGCTCATTTACATAAACACTGTCTGTGTGTTTGGAGGAGGCGTGAAACAGATTGTTTGATGTCTGAAAGAATGCTCCAGTATTTCAGCTGGAGCATTAACACACTTTGGGGAGCTCTGGTAACTTGTTAAAAAATATGTGTCCTTTTAATATTTAAAATGACATTTCACGAAATTAAATTCTAGATAAATATTAAAATGTCATATACAGTATTTAGCTGATGTGGGCTGTTATTAATAATTTTCTTTTAGTTTGTTTTCATCTAATCGGACCAGTTTTGAAAACATTCCGCACACTAGATAATACAGGTCAGTTATGGGAGGCTGTTGTATTGTGTGCAACCTGAGGGTAGTGTTATCTCCCTGCTGTTCAGATCATACACTCAGAGACAGGTTGATGTGAGGAAGCGGAAATTTAGCAAAAAAGTGTCTATAAAACAGTAAAATACTCTTTCAGAACAAAACCTGCGTTTGCCAACAGACAAGCCGCGCCACAAAACTTTCTTAACACATTTGGAGGGCGTTACTAGCGCTTGCAATTTCTTTCTCCTGTGGAATACACACGAGCACACGATTTTTATGTGACTTTTACAGTATGTGAGATCGCTGCACAATAGGGCATAGATTCCAAGTAAAGTAGCGTCAGGAAGCCTGAAAAACCATCAAAACTAATTTTGAAATTAAAAAATTGGTTTTTAATCTGCAGTCATGATTTTGTGTTTTAATGATTGGGATTGCTAAACACATGTGCATGTTTTTCTTTATCAGTGTTACAGATATAGTAGCAGCCACAATGCAACTGTTCTGTTAACATGACGGGGTGCATGATGCTGTGCAAAAAGTCTTGAGCCCCTTCATTTTTAGATAAAATGTGTTTAATCTACAAAGATGTTTTTTAACAACCTCCACAGCAAGCTCATTTCCTCCCCCGTCTGTGCGAATCACTCAGCATCACCAGTATACAAGTACTAATCACCAGACTGATCATCTGTCATCATCTATCCCTGTTTCTCACTGATTCATGCCTTAAGTTAGATGGATTTTATGCTTGAATGATTCGTAGGTCACCGTGTGGCTTAACAAACGCTAACATTCCTCTGAGACTGGTCAGGTACAGGGACTGGACGAAAAATGAGAGCCAAGGACTTTCCAAAAATGAGAGCCATAAGATCCGCCAGGAAGCCTGGAGAACTACTCCTTAAGTAGAATTAATACAAAATACAAAGTCTGGCTCACCGGAAGCAAAAAATATGATATAATGCTTGGGATAAATAGTATCAAACTACAATACATACAGAATGCAGATGATGAGTATAAATTAATACAAGGTGAAAATCTGGCCTTGGAGATCAGAGCTCATGCGTAGCTTTCATGGTTGTGTTTAATTGAAAAATTTCCTCATTAAACCTCCTGTTTCAATTTCTTGCATCAGTTAGAATGATGGCTTGTACAGCATTCTGTATAAAAGCCGTTAATCTTTTTTGGATATCTCAAGGAACATGTGAGGTGACCGCCACCAGCAAAGTGCTTCCTATTTCTTCTGACAACAGTTGTCTTGCATTGCCATGGCCACATCAGTGATCCGATGATGTCTCGTAGCTAATGAACCGCACTCGCAGCATTAAAGGTTCTGCTTTGATGTTTCCACTGAACTAATTACGTCTCTTTTGGCCTGTTAGTGAATTGATCTAAGCTACGAGTTGGATTGTATCTTCAAGTTCACGCAAATCCATTTAACAAGAAGTTCATTGCTGGTCTGAGTTACGAGATCCATCCACGTTTATGTTAAGAGACACTGTGTCATTTAATCTTAACAACCTGCCATGTTAGCATTCACAAAGTATTTTTTACTTCAGATGAATTTTACACAGGCTCTTCCACGTGCTGTGCATGCCAGTTAAAGCTGGATTTTAAAAAAAAGGTTTGGGTAAACAGTGTGTGCAGCTAAAGCGTGAATCCTATCGGATTACAGTAGCACTGAGTGATGGACAGCTGAGCATGAAACAGCATTGACCCGTTCACTGCAACTTAACACATCCTTACACAGGCAGATCAATGTAAGCCACACCGAAATCATGTACAAGAGAGCTTGGAGTGACCCTGGAGCCAAATCATAAGTCAGTTCTCTTTCATTCTCTCTCTCTCTCTCTCTCTCCCCCCCCCTCTCTTTCGCTCTCCATATCTCTGTCACAGTCGCCATCTCTCTCATCCTGCACCGTTTCCACCATAAATCAATAAAAATCTTCCATGCTGGTCACAGGCAGGTCTTCCTGTTCCTCCCATTTGCTGTGTCACCAGTAGGTTCAAGGAAACCCAATGTCTGTACAACCTAGCTACCACTCCCCACCCAAAAATAAATAAATAAATAAATAAAATCCTTCTTAACAATGTTTGACTGATGGTAATTCTAGATATTAGTGAACTAATGTAAGGATATATTTACCCGTAATTAATGGAAACTTTAAAGGATTTATGTAAGTTGCTCTGGATAAGGGTGTCTGCCACATGCCTAAATGTAAATATTCGATCACGTGATCAGATGTCTGATCATGCAATGATTGACTGTGTATGAGTGTCAGAATGAGCTAAAAGGCATTTTGATCTTCACAATTTGTGATAGGCTTAAAACATTTGAAAGGCAAAAAACACCTGCCCTGCTATTTTATGGACAAACAAACCCAAGTTGAAGCCAGCACTCAGCATACAACATAGAACGACTCGGGAGCTGTGCAAAGTTTTTGAAGGGGGAAAATAAAAGCGTGCCACAGTTAAAAAAAAAATTTTTTTTAGGTTGACTGATGTTGCCGCATCACTGTACTTTCAATCAGTTAAACGTCACTCAATTTTTTTGTCACATTTGCCACCAACTTTTCTCTCTGCCTGCTGTCAGTGTAGTTCGATAAGTTGTGTGTTTTTTTTACAGTGAAACATCCTTCGTTTTGGCTCCAGCACTGCTCCATTTTACTTTCTGTTTCCTCTAATTTTTAGTACACATGCAGCACTAATGCCATAGTGGATATGCTGACATTATATGCAAGTATCAACGCAGAAACCTGTACAAGAATCCATGCATTAGGCCCTGTCATGCTCGTAGCTTTGCTGTAGCAGAAATCTAGAACAGTCCACATGTAAGACCCTTCAATATTGCACTTTCCTTCACATTTTGTAATTCACACAACCCATGAATTTGCTGCTAAGTCACCTCGTTGTTTGTGTTCGAACCCAACAAGGCTTTCCGCTGTTTGAGTGGGCGTGGCATTTACCACAAAAGTGTCTGTGTCTAGGGTGACGTCCCAAGTGATCATCAGAAATATCAAGCATACTATTGCTTTTAAAACAATAAAGGCGGGTAAACGCATTGTTAAGGTGCAAGCCCTGTATATTCAAATCACTAAGGTAAGCTCAGATTTTACTGTCTCCTCAATTCACAACCATCTCTCCCTGAACAGGACCTCAACTGAGCTTCCTTTAAGTCACACCTCCATGTTCTGGGATTGACCTAACTAATCAAAGATGAGGCCAAATTATTGTTACCAAGATATATATATTTTTTATACATCTTATTGCATCAAAATCAGCCCAGTGCTGTCTATTGTATTCTGAAACACTGAAATATTTTTGATGCGGTCCAAAAATACGCAATCACATTCTTGATGCAATCTTGATGCATTACAGCTTTAGCTAAACTTTATTGCTGTGGTTATGCCTGATCTACTCTGTATAAGATATCTCTGTGTTACCTGCTAACCGTTTGCTGTTGTTTAAACCTTCTGATGGTGTGTCGCACACATCACATGTCTTAACATTTCAGCTTCCCTCTCCTGCAATGGAGGGTTGTTCCTTTTCACACTGATCTTGTCTCATCCTGTCACTTACCTCAGCTCTCAGATTAAAGACAAGCCAACATCAGCCCCTGATTCTGCCTCCATTCCTTTCATGCAATGAAGCATGTAAAAACAAGACTAATTTGTATTGTGTTTTAGTTTGATCATTTAAAACTCTAAATAACAGTAATGTATTGCTAGGGTGAGCTAAGGAATTTGTGACATCAGCTTATCCAAGTGTTACGACCCCTTAGTCTAGGGTTCAGGGCCGCAACAAAATAAATACGTGCACTACAGCCGCACGTAACACAAGGAACAGGGCTTATTTATGCCCACACTGTCAAATGCATTTTTTGTGCTGGTTTGAGACACAAATACTCAATTACTCAGCACCAGTGAGTGATCACAGAGAACTAGGACCAATAAATATATAATTTTAGAGACCAAGTAGTGTCCAGAGGTTTCCTGATTTACCAGAGGAACTCATTTAGTAAATGTACTGTACACAAAGCAGGTTTTCACATCAAGTTTAAAAACAACATTTATTAAGGTGGTACCAGTTATAATGCTTCGGTGGGCTTTTGAGTTTTCATTATGTGGTCCTCCATCACTTTGTATTCAAACACTAGCAGACGAAAACAAAGATGTGAAAGAAGCAACTCATACTGTTTTATCCAGGGTACAAACACAACAGGCTTTATATGGTTTTTTTAGTTTAACAGACCTGTTCATTTTGCCTGCTGAATATTTATGCTGTGAAAAGCATAGACATAAACAACTGTTTAGAGACTAGTGTCTACTAGCAAAATGAATAACACAATGTTTTTCTGCAAAGGAACTACTCTGACCAGGGTTAACGTCCAGGAGTTCGGAGACCGGTGTCAAACATGGTGCAGTGAGAAGAGTAAAAGGGCCGCTGTGATGGGGTTTTAAGGCAACAGTTCTTGATCAATGTCTACTAGAGATGGGGGGGGGGGGGGGTCGTGATTCTTTTGTTTGGAGATTCATATATTGCCCCCCACACCGCAATCACAAATTGGTCTTGAAATTGCGTGTTAGTGCTCGCAGCTGCTCATTGTCCCATTGAGTTTTGAGGCTTGGGAAACATTTGTGGTAAAAGTTGTCATATTTTTTATTTATATATTTTTAATCCTACAGGTGGTACACTTTTTAAGCAATTCACACATTTCCATCCTGGATGGTAGGAGTGAATTATTTTCCAAGTTTGTTTAGAAGTGACAATTATGGGGGATAACGTAATTGTCATGACAAAATGTAGGACTTTTTTTTTTGTTTTAATTTTTAAATTTAGTTTTAAATTTAATTTTAAGTTAAATGTTAAACTCTTGTACTTAAAGTTAGTTTGCATTGTTAAAATGCTGCTCTTGGTTTTAAAATGAGGGGGAAAGTTTAAGGTATTAAACTTTTGAGTTATCACTTTTTTTTAAAGGTCCAAGGTCTTAAAATTGTAATAAAATTGAAAAAGTAATTAGGATATTTATAAAATTTAAATTGAGTTTTGCAATATAAATCAGAATGAAAAAGCATAAAAAATCTGCTTCAATTTTAACTTCCATTTTAATTTCATTGTATTTTAAAATTTTGTTGTATTTGATTTTAGAAAGTGTTTCAAAAGTCACCAAGAATTATTCTACAACATAATAATTAAGCAACCAAATGTCTAGACACTGGTAGATTGCATCAGTGTGAGCAACTAGAGGACTACAGACTGAGGGAGAGAAATATGCCTTTATCCTGAACCCAGATAGTCTTTAGTGGTTCACATTATTATTACTATGAGTACACTTGTGTATTTACACTCTTCAATACAGCATTATGGACCTAGTTGGTTTGCAAGCTGCCATTAAACACAAAGAGAAGAAGAGAACCTGGAAGTCACCCTTTGCGCTATGCGTAATATTATTGAGATTTTGGAAAAAAAAAACTGTCGAGAGCAATGCTGTCATGTCCCTTACTTTATCAGCTCTTGCTGTGTAGGTCAAAAATGAGATTGTCTCGTGTTGCAATGAAGTTGGAAGGCATGCGGAAGCATTGCCCTGGACATTTATTCCAAAATGTAAGTATTAGGCATAGTACGAGGTTTGAATCCCTTGTTTTCGTCTTCTCTATGTATATAATGACGGCTTGAAAACCAACTGGTTTCAAGTAGTTGCTATCCAACTACTGCCACACACTGTATTGGAGAGTGTACAGTAAATACACAGTTCTGGTACAGCAAATCAAAATAATGTGAACGCTGACCAGCAGGGGAGCAGGGAGGGTTAGCAATTTTTCCTGCGCATTTTATGAATCAATTGTGTTTAATATGAAAGCAGCTATACTTGATTCAAAAGTTCGTGCCTGATTTCGCTGTACTGTGTCAAAGACCAGCCTTTCAAGTGGACTTGAGCCTGATACACTGATCCATATTATACAAAAGTCCTGAACTTTGGGGTCAAGTACCAGGATTCATGTCTGAGCCCATATAGTGTAAAGGCACGATCACGCAGCGGCATATTGGCAGAGTACAACGGTGCTTTTCCCTCATAATGTCTGGTGTTTTAATGAAGACGAAGGCGAGTGCAGGTCATTATCTTTTCTCGGCTGTAATGCATCTGCCATCAGGTTTGAGCAGTGAAGAAAAGGCAAAGCTCAAACTGCAAACACAAGAACTCTGAGTGAAAGAGAGGCAAAAGGATAAGATAATATACAATGATTATTTCACATCATGTATTTCACATCATGTAAAAACATACAATGAGTTTTTCACATCCAGGACACAGCCTGAATATTTTTTGGGGGTTGTTTTCTGGTTCAGGTGAAATACTGTCGTCATTCATGAGAATACTTTGTAATCTAGCACGTATTACCATGTAGTATTAGATATTAGTGTCCATCTGTGAACCTGCATTGCGTTTACATCTAACTAGCTTGATGTGACTTGGTACGAAAGTGATGCATAATGCCAGATGTTTTATTAATAGGAAAGACTACTACAAGGGCAAGAAGAAATGGAGAATAAGCGTTTATATGTAGTGGAAAACACTATGCAATGTAACACAAACATATGTTAGAAGGACACAAATACACATTATTCGATATTCCAGAGATTCTAGTTAGTAGAGGACCCTCAGTGATGATGTTGGAAAAGAATACAGGAAGTCTGACACACACTGTATCACAACCAACGGCCCAACCCCATCCACTAATCCTACTAATTTACTGTATCCTAAAAAATATCAGATATGTAACAAAATGTTGATAACTGCGAATGTGTACAAGCAAAACCTTATACACTGTCTAAACAAAAAATTGGAAGGGTCAAATATTTTGGGCTGTGTCAAGCAAAGAAAACAACTAAGGATAATTGAAATGACTGGAATTGGGTTAAGAACCTGTAAGGATGTTGGTGAACCATGGAAGAAGTGTGGTGAGAAAAAAGCATGAATGATCATGATCAGAGGCCGCTTAAAATGTTTCCAGGATGCAGTAAATTAGTCTAGTCATTGGGTGAGGTGGGGTGGGGAGGGGTGTGGGTTGCGATACAGTGTGTGTGGTGTCAGACTTCCTGCATTCTTTTAGTCTTGCTAATTTCCACCATTATCACTGAGGTTCCTCTACTAACAAGAATCCTTGGAATGTCAAATAAAGTGCATTTGAGTCCATTAGCAGACATATATTTGTATGTTACATTACCCATCATGCATTGTACACAAAAAATGACAATGTAGACATGTGTTTAATGGCAAAAGGCAGAGCATTTCTACATGAACAATACGATGAGAACTCTCAGGATTGGGATTAAACAGCTGTGTGGCCATAAAAACTATAGTTAGACTATACAGAAAACCAACAAACGAAGGTAATTTGCTGGAGAGCATTCTCTGAGATTTCGAGTAGTCTCTCGATGGGTCAGAGTCAGTTTTCGTGGTACAAGGAGAACCTTCACACAATTAGGCAGGTGGTTTTGACTGTTATGACTGATTGCTGTACATTAAATAAGTCAATATGATTGTTTTTGTTGGTCTTTCGGCTGCGTTATACCAATTTTCTTTACATTTACATCAATTATATCAAATGTTTTTTAACAATGGTCGTTGTCTCAAAGCAGCTTTACAAAAATTTTAAGAAATTTTATAGAAGTGTGTATGTGTGAGAAAAACGTGTCTAAATAATAATGGGATTGTCTCTTATGAACAAGCCAAGGGTGAAGGCGACAGTGGCAAGGAAAAACTCCCTGAGATGGCAATAGGAAGAAACCTTGAGAGGAACCA
>JAOVVA010000048.1:20420864-20455258 GCA_028565275.1 Leiocassis micropogon
CACCTGTTTGTTCAGTGCAGCTCATGAGTACCCAGTAGGATTGAGGTCTGGGGAGTTTGAGGGCTGGGTCAAGCACTTTGGACTCTTCGTCTGCTGGCCCCTGTGCATGGCTGTTGTGCATTAAGTGTTCTGGTGTCTTTCTGTTATGACCAGGATTGATTTTTGGGCAGTTTGTGAAGGTTGAAGAGCTGGTGGAAGAGGAAGAATTTGAACAGCCCGTACAAAGCCCTGATCTCAACCTAGATAAGGTGACACAGGAAAGGCAAATACTTTTTTTTTAATAGACACCAGCAAAATACAGGCTTAAACCTGTTTAACCGACAATGTTTGATTAACACCCTGCAGACAGGGATCACTCTACTGTTCTGGAAAATAAATGAAAAGCATGAATGTTGCAGAATTTCAGAATTTTGTTCTTGTTGTATTTCGAAGCACCACTGACTGGTGTACTCCATGGACACTCTTCGCTGACCAGATTCATTTCCATTGTTGTCCCACACTAGTTGTTTATTCATCTGTCTTGTATATTTTGTGTGAGGGGGGAAGGCTTCTTAAGTGTTTGCTAACTAAACAGGCCATGGGTAGAGACATTGTGTTTGTGATACTGGGATTTAAAAGAAGAAAGGAGAAGTAGTAGAAGAAAACCACTGCAGGCTACCTCATGTCAACTTAATCTGCCTCAGTTACTCTCTCTCTCTCTCTCCCCATCATCCTCTCAAGGTTTACCAGGGGAAAAGACTAAAGTAGACATCTCGAACACCTCATTTGCATAGCAATATGCCCCAATTCCTCTCATGCCACAAGTGATTTTTATATCATTATGCTATCTCACTTTGTCCACACTAACTCTTCTACTGTTTGTAAAACATCTGCATGCATCCCTTCCTAGAAGACTAGGAACAGTTCAGTCACATGTTTCCAAAGGAATTGTAATAACAATTTCACTGTTCCATTCTTTAATGCTTTTTGATGTTTCAGCTCAGTTGAGTTATTTAGAACAAAACCAAAGTGACTTCATGATGCATTTTCTCCACAGCAGGGTTTAGCCCTGACGCAGACTCGCACAGTCACTTTTAAAACTGGCACTGAGCAAACTGCCATGAAATGCTTAACACACCACCTTACCAACCTCTCAAAGGTCTTCTAAAGTGTGAGGAGGTCCGATTAGATTAAATTAATGGGTGAAAAACTACATGTCTTTGTCCTGTCTTACCCAGGTAATGACACTGTAAAGGAGCATTAGAGAATAAGAAGAGAATGAGAGAGTTGAGAGAGAGAGAGATGAAGGCAAAACTTTTAAATAGAGTCAAGGAATATGAAAGGGGAAAAGAGAAAGGAGAGACAGGACAGGAAGGGAGAGATCGACTGATTAGTGCTGTGTAGTTGGTGATGTGGCTGTGTACATCTGTGCCTGCACTCTGCGGTCCTTGGTTAGTGTCACACAGTGCTGGCTGGAGACCGGGGCTTGGCTCAGAGCCAGTGGGGCTTTTTTAGACCCACAGATTACCACAGTACTCTAAGGGCACCGCGTTCCAGCTCTTTGGAAAAATACAGCATTTTGATGTTTTTAGAGACAGTGCTTGATACCCATTGGGACCCATTATTGTATCTGTGGTATCATTTTATTTATTTATTTATTTATCTATTTTTTTTTTATTCTAGAGTAGACCCTAAGGCAAAGTACAATCACACACACACACGCACACACACAGTATGCAGACTTATCATTCCCACACTCTTCAAAGTCTCATGTTTGTGTGTTTTTCTGTGCGTAGGAAATGACCTGTTCCTGGTGGCTGTTCATGAGCTGGGCCATGCATTAGGTTTGGAGCACTCCAACGACCCCACAGCCATCATGGCTCCCTTCTACCAGTACATGGACACAGAGAACTTTAAACTGCCTCACGATGACCTGCAGGGCATCCAGAAGATTTATGGTAAGAGTTACAGTTAGATCTCATCATGGCTGGTCAGTAAGTCGGCCAGTGGAGCAGATGAGGTCATTTGTCTGAAAAAGAGCTGGTCATTTGTTTTGGAAACATCTTTTTAGATCACGCATTAAGATCAACACAACACAAGTTTGATGTAAGGCGAGCTATAGTTAGTGAGGCCCAGCAGAGCAGAGACAAGGAAATTTAATACCTTACTGTATTTACCAGTTTTACCCACTTGATTTGATAAAGATCCCACAAATAGCTAAGATAATTCTTAAAAAAAGAAAAAGCGTTTCTGACTTTATGAAGTTTGTAGTAGTTACCACATTTAGATTTATCTGAAAATGTACATTATGTTAATAACATTAGTGGGAAAATTAATTTGATTGTATTTCCATTGAGAACATATTACAGACATATTCATATACATATGCAATATAACGATCCTTGGAACTGGAACTAATGATAGACGGCATTTCATGGTAACAGACATTCACATATCTTTTATAAACTGGATTGCGTGACATAAGAAATATAAGAATATGAACAGCAGCACACAAAAAGAATGATTTTTTTCACATTTATTAAATTGACAGCCAAAGTCAGTGTGGTCAGAGCAGAGTTTCACAAGGTTAGCGTTTCCTCTCACCCTCTGCCCTCTTTCCCTGATTTCCTTTCTCCTCTCCACACTGCCCATCCTATGCAACTGCAAGGGCAGGTCAGACCTGGGTTCCTTGGGCAGATAGTCACATCCTCAGGACACTCCCACCCACCCTGTCCACTCTCTGCTCTTCCACTCCCATTTCCTTTTCCAGCCTTTCTTCTGCAGAGACACACACAAGTCCATACACACAGGATGAGGTCTGACGCAAAAGATTAGGGTGTAAGATAATAGTCACAAACAGCCTGTGGAGAGTGTGCACACACATGCAGATATGCAAAATATTGCAACCCAGACCTTTTGAAAGGAACAGGAAGCAGAGTTGAGCGTGATTTAAATGGAGTTTAACATGGAAAATGATTTACTGATGGCCAGTGGGTGTAGGGATGCTGGGAATGTTAGGATGTACTATTTTCCACTGCTAAACATTCCTGATTTATGCTTATAGTGTGACATGACTTGAAATTGTCTTTGTAGGTAAGCTTGTTTGACATGTTAATAACCTGTTAACTTTAATAACTTATTTATCTTCAATCATTATATAAACACGGGTGCACTTCTTGTTACCTATTAAACACAAAAAATTTATTTTAAATAATTTATACATTATATTTATACTATCACACCCATATGTGGGTCTTACCCAAACTGTTAGTACAAATTTGGAAGCGCCCAACTGTGTAAAATGTCTTTGTATGCTGTGGCATTAAGAATTCCCATCACTAGAACTAGGGGACCATGTGCCAAGCTTCCTCACACAACATTAGTGACTGCCCTGACTAATCCTCACAAATTCTCCACAGCCACACTTCAGAATATAGTGGAAAGCCTTTCCAGAAGAGCGGTGATGATTATAACAGCCAAGGTGCGCTAAATCCAGAACATGATGTTCAAAAAAACCCAAATGGATGTGAGAGTCAGGTGTCCACATATGACTTTACAATTATTAGATTTGTCGTCTAACAGCTATCAGCTGTTTGCGAAGCAAACAGAACAAATGTGACTCCACAGAAAGCAGAAATAGTCAGGACCTCCTACTAGCCAAAATACAGCTCTTTAGGCAAATCCTTCATCGGTGTTTGCGTTTCACAAACTCTTTGGCAATTTTTCAGGACCTCATGAACCCTTAATCGCTCTTCCCGAATAAAGAAACCCAGGCCAGTTTTAGTTCTGTGGACACAGTGGACACCTTTTTCTTATAGTCTCTCTCTCTCACTCTTTCACTACCTACTCTGTTCTGCTCTCATCTCTAATGTAATACAAGCTGGGGCTTTCTCTTCTAACCCAGACTCTATTTTAGGAGATTATTTCAGTCAATGAATGAAATCCCTCTCTTCCCTCTGCTGATTCGACTATGCTGGGATACCCAGAAGTATAACTATCCCTTTAATTGTCCGACCTTACCTCGAAGGCAACACTGCGGGATTGTGATTTTACTCACCCATCACTTTCTATTACAATAATTTGACCACTAATGGCATTTTTTCGGACTGTGACGCTCAAGTTATAAAGATTTTAGTTTAATTGGTAACAATGTAATAATGTAATGTAACAAATTATAGCTAATACCCATTTTATCGAGAATGATTCATTTTATTCTACCTTCACATTACATTACGTTAATGCACAGTTATAGAATTAGTGCACTGGAATGTGTTTGATGCAGTAGTTATGATAGCATGTCATAATGTGTCTAGGAGAATGAGGTGACTGTGTTCCTAAATTTTATTCGCTCTTCTTTTAGGACCCCCAGACAAGGTTCTTCAGCCTACAAAACCTTTACCGACAGCACCCCCTCCACGCTCTCACCCCCCCTCAGACCCACGTAAACACGACCGTCAGACACGTCCACCACGTTTACCAACAGGGGACAAACCAAGTCATCCTAACGGCAAGCCTAACATCTGTGACGGTGACTTCAACACGCTCGCCATCCTGCGCCAGGAGATGTTTGTGTTTAAGGTACCTTAACACACACCATTTCACATGGGGCAAATTCTGACCAAATACCTAGTGCACTACAGAGTGTAATAAAGAGCCTGTCTTTTAAGGTTCAACTGTTAGCCCATTCAACTTTCTCATAATGTATGGGGCAGCAGTTCCACTCAGGGTCCCCCTGTATGAAGGCCTTTTTCTTTTCCTGTGTTATAAACACCACTAGCTATAAATGAACACCACACAGTCTTACTCCTGTTTAAGACAGGCAATGTTATAGCACCATGTGTGAAAGCAGTGTGCTTTACATGTGTTCCACGTGTTCGGTGATCCATGAAAGGAGTGTCTTTTCTTCCAACCCACCAAATCTTCTACTTTCTTTTTACCCCTTATAGCAGTAAGGTAATATGTAGTTTATGCTCTCTGATATTTTTTTCTAATCTACCTGTAATCATCAGAGTGTTGTTCAAATGAAACAAGTGCTATGTATGCTAAAGAAGGCTCTGCATCTTCTTGGTCCTCCAAACTAACCGTTGAAGCCCTGAAGATGTTTTAAAGTGTCCTGATTTGTGAGTCAGCTAACAACACCATAGCAACCCATAATCCCCTCCTTAAAGACACACACTTTCTCCTCACTAAACCATTTGTTTATTATTTTTACTAGGGATATGAATATTCTGAATGCATGTCAATGCATGTCTTTTGTGAGTAATGTGAAGCCATTCTGGAATATGGTTTATTTTCACTTAAAAATTGTGCCTTTGTTTTCCAATTAACTTTCTTAATTAGAGCAGTGCCTTAAATGGGGCAAAGAGTAGTATCTTATAAATATGTGGATGGACTCGTGTTCGGGTGTTAGGGGAAAATTCGGGGCAAAAGGTTTAAACCTGATATTTTGGATTTTTAAATTGGCAGTTGTTCCTGTGGAAGCTTTTCTGGTTCATGTCAGTGATGCCTGAAAAGAAAACTCCAGGCAATGAAGGCAGCCTGCATATCAACATTCTTTTGTATTCAATGCAGAAATACTAGCATATTTTTTTTGCCTGCAGCCCCTAGTCTGATGTGTATCTTGCAATTTTAAGATGGTTGAGAGAGAAAGCAAGGAATTGTAACAGGTTATGGCGAACTAGGTGATCTTTTCGTTTTCACACCTCACAGCTAAGAGCACTCCAACTACGAGTGTCAGAAATGGTCCACGATGAGAATTGACTAGATGTTATATCTCATGGCTGATTGTGTGTCATTTTTCTTCGGGTTCTTCTTTCAGCTAGTTGTAGCTGAATTCCATCTCGGCTCTGCCAGTCTGCACTGTTTCTGGAACAACCTAATTTTCATACAAGACCTTTTTAAATTTTTTTTTTTAATTTCCATCACTTAAATACATTATCCAAGCTTCATCTTCATCATATGGTATTAAACTGTGACACATGGTTATGCATATGAGGGGTGTTCAAGTCAAACTGGGACCTTTGAATCAGCAGCGTGACAGAACATAATTATGAGAGTAAAACTACCTTTATTTCTCTGAATATTATTCCCTATTACACTAATGCACTTATCACAGAGTTTCACTAGTGCTTGGATACCGTCGTGGTAGAAAGTTTTCCCAGTTTGCCAAAGCCCTGGTTGGACTGGCTCCTTCACGTATGAACCACTGGCCTCCTTTAATAGACCAAACATGTGAAAATGTGGCTTGGAGTGAGGTCTGGACTGTAAGGGGGGTGAGGCAATAACTTCCACATTCCTGTAATCTGCATGAGGTGTTTTTGAATGATTCTATGTACGGTTTCTACAAACAGCTTCTTCAGCAAGTTGGTGACAAGTTCTCTTATTCATTTTCAGTGATCAGGCATTTGATTCATTGAATGTTCACTGAAACGACTGCAGTGGACTCAAACAACTCACTCAGTATTGTCATTTGTGAACATATGGCCTTCTTTAAAACGTTTCGTGCCATTCAAATGTTTTACTGCTGTTTCCTCATTAGGGACCTAAGATCATTTCCCAGAACACTTGAACCCAAAGTCTGGTTGATTTTTTTATAATTGAGAACACAAGCATTTCCAGCTTGGGAACCATGCCCAAGTCTGCTTTATAGAGGTGGATCGAATTAGATATGGAACCCAATCATACCTGAACACGGACGTGGACTGCCGTTTAGAACATGACGTCATCTGTGCCGCAGATGTCCTCCGAAATCTCAGTGTGCACATGGCGCACACCAAGGTCATCTTCTGATGTGCACAGCCATAGCTGATAAAGTAGAAAGCCACAAAAGAGTGTTGCTCTTGACATCTCTTGAAATCTCAATAATATTAGGCATAGCACAAAGGTTGACTTCATTGTTTTCTTTTTCTCTTTGGGTTTAAGGCGGCTCGCAAACCAACTAGGTGCGTACTGCCACTTGCTGTATCGGAAAATGTACCCAAGTACTGAAAGAAAAATTGTTGTGGCTCTCCCCGGCTGGGAGCATTTTTTTATTTTTTGGGGGGGCACAGTACAAATCAATCATGTGTAATGTGAAAATGCTCTAAGAGTCTCATCCACTACTGTGCTTGAAGCCTCAATAAATGTCAATTGGTTTTATGCCTTCACATTTAGTTTTTTTCATTAGTTTATCACTCCCGGTTTGACTTGAACGCTTCAAAATCTTCCATTTAAAATGGATCTTTTTGGACTGGCAGTGATATTGCTTGTGTTCAGGGCCAGCAGCGGTGGTAATTGACTTAGCTCATTAAGCTGGACTTCAGTGGTACAAACGCAGCAAGCCGGAGAGTGAAGGATTATATTAGCCCCATTTGGTGAGCAGCAGGAGAGACAGAAATCTGCTGTTGCTACCTCATCAAACTTAAGAATCAATCCCCCCCCATGCAAGTTTCAATAACACACACACACACACACACACACAAACACAAAGTGACAGTTGGAGTCCAAAGTAGTGGAAAGGGAGAAAAGAAAAGAGGCACTTCATCATGGCTTTACAGCCCCAGTTTGTGATCCACGCTATAAGCTGAAAAAGTTTTGTGTCTCTCTTCTTCCTCCCACAAAAAGAATTCAATTGATTCACTGTGAACCAAAGACGTGGGACATTAATTAAAGATGAGGGCCCTTCCTCTTGAGGCTCTCTCTTCAGAAGTGCAGCGTATGCAATGGTTGCATGATAGAGAAATCTTAAAAGACTTGAAGCTCTCTGTTGACTCTGGATTTTTGTCTGCACTGAAGAGTGAAGTAGCTTTTTTACATATCCAAGTTTGCCATCACAAGCAAAAGTTTTATATCCATGTTCTCTAATGGGCTTTCAAATGTAGCTCTGAAATTCAAACAGTCATTTAAATCAAGTATTTTTTCTGAAAAGGTTTTAGAATTAGTGCCTTCTAATAACATGCAGTGAAACCTTGTATTGCGAGTAACGCGGTTTGCGAGTGTTCCGCAAGACGAGCAAAGATTTTTAATAAAAAAATTTTTGGAAAACGAACAAGTCTTGGTTTACGAGTATCATATATCACGCATGCGCTTCAAATTTAAATTCAAATTTTATTTGTCACATACACAGTCATACATAGTACGATATGCAGTGAAATGCTTAGACAACTGCCCGCGACCTTAAAATAAAAAAGACTATGAATAGGAAATAAATATGAAAATAAAATAAAAGGTAAATTTAACTAAGAAAGAATAAAATAAAATATAAAATATAATAACTGTACAGTACAAAATATACAATATAAGAAAAATATATGAAAAATAAGAAAAACAGCTGTACAATATAGAAATATAGAATTTATGGAATTTTTGTGTGGGAATGGAGGTAAATATAAATGGAAATGTCCAGGGGGTGTGCAAATGTGCCTGAAATCTACTTCTTGTTTTGATGCCAAGCGTCACGTGATCACAACTTAGCCAACGGTTTTTCTCTCTCTTGCGCTACGGAATTGTGGGTAATAGTCTCCCCTGCTGGGTCTTAGTGCGCGTCTCTTACTGGTATAATCAATATCCGTGTACTGTTTACTATAACACTGTGACCAGATGTGTGCACATAAAACATATTTTATTTTGTGTCTGTATGCGTGTGTGTACAGCCCGTGTGTAAAGCAAAAGCAAGTCATCACTCATTAGAGAGGTTAAAGATCCATTTTCTCTCTCTGTACCAGCCTGCTCTTTGTCTGTGTGCGTGCGCGTCATTTAACACCGTGCTACACACACACACACACAGACTCCTCCTACTTTCGCCTTCACAGACACACGCACAATCTTTCTCTCTGCTCTACACAGAAACACTGCTCTTTCGCAATTCTTTTCAAAGGTAAAATGCAGGTTAATTGGTTTTATTGGGTAACTGTGTAAGACAAGAAGGGGGAAAGGGGGGCTTACTTAAGATTCACACACACACAGCGCCTGTGCGCACAAACGGAAATACTTATCTGTAGGGATTTTTAGTTTTTTTTAAAGGTAAACTGCAGGTTAATTTGTTTTATTCTTACTTTATATTTTGTATTATTTATTTTTTTGGACTGTGGAACAAATAATTTGAGTTTCCATTATTTCTTATGGGAAAATTCGATTTGGTTTACGATTCCAGTGTTTTGGAATACGAGCCCGCTCCCGGAACGAATTATGCTCGTAATCCAAGGTTCCACTGTACAGTTAAATCACATTGGGTTATGTAACTATAAAGTCAAGGCACATGGACAAAATTCAGCTAGTTCATTCAGTACTTCATTTCAGTTTCAAATGCATGTGCAATAAAAAAAAAAACATTTAAAGCGCTTTTGGCAACTGCAGAATTAATGTGGTGTTCAACTGCACTCGAATCCATTCATGCCAAATCTTTCCCCATACTGTTTTCCCTCTCTTTTTTTTTTTTTGGTCTCTTTGTCAGCAAGATGCAGATATATGATCCTCATGATCAGCCAAGAGGAAGAGATCCTACAGGCATACATCTGGCTTATGTGATTACCATGCTCAAAGTTACTTCTTCATGAGCACACACCCACACACAAAACCCCTGCTCCTTGCTTTAGGGCCTACAGACCTCATCTTCCAAATGCCTGATGTAGATGAACATCGAAAGCTGTTTCTTTTCTGGGATGAGAACAGCAAGTGTTTGGGCAGTGCATGCCAGCTGAATAAAATCAGTGGCATTTGATTGGCAAGCAGCTTTTAAATAACACAGACTATATTTTGCACACTTCCTGTATACTGTTTTTACAGTTGTTTTATCATCATGTTCAGAATCAAACAGCCCCTGTTTATATCAGTATAGACAACCATCTTTTAGGATGTTGCTACAGTTTCCTTCACTTACAGTAGTTCCCTCTAGATAGTTGTCCCCTGCTTGGAAGTGTGTATTTGAAGTGTGGAAGTGTGACATTGTGCTGGCAGGATGTTGTTTGATGTAGCTCTGGCATGTGCTGAAGGATCTTCTCTTGAACTGGGAGTTTACCTGTCTGTGTTTTCACAGTTTCAGTGGGATAAGAGAGGCTTAAATCTGCACAGGGTTCTCTCAACCTTTGTTGGTGCCATGCACAGCCCAAATTTTTCACGATTCGATCCCTTCAATCTGTAGTTAACTTTCTCCTGAGCTAACCCACCTATGTAGAGTACACAGATGTACAGTGCTTCTCTTTTTCCACATTACAGCCTTATTTCAAAATGGATTCAATTCATTATTTTTCTCAAAATTCTACAAACAATACCCCATAATGACGATGTGAAGGAAGTTTGTTTGAAATCTTTGCAAATTTATTTAAGAAAAAGAAAAATATCATATGTACACAAGTATTCACAGCCTTTGCTATGACACTCAAAATTGAGCTTAGGTGCACCTTCTTTCCACTCATCATCCTTAAAATGTTTCTACAACTCGAAACATTTTTGGAGTCCACCTGGGGTAAATTTAGTTGATTGGACTAGGGATGTGCGATTAATTGAAATCATATCAAAATCGCGATGTGAATATGCGCGATTTCTAAATCGCCTTACAGCACAATTTTTTTTGCACGCTTCTGACCTTTCCCGCAGTATGCTATTTGCTCACTTTGGCCTAGGAAAAGTCCTGGTGGTTCCTAACTTCTTCAATTTATGGATAATGGAGGCCACTGTGCTCATCTGGACCTTCAACGCTGCAGAAAATTCTTGGTACCCTTCCCTAGATCTGTGCCTTGATACAATTCTGTCTCAGAGATCTACAGACAATTCCTTGGACTTCATGGCTTGGTTCGTGCTCTGACATGCACTGTTAACTGTGGGACATTATTTAGACAGGTGTGTGTGTCTGTCCAAATCATGTCCTATCACCTGAATTTACCACTGGTGGACTCCAATCGAGTTGTAGAAACATCTCAAGGATGATTAGTGGAAGAGGATGCACCTGAGCTTAATTTTGTGTCATGGCAAAGGCTGTGAGTACTTATGTACAGTACATGTGATTTTTTTTTTTTTTTTCATTTTTTACTTTTAATAAATTTGCAAACAAACTTGATTTCAAACAAACTTCTTTCATGTTGTCATTGTGGGGTATTGTTTGTAGAATTTTGAGAAAACTAATTAATTTAATCCATTTTGAAATAAGGCTGTAACATAAAATGTGGGGAAAAGTGAAGCGCTGTGAATACTTTCCAGATGCACTGTAGCTCTGAAATTCAAACACAGTCATTTGAATTAGGTAGTTTTTTTAATAGGTTACAGAATTTGTGGCTCCTGTTAACATACAACTAAAGAACAATTGTTCACTGGTCACCAAACCCACCAAGCACGGGGAGAACATGCAAACTTCATGCACACAGATTCCCGAGGTGGGAATCGAATCCTCAACCCTGGAGATGTGAGGACGCAGTGCTAATCACTTTTCAATTGTCAGAGGTTGTTGGTGCCTGTGATGAGTGTGTATAGTGAATGTAGTTGGCTTTCTAATAACCCACTAGGCCAAGCATGTAAAATGTCATTTAAACAACCAATTTATGTGCTGATTTATGGTTATCTATTGAGCTTTATACACATTTAGTTTTTTTGTTACTAAAGTGTCTCATTACATCTAAAAAAAACAAACAAACAAAACAAAAAAAAAACACTGCACGGTCAAGTGACACGACTAGCAGACATTAGATGTCAACAAGTGACAAACAAGACGAGATATAATTGACTCCTTGCTTGCTGTTGTGAAAGTAGAGTTAGATTTTATCTGTACTTAGTATATGTTCTTCAAATGAATGTTTATGCACAAGGCTAAACAGCTGAAGAGCATCTGCCCCTTTGTCTGTCTTTCCTTCTCTGTTTCTGTGTGTTGCTGCCTCTGTATCCATTTTTTCTCTGTCCATTTCCAAAC
Source organism: Leiocassis micropogon (assembly GCA_028565275.1). Taxonomy (NCBI): domain Eukaryota; kingdom Metazoa; phylum Chordata; class Actinopteri; order Siluriformes; family Bagridae; genus Leiocassis; species Leiocassis micropogon. The sequence continues at coordinate 20,432,719 of JAOVVA010000048.1, forward strand.
CCTATCCTTGTGTGCTTCTATATAAACTACAACCCTGTTTATTGCGGTGGACAGACAGGCACTGGTTCTCAGTTCCTTTGAATTTGTGGAAGAGATTATGAAGCCACTGACTGGGGAATTGCAGCCAGGGTGCTCTAAACAAAGGAATAATGAAATGATTTGTATTGTGTGTCCAGAAACGGCTCCCGCTTTGTAAAAAGGTTAGTGTTGTTTCTGCGGGTGTCTGATTACTGAGTGCCAGTTGAATTTGTCCTCATCACAGTCTGGCTCAGTATTTCCCGGGAGAGAGGAAGGGAGGCACTATGTTTTCTCTTTACAGACAAAGAAAGAAGGTTTTAATTTCACAGTTTAATCTGCTTTCAATTATGCCGGCATGCCATATGAGAGAAAATGTTAAACAACTAAAATCAGTCAGTGCTTTTGAGGTGCACTGGGGGCGAACAGCTGCACCAGAGGACACCGATCACTGGAGAGCACTGTGTATGTTGTGCATGCGAGTAAAAGATTTTAGAGTTCAGTGACAGACATGGGGTTGTTATAAAAAGGTTCTCTCTCTCACTCTTTGTCTTTTCTTCTTTGTCCTTCTTCCTATATTTTACTACCATTTAGAAAGATTTTAACTTTCAGGTTAGAGATTTACTTCTTAAGCTAAGACAGAAAGTGAACTCTACTACTATGCACACTGTATACCAGAGCCCTGAAGTGAGCCTGAGGGTGCAGTGTATATGTGAGCTGTAATGGTTTCTCCAGCTCAATACCCTTCCTGTGAGTTTTGGCTCACACCTTACATCTTAAGGTTACTGAAAGACTTGATGACAAAGCACACCTTTAAAGAAGCCTTTCACTCAGTGGTGCAGGATCAACTCGAAACATCCTGTATGCTCTCATTTAGAGTGAACAAAGGAGACCAGCACAAAGGGTAATAAAAGGCTTTGGCAGTTTAATAACCAACTTTCACACATCTGTGTGTTTTACGATTCTGTTCAGTGTGTCTTGTAAGGAGCCAAGTTAAGGAAATATGTTTGGCTTCTTCTAAGTGTTAAGCAGTTCCCAAATTGCCCCAGTATGTCTGTTAATTTGGTACAGAGTGCATTTTGGGTTATAATCTCCAACCTGATAGCCTCCTGACAATTACATTTAATATTAACAGCAGGGATATTAACCTTCAGGTCAGTGCCAAACCCATTAAACTTTAATATGAAGTAAACTATACGTGTGACCTCATATACTTTGTGTTTTGGCAACCACTTTGCTCACATTGCTAGGACTCAAGTCATGCAATGCAGCAGACCAACGAAGGCCGACAGCTTCATCTCAAAGCTGCCATGTCTTTTAACTTGTGAAAGGAGGCACGGATGAGTCCCAACTGTAAAATCAAACCCATCGCTTCCTTTCATTTCATCTTGGTCTCATATTTTAGTGCGTTTATCAAGAGTGACGGGTGTTAAATGACAACCTCCCCCCTGTAATGGAGGTGATAAGTGTCACGTGGGCTCTGCTCTGCTCTAATGAGGTCAAACTAGATGGAACTCCACAGGGAGAGAACCACTGGGAGAGTATACACATCCCCGGCTTTGCACAGCAGTCTATAGTGTTAATGAGTTGGTCTGGGGCCTCAAAATAGAGCACTGTGATGCACAGCTTTATGTTTTCCCATAGTTCTGCGGGATGTCTTTAATGACTGTCAGAGATGCTTACTTTCATCATGATCGACTGTGTTTCTGATTCCTTGAATTTCGTTTGCCGGCTCTTTTGACCATGTTGCAATGTATCTCTCTTTTAGGATCACTGGTTTTGGAGGGTCCGAGACAATACAGTAATGCCAGGATATCCCATGCTCATCAACGTCTTCTGGAGGGGTCTGCCTGCCAAGATAGACGCCGTCTACGAGAACAGCGAGGGCAAGTTCGTCTTCTTTAAAGGTAAGAGCATGAAGTAAGCCAGACATCCAGAGAGCAGGATGATTGTACGGTGTTTGCGCTTGGGTTAAAAGCAGTAATCAGGCTAGCAACAGTGGAAAGAGTGGTGTTATGATGAGCTGTAACCTCATTTCCTTTGGAACAAGAGCTGCTGAAAGTACAATGCCTTACAGGAAAAGAATTAAAGCAAGAGGGCCTTATCTATAGAGCATCTGATTGTCGTAAATGAAGCAATTCAACACTTAATCTATGACGGTAATCTATGTGGTCTGTGACTGCATATGTGTACACAATTTCATGCCAGAAACTACTCTGCATATCTTTAATTTGCCTTGCTGACTGTGCAAGTCTTTAATCTTTAATCTTAAGTCTTTGTTTTAAAAAACATTTCACAGGTGGATATTTTGAGACTGTTTGGAAAAAGAAGGAAATACACCAGTCTGTTTTAGCAAATAACAGATGTGAGTGTGTATATAGAGCTCTAAATAATGTGGGGGAAAATTTTTTTAGTGCTTTGGAGGAAAAAAGAAAATCTGTAGAGCACAGGGTTTTTTTGTTTTTTTCTTTTACATTTTTTTTAAAATAACTTTAGTTCAGGTACCTGAGAAACAAACTAATGGTTGCTGGCCACAGGCTTTCAGGATCATTTTTGTTTGTTTTGTCATATCTCTTTCCTCCACGAATGCTCCAATTTAATGCTGCCCCCTGCTAGTCACTGGTTAGAAGTAGCTCCCGCATCACACATTGGAGCTGAGGGTGCAGGAGCCATGCAGAATGATCTCATTTGGTTTGCAATTTGCCATTACTGCTGATGAGTTTCTTTTAATGAGCTCCTTTCATCTTGAGAGCAGAAGCTCAGACATCCTGTCATCTAGTCGTTTTACAGCCGCGTTCTTGCACACAAGCACACACATGCGTACACAAACCCCCTAATGCCCATCATCTAATGTCTATCACTTGCGCTCATTAATATCTGTACCTACTACATTGCTTGCAGTTTAGATGTTGATCTCAGGATAAAAGATGAGAGCATCTGGTTGTTTGAAGCATCTTGTAACTGGAGTGTATACTTATAAGATGTAACCACAGGCATTTACCTCAAATTATTTGGTATCTGTCAGACGGTAACATTCCACACATTTATGTAATTGTATTAGGGAAGGTTCTGTATGTTACATATTTCTTGTCTATTTTCTGCTAAAATGTGTCTATAGCTTTTCCTAAAATGGTTTAAATTGTCAAATTTAAAACTGTAACAGATTTTTTGTTTTCCACTTTAATTTTTAATTTGATCGTTTTTTTATCCAAATATAATCCTGATATTCATAATGAATGAAACAAGGTGTAAGTGGAGTCAAAATGGATGTTTCTATCAGCAGCTTACTTGTAGCTGGGTTTCTAGCATTGATTTTTGTTAAGGGCAAGATTCTAAATGTGTTTCTGCTATAGACTGAAGAATGGTATTTATTCTCATTCGCTACATTTCCAAGTCTGACAACAGACTATTTAAATATATTTATTGGAATAGGAAATGTGTTGCAGTGTTGCAGTGTTTGTGTTCATTGTTCCATGCGAAACTGGCGGAAAGAATTAGTTTTGGAAATTGGCTTAAATTAAAATAATTAATTGTAAACATGTAGTGAAACAAGTGAAGGAAGAAACCAAATTAAGATGTATTCCAATCTGGTCTCACTGACAGATATTTAGCCCAAAGCCTCTACATGTGGTGGCATTGACTTCCCTTAACTTCTGCACCATAGTTCAACCATTTAGCATGACAGCATCTTGCCTTCTAGAGCAGAGCTAATCCTGGTCATTTGGTACAAGCTACCCGAGTTCTTTGGTTTAATGCTTTTCAGAAATTTGCTATTCCTTAGAGCACACTGCCATGCTCTTGAAAATGCACTGAAGGGAGCTAGAAGGAGAATTGAGTAGAAAAGGAGCTAGAAAAACCTCCCAATGAATTTGGGACAGTGGACAAATCTTAAACCACCCTGTGGTCTCTGTGATGAAAAACAATCATGACCTACTCCTGGCATCTTATGCACATGTACACTGGCTCTTTATTTTCTAATAATCTAATAATATGCAAAATCACATGGTCTGGGTAATTGTGAGGACATTTTGTGATTTTCACAAAGGGCTAAACCGAGAGAGAGAGAGCTTGAGAGGCCCCCAACCCTTGGCTGGCCTCTGTCTGGCTTCCAGGGCTTTTTGGCACAGCCAAGCGACCCTGCCAAGAGGAGCTTGAGAAAGACCTCAGGTGAAATGATAGGCATTTCCTGTTTTAAAGGAAATTGTATAGAGCCTGTCCTCAGTTTCAGCCCTCACGAAATAATCTTCTTTTATGGCAGTTCTTATCATGTTAAGGCAGCACTGATGCTTCTTAATGATCCAACATCACTGGTGCGCCTGGGACTATCCAGTTCTAGGGGAAAAAAAACACTTGCTTTCTGTAGAAATGTGTTAGTAACTATTACTGTAAGAGAGAACTTCCTCTACAGCAAGCTCTTCAGAACCCTGATGTTTAAGAGTGCATGTTTTAATGGGTATGAGCTGGAGGGTGCTGTAATGCGAGCCGGTTGAGGCAAATTGAGTGTAATTAAAAGCAAACAGTCCAGCCTGAAGTGTGAAATGAAATGTCTGTTGAACAGAAAGGAATGTTTTATCACAAAATAATGTAAATAGAAGAGAGTTTATATCATAACGATAGTTCCAGGCAGGGCGTCAGCAGTTTGCCAATGTTGTGCTTCACTGGTTTGCTTACTATAAAAGAAAACAATTTACTGTAATGGCAGGACATCTAAAATAAACCATTACACTGAACATTGATTTGAAAATATTATATGTGAACAATAGCGGAATTGCTCAGGGGGCTGTACGGTATTACAGAATCAACAGGAAGTGCTGGTAATTGATGTACAGCAATTTGGTTACCAAGCTGTCTCTCCAGCTCTACATTACAGTACTTGCAATTGTACTTAATGGTATTTAATAGTGGCTTTAATTTGTATAGGAAAGCAGTTCTGGGTGTTCAAGGACACCATACTCCAGCCTGGCTACCCAAAGGACATCTCCATGTTTGGGAACGGCATGCCAGCTCAGAGTATTGAGACTGCTGTCTGGTGGGAGGATGTAGCCAAGACCTACTTCTTCAAAGGAGACAGGTCTGTGTCTGTATTTGTGTTTGATATCTTAATATGTGGGTTTTTTTTTTTTTTTTTTTTTTGACTACATCTCTGTGCACTAATTGTTTCCGTGCAGATACTGGAGATACAATGAGGATATGCGGACCATGGATCCTGGTTACCCAAAGTCCATTGCAGTGTGGAAAGGTGTTCCAGATTCTCCTCAGGGTGCCTTCGTAGACAAATCCAATGGTACGTTCTGTTCCCTTGACTGATTGCTTCTTAATACAGTAGGCTGTTGGTTAAATATAAAGTCTCTTTTAGCTTTCCACTAGTGTTCAGCACAGTGTAGCCTTGTCTACGCTGTCCTGCTTTCATTCTATCCAACTGCACAGCTTAAAGGAACCACAGGAGAGAAATGTTGTTCTCATTTTTTACCTCTTCTCATTGGCTGCCGAGAGTAGGCGTTGCAAAATTCATTGGCCGAGTCTGTTTGCTGGAGGTGTACAGTTTGAGAGCCACATGCACGCCATCTGTCCTCATCTTCGCCTGCCAGATCTGCACAATAGCTCCAGCATTCATCTAAGCGTGAAGGGTGAATCGATATTCCTGGGAAATCATTTGGTTGAGCACACTCTCAATGTAATCGTTGGCTTGCATTCAGCCACAGGCCCTGCACATCACCCGGATGCCACAGAGAACAAAAAGGTTTGATGGTGATAGCAGGTATTCTCACCAGCCATGCCAGCAGTATAAACATTCGGTAGTCAGTGGATCGATGAATGCAGTGTTCTGCAGCAGGCTTCTCCCTTGCCCATCAATCCCTCACCGTTTCAGATTAAACAAACCGCACAGTTCTGCCAAAATACTTACTCTTCAACTCTGATATTGTAAGAAAAAAAAAAACTAAGCAAAAAAAGTTTAAAACTAGGAATCCAGAAAAGTATTGAAAAAAGATGTGTAGTGGACATCTCCGAAGCCTTCTTGCACAATTGCTTTCTTGGCCTCTACAGTTAACTGAACCTGTGATATCAGACGGGCTCAGCTTATCTTTTTTGGGGACTCTGCTGTGTTACCCCTTACTTCAGTGATTTCCACCTGCCTCACACACTTCACTGTCACCTCAATCAGCAGGACACAAGTGGCTGGGTTTTTTTGGCTCCTGCACTGTTGTCTTCTCTTTTCCTAGAGAACTTGGCTGAATAATGCATGCAGTGAGAAAGGATGAGTGTAGCCAGATTGTCCTGCTGAGGATGTCACAAGCTTACATTTACTTTATCCACCAGGGAGCTGGAGAAGCACACTTGTTTCTCCATGCAGAACAGTGCTAGGAATATAGGCTAGTGGGCTAAAGTTATCCAGAGGACAAATCAAAATGTTATCACATCTCTTGCGTATATAGTTAGGAATTAAATGTAGACAAATAGTTTTGAGTAATAAGTCACCTATCAAGGATAGACTTCACCATGACATGACGTAATGTCTCTGAATGTTTTGCAGGTTTCACATACTTCTACAAAGATAAAGAGTACTGGAAGTTCAACAATCAGAGGCTTCGTGTGGAGCCTGGCTACCCTCGCTCCATCCTCAAGGACTTCATGGGCTGTGATCTGACACCCATTGACCCCGAACACTTCCCCACAGAGGATGTGGACATCGTCATCAAGCTGGACAACGAGGCCAGCACAGTGAAAGCCATCGCCATCGTCATCCCCTGTATCCTGGCACTGTGCCTGCTGGTGCTGCTCTACACCATCTTTCAGTTCAAGAGAAAGGGCACACCACGCCACATACTGTACTGCAAGCGCTCCATGCAGGAGTGGGTGTGAGACAGAGCCCTGCCCAGGCCAGACCCTTTACTCCCGTTCCCCCCTTGGCAGATGCTGTGGTGGTACAGCCCACCTTAAACCTGCGTACGGCCCTGATCTCCCTTTTTCTCTCTCTTCATTTCTCTGAGGAGCAGAGAGGGCCTTTGCCTAAATCTACCCCCTCCAGGAGAGGAAGGGTGAATCATCCTTACTACATTTCCTTTCCTTACAGCTCAGTGCACCTACTTTAAGACTAAGAAGGGTTTCAGATAAGACTCCCAGTGCATTGTGACGTCCTGCGTCAAATCAGGTCTTAACTGTTTTAAGTGGGGGAGGGGAAGCTGATTGCTATAGCCCTAGGCTTTTACTCCCAACTGCACGCTTGATAGAAAGAACGAAAAAAAGAATAGAGAATGTTACTTGAAATCAGCAAATTCATCTTAAACTTTACTTTCATTTTTATTTTTTTAGCCTTGTGTTAGGCGTTGACCCATTAATATTATTTTGAACCAGATATATTTACGATTCCCTTTAAGCACTCCTGAAAAAAAAAATCAAAACCAAATAAAGATTTCTCTTCAAAAAATTTTTTTTTTATTTATAATTATTATTGTTATTTTGTTACTGCTTTCATTTTTTTCCTCTCCCTGCTCCTAAACGTACAGCGATAAGAAGTAGATAACTCATGACTGTTCTGGCAAAAAAAAAAAAAAAAACAGGGGCCAAAATATTCTGCAATATTTTTAACAGCCTTAATTGTAGATCATGTTTTTCTCGTTTGGTCTTTTTTGAGCTTTGCTTTGTCAGCAAGCCAGTGGGTGGTGTCTGTTGCGTTGCTACCTTTGTCCTTCATTAAGTTTGCCACTGCGCGGTTCTACCAAGTCAATGGATCAGGAGCAAGCAGTAGTGAGCACTTAAAGTGAAACGTGTCAGTGGGAGAAGAAGGAAAGATTCTAGTCACTACATCAGCTAATATGTTACTCCTACTATCTGATGTGTCTGTCAGTATATCAGTCAGATAGAATAACCTGTTTGTTCCTGTTTACCTGCCCTGCAACAGAGCCAGGAGTGCTGGTGCTCCTCTCTGAAAGGAACTTGCAGTCAGCAGAGAGTGTGGCAACTCTTCTGGACTGCCTTGGTGTGGTGTTGATATCCCAAAGCCTTGGCACACACTGCACATGGACAAGAGCATCTCAGGACACTGCTTGTGTATACAAGCATTCATGTCCACATTTTTTGTGTCCTCTGCGTGACTACAGAGAATAAAAGAAAAGAAATAAACAAATCATACGGTCATGATAGGATAGGTTAAAAAAAATATTAATCTGGAAGGAACCAGAACTGTTCATACGCCTTGTGGCATGCAACTTGAACTCAGCCTATTGCATTGGAAGGACTTGTTCAGAAACTCCTAAATATACAGTACCTTGCTTGCAACTGTCTTTTTATTTGTTTTCTTATATTCTTGGTACAATAAAGAACAAAAAAAAATGGTGGCCTCAACCTCAAGTTGAGACTACAAGTGGTACTCTAAAGAGCTGAGCAGTCATCAGGAATTCCTATTTTTGGCTGATGCTGGTCATAAGAGATATCTTGATTTGTTACTAATTAATTCTAACTGACAGAAACTGACAAACTTTGTTGCTCTTTTGCAAGCATTGTCTGAATATGGGTCTGTATCATGCTAATGTTTTCTTTTCTATTTGTTTAACAACAAATGAGACAACTATATGTAAGATTCCTAATGGGACGAGGGATCAGTCCTGAAAGAAAAATAAATTGATTAGTATAACACTAATGGCTTTATGCTTTTTGCTGATATATATGCACTTTTTTAAACTGTCTAAAGCAAAATGTAACTGGTCTTCCTTTAACTTCCTTGCTATTATTATTATTTTTTTACACTTTTGTTCATTCCTATCCAAAAGACTAATTCTTTTGTCTCATTCAAAAGACGTTTGACTTTCTTTTTTTTTTTTTTTTGGTCCTTCCCATATTGTTGCTGACTCTCCGTGCATGCGTGTATGCATGAATGCGCACCTCCATATTTCTTAAAGGTTTAACAAGACCCAAATAGTACTTCCTTGATGGCAATGCAATGCAGTCTCATGCTGATTTTTTTTTTTTTTTTTTTAAGTTTGGGGAAATCATGGACAGATTAGCTGCTTTGGATAAAAGGCTCGTTTAGTTTAACAATTTTAGGTCTGTTAGGACACTGCAGTGGTTACAGTAGCTGTACAGAAAAAATAACTATAAATGGGTTTCTATACCTAGGACTCATTTGTGAAGCCTTGACCTGTTACTGTTTTTGCCTTACACTTAACCAGTGCTGTTAATAAGCTTTTAAAGATGGGAAAGACCTGTTCCTGGTTTGCTAGAGAACATTGAAGAATTGGTGCTAATTTGACCTACACTGGCAACGTAATCTTGTGGTGCTATTCTCTCTTTTTTTTTTTTTTTTTACTCAGTATGGATTTACACTTGAGTGACTGTGACCAAAGCAGGAATAATCCACTTTATTTCAACACCAATCCACATTTGTACATTGGTGTATTGTCTGATGAATCACAATTTCCAGATTTATTATCAAAATCCTTTAGGGGGAACTCATTTTAAACCAGCCTTACTATTGATTTGCACATTGATTCATATCGATTGATGCAGAGGTTAACAGATGACCTCACTAGCTTTACATGTTTCTCTGTAGCAGTGTTTCCAGGAGTGCAATTTATTTTGCAGACAAGTCTGGTTCTTTTGTATTTCTTATGTTTCGATGTTCTCAGTTCATGTTCATTATCATGACTTTATCTATACCTGTAAAAATAAACATTCATACTCTTTACATACCAGTTAGATTTAAACATTAGGGGAACAACTAAGAACAAAAACTTTTCTGCTTTCTTCTTATATATTTTGTTTTCATTCTCGCATCACCATGGCATTTTTTTCCTTTTTTTTGTTCTGTATCATTTCATCATTCATTTCACTGATCAATAAACACAATTGAACATACTTTCATGAGTCATAATCATTTGTATGTACACGTGCATGGTGGATTATTTTTTCACACCTCCATATCATTTATTCTGTGCATAAATTTCATCTTATTGTGCATCACTCAGGCCTGGGAAAGTGCTCAGAGTTCCAGCTCTGTTTTCAGTGTTGCTCCCATTGGGTATATCACACAAATCTGAAGTAATTTAAATCTCTAAAAGTCGCAAGAGTTTATTTTGAAATAATTTCTTTCCTCTGAAATGAATACCACCGTTAGTCATGTTTGTGTATATGCATGTTTAGTGTTTATGCACAGTATATTCCATCTGTAAAGAAGCAGAGGGGTGTGAAGTGGCAGAGACGGGGTGAAATGATTTTTAACTGCAGGAGAAAATTAGCTCCATTAATCGCTGTATTGACTCTATGGCACAGCTTGTTCTCATCACACACCCCACTGTGCTTTAGTTACCATCTTCGTGGTGCAGCCTACATCCACTTAACAGGCTCCTTCACAATATGCATCTACAGAACATTTCGGAAGGCTTTGAACATAAAGCAGAATAGAATGTGGATTGCAGGTGTGCATTAATTTTAGGTAAAATTGTGAATTTAAAGTGTGAATTAAATTGTATGCTCCACGTCATGGGTGATGCTTGACCAAAAAAAAAAAATTTTGGAACATTTGACTCCCCAGGGGAACCTTAAAGTGTGGCCTATCAGAGAAGTTTAACTAGTAAGAATCATTAACTATTGTATGATTGCTTGAAAAATCTTTTCATAAAACTGTCCTGTCCAGCAAATCTTAAAGTTTTAGGTAATTGTTAATTGAATATATGATTAAATGCCTTATTATCTAAAACATCACATATACCAATAACTAACTAATTTAGCTGCAAAGTTAAATACTTTCGGCACATCACAGTGGCAAAAGCTGTAAAAGAGCTCTTCAGGTATAAATTTAAAAAATATAATTTATGTTTTGTTCTACTCAATCAAAAGCAGCAAATTTTAAGTCATGCCAAATGTAGACGGAGGTATGTGATTAAGAGTCTGTTTAAAATTTAAAAATGGCCTAGAGTCCGTTCTGGCTGGTGTCCCACTTAGGCTACTGGAAATTTACCTCCGCCTTCTGTTTCACATATCACCTTTCATCCTGGCTGTTCCTCTGGGTAAATAAAACGTTTCTTCTTAATTAAAGCTGCCACCGAGGATGAGAAGCTGGAGAACCTACAGTAACCACCACGGAAAAGAATAAGAGAAACAAAGCAGAAATATAGAAAGGACAACATAAACTACATAGAATTTAGAGTTTATATGATTCATGCTATTGTCCTCTTCTTCCACTGAAGTAAAGTTTCCAAAAAAATCCAGTTATAATTGATAATATTTTAAACACAAATTACAAAACTTGTGATGACTGTCCAGGCCAGGACACCTAGGCATACACACAGTGGGAATTTTTGTTCCACATAAACGTCTATAGTTAAAAAAAAAAATCATGCGGCTACTGATTCTTTACCTCATACAACACTTGAACCCGCTACACTGGGGTAGAGCATCTGATTTATAAATGATTCACAGCAGCCAAATACATTTGTCACATCATTATTGTAGAGCCTGTTTGAGCTGAACTTAACCCAAATTACAATACATCATTTGCCTGTAATTCCCGTAATTGCTAATTTGTTGTTACCGTTAATAAATCTGTTTGCTTTTGGGTTTTTTTTTAACCTCTAGTGTGATAAATGAAGAGAAACTAGTCGAACACTTTCTTTTCAAGTCAGCAGTCCAAGTCAGCATTTCTATTTGGAGTAAGAATGCTGAAGGCGCTCTGCTGTGTTAAGGAGCGCCATTTTAAATATTTAGAATCATTACGCATCGCCTTCAGTGTTGATCATCAAAAAAAATGTGTTAAGGTTAAATATGTTAATACATTCCATAGACATAAGACATATTGTGCCCTATTTTATGTTGTTTTTTGTGTGTGTGCATCTGTGTTGTCCATATTGAGCGTTTCTCGAGCCCTGCGACACAGCGATGCCTGAGGCCAGCCTGTGGATTCAAGTCTTTATCAGATCTCATGGCAGGCTTTTTTGATTGAGCTGTCACTTGTACGGTTACCAAGCCACACTATATTACAATTACCTCAATGAAGTTCATGCCTATTCAGCTCAGCCTTGTTGTGGCTATGTAAGTAGGATGTTTAAATGACTGGAGAGAACCCCAGGTTATGAGGCAGGAACTTACAACAGTCCCGAGAGAGATAGAGGTCAACCAGAGTCCAGAGCTTTTTCTGAAGTCTACGTGTCAGAGACTGAGCAGCAGCTCCCTCAAGGGTAACTGTACCAGTCTTTTTATAGTCAAAAACAGATTTATATGTTGTTGTTTTTTCACAACATCCTTAGTATTCACAATAATTAACACAAATGGGTTCCTAGCCAACTTACTTACTGAATCATTTTATAATTAAACAAATTAGAATATAATCAGTATGTACCAGTACCAGTCATCAGCTGCCCTCAATTTATATTTACATAATGTTGCTGAGCCTGGACCTGACCAACTGAAGCAAGCCCAGATCATAACACTGCCTTCAGAGGCTTGTACAGTGGCCACTATGCATAATGCGTACATCGCTTCATGTGCTTCCCTTATTACCCTGATGGAACCATCACTCTGGAGTAGGATCAATCTGAACTCATCAGACCACATGGCCTTTTCCCATTGCTTCAAAGTCCAATATTTATGCTCCCTAACAAACTAAAGCCTTTTATGTGATAAGTGGTTTTCTTATGGACGCAGCTGTTTAGTCCCAATTCTGTGAGTTCTTGTTACTTTGTGCGTACATGGAAATACTTTTATTATCTGTTCTAAAACACATCAACATGGTTTCCCTGACCACAGATACATCTTCCTACAAGGTTGTGTAAGAAATGAGAAGTTACTCACTGCATCAGATAGGGTTAAAAGAATTTTTGCCAGCTGAAGCATATTAATCACTGCAGTAATGAGGCAATCAAAGGCTCTGAAGCATTTGCTCATTTAAATCCATGACTTTGGGGGAAGCAGTGAATAATTAGTTAAGGCATGATCTACTGTACCATCAAATATTTTTTCTATACTGACTAAATTAAAAGGTATAGTTCCTCTAAAATGTATTTTAATACCATGCTAGTAGGGAGAAATACCTCCAATAGGGGTTAAAACCTCCAGTACTTGACCTTAGGTCTCCTTAAGATACCTATGTGGGTTTTTGTTTTTTTAAACCTAAATGGAATTATTTGATATAGGAAGTGATTAAATATAAAAGTATAATTATTTTCTTGACTGTTTATGTAAATTGTTATAGCACAACTATGCAAAACAGTGCTACCCACCTAGGGATAAGTATTTGCAACCATCATAAAATGTTTTCCCTGTAGCTACACCTCTGCTATGTGTACTTTATATCCCTGTACTCTACATCTGACTCATACTAGAGTCATTTTGATTTCATCTGAGATTAAATGTTCGCAGGTGTATATTGCAATGTTGTCTGAACAGCACTGCTTAAAGGCAAGAAGTCTAAACCAGTCAAAGTTAAAGCAGATATGAAGGTATATAAAAGTAAAGTCATTGTGGTGTTAATGTTATGGTAAAAGACATGGGAATACAGTGTCCTCTTCTGGAATGCATTAAATTATAATGCGAGTACACTTTTTTTTCTTCTAAACTTAGGTCTTTTCCCCTCTAGACAGATCAACCCATTTCTATCATGCACAACAAATTATGGGTTCATTCAGTTGTGGTTCCAGCAGACCAGAGACAACATTCAACTACTGTGATATTAACAGGGGAAAGCAATCTAACATTATACTTTAATTGACGCAGAGTCTGATCACTGCAAAGCAGCAATCTCACATGGAGCTCTTGGGTGAGGTTTGTATTTTTAGCTACACTGGGCTGACATTCAGACTCAGTAGGTTAATTCATTTCCGATTTGCTCTCAACATGAGGAATAATGACTAAATCTCAGCCATTACTGGTTTTGGCATCATGAGATTGAGCTCATACTGAAATCATAACACTCACGAGTAGACAGTGATACTGGGCCTAGAGGCCGTTAATGGGAAATAAATGAATGCTGCTTCTGTAAGGCAAGGATAAAACAAAAAGTGTGTCCTTTCCCAGTGTTTCTGAAAGGAAAGGCATAGGGGTGCGTGTGTTTGACCAGGAGTAGGAGTGCATTTGGCTGAAAAAGTAAAGTTAATGTAACAGTTCTTATGGAGACATACCAAAACTATTTGATTAAAGACATTTAATGTATTGCCAAATTGAAGCCTGCATTAACATCAGTCTCCACAAATCCATGGATAGAAATTCCCAATTGGACTTCAGATGAACTCCAGTTCATTCATTTATTCATTCATTTTCCATCTTCTTATCCTCTGTAGAGTCGCAGGGGGCCTGGAGCCTATCCCAGTAAACTCCAAGTCAATCCAGCATAGAGCACAGACACACACACTTACACACCCAGCCATACAATGTGGACGATTTGGGAACTCCAATCAGCCTACAATACATCATTGCATTGTGTTTGTTATGGAGTACCAGAAATAAACCCCAAAAGCTGGTGAAGAACATGCAAACTACCAGCACACAGACTAAAATACTAATCCCCAACTCTGGAGGTGTGATGTAAGAGTACTGTCTACTGAGATGAGCCACAGTACCCTCCACTCCAATTCAACTACAATAAATTGTAATGCATTATAAATTCATGTTCCGTAACCTCTTTATCCTAATCAGGATCTTGGCGGTTGTGAAGCCACACCCTGGATGACAAAAAAAAAAAAAAAAAAAAAACTCTGAGCTACAGACCACACCGTGTGCCATGTGCAATGGCAATGCTACTCCACTGCAGCACCACGCCACCCAGATTCTATTCTTCGTAGTTCTGTAGTTCAAAATGATGCTTCCATGATGGAGGCTAAAAACATTAAGCATGAAGGATGAATGACTGGTGGTAATTTTACATAACTCTGTAGCAATATGATGGTTCTTGCATGACTACTCTCAGTAACTCCTATCCTAGGAGCCTTTGGGCATGAGGTGGGGATGCCAAACCATCGCAAGTCACAAGCGCACACACACACACACATTAATTCTCTCACTACAGGCAATTTGCGAACACTAATTAGCCTAATCTACATGTCTTTAGACTGTGGGAAGAAACCAGAGTGCCAGGAGGAAACCCATCCATCACGGGGAGAACGTGCAAACTCCACACACACAGACCTGAGGCGGAAATCGAAACCCTGACCTTGGAGGTGCAAGACCACAGTGCTAACCACTGCACCCCTGTAAGGCTAAATAATTTTTCATGCAAATGTAAATGATAAAGTTTTTAACAGAAATCCTTCAGTAAATTTGACTGACAGTCCACATGTAAATCAACTGGAATAACATAACAATGCGCCATGGGACATAGCCTTTTAAGCCACCAAGAAGCCTCACTTTGATTGGCTACATTTCTGCAGGCTTATTCATCAGCAGAACTGTACACGGTGATGAATCATCAGCCCCTTAATCGGAAACTCACTAATTGCAAATTCCAGGAAAGAGATAATGAGTGCCAATTGCGCCTTTTCTCTTATGATTCAAATAACACCATGACTACATTTACAAGACATGTTCTTAACCATATTCTTAATAATGCATAAATACCAACAATTTTATGATTACTCTAAACCTCTAAATCATTTGATGCAGTAATCCATGCATCAAAAGCACCATATTGGCTTTGTTGACGGCAGAAAGCACTAACACCTCTATACTCATGTTTGTGTGGGAGTGATATTTATCAGCTCGTCAGTGCTACTTCAGAAATCACTCAGCAACTCATGACTCATTGATGAAATAAATTAGGAAGTGGTATGGTTATCACAGTTCATGTTTTTTTATGGTTTCTTCAAAGAAAAATTTGAGTTTGATTAAAATTTAAAACGATTGCTTTGTGCTTTTTATTGCTATGTGTATATACAGTAACTGTACTGTACATCACATCTGAACTTACAAAAGCTATTTATTTCTTTGATCTTTAATAGTATGCCACTGGGATTGGTAAAATGTAATGTGTTTTTACCCTACAACAAATGAAACATTCTTTTTCTGAGACTCTTGTTAGAACATTTTTTTTTAGAGTGTTATAAAATCAACCAAGCTTTGATGAAACTCACTCATTTTAATTGACACTTGTGAGTAGGGAAAGTATAAATTGCTTCCCCTGGGTTGCTGGTGCAAATGGAGGAAATCGCTCTTTCCATTTGGAACTTGTCTCACTGGCTTTTCTTGTTGTTTGCTGTAACATGATTAGCTTAATGTCGTAGCAAAGCTCATTTGAATTTCAAATTCAATTTCAAATTTTCATTTTTTTTTAACAGGTACTCAGTTAAGTGATTCATGGTTTATGTGAAATGCCCATGCCCTACAGGTAAAGAGTTATCAACACGCTGGAGGGTTTTTTATATACAGTATATACCTGGCACTGAAAATTTGTCAGGATAATGAAATCTTTGCCTTGTGTTAATAATGGCATATAAAGAAAAGGAATGATTTATAAAGGACCAGCACTCGGGCCATCTCCTACAAAAACAGCTATCCCATTAGCACTCAGCCTTGACTCATCACTCAAATTGCCGTTTTAATCTGAATGAACACATCTTTGCTGCTGTTTCAGGCTATTAGATGAGAAGTGCTTTGTTCGTGACTTGGGATGCCCAAAAGTATATATACACAGAAATGTCACTCTTTTACTTGGGCTTTTCCATTTTTATTCTAGGAGTCGCCACATCAGATCATTTGATTTGCAAGATCTGGTACAACCGTACAGATTTTTTTCTGCTGGATGCTCCTTCTGTCACAATTCTCTGATTTTCTAACCAGGCCTGAGACCAGCACTGCATGTAGTGGCTGGTTTGTATGAAGTGTCGCGTTAATGACCTTGACCCAGCAGTAGCGAGGCTTCAACTTCCAACTCTCAGCCACCCAGAGCTTCAGCCACCTGAGAAACCACTGTTTCACAGAAATGGTACATTATATTTTAAGCAAGGTTTTTTTCCCTTTTAGTACAGTCTTCCAACAAAATTATTCTGTGCTTTTAATGGGCTTTCTCTAACGTTTGTTATCAGCCATTATCCATGACACTTTTATTAGACTGCAAATACAGGATTAAAATTCACATGTGAGTCTGGTCATCATTCACATGTATAGCTAAAATGAGTTTCCTGTAAAGACTGAAACAGTTAGAAGACTGGGGAGTGTCAAATAAACCGCACAGTACTCCCATATGTGAGTTTGCTTCATGACTGCAGGCTAGCTACATCAGCTTTAGTTGTCCCCTTGAGCTATATGATTCTAATCCTTTAATGACAAACCCAATCAGCTTCATGAGTAACTGCTCTCATGCTCCATGTGCCTCATATTCACATGGCCCCAGACCTTCCCTTCCGCAGCAAAACTCCCCATTATTATTCACTTCATCTAGAAGCCTGAAGTCAGAGCTTCTGTTCTGAGTCCACCACCACCACTCCCTAATGCTCCCTCCCACTCGGATGCAGAGGGAAAGATGTCGTAATTCAGCAGCTGCTCAGAGGGAAAGCAAAACTTCATCTGTGTTTGTGTGCACGGTACGTGGGAGACTGTGTGTACACTTTAACACAGGACCGATAATATTTTCCAAAGAAGATGATTCTGTTTTTCTTTTTGTGGTCCTTCTGGGTTTTGCTGAGCTAGCAGAATAAAAGGGGCATGCATTGTTGCTGCTGGCGTCGCGGGTCACCTTGGCTCAGAGACATAGCAAGAAAGCCGGGTGCTAGGGCAGTATGGGAAAGATGAGTCAGGGCAAGGAAAACCGCTCAGCCTGGAGAGACCGAAGCAGATATTTAGACTGAGAAGAAAATAATAGTCACAACATGGTCATAGCAAAGGAGGATATAGGCCTACAATACTAGGATACACAATAGTAAGGTGACACATGATAACAATTGAAAATATTTTTTCTTCCTAAATGAACAAATTCAGACCCGCTCATCTAATGCGAAAATTAACACTCAGGAAATGCATGAAAAACAAAAATGCTTTCATAGTTAAAAACAGTAATCACTTTTAGCAGAAAATTTGCTTTAACAATGCAATTTAAGTCCTTAAACATGACTGAGAAATCTGAAAGAAAAGAAGAATTGTGTCATTCTTTAATTCAATATTTAACCACTCGCCAAAGTTCTGCACCCCTGGAAAGAAACAGTACAGCATGAAAAATGCATGAAAAAAGAAAAATCAGAATAACTATAGAAAGCTGTACTGCAGTCATGCATTCCACAGTCATGGCATCAGTATAAGCGAAATAAAATGGCAATGTATTCAAACTTAAAAATCAACACCATTGGTGAAGCATCCACAATATGGTAACAGCATCAGGAGAGTGGATCTGCTTAGATGGCAGTAATCGTTCAGAGATGTAGTAAATACAGTACTTGTCTGAAAAGTTGTTTTTTAGGGATGAGTGATGTGGCAGAAACAGAGAGCTCATTAGACAAAGTTGTGGCCCGTGAATAGAGCCCATTCTGATTATAACGCTTTCCAGTGGGGATATGCTGAAGGGATGCAGAGCTTATCAGATCAGACTTCTAAGAAAGAAATGAGTTCCCATGACCATGTTCCTCCTGAGAGAACAAGTTATTTCTAGCTATTTTTCAATATGAAATGGTTGCGTTTTCTTGAGAAAAGCATCAAAATCATGAGACCTTACAAAATTCGGGGTAAACAGTTCAAATGGATCTTCAACAAAACATATCTTCATGTCTTAGTTGTGATGATGCCTTTATCGAATTAGAAAGCTCTTTCATTGGAAGATTCTCTCTCTCTCTCTCTCTAGTCAGTCATATTTCTTATAGCACTGTCTTGTATCATTGTCAGGGTCACCACTCTAAATTTTCTTTTTATCTTTTTTCCTTCAACTTTGTCTGGACCATCTGGTTCAAATGAGCAAGATGCTGTCAGAAGAGCCAATGATGAGGACAGTGAAAAAGCAGGACCAGATGTATCCTATTATATGGACATGGTTCCAGAAGAATTGGTTTTGCTCGTCGGCATGGTGTGTCTGTGATGCTGCAGCACAAACACCAGCTGCCGCACATTTCACAGGCCATTGGGCTCAGTGGTGTACTCCCACACTCCCATCATCCACCACTTCTATGATGGAGCAACCCTCTACACTGCAGGGGGATGACACACGACTCTGACAGTCTGCTTTAGGAAAAGGGAGAACTCAAAACTATTCAACAGCTGCAAATTATTCCTCTCATATCTACTGACCTTTAACATGAAACTGAAGCAGCTGATTACCTCTGTCTCTTCATTATGAGGGAAAACACTTTGATCCAGCTGGTAATGCACTGTAATGAAATGGTAACTGACTGGTTATGTGGGTGTTTGGTCTTTTAGTCACTCCGTGTGACAAACATGCATGTTTTTGTGATGCGCAAATGGCAGAGCACCCTCGCTGAGTCATGTGTTTAATTAAAAGACAATCTGGTATGCGTCAGAGAGAATCAATAATTACTCTCTTAGTTATTCAATGTAAACAATTTTATACTGGCATTACATGGCAGCATATTGCTTAACGATTTTGTAGCTGTACGTTGCATAAGCAGATGCTCCTATTATATACACTTGTGCATCTCCATTAACTAACTGCTGTGATCCACAGTTATACAGAGTGTGAGAGTTAGCTTACGGGAAGACAAGAATAGATGGGGCACAACATGGTACATAGTACACACCACTGTGCATTTCATTTCTCTTCTTCTTCTTTTGATAAATGCCCTGATCTCATGCATGCATCTCTTAGGGAGCGGCGTAATGTAGTGGAAAAACCTCCTCAGTGAAGATGCACACTTTCCCATGCATTTCTGTTCAGTGTAAGATGGCAGATGGATTGATGGATAAAGAAATGCTGCCTGATGGCTTGAGGAGATTGAGCTCTTGGCCCACATGTTCTCTTCAATTTATCAGCTTAAGGACAACTACAAAAGGCATACAGAAGCAAAGATCTTCGGTATGTTATTGGCACCTGTGGGGCTGCTGAGAATGAGGACCAAGGATGGAATAAGTGATAACAGAGGGGATGAGAGTTTCTATGACTCAATTGAAGATGTAGCCAGGAGAGAGCATCAGATACATAGACAGCAAGATGGTTAAGAGAGGAGTGTTGAAGATTAGGTGTGAAGATGAAGTAGCCAATTATCAACACAAAGTGGCTACAGAGATGGTAAATGAGTCAATGTGCATTCAAAACAGGTCATAAAGATCTGACAAATGCTGGGAGTTTTTATATGATTTTGTTTAAACTAAAAACTAATGAGTTTTCCTGTGAGAGAGATAAAGAAAGTTTTATTTCTTACCAGATGTGCATGGCTGTCAGAATGGAGAGTAGTGCCCAGTGTAACATTAAAGGCCAAACATGAGCTCATTTCTAGAACAAGACCAGAGAAATAGAGAGAGAGAGAGAGAGAGGGGCTTTGGCCCTGGACGACTCACAGGAAAGAACGTGATAGAACTTGATCACTAACAGGTGGCTAATGTTGATTGATTCCTTTGAGAAAAAACAGAATCATTACAACTCTTCCAACTCCATGACCCCATAAAACTCCTTTGTTGTGATGTTCAAAATGGTTGGACACAGTTTAATTTCAAGTTCCAAGATAAACTATTTTTTGTTTTGTGTAAAACCAAAGATGGATGGAACTCAAACATTGTTTTAATTTAAATCCTTAAAGTTGTTTTATGGTGTCGTCAAATACGTTAATCTTAGTCAACAGTTTAAGGATGTTGTGTAGTTTCCACGTCTTGTTGGAAAGCAAATATTTATACAATAAATTGGTAGGAAATATGGAGATTTGGATATAAGGGTGGGGAGGCCAGAGGGTTGATGGCTCATTGCTCCAGGGATCCATGGTCCTGAACTCCAGTTGTCCTCTTTGTGTTCCCCTCATGACAATGTAGTGATGCCTCCATGTACTCCAAGTTTTCTCACAATTCTCAGAAATGTGTCGATAAGTTGTCTGTGGGTGTGAACATGTGTATGTGTGTGCGAGCCCTGAGACAGACTCCCATAGGGGTCATTCCTGCCTAGTGCTCAGTTTTCCCATCAGAGACTCCAGATTCACAACAACACTGATCATGTAAACCACTTATTTAGATGAATAGTGGATATGATTCTGGACAGTTAGTTAGCAGAGTCGGTAGGTGTGTACATCCTGTGATCAGTTTGACCTCCTTCTCTTAACTATCTGAACATGAGTGCTGGGATGAGAGGCCCAGAGAAGAGCAACAGGAAAGGAAGAATGGACTCTAATAAAGACTTGTTAAAAGATGTCAAATTAAATTAAGCTGATTTTAAAGAAAAGTTATATTAAAGAAAAGTAATAACTGGCAACCTAAATCTCCACTTCAGCATCAAACAATATCTCTTTCATTTTCTCCTGGCATATTTCAAAATATTCTTTTCATTAAACAGCATGTTTGCAATAAGGAACAATTTGTACCTGGTTGCCATAGGGGCCGCATCGCACTAGGACTCTGTTCAGGCAAAAAAAAAAAATCTAAAATAAGTCACACATAGTGAACTCTGTATGGAGTATTTAAAGGGTCTGAATTACACCTTTTTAATGTCATGACCTCAGGCTTATTACATCATGAATAATTAGTATCCAGACCATTAGTTCAAATATCATTTTTGGAGGTCTGGGTGTGATAAAGTGATTGAAAAAAAAATAGAGATGGGTCTGCAATGGCAGGATAACTAATTCAGTGTCAAAAGCTCAGGGTAGGAGGGCATATAAATGACCCCATTTTCCACATGTATGAAGAGGATAATACTAAGGGATGACAATGAGGTCCATGAAATGCTTTTTTGCAAAACGTGTTCTGGTCAGGTGGTATATCATTAAGTATGTGTGTGTGCCCTGCGATGGATTGGCACCTTGTCCAGGGTGTACCCTAAGCCTCCTGGGATAGGCTCCAGGTCCCTGTGACCCTGAATATAGGATAAAGTGGTATAGAAGATGAGTGAGTGAGTGAGTGTTCTGGTCCCATTAGTCTTATACTTGTCAGCTCTTTTAAGTATCAGCTCATCTGGAATGACTACTGGTTAAAAAAAACATACACTAGAGCTGAAGGCAGAAAAGACCTGACCAGTATGTCAAAAAAAATCTGAGAGAAATATTTAAGCTGGGGTCAGAGTCTGCCCTTCTCCATCACTAACTCTCAGATGAAAAGATTCACTTGTCCAGAAGCAGCAACATACCCAGTGGTGGTTCGTATAAGCTTTGTGGCAATGTGTTTGATTCATTTTACAGGTTTATATCCAAATCATATCACAGAGTAAAGATATTGTACATACAGTGCGTCCGGAAAGTGTTCACAGCACATCACTTTTTCCACATTTTGTTATGTCACAGCCTTATTCTAAAATGGATTAAATTCTTTTTTTTCTTCTCAGAATTCACATTGGTGGATTGGTGCAGAGATGGTTGTTGATGGTGGATTGGAGAGTGGAAGGTTCTCCTCTCTCCACAGAGTGACCATCGGGTTCTTGGTCACCTCCCTGACTAAGGCCCTTCTCCCCCGATCGCTCAGTTTAGATGGCCGG
>JAOVVA010000048.1:20455358-20470770 GCA_028565275.1 Leiocassis micropogon
TTTAATTTTCATATTTATTTCCTATTCCTATTCATATTCTTTTATTCTTAGGTCACGAGCAGTTGTCTAAGCATTTCCCTGCATATCGTACTGTGTATGAAAGTGTATGTGACAAATAAAATTTGAATTTGAATTTTATTGCACTCATGCTCCTGACTGTATTTAAACTTACTTGGGTGAATTCTAACTAATGTCAACCACTTTAATCAACTTCAAATCACATCATTCACATGGATAACTGAACTTTTATATATGAAATATAATGTCAAGTTTAAATAGCCACCAGCCCCCCTTACCCACAGCAACTATAGAAGTGCTCATTCTAGCTCACAAGGAGACAGAGGACTAAAAATTTTATGTTATTGGTATTAGTTAAATAATATAATAAATAATGAATGCAAGCCAACACTAACCCATAAATCAAGACAAGTAGAACTAAGCACTGAATCCTTTGTTCTGCATATAGCAATAAACCATGATTTTAAAAAAATGCATCTTCTAAAGGAATATTTAGTGGTCGGTTCTTCTTCTTCTCCTTCGTCTTCTTATTATTAAATGCACAGTTAGCACTGTTGCCTCGCACTTCCAGAGACAAGGGTTTGATTCCCACCTTTTGGTCTGTGTGTGGATCTCACATGTTTTCCCCATGCTTGGTGTCTTTCTGCTGGGTAGTCCAGCTTCCTCCCACAGTTTAAAGATATGCAGAGTAGGCTAATTAGCATTTTCAAATTTCCCATAGTGTGTGAGTAAGTGCATGATTGTGTAACCTGGTATTGGCACCCTGTCCAGAGTGTACCACGCCTATGCCCGGAGTCACAAGGGACAAGCTTCCTGGACAGGATAAGTGGTACAGAGAATGAGTACAAAATAACTACTGCTTCTGTTTATTCAGGTTTTACCTTGATTAATTTTTTGGAAAGGTGACACAGTGATGGTGTGGTTAGCACTGTCACCTTGCATCTCCAGGGTTCCGGGTTTGATTCCGGGCCAGGTTCAATTCCTGTCTCTGTGTGCATGGAGTTTGCATGTTCTCCCTGTGCTTGGCGTGTCTCCTTCCAAAGACCTGCAGATTAGGCTAACTGGTGTTCCCAAATTGCCTGGAGTGTATGTGTGTGTCCTTGCGATAGCAATATGTAGGTGGTATTATTTGCAAATCATCTGTGCTGATTGACATTTATCATTATACTGTACATGCACACTTAGGGGGGAAAAAATTAGGTTTCTGAAATGTTTTGTTCAGCTTGATTTACACAAATATTTATGCACAAATTGTTACTAAAAGATATCTAATGGGTAAATTTAACCCATTATACAACTTCCTAAACCACTATAGTTAACTGATTTATATTCTCTCTATGCTTTATTTTTGCTTGGAGCATCCTTTATCTAAGCTTCATTCACTACTGCTGAGGATGTCCTCAGAAGTATAGCCTAAAGATTGCTGACCTGCTGTGGATGGCACCACATCATTCTCCATAGATAGCTTTGGATGGTCTCACTTGGATAGCCTGAAGGTTACACTTACTGAAATCAGTCTTTGCTTTAGTCGCATTCATTCTTCAGTAAGATAACTCTACTTGGGTACTACAGGCTTAAAGATAAAAGCTCTAATAAAATCAATACCCTGATGTAGGCAAATTAGACAAACAGTAACAAATCTGTGATCCTGAAAGAATTAAGGGATTTTCCTAGGGAAATAGAACAATTCCTGCAGTGATGTTTACTACTTAGTGCTTAAATTATGCCCAGTGTTATCTGTTGGGTAAAGTTGTAGCTTGTTAAATTATGCTAATATTAGCTTGCTAATGATCTCTTCCCATGTTAGCTGCTAAATAAGGATTCAGCTATTTCAGTAGAAATGGGGAAAACCTAATTGTACACTGACCTAATGTCAGTTCATATCATTTATTTTAAATCCACTCAACTCTACTGCATGTATCATTAGATCATTTCAAGAGGGTGAGACCTGCAGATGAGTGGTTTGATAAATGCTAAGTTTGACCACATTGAAAACCTCTTCTTTACATTGGCAAAGTATCTTCTTTTTCTTGGAATCTTGGATGCTTTCCACTTTTTTCCACGCCTAAAATCTATATTCCTGGATAAGATCTATATATGGATTTTTGAGAGTCTTATAATTAACTAACATATTTACAAAATTATTAATTAAGATATTAAAAGCATTTTAGTTAATGTGTATATAATTTGAATATTAGAAATTCATATTCAAAAAGCACTGTAAGGAATAAGCATTTATTATTATTAGTAGTAGTAGTAGTGGTAGTAGTAGTAGTAGTAGTAGTAGTGTTTTTGTTGTTTAAATTTTATATGGTAGTGCAATAAGTATAAGAATAATTATAATTATTATAATAGTCTTTCTGATTTTTATAAATAAATAAATTATTAAAAATAAATAAATTATTATTACAAACACAATATGCAGATTCCACTTAATATACAGTCCAGTACATTGTTTAAAATATTATTTAAAAGATTTATTTTACATGAAATTATATAGTTCTATCTTCTTTGACCTTATTCAATCCCTCATGGCTCCATATCTCAAAATAGCAATAGTGGTGAGGGAATGCATGGCATTGACTAGCAGACTGGCCATATATACAATACAACACTCCATTGATATTTTCTTGAGTTTGACAAACATACAAATGTACATAGAGGCTATTAAAAAAGATTTTATTAAACTTGCTTTGCTTTCTTTTTTGTTTGTGTAATTTCTTCGACAGAGCTGCTCTGCCTAGCTGGTGAAAACTCAATCATTTCCTCCTTTTTTCATTGCCAGCCACTGACGGATTAACTCCCTTAACAATTGCTAGTGTGTGTGGAATTCTGATTTGAAGGACTTATTTAATTTCAGCATTGTGATCTTGGTATTTGTTTCTCACACCTAAAGCGCCTCAGATTTAGTGGGACAAATATCCCAAAGTCTAAATCAACTGATTTCTGCTAAACTCATATCAATCGCATC
Source organism: Leiocassis micropogon (assembly GCA_028565275.1). Lineage (NCBI taxonomy): Eukaryota > Metazoa > Chordata > Actinopteri > Siluriformes > Bagridae > Leiocassis > Leiocassis micropogon. The sequence continues at coordinate 20,458,348 of JAOVVA010000048.1, forward strand.
TCTTTAAAGTGCTCTCAGTAAATGCAGTGAAGCACTCAGTCTGTGTCTGGAAATAGTGTCCACACTGTAACAGAATGGGAAGTGGCTGTATTTGTTTGGGATTGACTTGAAGTGCATATGGTTCCACTTTGCTGTAGTGCCAAAGGCCTAGGGGCCAGTCCCTCTCTCTGCTTTCCCTTCTCTCTCTGTTTCTGCTTTGTATTTAGAATCACATTTAATAAGGTCCAAGCTTGCATAACCTTATATATACACCGAACCGCCTGTCCAAAAAGAGTAACAAGATTTTATTCAATCACCTATAGATTTGGTTACAGCACTCGATGTGGTGGCCAGTTCATGTGTGAAAATGCTTTCTCATGCTTCCAGAACCACTCTTTCACAATTTGAGTCCTGAAATATGTCTGTGCCATGAGGAAAGGAAAAACTCCATAGATGTGATAACCAGGTCATTCGGTACATTCAGGTCATCAGATGGCTTAATTTTATTTCCATATAATGTTGCTGAGCCTATACCTGACCATCTGAAGCAAACAAATCAAAACACTGCCTCCAGATGCTTGTTGTGTGAACAATATGAATGATGGGTGCATCAATTCATGCACTTCCCTTCTTACCCTGACACGTTTCAAGGGAATAGAGTCGATCTTGATTTATCAGACCCCATGATCTCTTTTCATTGCTTCAAAGTCCAATCTTTATGCTTTTTAGCAAATTGCAGCCTTTTTTCCTGATTCATAGTTTTCCTATGGACACACAGCTGTTGAAATCACAATTCTATGAGTTCTCATCACAAATGCATACATCTCTAAATGGAGGAGGGCGATCCGGACCTGGACCGGATGAAAGTTTAATCTAAACCCTGATGCTCTTCTGATGAGTGAGAATATTTAATATTCCAGTAATCAAATATTTTTTTTCCTCGAGGTGAGAGTGTAGCTATATGTGTAACTCAACAGAGGCATGAACTCAACGTATGTATTTGTGTCATATGTTCAGAAAGTAAAGTGCCATTATGAGACAAAACAGGGGATGTTTGAGCAAATATAACTGCAGAATCCTGTGGGGAGGGCATGAAAAATACCAGAACTGAGAGTCCAGTTTGTCACTAAAGAGTTCGTCACTAAAGATTGTTATTTATATTACATATCTTATATTTAAATATACAAGGCCATCAAAGTTCAATCTGTCCCCATGTTTAACATAGTTACTGAAAATGAACTGAAAAAGGGAATTTTAAATTGATTATTTTTTGGACTTACTGCATACTGCATACATGGACACCTGAGTCCTAACATGAACATGAAATTCGGACCTTGGCTGGAAGAAAATTTGATAGATAAGACCTTATTAAATTTTAAAGTTCCCCTGACATAGTGTATGTATGGAAATAATCTTACTTTCACTATTAAACATGGCTATGGATTTTACTGTTTTCTTCTACCATGCAAGTTCACCAAGCGTTAAGCGATCACTATTCATGATTGTTTCTAACCACGTTTCTTCCACAAAGTTCACGGTTGTTGCGCTATCCTTTCAGCTTTTGATAATGTGTTGAAGGGTTCTTAAACCAGAAAACCAGGCTTGCCCAATTAGGAAATTAGGAATTTTGTATCACAGTATATACATTTTTAGGCATTATACACACACAGTGTATACAGTACTCTATGTGTGTACTGTATATACACTGTATGTCTATTGTCTATGAATGCATCATTGTCCCAAAATGATAGACTTTAAATTTCCTAATTTCTAATTGGACAAGCCTGGTTTTCTGGATCTCTTCATTTAGCACAAAAATCTGTAGAGAAAAATAAACATTACATGCTATTCCTCTCATCAATTACCATTGTAAATAAAAATCCTCTGCTTGGCGAACACAGAAAAGCACAGGCAAACCTAATTTGTGACAGGGGAAACTTAGAATAGCTTTGTAGTTAAGAAAATAAATAAGCTCTTAAACAATATTAATGTATAAAGGCTGACAACCTTTCAGTTCCCATGAATATAGCACAAACATAACTTCTGCCAAATTTAATGACTCATTTCCACAAGCTAGGCTCTAAATTTACAAATGCCATGTTAGAACTAGATCACTTATGTGTGTGTACCTTGGATGCAGACAGAAGCACTTTGCCATTTGCTAGATTTCTCTCACTTTCATCATGCTCTGCAAGTGCATTTCTAAAGAGGCTGAATTGCTAAAAAGTGCACTTTCAGTGCAACAAGCTAATGCAAGTACTGGACCATCAAATAATCATGCTGAATGAAACTGCATGGAAAGGAAAAGGATACTACAATATATAGCAGTTGGACTAAAGCATAAATTATACCAGGCCTGTCTATGTCGATGTCAGAGGAGGAACATTGACCACGTACCATACTTTCATTGCTGCTTGAAAACTTTATTTCTATCATGGAATTCTATATGTGACAGCACAGGATAATATACAGTGGCTAATTAGACTAAGACATGGTGAAGATACTGTCTACATACTGTATATTGAAAGCACTTAAAATTGGGAGCAGACCCATGACCTTAGCATGACCCACTCCTCCTGTCACACATACTTTGGTCTGTGTGGGAGAGCTTTGAAGTTAGCAAGTGTGAGATGAGATCACTTGAGATCTGCTCTCTTTGAGAAATCTGAGCATTATCGAGCACAGTGTTCACAACACAGACAGCTTTGTCACATGTGTCATCCTTTATTATAGTCAAAAGCTGATGTAAATGTACAGCATATGGGCCAAGTTGTATTTAAGGACCTGGAAGCAATATCTTTAAGTACTGTATCTTCACAATTTATCATTATGCACTTCATTTAGATGTGAATTTAAAAAAAGTATGATTAAATTAAATGGCATAACTGGTATTTACAACAGAATAACAATAAATGTATAATATGGATGAAGTAATATCTGTTGCATTCTACATAATAAATAATTTGGATAAAAAGGCACATGTTATAAATAGAATGAGTCAGCATTCTAGCCATCTAAACTGATAATCTATGAGCTAATAGGGAGAAAAGTAGTTTAATTCCCAGTAAGCGAGCCATGAACACATATTTTCTGTCTGTACTGTGAATTAATGTGAGGTACTTGACACTGTGTGTGTTCGTGTGTCACTGGGTAGAGGGGGGTTATGTACCAAGAAAGTATGATGGATGGTGTTCTGATTACAGAGGTTGGCAGTCATTAGCAGGCAAGGCAGACACCATGCCATGGTAATTGTACTATTTATTACCATTTCCGCTCATATATCAGGCACAGAGAAAACAATGGTACGTGTCAGTGGGTGCATGTGTGTGACGTCTGACCACTCTATGTGTCTGCACAGAGCCATCAGCTAACATCCATTCTGAGTTCATCATGGCTCTAACAAACAAATCCAAATGCTAAAATAACCACTGCATCTGTTGCTCGGATGCATAATTTATTATTGCGCATGTGGCCATTAGTCAAATGTCGACACGTAAACAGTAGACCAAAACAGCCAAGTTTCCCATAAAAACATTCTAAGAGTAAGGCTGACCCCTTAATATACTCAAGAATCAAATATTTATTTAATAAGAAAAAAAGACATTGGCATACTTTGTGAACCAGGAAGAGTTTAATCAAAACAGCATACGAGAACAGACGTGCTTTCTTCAGGTTTCATGTCAGCTTAATGAGGCTAGAATGTAGATTAATGAGGCTGCAAAGTAGAGCAGGCCCTCGTGTCCACTGCAGAGGGCATGCTAAGTTCATTCTTTATTTAAAGGCTCATCATCTATTTCCTCCCTCATATCCTGAGATGATAATGCCATTGCTCCTCATGACACCTCTCTGTCCTCAGCACATGCTCATATTGCTTCCTGCGAACACAGGAAATGACCTTTCCCTCACCTTACTCGCGCACACAAATATTGTGCATCTCCAAGTCATGAGGAATATTTCATGGTAATGCTCTGTTAGCATATCACTATATCTCATGCACAGGAAAAAAAAATTATTGAATTTCAACTAATGGTGAACTCTGTAATAGTTTTCTTATGTTCACTGGAACTTTCTTGAAGAAAACCAGAGACAGACACTTACTGTACAAACAAAAACAACCAGACATACCACTAGTACATTGCAGTTAAATATTTGATTAAAAAGCACTATGGGACACCATACACTGTAAAAACTCCATCTAGATAAATGCTAAATAAAATACAGTAATATTGCATTGTTGGCCCAACTTCTTACAGTGGTCTTTGTTGAGACAACAGGTAACATTGTGTTCTTAAAAACTTTGAAGACACAGACTGAATAAACATAAAAAAATTTTTTACCTTTGCTGAGATGCAATCCCCCCGCCAGACTGATGCTATCAAACTGCAAACTCTTTATTCTGGGTAAGTATGTATTCATTCATTTAAATCAAATATGTTTCAGTTATCCTACAGGTTATTTTAAACAGTTAGTGTTAAATACGTGAGGCTAGTGTTTCCACTTATCGTTATACTGAGGCACCCAGACATTACTGAGGTGAGTTTAGTTAACATAAGGCTCCATGTTAGGGAGCACAGCTTTCTTAGCTATGTCTATCTTTTTTCCCCACTTTGACCTGACTTTTGCCTAGCAACAGTTTCCTGCTCCACCACAGCACACAAGACCATGTGACCGCTTGACTGACAATAGTTTGCGAACAGTTAAGGAGTAATGGCACTTCAGTACTTTTCAGGCAGTTTTTGTATCCCTTAACTTACCACTAATACACTAGTCACTAATACACATCTACAAGTGTTACAGTATATCTGTTAACTTATTTGTATGAAAACTGAATTGAGTAAATACTTGGTTGATTTTAAATATCACACCAAACATGTAGTTACTCCTGAGAATGTCAAAGTAAAACCTTTGAAAAAATCAAACCCTTTTGAATACAAACCCTTTTGTAGCTTTAACCCATCAATAAAATTCCAAAACATGGTTGGTGGTATGCAACCATCTCTGGTGGTTTACAGCCTTATCTCGTATCTTTAATTTTTATCATAACTAGATATTCTGTGAAATCAATTTATCTTTAAAAAGAGTTTAAAAAGAGTCTTAAAAAGAGTTTTATTTTTTTCTTTGTCAAACAAAGCAATCTGTGTTGGTGACTAAAAAAAGTTTTCTGAACTAAACTTTTAAATTCACACCTTAGATGTTGTGTGATGGAAATACTTTCTGCAAAGATGAGTGTGTCTTTATGAACTTAGTTAGCTTCCTACTGATTTGACCCAGATTTATAAAGAGCAGTACGTATTTGGGTTGAGTAAGAGCACATGAATTCTGACTGGTTCTGTCACGGTACAGTAAGTGGGTTAAAAACAGCATTATATTTCTGCCCAAATGTCACAGAAGTACTCTGGTGCAAGTTGACTGAGAATAATTGGATCAAGTTTAAAAGGCTTTTGAAAAAGCGAGAAGAAGAAGCAGGGAAGTCATTTTTACGATGATGCAGAATGCAGTTTCTAAGACTTTTTCTATGAAGGGAGAAATGCTACGCTTGAATATGAAAGAAAGATCAAAACAAAGAAATTTCTTCTGCTGACATTTTGCTAAACCTGGAGGCAGTGGAGATTTAGAGTATTATCTCTACTAAATACATCAAACTAAACTCTGACAACACTGATGCTATAGAATATTTTCAGCGCATTCCAGGCACTGACACGATTGGCAGCCCATTGCAGAGCCAGTGCTAAGCTAAAGGTTAAGCTACAAGCTAAGCGGTGGTAATACAAGCCCTCTATTCCATAATTCATAAAGGGAAACATGAATTTGCTAGCTAATAAGACTGATGAGATAGCGGCCCAGGTCAGGGGATATACGGGGAGTGCAGAGTGATGGGTTTTACAAAGACCTGTCTAACCAGCAAGACACCAGACGCCAGCATGGACATTGCTGGTTTCACTGCTGTAAGGGCGGACAGGGAAGAGCAGCAAGAGGGTGGAAAACTTGCTCTGTATATTAATATTTGATTATGTAACCCTGAACATATTACTGTTAAGGAAGTTATCTGCTGTTGGGACATAGAGCTGATTGGAGTGTGCTGTTGGAGCCCCATAATGATGACATTGAGAAGAACAGACTGCATACAGAATACCTCAACTTCTGTATGGGCATCATTGTGCCTGTTTGAACCATACGCTGCTTCCCAAACAACAAGCCTTGGATTACAATGAAGTTAAGCTTCGACTGAACTTGAAGGCTTTAAAAGGCAAGAGCCTTCCATTCTATCGTTGCATAATTACATTTAGCAGAGAATATTTTTCTTACTTTTGTACAGCCTTTACTGTACGTATATACTTTTCTGGAAGCATTTTCTTTTTTTGTTCCACAGAACGCGTGGTTAAGACGCAGTCCAGCATACTCACCATTTCTCGCTGCCTTTTTCTATGGCTTTTCGGAGGAACTGGAGCACCCAATCCATCACCACTTGTTCTGCCACCTCAAATGATGTGACAGACTCTGACGGGAGCCACCTGACTCCAATCTGACTGAGCCGGTCCACCTGTCATAAGCCTACTTGTGAAACTCAAGTGCAGCTTGCGTTTTGGAAAGCCCGCAGCGGACCAGGATCTCAGTTGTCATTGTCCGGCATTAATTTAGTGAGCAGTTGCTGTGCATTATGGTGTAGGTCAGAGAGAGGCACCTCATGTGCCGGTTTGTGGTAGGGGCAAGAGAGCTCTGGTGCTGTAGTCTGCAAGTCTTGTAAGAGCTGTTCGAAAAGCGCTTGCTGTTAAATGCTTGTTTCCAACAGGTGTCACAAGTATTCCTCGAGGGAATTCCACCGTTGTGGGCCCCAGTTCAGTTCCGTGTGCCTGCATTCTCCACCAGTGTAACGGGTCTGACATGTGAAAGAAACACACAGGAACCAGATGTGTAAACAGTGTGGCGTTGAAGGCATTGAAAAGAGTACCGCATGTTCACGGGTCGATGCTCAGGTGGTGCCATGTCGGTGCCGTGTCGGACTGAGGAGTAGGTGAGACAAGAGGCACTAAGCAGGTGGCACAACGCAGGCAGATACAGCAGAGCGTGTGCGAGAGCTGGATGACAGCAACTTTCTTCCTCGCAAATGCGACTCAGAGATTCAAGCCTGGGAAATGGGAGATAAGTGTGAGTACATACACAGGTATGTATATACTTGTGCCATCACCTCCTGGGTGCACCAGAAAGACAGTTTGCACAGTGCACATGCATTTAAAGGGGACATACCAATACCATCATGATATGAGTTTCAAATAGGGCGAATTTTATGTCAAGACTATCAAAAAGCCCTGGATTTTGGGAAAAAAAGCATCACTCAATGTGATATCACTTGATGTGATGTTACTCAATATGATGTTACTCAGGAAGTTATTCGGGCGTTCTAATGGCAGCTGATTCCAACCTATGTGCTGATTCTCATGATTTTTTGACTATGTTAAGACCCCAATAAAGTCCTGGGTGCTATAAAAAAAATATATAGCCACAATAAGCGGGCCCAAGCACCTGCATCATTGCCACCCGAGTGCACCACGCAACCTCTGTGCTTTTTAAGTTTTTTTTTTTCTGGAGATTTTGCTGCATAGCTCATACACACTTAGACCCCATTAACCTGATGTCAGTGCTTGGAACCAAAAAATCCTTAGAAGAACAAGAGGGCCCAGTCACTGTAAACTGTGAATTCTAAAAATATGAAAATTAAAAAGTAAAAAAGTATTTTAAAAAAATATGGAGTGTGAGCATGACAGTATGCTGCAAGTCAGGAAGCTTAGTGTGGATGATGCGTCACACCACTCTCTGTAGAACTTCTCCTGAACTAATGATTTTTGCCTTTTCTAATAACAGTACCCAATTTATAGTAGAAATAAGGCATTTGATAATGAATTCAGTTAAAACACAGGATATTTAAAAATTGTAGATACGTATATTTGAATCTTTACTTCAGCAGCTTAATTGTACTAAATGTTACCCAAATGCTAGCTATAAAAAAATAATAATAACATATAGTTGCAAGCAATGATGAGTAGGGCCAAGCACCCTGCGCCATCGCTACCCATGCACACCAGAAAGACAATGTGATGTCACTGAATGTGATGTCACTCAATATGATGTCCCACAGAAAGTTATTAACCACTTTTTGGAATAAGTTTAAGGCATCGTCACAGCTGACTTGTTTGAGATATCAAAAATCCCTCTACAATTTTGCACCCTCAGTGTCTTTGGATTACATAGGCCCGGGTTGGTGGCGATCGTATAAATCCCCTTGGAGAAGTACATCAAATTCCATCGGGTGCATTTTGGAAAACGACACAAAGTAACTGACTTCCTGTTGAGTAGAGCCCATGACATGCAATGTGAAAGTTGTTCAGCTCAATGAGCTCTAATTGTGTACTGGGTTTTGCACGTGCAATTGTATTGCTGCATAATTCACATTCATAAAGTGTATTGCTGCATAATTCACAAGAGCTCACGAGAGCTATGAGAGCTATGAAGCAAAATCTCCTGTGAGGGCCTCAAGCCACACCCGGGGCCCAGACTCTCAGGCATCCTAACTGCCACTGCCAAAGCCTGCCACTTTTCATGAGTTTTTAAGCATGTTAAGACCCCCAAATATGTGGGAAAAAATCCTTAGGAAAACAATAGGGCCCTTCACACACTATAGCGACATACAGTAGGGCTGATGTCATAGTGCTTGGGCTCTAAAAATCAAGCATATTGAATGAAATGTAATAGGATGCTATATACAGAGACAAACTCTTTTCCACCCTTTTCCACATTTGACCTGGCAGCTTATTTGAGCTTTTTGTTATCTAAGCATTGGATAATGAAAATGAAATTACCTACTTTTTTGTCTGCTTGTGTTCTTTAAAACTTCATTAACAGTTAGGCCATGAAAACAGTGTGATGTAATAGTAACAGTGTTGGTGCTGCCCCCAGTGGATTTTTTACACTACTAAATTCTAAGTAGCAAATAGAAACCTGTGCACTTTTATGTTCTTGCAGTGGTGCACTGGAAATACTTCAGTAGTTGTAATTCATTAATAAAATTTAAGCATTATTTTGTAATATTTATTCTTGAGTGCTATTAAGTGCTAGTGAAACTGAATAAATGCATTCTGAATTAAACTCCCAAAATTAAAACGTACCTTTTATTAAACACATTTTTATTTAGACCTACGAATTAATCATTATAAATATCTCATTCACAGACACACACCTTATATGAGTCAAATTATCTTGTTTTAGCTTCCAGCCATTTAATTTTAGTATCCAATTATTTAACTTATTAATTGGACATAGATGTTAGCACTGTGGTCTTGCACCTCCAAGGTGCAATTATTGCCTTAGGTCTGTGTGTGTGGAGTTTGCAATTAGTGATTCCAAAGTGCTCAGAGTGTGTAAGTTGTGTGTGCCTGTGCCCTGTGATGGACCATCTGTCTAACATGAGGACATTACAAGTAGCAGTGGATCCTTTAGGCTGTGGGTTGTGGGGTGGGCCTCCATGGATCGGACTTTTTTGTTCGGTACATTCCATGGGTTCTCCAGATCTTACATTGAGGTCTGGAGAATTTGGAGACTGGGTCAACAGCATTAAACTCTTTGCCTGCTAAGCCCTAAATTAGGCCAGCAGTGATGCAGTCTGTGTTCTGATGACTTTCTTTCATGGCCAGCATTGACTTTTTTTCAGCAATTTGGGCTAAATTTTTTGTGGTATCCAACCAGACGGTCTAGCTTTTGCTCCCCACAGATAAAGATGACCTTTGGATGCCCATGATGCTGTCACTAGTTTACTGGTAAATAATTAATAATCAGTGTCATTCAGTTCACCTAATGGTGGCATTAGTGTTGTGTATATTGACAGCAAAGTACGAATAAGATCATTTGGCAAAATGTATTTAGTGTCTTATAATAAATGTATAATGTGCTATTTTCATTGACTTCTTTGATGATATGATTGATTTGAACTGATTAATTTGCTGTTCAAGCTAAACATCTTGTTTAATTTTTATACATTTAGTAATTTTAGTTTTACACCTATTTTAATGTACCCGATGTACTGAGGCTTATGTGTTGAACTCTTCTATACTATAAATGTGAAAGACAATATAATAGCTGGATTAGGTAATAATAGTAGCACATCTTTAGGAGTACATAAATCGTCTTTAAAACAATTATGAAACTTTGGATTGTTTCACACTATTGTCACGAACTAACCTGAGTAGACCAGAAGACGTAGCTTTAGCGGTTAGCCCTTTGTTGCGTGGATGGTAAACCCAAATGCGGAGTAACACGAGTAGGCAGGATAACCATGCGATTTGTTTTAAAGACTCTCTCGAATAGGGAGCAAGGGATAAACACAATTTAACCCGCGCCCTATGAACACACACTCAATCTGAAAGCAAACCCAAGAAAGTGAGTACTCACGAATCGGCGAAAAGATCCGAAGCGACATGGGCGAACTCAATGACTGAGCGATGTGCTACGCCATCTTGTCTCCTTTTATGCTTCCTGGTTCACGACCGAATTACTTCCGGGTCCTAGTGCCGGTCGCAGACCGAGTGTGCATGACAGTACTCCCCTGTCCAGGACCGGCTCCAGTGTAGGCGGGACCGCCGTCAATGATTTGGGGGGAGGAGCAGGGGGGTGGGTGGAACCATAGGTGAAGTGATGAAGGGTTTTAGTTGGGATGTGTGGAATACTGGCGGGATCCGGAGCGCCGCAGGCAGCTAGAGCCGGTAGGTGACAGGGTTAATCCATAGAGTGATGCGGTATGGGATTCGGTGTGAAGATGCAGGTTTTTTGTTGATAGCCATACCTTGTCACCTACTTTGTACAACCGTCCCGGAGGGTGTCGACGGCGATGCTGGGCGACGTAGCTGGTGTTTGTGGATGGCGAGTGTGGCTTGATTCCATAGAAGTCGACACCTACAGACCAACTGTTGGGCCGATGGTACGTCAACCTCCGGTTCTAGATGGTCGAACATCGGAGGTTGGAAACCATGGCACACCTCAAATGGGCTTAGGTTGGTAGCAGAGGAGACGTTGAGGTTATGAGACAGCTCTGCCCATGTGAGGTAGTGGGCCCAGCAGCGCTGGTGATCAGAAACAAAACACCTCAGGTAGCGCTCCAGTTGTTGGTTGGTCCATTCCGTCTGACCATTAGTCTGGGGGTGGTAACCGGAGGACAGACTAGTGGTGGAATTGATCAGACGGCAGAAGGCCTTCTAGAACCGGGCGGTGAACTGGGGCCCCCTGTCCGAGACGATGTCTTTTGGGAACCCATGCAAGCGGACTACGTGTTCCAATATCAGCTCGGCAGTGTTTTTAGCAGATGGGAGTCCGGTGAGGGCCACCAGGTGTACTGCTTTGGAGAACCGGTCGACAATGGTGAGGATGGTGTTTTTTCCTTCAGAAACCGGCAGGCCTGTGATGAAATGCAGGGCGATGTACGTCCAGGCCCGTCGAGGAACAGGAAGTAGTTGAAGCTCTCTGGGGGTGGGTCGGTTTACATCCTTGGCCCTGGCGCACACCGGGCACGCCTGAACGAACTCCTCGATGTCCTTTTTCATGGAGGGCCACCAGAACGCCCGTTTTACAAACAGAATGGGTGAGGAGTGGCCCCACTGGAGGACCTCCGATCTTAAGTGCTGGGGCACGTAGAGTCATCCAGGCGGCACGCCTGCCGGCCCGGCCTCCTCAGCCTGTGCCTGGTGAACCCTCGTCTCTAAGTCCCAGCGGAGGGGTGTGATGGTTCGTGATGATGGGATGACAGGCACGGGGTCCGCCCGGGGGATGTTTTCCTCATGTTGTCGGGAAAGGGCATCGGCCTTGGCGTTTTTGAACCCCGGGCGGTATGACAGGTGGAAGTTAAACTGTTCGAAAAATAATGCCCACCGTGCCTGTCGTGGATTGAGTTGCTTGAGGTTTCTGATGGTTATGAGGTTCTGTTGAGCCAGTGACGCCATTCCTCCAAAGCCCACTTTATGACCAACAGCTCGCGGTTCCCTACCCCGTATCGCTGCTGAGTGGGGTCAAATTTCTTGGAGAAGAAACTATAGGAGTGTGGCTTCTGGTCTGGGCCTCGCCGGCGCCCACATCCGACACGTCCACCTCCACAACGAACGGTTTGTTGGCATCTGGATGGAGAAGAATAGGAGCGGTGGTGAAACGGTGGCAGAGTTCTCGAAATGCCGAAATGGCAGCTGGAGTGAGTTGGAATGGGTGAGAGGAGGGCCTGGTCAGGGTGGTAAGTGGTGCTGCAACTGTACTGGAGCCCCGGATAAAGCGACGATAGAAGTTCGCAAACCCGAGAAACCGTTAAAGTTGCTTGAAAGTCTTGGGTAGGGGCCAATGACGCACAACTTCTAGTTTCTGCGGGTCCATGGCCACACCCTGGGGCGAGATAACAAAACCCAGGAACATGGTGGA
>JAOVVA010000048.1:20478366-20492301 GCA_028565275.1 Leiocassis micropogon
ACCAGGGACTATCTGACCATTTTGATTTATGCACACTCACATTCCATACAAACTTAAATAATTCTTTTGATTGTGTAAAGCTACTTTGCGACAATGTCACTTGTTAAAAGCGCTATACAAATAAAATTGAATTGAATTGAATGAGGCGTCTGTATGGTAGAATTAGCATAACAGAGATGTAGTCTAAGTCACTGAGGTGGGGGCGGGGCTCTGCCCAATACGCACTGGGGTGCCTCGATGATTGATGATTGTATCAATGACATTGGCAGCAAAAAGCCTAAAGCATGATGCTACCATCACCATGCTTAACTGTTGCTACAGTGTACAAAATATGAATGAATCACCTTTGCTCCTCCTAACATAACTCTGGTCAGAAAATGGTCAAAGCCTCTCCTTTCTATAGATTTGAGCAGGGTCTTCTTTCTTGGACAACAGCTTTTAAGTCCATGGCAGTGTAAAACTTTCTTGATTGTATTGTATCTTGATTTTCTGGATCTTGGCAAAGTGGCTACACCTCCGAGTAACCAGTACTTACTGTACATACAATTTTTTGAACTGATCTTGGAATCAGCAGTTACAGTATTTAGGCTCTGAGAGAAATCTAACCTCTCTCTTTCCCAGGTCTGCACTAAACTCCTAGGACTTTCCCTCTGTACACTGTGTTGGTTAGTCTAATGAGTGCTGTCAAATAAATACATTTCATGTTGCCAAAGTTAAGTTAGCAGCCATAGTTTTTCATGATCACAAACAAGCAGAAGTGGCGGGAGAGGTTCTGGGTCCATAAAAAAGCGTAATATAAATAGACCCCAAGCCTATTCATCTTTAATAAAAGAATTTCCTAAAAAGAGTTTCCTAAAATCCGATATTCTGAAATGTATTTTATTTGCCAAACCCAAGGAACTTTGTTAGCATGTTTTTGTAGTTGTTTCATATCTGAAAGAACTACACATATTGATTGCATGATATTCACACATACTCATAATTATCTAATGATCTAACTTAAACTTGCTCAATTATAAATCAGAATTACTCATTATACAGTATGTGCCAAATACTGGGCATATAAACTGTTTTACTGCCAAAGTTCATTGGGAATAGCTATGACAGTTTTGTCAAAATTATCTGCACTTAAGGAGATTCTACATATTATTGAATTGCAGGGTAAACTTATCTTTTCCGTTGTTTCTAAATGTTGGCTTACTTTATGGAATAAAAACACACATTCAAACCTGTTAAATATTTTCGGTCGTTCAACAGGAAATTTGTTTTTTTGGTAAGGATCACACACATTTTATACAGGCACAACATACAATTAAAGAAGGGACTACATACTTTGTCCAGTATGATATTGTTTTAACAACTTAGAGTGCATGATCTTTAATAAATGTGATCTGTTAATAATGAAGTCATCAACTGGGCAAGAAATGTTACAATACAAACAGAATACTGGTTTGCTAATGTCTACAATAATGACATCATGACTGTCAAGTTTCTCAAACTAATTTCTCAAAAAGGAACACAATGTCTGATTATTTTCATATTTCATTAACCAATAACAAATTTGTGTTATACTCTGGAATGTTATCTATCAACTTACAGGCCATTCCTGCCTCTCTCTCTCACACACTATGGGCTGGTATAAGATAAGGTTGAAAGAGAGATCGGCCAAGCTTCCTCCATCACAAATGATTTTGGGTCTTAAAGCTCTCAGCTGGCAATCATGTGTCAGGTGCCGTCTCTGATAAGACCCAATCAATCCTGCTTTTCCATTCTTCCTCACCTGCCCTTTAAGCTTTTTCTACTTTTCCATTCTGCCTCACCTGCCCAGTGAAAAATTCACTCTAATCATATCACCCCTCACAGGTCTTGGTCTGGCTGATTTTCCCTGTCTCATTCCCTTAGTCTCGAATGATAGCAAATTCCAATTTCAGCTAGAATTTAAAGGACCTTAGGCATTAAAAAGTTAGGCAGTACTTATTATAGTATGTATAATAGTATATTATTATGTAAGGCTTCAACCAAACTCCGAAAGAAATCTGGATGGAGTGAGCCAAATGAACACATCTGAGCTTTTGACAGAACACCAACGAGTGAGAAGGAGTGCTGTGGTGAGACATCGAAATGAGGTCTCTGCAGAATTTAGCAATGCTGCCTTGGTTTCATCTAATATATCAATAAAGCATGGCCATATGTTTCCTTGTCACCTCCAGAAAAAAGGGAAGGGGAACAATGACAGAGAAAAAGAGTGCACCCGGATGGAACTAATTTGCTTTAAAACCTTTCCCTTTTTCTATAAGACAGCATGGCAGCAAGCATAGTAACAGTATTAGATTTCAATAGCATTTATGAAATATACAAATAGCCTATCCATCTTAGTTTTTTTCCATAGGCAAGTGAGTAAATGTGATTATAATTGCAATATCTCTGATATTTAAGTTTTATCCAAATCCATCATCTGTACAGTTTTTAAGGCTACAAAAATTACAGCATAAAATGAAATGCGGAAAACATATGAATACAGTATATATTTGAAGTATATAGCCTAGTTACGTACCACCAAGGTATGACTACATTTCTATAGTAATGATTTATACCGCTTCAATATGCAATACAAGCTACTATTAGCCATATTAGCCATACAGCCAAGCAGGGTAATTTCATAAACAAGCAGCAAAATAGAACAACGAAACACTTACAGCATGAAATTGAGTCACAGACAGCTGGAATTAATCCACTCTTGTGCTTCATCTTGAACTGTACCTGGTAGAGAAAGCAGTTTGATGTGGACGTGAACCTTCTAGATGAGGTTTGGGCCCCCTGGTTCTAGTGATAGGGGAAAAAAAGCTCTAAAGACATGGGTAAATGTTTACCTTTGTGGCAACATTTTGGGGAAGGCCTACATGTTGCTGAGAAGTGCGTACAATCTTTTGGTCTTGTAGTGTATAAAATGTGTATATGATGCATGAAACTAATTGTTTAATTGCCATGTATATATCACAGACAATTTCATCCCTTTGATTTATATAGAGATCTTTTATCCCATTTGAATCAAATCATAAATAATAGAGACGATCCCCGGCATAATAATTTCTTAACAGATACATGTCTGGGAATCTTCTCATCACTCGCACTTCTTACATGTGTGTGGTGTCTGGGTTGAGCAAAAATGAATGTCCTTCCTGTAATTAACCACATTTGTGCTTGTTCATGGAGTAGCTCTTCTCTTGGCATGAAATCATATTGCCACTCTGTTGAGGAATAAACTCTTTCACTCTGAGTTTAAGTGGGTTTTGAGGGTGGAAAGTGATTTCCTAATTAAGATGGTGATCAACATTCAGAGAACACATGCAAATTAGATGTAGGAGGGAAGATAAATGTCTTATACCTGATTTAGACAAAATAAAATTAAACCTGGGAGGCAATGCAATTGAATAGTTAATGCAAATCTGTACTGTCGAAAATTTTACAGATTGCCTTCCTGCATCTGGAAACATAACATCGTATTTTCATATTGTTAAATATCCTATTACATTCAGGAGGAAATAGGTTTCAGTACTAATATACTGTTGTTTCTCTATTTAAGTAAGTTTTTTTTCCTGCGGATAAAAGGTTGTTTAATTTTAAAAATCATGGTGAAATATTTTGCCGATCGCCATGTTTTAGGGTCCAGTGCATAGATTTTTTTTTTAATTGAGCTTTTTGTGTATAAGCGGCAATGTAATGCTCTGGACTGATGAATCAAAATTTAAAATATTTGCCCATAGCAAATATAAACTAAAGGTCTCTGGTTAGATCTCCAGATATATTGCTTACTGGGCTCCATGCTCAGCAGGCAGTGATGCACTTAGTGCTCTGGTGCCTCTCATGGCCAGCACTGCCTTTTTTTTGTCTGGTTGTGCTACAGTTGTGTGGTGATTTTTTTTTTTGTGGGATCAAACTGGACATGCTGTCCTTTGGTCCTTGTGGGTCTGGAAACATGATTCTGTAACTGGTTTGCTGGTGTATACTTGGTGATCAATGTAATTCACTTGACCTCTCAGTAGTCATGGTATGGCTGATCGGGTTATTAGGACTGTAGTACATTGCAGCTACAGTGTTTCTACACCTGAAAACACAAATACAAGAGAAAATATTTGTAAATTAAAGCGTAAAACTTCCAACAAGTATTGCGGCCTTCATCTTCATACAGTATATGCATCATGAATGGAAGGGTTTTTAATATAAGGCTATTCAGTAACACTTCTACAAAACGTAGAAGTAAATGTTCCCTAAAAACTTCAAATTTGACAGACTTAATCAGAAGTCCTGTCATGTTCACAAACTTTCTCTCACAAAGTGACCAAGTACAAGCAACAAATTGCTGTCTTTATGATCCATAATTGCCAGACACCTAAAACCTCAAAGCCATAAACAAACGTATCTTTCAGCCAGCATGTCTGCTTGAGCATCATGCAACTGAACAAATAAAATTCTGACTGGTGAAGGTATCCATTGTCTCTCAGGTATAGATAAATCGATAAAGCATTCGCCACCTAACAAATACCATCCCCAAAAGAGCTGCTAACTCCATGAAACCACAGGCCTAAAGAGTTTCATTAAATTCTCTTTTCTTTATGTTTTTGCTCAATAATCCTGGACTGCTGCAGCTGTCAAAGTGTGTATTAGAAACAAAGAAAGAAGCACAGCCCTACATCACATTGACTCAAACAAATTAGAGCCTGTTATCCAGAAGGTATTGGCAGATGCCTGTTGTGAGACCAAACACATTTTCACATCAATAAGAAATCATACTTCTGTCTGGACACTTTATAAACAGAGACTGGCCAATAACACCATAAAAATAGAGAGGAATTGTAAACTAATTTTGAAGAGTCGTCCAATGCAAAGAAAATATAGAAATTAAATATGAAAATACATAAGTCTAAAAGACATCTGAAAGAGTTTGCCTGAAGATTTGATTATCTTGATTTTGACTATCTGGGCCCATATTCACAAAGCTTTTTAGGATTCTTTCCTAAGAAAGACTTCCTAAAAAGTCCTAGCTGGGAGTACCAGAGTAAAAGTGATTTAGGAAACATCAGAGCAAGGAAAGTACAAAAACATTTATCTTAGTGAGAAGGTGTGGTTGATCCCGTTGTTAGGGATGATGCAGCAATTCAAGGACAAAAAAAATCTGTAAAGGTCTTAAAATATGCTCTTTGTGAAAAAAGAATGTGATAATAGAATAAACAGTGAAACCATAAAGTTGGTATAAAAAGAAATTGTATAAGTTTCTGTTATAGGCTAAATGTCTTAAAGTTAATTAAAACTACCAAATGTTGAAAATGTCTCTTCTTTTTAAGCAACCAATTTCCACACAGTATTTACTTTATTTAAGTTCATACATTTATTACCCATACTGATTTTATTACTTGTAATCCATTTCAGATTGATGGGAGCAAAATGGCTCACCTTTTTTACATGATTGCAGGACAGTCTATTTAAGTTGCACTTTTGGATGGTATGTAGCCAAAAATCCAAGAGAGATGGAAGGAAGTAAAAGAACAAGGAAACCAAATTGGACAAAAGAGCAGTGTTTACTTTTAGCTTTACGTTCAGCGTTTGGAGTATATTTCTTTCCGCCATTTTGTCCTCTGCTATAGAAACTTTAAAAAGTCCTCCTCTCTACTCTGAACAATTTTTACCCTAGGAGCTGTTTTAGGGCTAAGATGTTTCGTGAATCATTTTTATCTTTACTAAGATTTAGTCCTAAATTTAAGGGGAAATTCTAAAAAAAAAAAAAAATTTCACAATTCTAAAGATTTTCTTAGAATTTCGTCACTAGGATGAAAGGCTTTTAGGCTTAAGAAGCTTTGTGAATATTAAGAAGCTTCAGTTTTGTCACTTATTTTTGTTTCTCTAATTTTTGACAGACATTATTGTTCTTCAACTCATCAATTCCATATCAGATACAAGTGCAGGTTCATTACCCACCATTCACAGAAAACTTTTTATACTACATATATCCTGTCTGCTCTGAAAAAATACATTATATGGTTATTATAAATTCTACAGAAGTACAGACATAAGTAACGATTCTTGTTTAATGTAAAAAAAAATTGGCCACTGTTTCAGAGGGCGCTGCATCAAACAGAAGATTGCTGAAGAAAAATAACTGTCTAAAACCTGTACTGTTAACTTATAAATAAGAATATATAATACATTTGGTCTAAAAAAAAATAAATGACTAAGTTAAGCTGCATCATAAATATCAACAGTAGAAATCATTGCTATATTTAAGCAATGATTTCTAAATCAAAGTGGAAAAGTGGAAGTAACAGCATTTTCACACATACAGTGCACAAAAACATAAATGGGACTAAACAGATGTGTGGACCTACTGTAAAAAAGCTACTTATTAGTGAGACTAATCAGAAAAAAAAGCTTTGGATTGATAGGGAGCATAGACTTTGGAATTATGGTAAAAGGTCATGTGGTCTGATGAGTCCAGATTGACCCTATTCCGAATGATGGGCATGTTGGGATAAGAAGGGAAGTGCATGAAGCAATTCATTCATAATTCATAACTTCATAAAGTCTCTGGAAGCAAAGGTATGATCTGGGGTTGCTTCGGTTTCTCAGGGGTCTCTGGTCAGCAACATTATAAAGCACTAAAATTAAGTCATGGTCAGTCAAATTAAATATTTGAGTGTGCGACGTTTTTTGTCATACAGAAATTTTTAACTGTGAAACTACGGTTAAAAATTAATCAAAGTATGTCCACAATACAATTTCCTCTCCCTTTTTTGTTGTTTTTTTCCTACATGCTCTTGGACAGGCTATAAATCCAATAAGCAAACAAACATAAAGGCTCTGAGAATTGCACTTGGCTGAGATTTAGGCATGACATGTATTCAGTAGCATCATCTGAGAAGAGTAATTCAAAGGCAAATCAGTTTCAGCACTGACACGTAAAGCAGTGTATATTTCACCGCATTTTTAACCCCCATTTAGAATGCATGTAGCAAGAGATGGGGAGACCATGGAATGATGAATTAGAGCTGGTAAATAGTTAAAATTGACAGATGCTCTGCTTTTAGATGACATTGCCAAAAATTAGTAGGAGAGATCAATCTGAGACATAAAAGTTACGAAAAAAAAAAAAAGGAAGAAAATTTAGTTTGTTTGTGAGAGTGTGTCCATATCCTATAATGTATAGACTGAGAGATGCAGAAAACTCTGATTGAAGCTTATGCATTAACAGTGTTAGATGTGGAATGATTGCATGGCTTGGATCTAAAAGTAAAAGTGACACAAATGTATTGCATTTTGTTTCATTAAAATTTATGTTAAATATATTTTGATGATATTTTTAATATATAAGACACACATGAAAATTTTATTTTTTAAAGCAAAACTGTATACACTCATTTATACAACAACAGGTATACACTCACAGAGCACTTTCTTGTGAACACCTGTAGATCTACACATACATGCAGTTATCTAACCAGTCAATCATACATCAGCAATGCAAATGTAAACATGCAGAAGACAGGAAAGAAATAATGTTATTGATAATGACCATGGCATGATTGTTTATACCAAAGAGGCTTGTTTGAAGCTTGTTTGAATAATGTTTTATGTAGAACTTTTTCTAGAGCTGACTCAGAATGCAATCAAGAATAATATTCAGTGAGCAGCTTTGTTGATAAAAGAATTTGGTGGAGAACTGTCAGAATGATTTAGGCAGACAGGATGGCTCCAGTAACTTAGATAACCACTCTGTGCAACCATAGTGAGGAGAAAACTCAGCAGTCACATCAAACTTTGAAGCAGATGGCCTACAACAAGAGACCACATCAGGTTCCACTCCTGTCAGCCAAGAACAGAATGCAGAGACTGCATTCCACAGACTCAGCAAAACTGAACAGCTAAAAACATAGAAAAGGTTTAAGAATTCTGTGTTTCTGCTGAGACACAAAGTTGGTAGGGCCAGAATTTGGCACCAACAGCATGACTCTATGGACCTGCCCTGACTGGTGGAGGTGGTGCAATAGTCAGGGGAATGTTTTCTTGGCACACTTTTGGCTTGATAATACCTTTCAATCAGCACTTGGAGGCCAAGGTATTTTAGTTTTTTGCTGACCATGTTTATCTCTTTATGGCCTCAAATTATCATTTTCTAATGGCTAATTCCAGCATGATAACACACCATGTCACAAAGCAAAAGTCATTTCAAACTGGTTTCATAGACATGACAATGATGTAAGTGTTTTTCAGCTGCCTTCACCATCAGCAGGTCTAAATCCAATAGAATAACTTTGGCATGTGAGAGAATGGGAAATTCATAGCACGAAACTGCATCTGATAAAGCTGGAACAACTGTGTTATACAATCATGTAAACATGGACCAGTATCTCAAACAAATGTTTCCAAGACATTGTGGATGTGGAAAAATTTTATTGGTCTATAATTGTAGTCAAGTGTAAGGTACCAAATACCCAGAAGGCATCTGTTTAAGAGGCCTTGATCCGCTCGCTACAATAAAAAGAAAAGGCGCCTGCACGACAAATTGAGGAAGTGACATAAACAGAGCAAGTTTAATATAACTGGTTACTCAATACAGTAACTAACAATAATCAAAAAGTATGTGAGGTGTGAATGACCCGTACACACAGAGTGCAAGAAATAGATGACTGACGAGTGCAAGAAATAGAGGAACTTTACTAAGAAAAATTAGACAATGCAGGCAGTGATCCAGAATACAAAAAATTAATTTGCATTGCGGTTCCAACGAAAGCCCAGGTCTTCACAGTGGTCAATAGTCTGATTAAGAAAACAGGAACAAACCAAAACATCTCCAAAAAAAGGAAAGATGAAAACAATCTTTTAGGCCTACCCAGACATGAATAAATATGAGATGAGAAGGGAAAATTACATAATGGGGAAAGGCCACACCAATCTGACCTGAACTAAAGAAGCTTATATCTAATGAATATTAAGTAATTATTTGACTTAAGGAGGAGCAAACAATGATGTAAGTGTCAAGTGAAGGTATACAGTATAAACCATGTAAAACAGGGGAAGCTCGCTGAATTTTTGTGGGGTGTCTGTTGTCTTCTGGCTGGCCAGTCCAGTGCTGTCCATTTACTTTTGGTTGCAATAAACTTCTTTGCTCTTTCAATACTCAAGTTGTTGACGGGTTTGTGTTTAGAAAATAGGCATAGTTCACAACAAATTTGCCACGACATGGAACCCATAAATAATTTAAGCTTTTTAAGAATAAAGGGAAGCCCTATACAGTATTAGTATAGTGATCCTAATAAAGTGCTCACAAGAATAAATCATAAGAATACTAAATTTTACATAATTGTTTTTGTTAAACTACTAGGGTTGTTTAAGTCATACCAAGATTAATTAATTAAAAGTTGGTTAAGATATTAAGATATAATTTCAGTTCATGGTACAAACACATATTTTCATATATTGTGGTGTAAATACCCATTTAATAATCTCACAATTATTAATAATAATAATAATAATAATAATAATAATAATAAGTGATTACTTATAAAATCAATATATACTTAGTTTACTTAATTTAATTAATTATAATAATTGTTGATTATAATTATATTAATCATTTATGTTTATTTAAATTACATAATACATAAATTCAGACAAGACAACAAGGTTTATTAAATGTTATTTAATAATCACAGAGAGTAAACACACACACACACACACACACACACACACTGAAGTTAACAAAGGACAGGTGTAAATCAACATCACTTATTTCAAAGGCAATGTTTATAAAAACTTGTTACTTATATAAAGCAATCCTAATGAACAAATCTGTGGCAGGGACAAAAAGATTATGTACAGAAAAAAGGAGATTATGTGTGTGTGCGTGCGCGAGAGAGAGAGAGAACATTTACAAATGAATTTTGCCCATTTCTGAACAATCCCTCACTTTTTAACTACATTGGCCGAAGTTCAAAATTAAAGAATCAAGCTTTATATACCAAGCAAATCTGTGCTGAGCAACTACATGCTAGAACAAAAGATCTAATTTCAGCTAAACTGCTATTATGTCCATTTACTGTGCCAAAGACTTTTGTTTTGTTTACAGCAGATGTAATAAAACTTAAATAGTAAATCAATAAAATCTAAATATTACACGCACAGGGTTTTATTCTGAGGTGTGTGCTTGTTGTTTGGCTCTGTTTTGCTCTGTGATTAAACATGTTTTAAGGAATGAAAAAAATCCTCAGATCTGTTTTTGATTCCACTATATCTCATGGTCCTCTTGAACTACAATATATCCACTACTGTATATAGTTGACATTGTACGTTCATTAGAAGTTTGCATCTTGCATTAGCAACTGTCAAGTGCTTGTTCTGAAGGTCGTCAGAAGGAAGTCCTTGGTCTGTAAGATGTAAGAAACAGCAATTCACAGGCTGAAACATTTACCCACAATTTAAAAACTGGAACATCTTATTGCAACATATTGAAATATGATCACTGTGTCTAAGCTTCAAAAGACTAAAATGACTCCAACATGCAATACTGCAATATCAGAAATTAAATGTTTGAAATAACTGTTAAGACGAATAGCATAGTAACATTGGATTTAACATATTTGTGAAGAACAAAAAAAAATTAATGCAGTGTATAGTATTTGCAACTGACTAAGAGATACTGTATAGAAAATGTAAAGATGCATTACCAAGGGTGTTTTGCATTTAGAGTATGAAAGAGTTGAACTAAGAAAAACAGCATGCTGCTCTTTACCTTTGCCTGTATTAAAAAATAAAAAAAAGGATTACTAAGCATCCACCTCTCAGCCAGCAAGCATGAGATCCTTTTCCAGAATCCCTTACAGATTCACAGCACATTATGCAGGAGGATAATGGGATATTGAAACTTTACTCTTTCATTATCTTTACTCTCTCAGTATCACAACTGCATTGCACAGAGAGACTCCATTAACAGCAACGTTATCCTTCTTCACCATAAAGAGAAGTCTTGCTTGCTAATAATCTGTCACATTTCACCCCACTGAGTCATGAGAGTGTGTTCATTTAATCGTCCAAGAGAGTCCTCGTACTGTAATACTCCAAATGGATGAATGGAAAAAAGAACAAATCAACATGTAAGTAAGACTTTTCATCAAGCAAACTTTTAAACTCGTGTGTGTTTTATTAACCTGTGAGTTAGTAATTATCACTATGAACACATGCTGGTTTTATAGTGACTTCATGAGAAATCTAAAATTGTTTAGTGTATAGATTTTTATATATTCCACTGTGCCACAACATCAGATGGGGCCCACATCCAACGCTCACTAAATCCACAGGTTATATCCACCACAGGCATATAACACTCAATTTATTACAATATTTGTATGGATAGTATTCCCTGTTTCTCTCCACCTTCCACAGATAAACCTGTGTCTCAAGAGGTTTATTTTTAGATAAATTACTTAGATGGCAATTTCCATTATGTAGCAAGATGGTTCACTAGGTAAAGAATCTATACACCTGCTGAGCATTCCTTCTTCTGTTTCAGCCAGGAAGAGTTCTATCTTTACCTACAAGCACATCACCAGCCCTAAGGAAAGGAATATAGATAGATAAATAGATAGATAGATAGAGGGAGAGAGAAAGTAAAAAGCCACCTTTCTCTGACTGACTGTTGCCTTTGTTCTCATGAAAGGAATATCACTAAGTGTTTCTGAGCACTGAGAAATTCTACATTAGATTTTGGGCTGTGTGCCTGGCCTCTGATGATCTCTCTCTCTTTCTCTCTATGTTTCCTTCTTCTCGTCTGTCTGACAGGTCCATGTGTTTAATATTCATGACTTGCAGACAGTTACAGTAAATCACTGTTCCACTTGAATTGAGCTTTAAGTCTATGAAACTCACCATTCAGCTGACACACTCTCTCTGGCAGTCTCAAGTTGTGCATAAAAAATTAAAAATAAAAACTATTTTAGATGTTACCAAGAAGTGAGGTTTCAGAAATAATATGACACACAAATGGAACTGACATGGGTAATTTGTTTGTAGACTTCTTGCACATTCATTTCAGTCTCATGATGTCTTAATTATATTTTTTCTATACACAGTAATAACTGCTAATCCTTCTATGAGTTGGTTATTGGTTCAGACATGGAAAAAATTGATTAAAATACTAGAGAGAAGATGAATTATTGCATTTCTGATGTATTAGAATTTGCAGATGCAAGAGCTTTGTTTCATCAAAATAACTATAAATCAGCTTTATCTAGAAACATTAACATCTTATCGGCTACAGAATATACCGAATGCAGAACGTCTCCTCCTCCATTAGGGAAAACTGACAATAAGCTGACAATAATATCCAGACATACTGTAGATCATGGGGAACAAGAAACATAATAAGCCTTATCTACCTTAAAGCCTCAAAGTACATTTAGTCAATTTACTGTAAGTGAATTCATAATATGCTATTATTATAATGATAATTAAATGAAAATCATGGAGAACAGAAAAATAAAAAATAAAATGATCATAGATTTCATTGTCAGGATAGGGTCGGCAATACAGGCTAAGTAAGTGCATGTGTTATGATTTTAAAGAAAACAAGACCAACAGCAGCAATAACTCAGAGTAATGAACGGACTGGAAATAAAACTTAACAATAGCAACAGCTTGGACAAAGATGATACAAACAGTCTCCAAGCGATCATACTTTAGTACAACAGATGCGAGACTGAACTGAGGACATGGACTAATCATATGGAACTAGACTCAGGTGAGCTCAATGACAAGACTAAGGTACAGTGCATTCTGTGAAATGAAGTAAAAAAAATAATAATAATAATAAAAAAACCTCACAAAAATATTAAGCAAAGTCCATGGGGGCAAAGCTTTCAAGGGGTTATCCCTGACAGTTGTATATTATTTTTGTTTTGTTTATAATTTTTTCTTTTTACAGGATTTTCTTATGTGGCGTCATTAACACATAGCAAATAAAAGCCGAAGAAGGCAGTGCAATGTCTTTACTTGATTGAGGCTTTTTCCTTTTTCTGACTAAGAAAAAACCCTCAACTTGGAATTCTGAATAGGGAACTTGTCATGGCCTCCTCAACACTAAGCTCAGCAAGTGACATCAAATCAACATGGCTGTGTACAGCAGCCATTCCCAAACTTAACAAGGCTGTGGCCCCATTCAAAATGACCAAAAGGTGGAAGTAATACAACTTACTGCATGCCAAACGCCCTAAAACAAGATGAACAAACATTAACTTGTTAAATCACTCCAAAGACAAATATAACATAACCAATTAGAATTCAACAGCAGTATGCCAACACAACTTTACAAGAGCTGACTCAGGATGTGTGCTTCAAGGCATACTGTAGATAGCATTCTCAGTAGGCAGCATTTCCAGCCAGCTGTTCTATTGCTATTTGTAAGGAAAAATTGCATATATCCCTTACTATGTCAACCACCACATAATTCAGTTTACTGGACTAGATTTTTATGTAGTCCAAGGTTTAACATCTCTTTTATGTCCAATCTGTCAATGCGAACAAGAGATTCCACAATGACCATCCATTATGGGCAATACAGAAAGGATACAAAAGCAAAGGGGAACGTCTAATTATGAGTTCATGTAATGCATTAAGATAACTGTTATGAAGGGGCACTCCAATATGCCGCCACCGAGTATGTTGTTAAGAGTGGGAGCCCCAACGCAGGAATTAGAGGGGAGCGTTGAGACGTGGGGTGATTATGTGTACCTTGGCGGGGATTAATCAATTAGGGCAAGCACAGGGAAAAATGCTTAATTATTTATTTATCTCCAGACCTTTATTTCTTTATCTCTATACAGTGGCTTGCAAAAGTATTCGGCCCCCTTGAACTTTTCCACATTTTGTCACATTACAGCCACAAACATGAAT
>JAOVVA010000048.1:20511089-20521975 GCA_028565275.1 Leiocassis micropogon
CAGAATTCACTCCAGATCCACCAGTTACTGAAGATAAATAACTGATTTTTCTTTCCTTTGTGACTGATTTCAAGTGGCCCAATCGTGCCTTCAATAAACAAAATCTTTGCCCTCAGAAAAAAAAAATCTGTATCTGTCTACCAGAAAGCCAAAGGATTACTGATGTGAGGAGCAAAAAGGAGATTATGAGATTTGAAGCTTTAAGGGACTTACCGCCAGAGGAGCTATTTAAAATTTAAGCAACAAGGCCAGAGAAGACAAAAAGGAGTGTCATTAGCATACTGTGCTTGACGTTTTGTGTAAATGGCAATCAGTTTTATGCCTTTATTTATGAGAAAATTCATCACAAGTTCCAGTTTCACTTGAATGCCCCTTATTTATTATTACCATTATTTCTTTGTGTTAACACCAATTGTACTCCCTTACTAAGACTATATTATGCCTCAAATCACATTTTAAAAACAACTTGTTCTGTTTAATTTTTGTCAGTATGACCGAGATGTTATTAAAGAGAATTACAGAGCCTCCACAAAATTTCAGGTATCAAAATGACACCTAAAATGTTTTTCTGATATTTCAGTGATGCATTAAACATTTGAAATCTTTTAAATATTTTTTTCTGCTAAGCATGCCTTAATTTCAATCATACCCCTGGACTTCTTGTACATTCCATTTGGATTCCAATCCATTTTCAGACTTAATCGCATCATGAGGGTATGTGACACCTAAAGTCTTTTTTATAGACATTTTTTTTTTTTTTTAATTGCTAAAGTCAATCATATAATCACTGCTGCTAACTGTCTTTTAAGTATGAGGCTTTTTTTGAGTTCAGTGATCGACTTGAGGGCATCTTGACGAGAGCATACATCTGGAGGTATGTAAACACAAAGTTATATCACTTAAAGCTTTTTGATATTTAATAATGCTCTTAATTGTAATTTGTGACTACATGGTTTCTTTAACAGAGTAATTCGCACCATTGGGTATCTACTGTTTGCCCTTCATATCAACTCTTGCTTTTATTATGTTGCATCTGACTACCAAGGCATTGGTTCAACCAAGTGGGTCTACAGCGGCCAGGGCAATGCGTATGTCATTTTACTCACATTTTTCTGTGACTTAAAAAATGGATAAGCATTTCAAAAACCTTGTATCCATAGTTCATGGAAGCCCTTAATTAATGAGTGTATAATATCCCATACTTTTTTTGAATAAGATTTTTTTTAGCAGGAATCAGTTGTTTTTTTTTATTGTATTTTGCTGTTGTTATTTTTGAAGAAAAACAATATGTTTAAATAGATTAAAAAATATGGCAAAGATTAAAGAGATAAACAAAGTCTAAGTTAAAACTGTACAGTGAAACCTCGGATTGCGTGTAACGCGGTTTGCGAGTGTTCCGCAAGACAAGCAAAGAGTTTTAATACATTTTGACTTGAAAAACGAGCATTGTCTTGGTTTACGAGTATCATGTATCACGCATGCGCTTCTTGTTTTGATGCCGAGCGTCACGTGATCACGACTGAGCCAACAGTTTTTCTCGTCTCCCCTGCTGGGTCTTAGTGCACGTCTCTTACTAGTATAATCAACATCCGTGCACGCATTTTCTCCCTCAGCCTGTTATGTGTGTGTGCGTGCATAATTTGACACCGTGCCGGTTCACACTCTCTCTCTCTCGCCTTTAGTGAGAGAGAGAGGGCAGCAGGCAGGCGCTGTGTGTGTGTGTGTTTGTGAACCGGCACAGTGTCAAATTACGCTAACATACATACTGTAACGACAGACCCAAACACAAACACGCACACACAGCGCCTGCGTGCATAAACGTAAACACTTATTTGTCAGGATTTATTTTAACTTTTTTAAAAGGTAAAGTGCAGGTTCATTTGTTTTATTTTTACTTTATATTTTGTATTAATTATTTTTATGTATTTATTTTTTTGGGTTGTGGAATGAATAATCTGAGTTTCCATTATTCCTTATGGGAAAATTTGCTTTACGAGCGTTTTGGAATACGCGCCCGCTTCTGGAATGAATTATGCTCATAATCCAAGGTTCCACTGTATTATTGTTAGTTTGTCCAGTTACTTTCAAGGTTTTATAATCCCAAGCCTGGCTATATAATTTATTTCAGTTAACTTTTAGAAAAGACAAATACTTGCTTTTCGATACACTTCGTCAACAAGCTTTCATATTCCCTCATTAAAAAAAATGTTTTAACCTCAGCTGCGAGCCACGGATGCACTGCTGTCTTTATTTATTCATCAGAAGTGAATATGCATCCTCATAGGGCTGCTTCCAGGGGACCAAACAAGTTTTTCCCCTCACACCATAGTTATAAATGAACTGATGTAACATGTTCACACCTGCACAGCAGTGACTGGGGAGACTGTAGCCTTGAACGGAAAGTGTTGATAAGAAGTTTTAATATAACCGGAGTGCGGATCATTTTTCACTCACCATCGTACATATTGTGAAGCACTGTCCTATTAGTTTTGCAGCATTCGACTGATACTGAGCAGGAAGTAGAGCCCTATATACTTCAGAATTTCTGCTATGTATATCAGCAGTGACATCATCAATGAACATCATCATCAGTGTTACGGCAGCCATACTTTCCCATGGCATAACATTGCTTCCACAATGTTTGGCAGATTGATGTTCTATGTGTTGAACCCTTCCTTTCCTTCTTTTCAAAACTTTTTAATCAATCATTCTATCGTTAATTAGTCTTGATTCAGAAATGGACAATTTTTTAACTGAGGTTTTTTTTATTCGGTTTACATCTTGAGGTAAATCTTATGTCCACCTGATATCTCCATCTCTTCCAGAGTGTTCTTGACTTGTGTTTTGCTTTTGGTGTTGTTAAGCTCACTGCTGAATTCCTTCTTGTAAGGAATGTACCAGATTGCTGCTTTGGCCATTCTTAAAGTTTCTACTGTTTCTGTAATAGGTCTTTTTTCAGCCTAATGATGGCCCCCTTTCTTTGGACTGCATATTGAGTGCTCCCATGAACAGCTACCAAATGCAAATTCAACTCATGGAATCATTGCAATAGCTTTTATGTCTTTAATGTAGCTTGAAATAACTAAGGAACAGGACACAGCAATTGTCTAATTACTTTTGAGTCTGTGAAAATGAAAAGACTTTGTAAAATCAATGGTTATAATTCCTAAAGATAATGGAATATGTTTGTTACTGTCCTTGAATTAAAGCTGGAAGACTAGACTTTAATCACCTTGATTGCTTCTTTCCAAATCCATTATGTTGGTGTAGAGAGGCAAAAGTTTTTAAAAAGTGGATTGTCCCTGTCCAAATATTTATTGACCCAACCATATACTATATTTAGGAATACATTGTAATTTGTACAGTAAATCATTTTTACACATTGAGAGTGTATGTAAGAAGAAGATGTAGCTGGAATCTGTAGAGGGTGACAGCTGTTGATGAGCCTGACACTCTGGGGTACCAGCTGTCACAGTGTGTGGACGTTCTGGCTTTGATGATTCAGTACCATTTAACAGACAGGGTGTGAACAGTGAGTAGGCAGAATGGGAGGGATCCCTGATGTCACTACTAGCCCAGAAAACCTTAGATAGCATATTTAATGTTTATTAATTGAAAAAAAAAAAAAGTAAAAGTAAGTTCTAAATTCACCCTATAGACTGTAATAATGAACTTTAAAAGCATCTGTGGAATGTATTATCTGTCACTGAGATTTCATTATTAGTGACTTTGGAGTTAATAGTTTTTTTTCTTTTTTTTTTCTTTAAATGGGAAATAGTCTTGTGAGATATAACAATTTGATCATCTCTACACAATTTTATATTGTCAAAAGATTCAGTGATGTTTACTGAGATGATATTACCTGCCACACTTTACAAACTTTATATAGGACCTGCACCAGTTAACAACAACAGAATTTGTAAGTACGAGTTATGACTTAAATATCGACAATAACATTAAAAACATTGCAAAACAAAAACAAAGTGAAGAACATTCATTAGCTCATTATAATGGCACTTGTCAAGTGGTGGAATGCATTAGGCAGCAAGCGAACAATCAGTTCATGAAGTAGATGTGCTGCAAACAAGAAAATGGGCAAAAAAAAAAAAAAAAAAAAAAAAAGATCTGAGCGAATTTGACAAGGACCAAATTGTGGTGATGACTGAAAATGACGTCTTGTATGGAACTGGTGAACCAGTTCAGGTCACGGGTGCCCAACAAAGGTAAGCCTGTCTGGTCGATTCCACAGGAAACCTACTGTAGCACAAATTGCTGAAAAGATTCTAGCTATGAGGAAGGTATCAAAACACAATGCTTTGCAGCATGCTCAGGATGCTGAATATGAAATAAAAATCTCTCAGTGTATGTTTGAAACAGTAAAAAAAAATTTTTAACATACACTAGTTGACTAGTTCATTTTTAATATTAATTAACAATATTTATTAGTGGTGCTACTGAAAATTTTCTTGTCAAAAAAAAAACTTGTCAAAAACGGTCACTGAAAAAAGAAAAACCCTAAATTAAATTAAATCCTAGCTTAAATATTCTTATTACAACTGCAAGTATGGAAGCATTTAACATTTAGTACTGTAAACTATTCTAATAATCATAGTGCTATTTAAACACACTGTTTTTAACAATAACATTCTTAACAGTGAAAAATTTCAGCCATATGGAAATTAAATAATTGATAATAATTAGATAATTTTAAAATGATTGTAAAACGTTTTGCGATGACCACTGGCAACAAAGAGTACTGACTGGACAGCTAATAATATTACGGTAAAAAGTAGTAGTAATGCTTTTTTCCCCTTTATGGCCTTGATGATCTGTTCTAAACAATCAATATTACAGAAGGCTAGGGCAAACAATGATACTACTAGCCCAATGTAAAATACAATCTGTAGCAACATATTACATACATGGTAGATATATTTAGGGATTGAAAGAATCGTCATCCCAAGGACTAAGAGAAGCTGCTCAGGAATTAGCACAAGGGGAGTTCTTTATTCCCCCTCAAATGAAAATTATAAATGAAGGCATGGGTTTGATATTAGAAAGACGCCTTAATGGCTTCTATTTTCTGCACAGCTGTGGTTAAAGTAGTGACAGGATTTCTTATGAAAAAGACTAAAATTTCTAATTGTCTGTCACTGATAATGAGTAATAAGAAAAGAAGCTGCCCAGTGAAAGGAAAGCTTAGGTTCAGCTTTGAAGGTGCCCTCTGCATCCACCATGCTTTTTGTGTGGGCTGGTGAGTAATCTGCTCCATCACCAGTCTTTATCGATAGGTCTTTTATTAGCAAGATCGAATCGACATAAAAAAGTGTGACATGAGCCAATGCATCAAGCAAGAACGGCCCCTCCTGGCAATGATTTTGCCTTTTCCTATTTCTCGCATTTTTATTTCTTTTTCTGAACAGGAGCAGTAACATAAGCTGAAAAGCATTATAAAAGCATTATTTTAGTACAGAGCAAACACCGAATTGATCATTTGCAAAAGGAGGGAGTATAAAAGGAAAAAGTGGATTCCTCACTGCATCAGGCCAAGGTGACAGCTTCAACACCATTGAGATTTTGCCACAATCAACACTTAACTTAAATCTTTTCATTCATATTACAGGAAACAGGTGTCACAAACATGTTCATGCACATTTAATGGTTGCCACTCACATCTTCATTGGTCGTCTGGTTGAGGGAGATCAGGTACGTATGGAAGCCTGTCAGTCCTACCACAGACCACAGCGTGAAGAAGCACACCAACACCTCCACCACAGTAGACAAGACAGTTAAGGAAAATTTGTATACCTCCTAGGCTGCAATTTGATCAAAAATGTCTCCTGCACACTTTATTATATGATGCATGGTGTTTACTTTGCAAACAGCTCTAAATAGAGCTTATCAGAATTTTCCACGTTACCATATGTCCGCCAACCTCTCTGGACACCAAGATATCTCCTGAACTGTGTTAATTTATTGCCTTAATATTTGAGACTCATTTTGGATGTGTAAAAGGTTGTATAAAACAAAATAAAAGTGCTGTGGTTCAGAGATGAATATATGCACAGCATAGTAATAAAACTGTTGCTGTTCAAAGACAAACAGATGATTAAAGAGGGCATGTGTCCTTTAGTTTATTGCTTTCTCAATCTTTATAGCAATATTGAGAGTTTTTGTAAGAGTTTTAATGCATATTAATGTGGGCTGCTCTTGAAAGGATATGTCCCAGGGGTTTCCTTAAGAGTGTTCACAAATCCAGAATCCACTGATCCTGTGGAGCACACGACACAGACACAAACAGCTTTAGATATAACTAGATATGTAAATTGTGACATAACTGTCTGATTATGTATTTATTTCAATAAGATCAGAACAAGATGAAATTATAAAGCCATGCTTACAAGGTCCCATATTTTACTATTTTTACTTAATATTTTAACTTACTATCGAAGTTAACATAGGTCTCAGAGACTCTGACATGTCTGTTAATGCTCCAGCTGAAAAACCCTCAGGTAATGCATTTTTTACATACTATGAACTCCCTTCTGAATGTGCCATTTCAATGTCTACGTAAATGAACTACTCCCGAATAACCAAGGGAAGGATATCTTCTTATATGAGGTCACATTAGGGGGAAAATCTAATTGTCTTGTTTAAGCTGTGAAAAAACAAAAAGCTTGGATTTTTTTTGTTTGTATGTTTGTTCGTACATGCACACTAGAGACCCATCAAATGTATAAAAAACTATTTAAAAGCTAATTTTAATAATGGCTCCCCATTCAAGCTGCATTCTGCCTTAAACTATGATTACAAGCTTTGAGCTAATAAGCTGACTACAGTACACTGTGGAATTCTCCTGCTGCTTCCTGGCCCTTCTGAATTGTGCATTCTTTCTTCCCTCTCTCCCTTATTCCATCTGCACACCTGTCTTTCAGCAGTAATAATCTTTCAGAAAGGAAGATAAAAGGCAGGTCATGTTAACCAGCTTTTAATTATAGTTCATTGCAGCACAGCCTTTATAAGATTTTTCATATGTAAGCAATCAACAGCTGAAGCTTTTAAATATTGGCATCACTTTAGCATTTAGCTTTTTTCCACTGTTTGCATTGTAATTTTTTCCTCCAATTTTTCCTTCATTTAAAAAGGCATATTTTGTTTAGGACATACGCACACATACATACACACACACACACACAAGTCTGAAGATTCCCTTGTCACTCACGTAGTACGACATGAACAATGTCAAAAGTGAAGATGTAGATGGTAAGGAGGGAGAGAGAGAGTGTAAACAGGTAGAAGTAGCGGTAATTCCTCTTCCCCACACAGTTTCCAACCCATGGGCAATGATGGTCAAAGCGATCTAGAGAGAGAGAGAGAGAGAGAGAGAGAGAGAGAGAATTCAGTCTCAGATTTGCTACTTAAAATCGAAATGTACCAAATGCTGAGTATTAATTTTAAAGAGCTGGACTGTTATTATAGTGAATTAAACACAAAAACTGCAACAAATTAAAGGAAAATCACCTAAGTGAAATAAGGTAGGTACTACATAATTCATTTCTTTTTTTAACTTGTGGAGCTATTACTGTCTAAAAATAATATCACCATATTAAAGTGGGACTACAGCTGTGTCAGTGTATTTTAAAAAGGTTAGTTTAGTAGCGAAACTAATTGAGTGCATTGTCAAAAAAAAAAATTATATATATAAAAAATGAAAATTACAGTGTAAAGTAAATATTCTGTAAATAAAGTTTCCTTTCTGTAAAAAGAAAAGTTTAATCGGGATCCCTATTAATGATCTCTGGTCCTTATAAATAATTTGTGGAAAATTGTTAAATGTGGCCAGACACAACAACAGAACATAAATCATAACAGAAGCATTACAGTTAATTTATTTGCACTTTTATGCTTACACAAAACGTTTATACAGTAGAAGGGATTTATTTATGGTCACATTATCCTGTACCAGGAAACTTTTCCTTCCTACCATCAGAGGTGGGTAGGAGAGGTGAGTTACATTACGTTACATTACAAAATAGACAGACACTTCAACATATAAAAACTCGACTCCTAACCGAGGAAACATGTCACGGTAAGTTTAGCTGTTTCATTGAATGTTGCAATGTTAGCATATATAATATATATAATTATACTATTATACAATATACTATATATAAAATTATTATAATTTCTATAAAATCAGATATTATGATTGAAACTGTTACTCAGTACTTGACTAGTCTTTTCACCAAATACTTTTTTACTCTTACTTGAGTAATATTTTGGATTGGACTACTTTTTACTTCTACATAGTAATATTATTTTGAAGTACAGCTACTCTTACTGTACTTGTGTAGATTTTTTGGCTACTCTACCCACCTCTGCCTACCATCGTGTCTGGCTTACTCATTGAGGACCATACGATAGAGCTATAATTTTATGCATTTCTTAATTCTTTTTTTCTATATGAGGAAATAGTTTTGCAAAGCTGCTTTGTGACTATGTGCATTGTTAAAAGCCCTACACAAATACAAATAAACCTGAATATTATCAGAAACCCAGAAAATCTGAAAACTGGAATGCAGCACCCTTTTATGAGAGAGAAATTAAAAACTTTTTTTTTTCCTCAAAAGGAAATTTCCCTCAAAAGGAAATACAAAAGTGCAAAAAGTTCAATATACTGCGATTCAAAGAGTATTTCAGCTAATATTATTCCTTAGCCTGTCCATTTGACAGACAGACAGACAGACAGACAGATAGACAGATAGACAGATAGATAGATAGATAATCCAGAGAATCCAAAATATTTTTGCTTTCTCTAGAATTTGCAGATTATAATTTCAAGAATTAATCTTTCTCCATGCTTGAAGATTTTCATGTTGGTACTTCTACAGGCATTAACTAAACCATGATAAAGGCAAACTAAGCTTCCTCACATCAATAACTTCTAAAAAGCTTAGCCTCTGATGTGAATAAGTCAGTATGAAATAAGTATCAGGTATCAGCCTATACACAGAGCTGCTATACCTGTATCAAATCACAGAACAAAACCACAAATCAATGCATCTCTAGCTCGAAGGCTTACTGGAAGCAAATGGTATCTCTGAAGACAATGTAAGCTCACTTTCTTTGTGGAGAATTCATACAAGATCTATAAGATCATCCCTGCAAGAAGCACTTAACCTGAAAACACACAATATTTGTCTGCACCTGGGAATGATTAGGAACTGGAAGAATCAAAGGAATGCCCTACAGAGCTGCAAAGGAAACAAACCACTTCAGCTAAATAGCTTTGTGCATTTCTGGTCTACATACTCATCACCAGTCCTGGCCCCTGGGCATCGTCATTGGAAGATGGCTGGCTGCTCTGCGTGTGTGTGTGTGTGTGTGTGTGTGTGTGTGTGTGTGTGTGTGTGTGTGTGTGTGTGCACATAGACAGTTCTGCAGGTGCCTACAGCCCAGACAGAAAGCCCTGTGTTCACAATGACTGTGCAAAGGGAAAAAAAGCATTTCTTCCCCGACAGCTCATAACCTCGGCGGTGTGCCTGCTGCCTCACCCCTCATCAATTTAGAATTAAATATAGCACGCTCGAGTCTATCGAGGAGGTGCCACGTGGTTCGTTGCAGACATTTGCCACCCCCTTAATAGACTAACAGAATATCAGGATATGCAAAATAAAACAAGCCAGACATGTCCATACCAATCATTTAATCCACACTACAAGTTTTACACAAGGTACTTTCTAGCACTTTTAACAACCCCCTGAATGGTATCGAGTCTGCTCTGTTAGACAGAAAATTCATTTACAGTAAGAAACACAGAGTAAGAGCTCTGAGCATCACCAGAGACCCCATGCACTCCAACTACTGCATGTCTACTCTGCTGCGGTGTTGAGGGAGTTAACCTGCTATTCAGTCATGCACAACCAGACTGAGGGACAGTTTTTACCCCACAGCTGTCAACTTGATGGTTCCCACTCACACACGCATTGTCTAGATTTAGAATACTAGAATAATGTTACCCACTCAATTAACACTGTGTATCATATCATTACACAATAATGACTGGAATGCAATACCATGTCTGGCTGTAGAGCAGCACATACAGTACACTGCATGGACAAAATATGTGGACCCCTTACTATCTCAGTAATATGTGACAAATTTAATAAAACCATGGACATTAACACTAATTTATTTCCCTTTGATGTTATAATAATTTAACCTCCAGGCTTCTGGGAGGGCACAGCGGTAGATTTTGGAAAGGGGTCTCTGGAGCATGACTGTGGAAATTTGTGCTCATTTAATCACATGAGCATCACTGAGATCGAGCAAAGGTGAGGATGTTAGTGTTCCACTTAGTCTAAAACCTGCTTACTGAGGTTGAGGTCAGGGCCAACTACAGTACTGTGCAAATGTCTTGTACACATTGTTTTTTAGTACAAACTTTGTTATGGATTTATCTTTTTTTATTATTTCTTTATTATTGAGTCTACAAAAACATTTCTGAATTTCAAACATCAGTATTCTACCACAAAATGTAAAGTTACAGAAAAATATTTGTATGCCAGAAAAGAACGCAGCATATTATATAAGCGACCACTTTTTTTTTTTTTTAATCTGTGTTTTGCATGCAAAAAAGAAGCATGTGCAACAAGAAGAACTGTGGCTGGTTCAGCAGGATAATTTCTTTATAAAACTGCATAAACTGTACCTGACACAAAAATGTTGTCACACCAAATATTCACTGTTCCTAAGACTTTTGCAAAGTACTGTATGTACCTTGATTTTTGTATAGCAAGGTTGTCTTGATGAAATACACTACCGTTCAAAAGTTTGGGGTCACTTTCTAACTCCATGATGGTTCCTGATTTTTATTTCTTTCTACA
>JAOVVA010000048.1:20532027-20542139 GCA_028565275.1 Leiocassis micropogon
TTCTGGCACCTAGGTGGTGGAATGAACTTCCTCTAGATGTCCGTACATCAGAGACTTTGACTATCTTTAAACGACGATTCAAGACGCATCTGTTTCTCCAGTACTTGGATTTTTTTAGTTAATGGGCATTTGAATTGGCTTATACCTAACTTAAGAGACATGTTAAAAATGTTACTTTAAAAACCATAATGACAGTAGTATGCTGTATGTGAAGCCTATTAATGTGCAAGTTGTTGGTAGGTTTGTGATACTAAAGGCAGGTTGTGTGTTTGGTGTGATCAGACAAGGTTCTAATTAGTACTTTTTTCTCTCCACTAAATGAAAATATTCAGCTAAAGGA
The DNA here is from genome assembly GCA_028565275.1 of Leiocassis micropogon. NCBI lineage: Eukaryota > Metazoa > Chordata > Actinopteri > Siluriformes > Bagridae > Leiocassis > Leiocassis micropogon. The sequence goes on from JAOVVA010000048.1 coordinate 20,532,368, forward strand.
TCAATGTATGACAGTACAATGAAGTGTCTTCTAGTCTTTTGCAGTCTTCAGCAAATTGAAGCAATAGGAAGACAACTAATGTGGCAGCTCATGGTTTTTGTAATCATTTTGTTCTGGATAAAGACCTCAATGACATCCTGGTTTACTACCCAGCATCCCAAAACGTTCTGGGCAGGAAAAGAAGGTGAACTTCCTTTTTAAAGATTTGAAGATTATCTGGAAGAAAGGTGTACCTCTATATAACTATTTTATTTAGAATTAACATACAATATGTTCTAAACAGATAGCAATACAAAAACTGCCTTATTGATCTCCAAAATAAACCACATTTAAACAATTCTTTTATTCATAGTGCTTAATACTTTTATTGAACTTATTCTTTTTGATTGTTGGTAAAAGGCAGTCTTTCTGTAAAATCATGTACAGTAGCCATACAATGAAAGGACACTTAAAAGACTAACAGCATCCAAGCATTCAACACATTCTGCTATCATGTTCGGAGAACCTTTCGCACCTTTCTGGAATGTAAACAAATGGCTACATCTACTTAAAATCCAAATACAGTATTATGGAGAGCTAAACAGATACAAACAGATATATAGACATTGCCTCATGCTCCAAGAATGTACCATTTGTACTGCAATTTTCAAATGGATTCTTAAAGTATAGTAATCTTTTCATGGTATGTAGAAAATTAAGGCCAAGGATATAGCTGCAGAAAAATAAAGAAAAAAGGAAAGTCCTTGGAGCCGTTTGGATCCAAACCTTATAATCCTAAAATCCTTTAGGCATTTGGAAGGTTCACTAAAAAAAAGAATTCTTACAAAAAACTCAAGGTAGAAAACTTAACACAGATTTTTGTATTTGTTTATTTTTATTATTCCAACAACAGGAATTGCTCTGAAAAATTGCTCTAAAACACTTCAACATTTTCATTGTTTTACATTATTAAATAAGAAACCAAAGATGTTCTTAACAAGTAAGCAAAAAAATATAGAAAGGATTCATGAATAAATATGCAGAGAATAAAAGTTTTAACAGGTTCCTCACTCACTTCACATTTTTTGTACATAGCTTTTAGCTGTAAAGCTTTTGTTTTTTATTTTCCTTCTCCTGTTTTTCTTCTCTAGATCTCCACTAATTTAACAAAAAGAACTAATAATCAGTTAATCTCTTCTCTGTTCATTTGCCAGTAATGCTGGTGGACCTGTAAGTCTAAGCATCAATGAAATCTCTTGTCTAATCCCTTTAGTTTATTCAGGACATTGTGTGGTCTCATTAGGTAAATGATCTTTCTGTATATATATATGGTCAGTGTACATCTTTGTTACATGAGTTTAAGCTAAATAAACTATTGCTGCATCAGTTCTGGTTAAAGATTAATTATGCCCTTTTCTAAAGGGGCTGTATGAGGAAATAATGTAAGGTTAGTAAGATTATAGAAAATACAATAATTGAGCAATAAAACCAATATAGCTAAATAAATTAATAAAATTAAACATTCTGTTAAGGATAACTGAAGGGATGCATGCTTGTATTAAATATTCAAGACTATTGCTGATTCAAAGCCTAAAATGTCCAGAGTATCTCGTGAAATATAAGCTCATGGCCGTAAACAGTATTAGCAAAACCAGTCCCTCATACACTTAAACCTATACAATGACTTGCAAAAGTATTCATACCTCTTGAACTTTTTCACATTTTGTCATGTTACAACCACAAATGTAAATGCATTTTATTATGATTTTATATGATTGACCAACACAAAGTGGAAGGAAAATGATAAATGGTTTTCAAATGTTTTTACAAATAGATTTCTGGAAGAAAAAAAAAAGGCATGCATTTGTATTCAGTCCCCCTGAGTCAGAACTTTGTTAAACCACCTTTTACTGCAATTACAGCTGTAAGTCTTTTGGGGAATGGCTTCACCTGCTTTGCACATCTAGTTTAGGCTCGTTGTCCTGCTGAAAGGTGAACCTCCGCCCCAGTCTCAAGTCTTTTGAAGACTCTAGCAGTTTTAAATGGGAAGCGTTTTGAGACCTACAAGTCCCATTAGCCTCAGCATCGAATCGTAATGAAATGCGTTTTGGGGAACTACAAATCCCATCAGCCTCAGCGTTAGATAATAATTAGATGCGCTGTAGGGAACTACAAATCCCATCAGCCTCGCGTTAGATCGTAATAAGATGCGCTGTGGGGAATTACAAACTTCATTACCCTCAGCGATTTGAAAAGAAGTGATGTTTTTCCACTGCCTCCCTTTAGGTTTTAGTGGCAGGTTTATGATTGGCAGACTTAAGGTCGTAGTAGACTTACTGTTTGTACAGCAGGAATGTACCAGAAGATTTTAGGGTTGCTTAAGTGCAGCCACATGTCAAATGCTGATGGAGTGTTGTACTGTGATGATAACCACAGCATTAATGCTAAGAATTTAATTTACACACTACCAGTTCACTTTTTGTTTGTTTTTACACTGCCATATTCTACAATTCATTTCGATAAGGCAATAAAACAGGGTCTTTTATATCATTTTTATTATTTGCAGGTCACAGTGTCTGTTAGGGTTTGCTCATGAAAAAAAAAGCTGACTCAGCTGAAGGATGAATATAACTCTTTCTATAGTGTTTGGGGGTTCAATATGCATTTGTAAATTGGTATGCCTGCCAGATTATGGTGGGAAAAAGCAGACAACATTGATTAGCATGGACCTTATGGGTTGTTCAGACGATATCATAAATAACTGCACTATAATTCAGTGTCAATCTGGCTAACTGTTAAAAAATGTAATTAAATAAAACCTCAATAGATTTTCACAAGACACAGTAAAAGAGTGAGCTTAATAATGAGAAGATGATCATTGTAACATTATGGGCCACAAAATAATTTGGAATGATTTGAAAAACTGTTACACATCAGATAAGAAATAAATCATGAAAAGATCATTTTTCACCTTTCATTCCAGGAGTGATACATGGTAACAATGGTAGATTAAATTAATTGTACATAATTGTGCATTTATGCTAATGAATTGCTCACCTTTTATATAGTTAGTGCATCCAACAAGACTCAACAGACAACATTGATTTACAAGTTTATGTAGAGATTACAATACATGCTTATAGGTGGATCTATTAATACAGTTATTTCCAAGCACATCACATGTTTGGCTGAAGAATACAGGTCACGATGAGTACAAGGTGAATATATTAACATAGTTGTAACTTTCCCATTTTAATGGAATTTGGGACAGAATGATTAAAGCATAAATCAACCTACTGTAGCTGCACCAGGGAGTAAACAAAAATTGAGAGAAACAACGTGCTGATTTTATACTGTGGTCGGCACAATACTTATACATGGTTATCATATTATATAAGTATGTACTGCATTTACAATAACCACATAATATTGTAAATCAAATATGGCATTCATTCCTTGACACTGAACTGAAAACTGTTCCACCACAGTAAGACAAACCCCCACTCCAATCTGCTCAGTTAGGTATAAATGCAATTTACAGGGGGGCCCAAAAGTCTGGATCCATAGGTATTTTTCTTACTGTATATGAAAATTTTTCTTTTTATTTTAGACCGAAGCTGACTTAAAAAAATAACAAAAATAAGATTGAAGATTGCTCTCTCATGTACAGAAGACACAATTCTTTTACAGCATTTGTTGGTTGCTGAATTCAAGAAGTTGTGTTGTTACAGTTTTCAGACACCTGCCTGGACACTTTCTTATAACAAAGACACAAAAGTCACAAGCTTAAACAGTTATCACAAAATAATCCCTATTTATACTATACCAATTCACTCATTCATTCATCTTCAGTAATCACTTAAACCCCAGTCAGGGCTGCAGTGGATCTGGAGCTTGCTCTAGGAAAACACGCTGCCTGTCAATCACAGGACATCATGTAAACATTCATTCACACTCTGACTAAAATATAATGGGAAATTACTAGAGCCGGCTGACCTAGTGGCATATCTATAGTGGCTGAAAGAAAGCTGGTCCCACAAACACACAGAGAACTCCACATAGATAGTACACTAAGCTCAGAATCAAACCAGGAATGCTGGTGTGAAGTGGGAACCTGTGCCATGAGATAGCACCGCTACCCACTATGCCACGCTATATACATTCTATAAACAAGATCAATAAACATGGCACTTCATTAGAATAACTGTTGACAAGCAACATTAACAATTAAATCATTTTCTTTAAAGGACCGAAACTGTAAACTGTGACAAAAATGATAAATTCAAATATTCAAAATATTAAAGTAATTTACATAATATATAAAAATATATGCGGTTTGAAATAAAACGTATTATAGCATTGCTGAAAACCTGGTATATAAGGCACCAAACAGGATTCCATCTAACCCAAAATGGATAGATAAAATAAAAAATAAAAAAACTAAGATTAAAAATTCACACACAGGTAAACCAATGTGTAAACATGTACTTCAGTTAGGCTATGATCACATAAGATTTGCTGAAATTTGATCTTTTTGCCTTGATGGTTCAGGTTTCTATTTGCAGGTATGGACATAAACAAGTTAGCAAAGTAAAAAAATTCAAATAAAAGTGTGAACAAATGAGATATTGAAAAGATCTGCGTTCTGGGTTCACACATCCCTGTCAGCTTTAGGCAAAACAGTAGTCGGGACACTTCAATTCTGTAATGTGACCATAACCTTAGTGAAACATTACTATACTATTGTCTCTGTGTTTGAATTGTTAAAGAGCAACTCAGAACACAAGCTTATTTGATTGCTGTCAAAACATAGAAAACAATCTGGTTTCTACACCGGTAACAAAAGCTTTCCACAGGTTTTATTTGTTTTCCTGAATCAAATATTTCAGAATTTTGAAGTCATTCGGAATCATTTTGGAGTTGTGGTCATGATATATTATGCAGCCCATGCTTTTCAAATTACACTGTTTGTAAAACGCAACTAACATTCATTAGCCTTGAGCAGGCAGGTTAAATGCTGCATTTCCTTGCGATACATGAGTTAATGTAAACTATCAAATTAATATAAACGTGTTACCAGTAGATATGTGGCAAGTTGGCACAGACTTTTTAGACCTATTTGTAGAACAGCCTTTCTTAAAGCTGACTCAATTAGCAACGGACCAGCATGCTGTACAGGCATGAAACATGGGCTGGAGTTGACGAGGTCTCACAGGTTTTTGCAGCATTAGGCATTTGGAGTTGTTTGCCCAGCAGAATCAGCTACAGGAGTACTTGAATTTAGAGGGCTGAACTTCAACATATTGAAGTAATTGACAACCTAACCAGGAACCTCTGCCAAAACACTCTGCGACAATGCCTCTTTAGGAGCCTGCAAACACACAGAGACAGAGAGAAAGACAAGCTGGTGTAAACAGCATGGTTATGAGGCAAGTGATCGCAAGGAGAGAAAGTCATGATGCATTAAATCATTATTCATGGAACATTTTTCATTGCTCTTATTTCTCGAGTCCTTACACACTCCAGTGAAAAGAAAAGAAGAGAGAAGTCAGGAGAGACTTTTTAATAAGAAGCCTATAATAGCCCTACATGTCTATGAAGGGGTTGGATCATGGGGAGGATGCAGTTTATTTAATTTGAAGTAGGACACAAGTTGTTGAGGCATTTCTGCCAGTACACACTGGGCAAGTGCTTCCCTGGATGCCTGAAATGAGATGGAAAAAAAGGAAGAGGCTGGCAGAGCTTCCACCAAAAACCAGACACTGAAGAGAGCATGCACATTACTTAATTACTAAAATGACTACATTAAACACTAAAATTATTATGCAATATAATTTTTTCATCCTTTGCACTATACCTCTTTGCATATACAATTAAAATTGGAAAAAAAAACATTCAAGATACTGTTTTTTTTTTTTTTTTAAAGCATTATTGTACAAAACACCAGCAGCATGATAGACAGGTATACAGACAGACCACTACAGCTGTACATATTCCAGACACACTTACATTCTGGAACTTTCTGTAAGGCACAAACTGCACAATGTCCCGTGCAGCTGGCTCTCCTGATGGAGATTTCAGACGGCCATCATCCCCATCCAGAATCTCCATGTCAGTGAAGTCAGCCCCGCCCACACCCACAATTATGATGGACATGGGTAAATGGGAAGCAGCTACGATGGCAGCTCGAGTCTGGTCCATGTCTGTGATGACACCATCCGTAATGATGAGCAGAACAAAGTATTGCTGTGTCACAGAGGAACAAAGAGGAAAGGAATAAAGAATACTGAGTAAAATACTAGCAGTTATAATATGCTCATAGCATACAGTATAATGAAAAAAATATTAACACAGTGCAAATAAAATCATTTATTCATTAATGAATTCACAAATAAATTTAACATTCAATGTAATATAATGTCAGTTCAAAAAGTCCCTTTGCAGTGGCTTGTGGAAAAATATTAGTTTAATGAAACTCACTCATGTACTTATTCATTAAATGTCGCACAGTATCGCGATGTGGTATTCTTGTCTCCGGAAATGCTGCTTAAAATTTAACCTAAATCTGTGTATTTATCACCAGCTTTAAACACGTGCTCCACTAGAAAAACACGTTCTTCAATGGTTAAAATTTTAAGAAACTCAAAGAACTCCATGGATGCATACAACAGGCTAAGCAAACAAACAAGAGCGCGTTAACGCACTACTGCTATTCTACTTGGCCGCTGCAGGGAGACTTTCTGAACACACTATTAGTGTGCTTGTTTTAATACATTAATGTTTCTATAATACAGGGATTGCACAGGGATTTTTTTGCCAAACACTACACATCGCCTAAATCTAATAAAAAGCAGACTGTTACTGTTAAAAAATGTGCTGTTACTTAACATTTGTTGACATGGTAAAGCATTTAACAACTTTGGAAAGAGTCTCTCCTCTGAGTGCTTTGTGGTAGTCAGAGATAAAGCTTTCCCGCACGGGAAACGATGGAGGATGTCACGATTCATAGTTTCTCTGTAACAAGTTGCATTTTTTCCTTTATTCTTAATTATCATTTTTTTATTCATTATTTTAATTCTTGTTAGGTTCAAGAGAAAGTGAGTAAAAAGCTGTGTGAATGACATTATGACATGGGTCAAGGAGTAAATAAAATATATTGCGCTTAGTGGTGATAATGGCCTCTGATTTACATTAGGACTCATTTCATCAGAACATTATCGATTATTTTCTCATAACAACTGCAGACTGGTGAAGAATCCAATATGTAATAAAGCTGCCATGTTAAGTATGATAGTTGATTTTATATCTGATATTTGATGCTGGGTCTGACATAATTTGACATCATGGCATGTATTGGACTCTTCTACTCATGCTACTTTTTTGCTCATCTGTTGCTGTTCTAAAAGAAAATGATTTGGTTCAAATATGTATTTCCTTAATGAATGGACATGATCGGACAGTTCTACAGACAGTTTTGGCTCTGAGCTGCTGACTGAAGGGTCCGGGGTCCAAGCCTATCTACAGGTCACCACTGTTGGGTCATTGGGCAAGACCCTTAAACCTACACCCCATACAACCCAGGCACTGCATTCAGTGTCAGTCCCAAGCCCGGTTAGGTAAAAAAAAGACATAAAACCTGCACTAGGTCTAACAATCTGGGCCCGTATTCCCAAAGCGTCTCAAAGTAGAAAATTACCCCTAACTAGCAAAAAATTACTCGTACTTTCAGGAGTGAGAGTAAGAGCTATTTATCAAGATTCTTAGAAAAGGACATCACTTCCATCTCCACCAAAATGTAGGAGAGCTCTGGTTAGAAGTAGTGAGAAAATTGCGTTCAGGCAGAGACATGCGGGGAGAAGAGACATTTTAGTAACACTGAGGTGACTGATACTGTACGGTTTTTAGTAACAGTGAAAATGCAGTTTTGAAACAGTGACACAGCCGACAATGACGGAAATAATAAATCAGTTTGCTTTTACAGCAGCACAGATCATATGCAGATTCATACATTCTGCGCAGCATGAAATCAATGAAAAACAAACTGCATTCATAGAGTTGTGAATTATACACATTAAAATAATTATATTTATATATACATTGAATATAGTTGTATTAAATTATGAGTGTACACAACTGTTTATTTTCGATTCTCTGTTATAAGCAGCAGTTAATCAGCTCATTAACACAGCATATCCCATGTTTCACTTTTTATCTTTAGAGGTAAGAGTAGGGCAGAATTTAGCTTTTATTAACTAAATAAATAACTTTTTTATTAGCTTTAAACTAATTATTTGTTTACATTTTACTGCCTCCTCTGCAAGCTAAGCGGTCTCATTTCACTCTCCAGTTTCGCCTTCTTTTCGAAATCATTTTGATCAGCTTATGACAGTCCTGCACAGCTCTATTACAGAGGCTTTAAACAGTTGTGATTAGAGCAGTCTGATTAGGATAACGTCCCACAGCCAAGTCACACATCTATATGCTTTGTCTAATGTGCATAAACTTCATACTCGCGCTAATTTTACTATTTCAATCTACAAAAACCTGTGAAAACTACCACACCCACTATATAGTGCAGATTACTTCTCTCAGTGTTGTAAAAAGAAAATAAAAAAAAAAACAAAGAAGTAGGAAGCTTCATAAATAACTTTTATGTCCTACAATGAGATAGGAAGATTTTCAGTCCTAAATGAACTTTAAGCCCGATTCCTATGAGAGATTCTGAGACGTTTAGTAAATACGGGCCCTGTTGTTGTAATCCATAGCATAAAAGGGACAAAGCACAAGAAAAAAAACGTTTATGGACACATGCCACTGCAACCATTACTCACACACCAGTGCCGGTGAATAATTCTAATCCCTAGTAAAACTCACACCTAATCCATTGTATAGTAAAACATCTTCACCATCCTGTAGCTTCTGCATTTGTATGTCTACATGATTTTCAATAAAAGGGAATGGATTGCTTTTAAAATAAAATGGTATTTAATGTTGATACTTACACTGGCTGTGTTCTGTTTTCGTGCCTGCTGTGCAAAATTGCTCACATGTTTGATGATGGGAGCAAAATTTGTTGGCCCGTAAAGTTTGACCTGGGGCAGGCACGTCCTATAAGCATCCACCATGCCTTGTACTCCTACAGTAGCAACAGACACACCAAACATCATTTAATAATCCCACACTGATTCAGTATTCCATAGCTACCGGAGTTTCCTGTCATGCCACTTGACAATAACTCTTTTACTTACCAGCACAGAATGGATCAGATGGATTGAAGTTAAGTGGAAACTCATGAGACACCTATAAAACAAACAAAAAAAAAAAAACAGTCATAATGTGCTCATATTGCAATGACATCATCACAGGAGCTAAAGTTAGATTATGTTTAAATTTACCTGCCAGTTTGGTGGAATCTGTGCCCCAAACCCAAAAGCTGGGAACATTTTGTCACTGCGCAAAAAAAAAAAAAAAACCCAAAAAGAGATTTTTCTTTATATATAAAAAGCATGTTTGAACTTGAATAACTTTGAACAACATAGACAAGTCAATGGAAAATCCAGTAAATATATTACAGTTACTTAATGTTGATTTTTAATGTCTGATTTTTCCTTTTGTGTATAAGTGAACACAAAAAAAAAAAAACTTTTTTTATTTAACGGTTGTAAATGAGACCCCACAGTTCAAGTTATGTAAACTACCGTTCAAAAGTTTGGGGTCACTTGCAAATTTCTTTTTTTTTGTTTAGTGATTTATTTTCTACATTCTACAACAATACTGGGGATTTCAAAACTAT
>JAOVVA010000048.1:20546389-20564172 GCA_028565275.1 Leiocassis micropogon
TGGTAGTAGTAGCCTTAATGTGGGAGCCCCCTAGTGACGGGGAGGAATTGGCTACGACTAATATTGGGGAGAAAAAAATAAATTAAAAAAAAACATTATTAAATATAATGAAACACTAACAATAAACACACTAATTAATTAAAAAAATACTATATACTGAAAGAGCACTGTATAAACACCTGTACAGCTACTCATTCATGCAATTATCAGAAAATCATATGTCAGAAGTGCAATAGATGAACTCACGCAGATACTGTACATGCCAGTAACTTCAGGTAATCTTTACATCAACCATCAGAATGGGGGGAAATGTGATCTCAGGGATTTTATCTTTGGCAGGATTGTCAGTGCCAGGTAGGCTAGATTTAATATTTTTATAACTGCTCTAAATCTGCTCTAAAATGCTCAAAATGTCTAAATCTCCTGGGATTGTTAGGTACAACAGTCTCTACAGTTTAAAACAATAAAGTACAGGGCAATAAAGAAGAAATATGCAGCAGTTGTGTGGACAGAAATAACGTGTTGATGAGAGGTCACATGAGAATAGGCAAACTGAAAATGAAAGTGTAACAGTAATTCAGTAAAACTATGCTGGTGACAAAAAGCATAGGCTGTTCTGATTAATAAGAGGCACAGAGATTTGGGTCAGAATTTGATAGATAGATAGATCGATAGATCGATCGATAGATAGATAGATCGATCGATCCAAAGTCCAGTCCAGGCTGGTGTAATGGTGTGGGGGGAATGCTCAATCATCACTTGAATGCTACAGCCTATCTGACCATGTTACATCCCTTCAACACCTTAATTTATCATCTTCCAATGGCTACTTTCAGCAAGATACTGCACCAGGTCACAGAGCAAAACTCTTCTCAAACTGGTTTCATGAACATTACAATGAGCTCAGTATTTTTCATTGGTCTTCCCAGAGAAGACCTTTGCAATGTGGGAGAATTCACAATATGAACATGTACCTGATTAAAAAAATGTAAAACAAAATGCAGGAATTGTGTGATGCAATAAATTCAGCATGGACCAGAATCCAACATCATAATCGATACCATGAAGAATTGAGGATGTTTTGAGAGGCCATAGACAGTAGTAGTATAGTGTTTCTAATGAAGTGCTCTGTGAGGAATGCTTTTCAATTCCCTGCAGTGAATTATACCTCTGTTCTGTGGGCAAGCTGCCATCCTGATTCTGTTTGTCTGTAGAATTCCAGGTAGGGGTCTGATTTTCCAAAGAAGTCCTGCAATTTTGCAGAAATTATTTGACTTTACTTTAATTAAAAATATTCGTATCATTAAATTTCACAGAAAATTAAGCCATTTCTATGACAAGAAAAATATTTGTTTTGGTTGTACTAAAAGAGGTGCTGGAGAGAGTAGAACTAAAACTATATACTGTACATTAAACACTCTTGCTAGAAAATGAGGTAAATCTGTAATTTTTTGTACTTTTTATTATAACTTATTAACTATTTTATAGAAGCTAGGTTTCAACTTACCTTGTTATCCAGTTTTCTGGCCTCGACTTCAAAATTCACCACCCTATTATCCTTAATTTCCTCTGCACAGATCTAGAAAAAAAAAAAAATAATTCCAGCAACCTAAATGAGTATTTATTTCTTCCCAAAATTCCCACTCATCAGTCAGCACAAGGGTAAAAGCTATCAAATTATTGTGAAGCCAGTCACTGGATAATTTTAACTCTGAAACTCTCCCCTGTCAGAGAACACCATCACGTGTGCACAGAAAGCATGGCCAGTTTTGTTTCCTAGTCTCCAAGTAATGGAGTGGATGAGACAATGGAATCTAAACCGGTGATCTCCCAACAACAGGCTGAAACCTATACTAGTATTCAGCAGTGCTGACCTTCAGCCACTATAGAACACTGAATACTATGTTTGTTAATTACCAATAGGTTAGATGATGGATTCAATATATATTGACTCTCAAACATACAAACAACGCATGCAAAAAAAAAGAGGGATAAAACTGGATTCTGGTGAAATTTAAGACTAAACCGATATAATCTCCAAGGTCAGAAGGGCGATGCAATTCCTCATATGGGACAAAGTTACACACAGTTAGTTTTTATCTCTTAAATTAAAAGGAATCAGACTGTACTGTTCAGCCTCATGACTATGCAAAAATATCCAAATAAGCTTCAGTGTAAATGATAATGCATAATTAATGACACTTGAGGTGGGAGGTTCCAGGAGCAGTCTAACAAGTCTAGCAACGGCATGCAGCCAATTTATAAAAAGGAAAGCTACATAACACACTGTAAAAAAAATTATGTCATATTAAGGCAGGACAATGAACGAATATTCACCGTAATGGTTCCTTTCCCTGCAGGTCTTTTGTTCTTCAAGATCAGTGGTCTGGTCAACTCTCTACTGGACACAATCTGTGTGTAAACAACAAAAACATAGAAAGGATTACCAAACGTCCTTTAAACGTGCCTAATATACAGTACATGCAAACATGAAGAGCCCTAGGATGTCGGCTGTAGACTAGGGCTAAGAATCGTTTGAATTTTATCTATTCTGATGGCTATTCCAGTTCTTAATGATTCCCAGTTTAAAAATAGATCAAAAGTTTAGATAAAGAATATGTGAATTAACAGAAAAATAAACAGATTTACTTTAAAAGGCTGCAGCCCTTTTACAACAAATGCCACACCTGCACTCCTGTCACAGGAAATGGTGCACTCAGGTTTGGCAGCCACAAGACATCAAACACAACTACACTGCTTGAGGTTTACATCAAGCTGATATAAATGTTTTGACATGTTTTACATGCAACTTTTACAGCAAATTAATCCTTACATTTAACATTGTCTTCATTTTGCTTTGAAAAAGTTAAGCAACACTTTTGACAGTTTCGGCTGTTCTATCATCAACACTAATGTTGACACTTGATATAGGCAGGTCCTGATTCCAGATGTAGGTGTAATAATCGGAGATGTTTATTTAAAACATACAAGTCAAATGTGCTTTTAAGAGGCAATTAACTGAATTGCCCTTTCTTTTTTTTTCTTTTTAAACAGTCAATTTTGTTACTGGTTCTACTTTGAAAACAGGTTTTGATTTTTGACTGTAGAAACATAACAGTGTATTCAGACATAGAATAAATGTTTACAAATGTACTAATGCATGTATTTTTCTACAAGTGTTTCTCCTCAAAGAAAAATGTTTCAAACAAGAGTAGAAATATGATGTACGAATAAGATAGGACAGCATAAGCCCAACTAAAACAGCATTATGTGGGAGGTTATAGATGACAGAGTAATGTATTTATGATTTAAAGTATGGTGATCAAGAGTAAAAAGCTCATTTTCTTACCTGACCCAGGGAACACTCCAACTCTCCAAGGAAGTCATCATCACTTAGATCGACAGTTTTGTTGTCGATATCATAAACGCCAAATTTAAGTTTCTGTACGATTTCGAAGTGATAATCGATGAGAAACTTCTTGGCAAAGTTGGGATTCAGACAATTTTTAACTCTCTCTGTCCGGTCTATCTGAAAAGATAAAAAACATTGCCTTTGTTATAAAATGATTATAAACAATGCAATTTTCTTGATGTCTGACCTTTACCCATTTAAATTTATGCCATCTGGCAGATGCCCTTATCCAGAGCAACTTATATTTATCTCATTATAAAAGGTGACACAGAATAACGGGAATTTTTTCTTGTGGGGCTACCTCAAGAGTAAAGTGTACACAAGTTAAAACAGAGAATTCGGGATGAAATTCACAGTATCCCAGCTAAGATGTTGCAGCAGTCAATGAGGAATCTCAACACTATGAATAAAATTTATTTATTTTATCACTTCTAGTTTTATTGGATTGTAAAAAAGTTCCCGTTTTTTTGTGTCACCCTGTACATCTGAGCAGTTGAAGGTTATGGGGATTGTTAAAGAGACCAACAGCAGTAGCTTGGTGGTGCTGGGATTTGAACCTGTGACCACCTGCTTTTATCTAATATACCAGGTCTTAAACACTCACCTCATACCATTGTGTTCCAGATGTATTCATTTGCAGGACACAGAGGGGGTCAGACTTAGAGCCCACATCCATGTCCAAAAGATTTTTACAGGAGACTGTGAGCTCCACTTTGGTTACACACTGTGTCGCCATTGAAGTAGCTTTAAAACAAAATGGAAAAGGTTTGCTTTCAGTGTTTTACATGTCCATGTATTGTCCTACTTGCATTCGATCATAATAAATAACAAACTGTCCATAACCATATATTTATTTATTTACAACACATCTCAACAATTGTTAGGGCATTGTGTGCTAAGCGGAATATCTTCTATAATGTCACATCACTTCAGTCACTTTATCACTTCATGTTTTCTCAATTACCAAAGTTTACTTACACAAGTTTTCTAAGACTTATCTTTGCAGTAATTAGGAAGCTTTAAAACACCAAAATTACACAATAGTAAAACAGTTCTTCCTCATCATACTTACACATGGTCCTTTTAATACCAACCCTGATTACTCACAAGTAAGATTGACTTTGTTAATGCACATAACACACCTTCCTGACTGCCTGTCTGTCATCTGTGGGAGATGAATTGAAGCTGGACTTTAACACTGAAACGTTGGTGGTTAGCATAGTGGGTAGCATCCCTGGGTTCCTGGGCTCAGGTTACTGTCTGTTTGGCATTTCACATCTCCTTCCAGTGTATGTGCGACTTTCCTCTAGGTTTATCGTTTTTGTTCTGCTTCCCCAAAACATATTATTAACAGTAGCTACTGTAAATTGGCCCCTAGGTGTAAATCAATGTGTGTATGTGTACAGTATATACGTGTGAATGTATAGTGTCAACTAGCACGGTGGTTTAGTGATTAGCCCTGTCGCCTTGCACCTCCATGTTCTGGGTTTCATTCCCACCTCTGGTACATGTGCATAGAGAATTTGCATGTTCTTCTCGTGGTACTCTCCGGATACTCCGGTTTCCTCACACAATCCAAAAACATGTAGATTAGGTTAAATGGCATTCCAAAATTCATGTAGTGTGCGAATGAGCATGTGTATGTGTGTGTGTGTGTGTGTGTGTGTGATCTATCATGCGATAGATTGACACCCCATCCAGGGTGTACCCCGCCTAGTGCCCTCAGTCTCGTGGGATAGGCTCCAAGCCCCCGCAACCCTGTATATAGGATAAAGCAGTATAGATATATGTGTGTGTGTGTGTGTGTGTGTGTGTATGGTGTCCAGTAATGGATTATTGTCCCTTTCAGGATGTATTGCCAGTTTATGTTCAGTGTCCACTGCAGTTCTGACCAGAATGAATGAATGAATGAATGATGAATTGATAGATTAATCCTGTGATCACATTAACTTAGGGTTGATTGTTGATTCACTACGTGTTCAACCTTTGATTCAGGGCTAAAATAAAAATATAAAAAATGCTATGACCCATATGGCATATGCTCTTCCCCACCAGTGTCTTCTTAAATGTTATGGCCTAAATGACTTTTTTACGTACTTTATAATGACCGTGTTTATTATGCAAATGTATAGATGTGTAACTAACCTAGTTAATATTTAAACTCTTGGTTAGTTTAATCTTTCTGTCTAGGCAACTGGCGCAGCTGCTACAATCAGTTCTCGGTGATTTGCATTGATCCCAGGCTACGACTGCTATTAAATAAACTGGATCTCATAGACACTGTCAGAATCGCAGATCTCACAACAATTTACCCAGCTGAAAATGCATCTGAATTGTTCATTATCAACTCGCAAACAAGATTAACTAGTTTCGCTATTGTTGTCTCAGCATTACCTAAATGTAAAATGGGTTTAAGTGGTTAACCTCACATTTGTGTTTAGAAAATTACATGTAGCTTTTCAGCTTCAGGGACTCAATCAAAGACGAGATAACTAAGTACTATTTAGATAAGACGGGAGGTAAACTTACCAATGTAACGTCTTAGTCTCTGAAGAAAATAATTCAGACAGCGATTTCAGCTCCACTCCCTCTATTGACAGCACGAGTTGCGCATGCGCAAGTCGTTCGCTGTTGCTTACGTTTTTAGGCGTTGCACAGTTTGTCTCTCGGCACAGGGGTGTAGTCTGGCTCTGCCTACTCGGAGTCATCTTCCGCCATAAGGAAAGGAATATAGTCCGTATTTTAATCATTTTCTCATAACCATGAGTAACAAAAGTGTTTGGTCCACTTATATCAATGCAATTTACCGAGGTTTTTTTTCTCACGTATTAATGAAAAAATTGAGTAGTTTGAGTTGTTTTTGTGCAAAGACAGGAGGCAGAGTTGTAGGTAGCAGCAATAAAGATGTTGAGGCTCTCTTTATTTTTCACATATACATTACTGCACAGAAATTCTTTCCTCACATATTTGAGCATAACTGGCCATGGTACAGCAACCCTGGAGCAGCTTCCTACTGTTACAGTTAGTGCGGAACGTCTGTGACACGATCACAATATGACATAAAAGATGATGACGCTGTCTACTGTTACATTGCCTACCTGTGCAAACACCCCCGGCCAAACAGAATTTTGTATATACAGTACATCCAAGTACCCCTGTCTGCAGCCTGCAGATCGAGGCGGGGCTGAATTTGGGGCGGGGCTGCACGTGTCGCCCCGCCCACATAGTTTCTCATTGGTTGTAAGTAAATTAATGACGTCGACGCAACGTTCCTCCCACAACTCCTCTCATTGGTTAGTGAAATGGATTGAAGTCGCTGCCACGATAAACAGGAAATGCCGTTGGAAACAATACTTATGAATTATACATTTTATACAAACGCTGAATTCTTTGCTTATTTATTCAGCTTTCAGATGCGTACAAATCTCAGTTAAGTTTTTTTAAAATGTACGCGTATGACTGGTTTGTGGTTCAAGGTTACATACATTTACAAGACTTCCGCTGTTCAGTTATCCCATTTCTGCCAATCCGTGACTATAAATCAAAATGTCAACCAATTGAGTTTATTTACAGCTTTTTAAAAATATTGTTATTAAAATACATAAATGTGGAATATTCTCAGCAAGAGTATCCACTATCCTTATGTTATTAAATTAATAAATAGAAATCAGAATTGTTTATAAATACAAACATTTGACAAACATTTATGATTCATTAATGAATTATGATGAGACATTAATGAATTTCACTGTTATTTATTTATTTATACTGTTCAGTTATTTCTGATAGAGGAGAAAGCAGGTATTTATACATCTCTCTGTGGTCAAGCATTAATTCTCCCTTCCAATTTAATAATGGCACGTGAAACAGCAGTCTGGGTCCTCTGTGCCATCATAAAATCCTCTGAGGCAACCACGTTTCCCATTTCCGTAATAACTGAAGCAGGTTGTGAATAACATTTTACACATTTTGCATTCTTTAATTTCAAAAGGCACTCGTAATTCAGCCCTTGATGTTTCACTCCATTTTTCCCAGTTCACAAAAACCTGTAGCCAAAAACACATACACAAAGCAGAATTCATCTAGGATTGTTAGCCATGCTTTAAAAATACAATAAGCAAAATTACATTAAAACAAACAAACAGATGCTTCTGTCTGAACTGGGTCCTGTTCACAATTGCACTAATGCAACTGCAAGTAAGCGAAAGATTCATGTAGGCACCATCTCCATCCTGTAGCACTACTTCCAAGAGTATCATTTCCAAGATCTCCATGGGTAACTAGAAAGTATATGGAAAAGGTTTAACCATTCATTTGCTTGAATGAATCAGGACAGTATTCCAGCACTTGAGACTTTCTGTACATCCAAATGTCTGTCTGAGAGGAAAAAAAAATTATACTTCCTAATTACTTTTTAATTATATAGCAAATATACATTCGTTTTTACTCACCTCTGTAAAAATCAAAGTCCCCTGCGATTGCAAAGCTCAGGGAATACTGGAATTGTAAACATTACAAATACATTTGTTCTGTACTGGATCAAAATCTAGTAAGAAAACATCAGCTTTATAAACTTACCATCAGGACAAAGATGCCACAGTTGTTGCTGAAATGTTGTTGTTGAAGGCCCTGTTGATGTAGCCATGAACACAGTCAATCTACCTTGAAAAACAAATTATTTTAAATGCTTTTACATTTATTTATTCAAATGATTATTGGTACCATATCGTTGACACAGTATTCATACTTAAAAAACAGACATACTTAAAAATCATGCACAGAGCATTACTGGCTGGTTTGGCACCAAAGTAAACAAACTGAATTGACAAAAGCAAAAATGTTAAACTCACCATCATGGTGCACTGCCAGCTGGAAATGGTTTTTGATGTGATAGTACACCAACTGTGGCATACTGGTGTATGGGCAGAAAGGGCAATTGATGCAGCAGTCTTTTAAATACTGCTCACACCGCCCCTTGCTTAACACCGTTTTGTGCACGTTTTCAAGGAAAATGGCTCTTAAAAGAGCCCTTGGGTTATGTGAACAAAACAAAGAGAGAATTGAGGGGTAGCGTAGGGGTTAGAGAATAACAGCAAAACAAAAAAGGCTAAACAAAATAGAAAATGTGGTGCACAGGGAATATTAATGGGGATGTCAACATCAAGGATCTGAAAGTAGAAGGAATAGATCATTGGTTTTAGTATCAAATAATTTAAATTGTGTATATATAGAAGTTGCATTATAGAAAACAATCCCTCCTCTTTCATGCACCTTGTGCTGAATGATTTTAGTCACAGAAACAAATCCTAACATTTTGCTCTTTTAAAGTTTAAGTTAAAACCACTACAATAAAAATGAAACCGTTTAAGTTAATTTACTGAGAAAAAATACATTTAAACGAACTCTGTAATGTTAGTCCCTTTACAGTTACTGTTGTAATAAAGATACACACTTATTACATCGAGGCTTGTTTACAGTGAAACATCATCTGCGACAGACGGCAAATTGTATATACAGTATATGCATGAATTACTAACATTTACAGATGGAAACTATATCCAAGACATATCACGCATGCACAGGGAAAGACACATCATCTCAAATGCATTAAAAAGCACACACAAAAAAAACTTACTTAACGTACTCACAATAAATTTACCTACAACCAATGAGAAGGCATGTGAGCGGAGCAACACGTGCAGCCCCGCCCCAGATTCAGCCCCGCCTCGATCTGCAGGCTGCAGACAGGGGTACTTGGATGTACTGTATATACAAAATTCTGTTTGGCCGGAGGTGTTTGCACAGGTAGGCAATGTAACAGTAGACAGCGTCATCATCTTTTATGTCATATTGTGATCGTGTCACAGGCGTTCCTCACTAACTGTAACAGGAGGCAGCATCATCACCAGCTTTTGTCATAACATGATGTAACAGTAGTGTGTCACAGCCATTCCCCACAGATTGTAACAGTAGGCAGCGGCGTTATGTGACATGACAGTAGGCAGCATCATCATCAACTTTCATGTCATAGGTGGTGTCACAGGCCTGTCACAGGCGGTACTTTGAAACAGCGTGAGGAACGGCAGCAAGCTGACCACATACGACATGTGGGTGGATCAGGTATCAGGATCTGCATGCGGCTGGAGCTGCAGGGTAACCTCATGTATCCGAGCGGAGCCGTGATTACATTTGTTCCCTTACCACCACAATTTATCTCTCAAATGATAAAAACAGCAAATGTTACAGAAAAGCAGAGAGTGCAAAGTCATCTGTCCTGAAGAAGCCACTGTGATGTAAAAATTACAGTTAAAGTACAGAAAGCTTCACTGAGTCAACTGTTATACACTCTTCTTTCTTAGCAGCCTGGCTGTAATTGTAGAAATACGATAAAGCAAATATAATTGCAAGCAAAGATGATCAAGAACAAGCACCTGTGGGCAGACAGTGGGCACAGTGGGCATATGCATTTAAAGAAGACATACCTATAGTTTTATGACATCATTTTAGAATCCTATAGTTTTATGACATTATTTTAGAATAGGAAGAATTTTATGTCAAGACCTCCAAAAAGCCCCAAATGCTGGAAAAAAGCATCACGCTATGATGTAACTCAATGTTATGCCACTCAATATCATGTCACTCAATATGATGTCACCCAGGAAGATATTAGGTGTTGCCATGGCTGAACTGTTATGATAAATCCTTTTGCAATTTTGCATCCTCAATGTCTTCTGACGACCCGGTTTGGTGGCGATCATATAAATTCCCTAGAAAGAACATATCAAACTCTATTGGGTGCATTTTGCAAACAACTCAAATAACTGACTTCCTGTTGAGTAGAGCCCATGATATGCAATGCAAAGGTTGTTCAGCTCAATGAGACCTTAAGGTGTACTGGGTTTTACATGTATACGTGCAAGTGAGTATGAGCTATGCGTCAAATGACTTCCTGTTGAGTAGAGGCCATGACATGCAACGTAAAAGTTATTCAGCTAAATGAGATCTAAATGTTTGCAAGGTTTCAGTATGTATTTTAAGTGGGTATGAGCTATGCAGCAAAATCTTATGTGAGGGCCTCATGCCACCCCCCAGGGCCCAGACAACCCATCCCCCTGCCCCACACACACAAAAAGCCCCGGATACTGGAAAAAAAATATAATAATCCTTAGAAAAACCCTTTTCTAGGCCCTTCACACACTTTGATGACATAAGGCTGATGTCATTGGGCTGATGTCATAGTGCTTGGACCCTATTTAATATGTTTAGCCATGAAACATTACTTAAATACACACACCAGCAAAGCACACAATAGCATGCTAGTACTATCAGTGCCACAGCTGTACTACATCCACTCCACATCCTCTATATATTTTTTAAGTATACTAGTATATAGTATATAGTATAGTATATAGTAGTTACTGGCAGTGGATCAAGGCTAATAACAGACAGCCTACAATTTTCCTAATAAAGTTGTGGTAAGTCTTTCAGCTGCTCCCATTGAGGGGTCACTACAGCGGACCAACTGATCTGTACAGCAATTTGGCACAGGTTTTTGCCAGATGCCCTCCCTGACGCAACCCTCCCATTTTATCCGGGCTTCTAACCAGCACTGCATCCAGTTGCAGGGGTTTGGGCATTGCCCTACTTCTGTAGGCCACTGACCCAAGTTTACCTAATTAAGTGACCACTGGGAATAGATTATATACAATTATATCTAGGGTCCTTGGTTCAGTTCTGAGCTTGGGTTAACATCTATGTGAGGTTTCCTTTTGGGCTCTCCATGTTGGTACACTGGAACACTGGAACGACTATGTTAAAATGCTCCGAGAAGTGAATGTGTATAAGATGCCCTACGATGGACTGGAATTCCATCACAGTGTTTGGGGATAAGATCCAGATTCACTGTGACCTAAGTAGGAGAACATGCTTACTAAAGCTGAACAAATTCATAAATTGATGAATGGACAGATGTATGAGTGGATGGAGGAGTGAATGGATGGATGGATGGATGGATGGATTGACGAATATTGCATTATGGCTCAATGGCAGAACTACAGAATGATATTATTTATATACTTATATATATCATAATCATGTAATAATTAATTAATAATCATCTTCAAGC
The DNA here is from genome assembly GCA_028565275.1 of Leiocassis micropogon. Lineage (NCBI taxonomy): Eukaryota > Metazoa > Chordata > Actinopteri > Siluriformes > Bagridae > Leiocassis > Leiocassis micropogon. The sequence goes on from JAOVVA010000048.1 coordinate 20,557,927, forward strand.
TACCAAAACTGTAAATCTCTCTCTCTCTTGTTTACACGCATACACACGTAATGTAACAAAATGCTATGTACAAATATGCAGAGAAGTGTACAAAAAGAAGTCATAAAAAATTAAGTGTCAAAAATATATTTATTCAGGATTAAAATTCATTACTAAAACAACTTCAATATTTAGTTCACTGTTAAGGTTCAGTTCAAATTCATCTATATGTAAAGTAGCTACAATTAAATGTACACAAATAACAGTTTATTTAATATATAGTCTATACTTATATATTGTTAGCATAATAGATACATTTATTTTGGTAAAACCCAGAACAGCAGTGTTTTTTAATTTTTTTTTATTATTATTATTAATTTTTTTTGCTGGTATATATCTTTCTTCCCAAAGATAACTATAAAAACAACATAGAGCAGGATAATAAACATGCAGAACAACTTAACATAAAGAAAAAAATAGAAAAATAGTCTTTTTTTTGGCAGCGATAGACTTTACCTGTCTGCCTGCAAAAAGCACAAGTGACAAAAGGCAAAATGCCACATTCACTGGTTCAGTGCAGCAAATTAGTTCTGTAAGACAACCATCTGACACACACATACAATCATATACAATCTTCAGTCATCAACATATAAAACTACATGAACAATGCTGTGAATCTGTGGCCTTTTTTTGTATTTGCAAGCAGTGAAAAAACAAAGAGTGAAAAGTGTGTCTCTAAAGAACACAGTCCTTAAAGTGATTTCTCCAACATTTGTTTCTGTACTTATTCTGTTTTGTGACAGTACAAGTCTTTTAAGGCCTTGAGTTCTTCGATGAGTGTCTTGTTTTGCTTTTCAAGCACAGCGACACGATTCTCGAGACATCTGACATACTCTTTCTTCTTCCGCCGGCATTCCCGTGCAGCTTCCCTGGAAGCGATAACAAAGACCCTTCAATGTGCATGATCGCATTTAACTTCACTTCAAGAGCCAACATCAATCAAGACACAACAAAATAGTTTCATTTTAATTTCGTATTAAGCAAACTGGCTGAACGGGCAATGGTTCCCCAAACCCAACCATCACTTAATTTATTTTTAAATCACTTTCATTTTATTAAATATAAAATTTTGATCCTCTGAAAATTATAACAATGTACTAGAAACAAAATGATTCTTTATTTTAAGAATGTGGTTGAACATATTCTATTAAATTTTCTTTTATCAAAAGTGATTCAATTAGGCAATATAGAGCCCCCACAGGTTTTCAAGAACCCACCAAAAGTTCTGTTCACTTTAATAGAATCAGCTGATTATATGGTAGCAGCAGAGTGCATCAAGGTACAAGGCCTTCTGTTAATATTCACATTGAACATACAAAAAATTGTGATCTTAGTGATTCTGAGCGTGGCATGGGTTTTGGTGTGTAATGGACTGTTCTGAGGTCAAGTGCAGTTTTTCCCATCAGCTGTCCAATTTTGTTGAGTAAATAAATTGAATGGACAATTTTTAAAGCATGAATTTCTTTTTAACTGTAAAGAACAATATGACAAGCCTATATCTCATTACTGCAGCAAATAATACTAGGATTACAAGTTTCTAGTAGTGTAAACATGAAATTGAACTGAGATAAGTGAATAATAAGTAATAAAAGAAGGGAAAAATAATGTGTAATAACTGTGGGTTGAATAATTAAAGCCACTAAGTTAATGGAAATGAAAACATGCGTAAAATGCATTAATGAGAGAAGTTATATGCTGAAAAGTTAGCAAAGTTGGCTCATAGTGTTTGTGGAATAGGGCATCATTCAATACTATAACACCTGTACAGATACTGTATATAGTGTGTAGTGTGCATGTAGAACTAGAGTATGTTACCTGTTCTTTATCAGACGGAGCTCCCTCTTGCGTGATGCTTCCTCAGGAAGTTTCTGAGAGATGTGCTGAGGGCTTGGTGAGCTCGCGGTCGCTACACCCTGCGGCAGGCTGACGGTGGGAGAACAGATCTGAAGTGCTGACATGTCTCCAGTAGCAGCTAGAGTAACCCACACACAAATAAACAAAACCACAGTCATAAAGATATATCTGGTCAAACAATTTCTCACTTATTTTATTCCTGAATATATGACCTAATGTGCCAATGATAAGACTTTAATAAACAAAGTTTTTAATAAACAGTGATGCATGGATATTGATGTACAAAGACAAATGAAAAAAGAGAAGGTATGCAAAACAGCACAAACCATCAAAGTGAATTCAAAGCAATTTTTTTAAATAACATGTTTATAAAATAATTTACACCCAGTGATTCCCAACCACGATCCTGCTGTACTTCTGTCTTGCACCTTTATCTTGCCCTACCATACCCATGTTGCCTCAGGAAGGGAATGTTAATTAGTGAATAGTTTGATCAGCTGTGTTTGAGCAGGGACAACAACAACAGCAAAAACAAGACAGGGGTACTCCCATACCATGGCAAGGAACCAGTGCTTTACGTAAAGTTTTAATTATTCTGAGTAAATAAATTATTTAATTGATTAAAGAACTGAAACTGAATTTCACATACAGTTTTTGTGAAGTTTATAATTATAAATCTATTAAACAAAACTTTTTAACAAAACACTAATACTGACAGACAGTTCTGACACATAGTCATCAAAATATATCAATGCTATTTAAGTATAAATAACTATATACGTAGATAATATTCCACCACAAACATATCATGAGTGCATAAACAATGTAATTCTTATAGAAAGTATATGAATCTCTTTAACTCAAGTATTTTGTACAGATCACCATGACTATTGAATAGAAGAAATAGATAGCTGAGTATCAGGTGTACCTGTGGACTGTACACATGAACTCTGGACGTGAAATTTAGTTAAATATCTGTAGCTCTTTTTTGCACTCAAATATTTATGTATGTTCACGAATGATTAAAGAAACACTTGTGATTCCATTAGGCACGTTATGCTCGACATGATACCTTTATTATGTAAGTACCACCCTTCATTATAAAAGAAACATTCACCTTGTTGGTAAAGGCATTATCAGAAAATGTCTAGAACAGTTTCTTACACTAACACTTGCACTGATATAGGATGATAGACTCTATTAGGTATGGAGAAACACTCATATTTAACACTTTTTATTTAATATATGTAATGTTTTTACATATTTAACATTTGCAAAATGCCCACATAGTGCACTGTCTTTACCAATAGGACTGTGGTCTTGTGCTCACTATATCACTAAAACAAGTTATCAATCACAAATTCACCTGGTTAAAAGTACATTCTGGCCAAAAAAAAAAGAAAAAAATGTAATCATCAATGCTTTTGTTGTAAACACGACTAGTCACATGATGTAAGATTTCCCAGTTTGAACCCAAGGTAGGTACATTATGGTCATTTCTGTGTCCTCTACATACTCTGTGTATACATACACATAGGGTTTCACGTTGATTGGCTCTGTTGAGGACACATATAGCCACGCCCACCTCATGTCAAGGGAAAAAGCGCTATATGCGTCCAAAACAGCACTAGATGCTGTGACGTAATCTGGCACATAACTGCTCATAATGTCCCTTCTACTCAACATTTCATTTATTGCACAGGTTTAACTTCAGGCAAATACCTAACAACTCACTAACTTTCATTAACTCACATTAACATACAGACATACAGCTACATGGACATTCATACAAACATACAGACAGAATGTCTCCAATGTATGAAACGTAAAGAAATCACTGAAAGAGTAAGTTCTGACCAATGTACTGACAGACCCTTTCTTTTATTTATATAGATTCATGAAAAGAAGCCTTGTTTTAAGCATCTTCAGTGTCTCTCACACTTTCCATTTTCTCAGTAAAATGCCAGGATGCATGTGTGAGAGAGAGAGAGAGAGAGAGAGAGCAGAAGGGTATGGTCATAGCCATAAAAATACATATATGAGGACTTGAGACAGCTCCATATACAGTAGGCAAGAGGGTACTTGCTAGAAAACTTGCAGGAACTAACTTGTCTCTCAAAGATCACAACATTAAGCCTAACCATAAGCCCTTATAATAAACAAAACATTGTTGACAATCGCTGTGGTATATGTAGAATAACACACTTCAGACTGTGCTATTATATGAAAATAATGCACTTAACGATGCTTATACGTCGTATCGCGACAACCCCACCCCACACCCAGCATGCATTATTTTCATGTTACATCATGGTCTGTCAAATGTTACCCTTGACATAAATTTCGCATGCTGTTTAACAAGCAAGCTAAGCCTGTTAAAATCTTAGTCAGCACAGCAGATTTACTGATAGGACCATCGGCTATTAACAATTCAATGCCAAGTGGAAGCTAGACCAAAATTATCCCTCCAAAAAGCCCGTAAATGCTAAATTAATGAATAAATAATATTGTCTTGTTTGAATGTATGAAGAATGTGAAATAGAAATTCTGTCTGGCATTCAAAAACACAAAATTCTTTTTCAGTTTTTTTCCTGGCTATCACAATGTTAGCACAATACTGCTGTGTTTTGTTTTCATCAGAGGGAGACGTCAGCATGATGTGTCTCACCCGGAGGTCTGGATTGGTTAATCAATATGGATTCCTGATAGGAAATTGGCATAAAAATCATAAAATCTTCAAAAACCCTGAAAAAAAAATCAGTAAGAGGTACATTCCCAGGCAGCCAAATACTAACTGTATATGACATGATTTTAGTCTTGTGCTGGAATTGTCCTTTAATTCACCAACCTATAACCTCCAGGGTAACCCCTTCTACTTTCACATGTAGAATTTCATGACAGAAAAGTGCCACACACGCGCACACACACACACATACAGCCAGGACACACAAGCTTGGGTTGATATTTGTTGCCAAGTCCCACTGTTCAGCAAACAAGCACAAAAATGTGACAAATTTCCTGTTTAAGTACTTCCAAGACCCATAATGTCATTTAGTACCAGATATGCAAACCACAGGAAAAGCACTAGTGACCAGAGTGGAAAATAGCACTCAAGACATTCAAGATTTCTTTTACCTTTCCTTGTTTCTACTTCCCTGAGGCTCTTTGCCCTTTCTTTTCTCTGTGGACATCTCTGTCTCTTAGAAGTAGCAATGGTTTATTACCTAACAGATGATTAAATTTTGTAATGTCTTGCTCTTGCAAAAGGAACTGTCAGTAATCACAGCATGACTCTGGACTGACGTCAATCTACATCTTATTTGCTGTTCAGCATTTACATTTCCCTGCTGGCGTCCAGTTCCAGGAAGCACAATGACGTCAGTGAGTGGGTTGAGCATTCATGCGTTGCAGGGAGTGGGGGGATGGGGGGAAGGGGCTGAGAGACAGAGAGAGAGAGAGAGAGAGAGCGAGAGAGAGAGAATGTGTGTGCGTATGTGTGTTTGTGTGTGAGATAGACAGAGAGAGAGCGAACGAGGGAAAGAGCGCAGGAGGGGTGATCATAGCAAGAGTGAAAGAGAGAAAGAGGAGGATTGAAGACAGACGCGTACAGGCAAGAAAGCAACTGCTGTTATTAAACTCCTTGCAGAGCTTTAGCGCAGCGAATTTGTACTTCATTTCTGATAACATGATAAATATCTATGACAGTTTAGTGTCTCAAAACAAGCGGAGACTGGTTTACTTTTTAACAATTCTCTTAACAAAACTGGAGATTAAACACGAGTTCAATACTTGGTGAGTTACTTTTTAACAATTCTCTTAACAAAACTGAAGATTAAACACGAGTTCAATACTTGGTGATTTACTACTTATCCTCAGAATACTCTCATTCTGTCAACATTAAGTAGGAGCTCATTTAGCAATAAACCAAAAGTAGACTTAACAAACAGTATGCTGTTTGCTGGAACACAATGCTGTACTGTTAAGTATTATGTCAAATAATTATGCACTGTAGAACCATCTAGAACATTCAAAATTATCAATAAAAAACATACCTGATTCTGTCTCCTCTCTAATTATAGCCATGTGTTTCTTCGTCTGCCTTCAGCATACACTGACTAGCTATGTGTGCAATTACAATTAAAGCTATTGACATCACTATGACATCACCAACCTCCTGATGTCAGTAGCTCAGTGGCTCTCTGAGCAATCCCCGCCTCTTGTCATCTCTTCCTGCTTCCTCAAGCCAAAAGCGTTTGTGTTGTTATTCTTAGCTTCAAAGCGGTATTGTAACACGCAGCAGCAGGGGTTTCAGATGCCAATTCTTACACTGACTTTCAAGATGTTGTAGAATAA
>JAOVVA010000048.1:20564272-20588181 GCA_028565275.1 Leiocassis micropogon
TATATACTGTATATATAAAATTCTTTTTTTTGTGCTTTTTTTTGCTTTTTTAAATTAATTAAAATGGGGGTTGATGGGGGTGTTTTTTCTTGCCTTCCCATTAGATAGACTAAATAATTTTCTTTTAATATAGACTAATTCATCTATTCACCCATTATGATAACCCTTACATACACCTTCCTATGTCAGTTTACTGTATGCTCACTGATTAATTACAAATACATGACCACATATTAAAAGCTGTCAATTACAAATTACTTACATATTGCAAATTAATTATGTAAACAATACAATTTTAGTATTAGTATTAATCATCTGATGAAAAAAAGCGAATGAAAAAAAACATAACTATACCATTGAGGCTGAAATTCTGGTAAATCGGTTCACTGACTCCAATACTGATGCCACACTCAGGCTCCAAGGCATCTAGAGGCAAAGAAATACATTCACAAATCTCTCTAATCACATATTTTTGGGTGAGAACTGACTGGTGAGAATTAGGTTGATATAAACTTATCTGGCACTATGCCAAATAATGTATTTACAGAATCTTTTTTAAAGTCTTACAATCCTGGCCTCTGTTGGCGCTGTAGTAGGCGGGTGCTTGTACACGATGCCGAGCAGTTTTAACTGACATCATTTCTGCAATTATTATAGACTCCGGTGGAGATGGACAGCGATTATGCAGGTTGTTCCTATAACACACAAAAATTGGTCTGTCTGACATTATTTTTGACAGGGTAGTTAGTTCAAAGCATAATAAAAAGCAAACTCTCTGTTACCTGTCGGAGCTACATGGAACAAAGACATCCTCTGTATACGTCTCATTTTTACAGGCCACTGATGCTTCCTAAAGAGACATTTAATGCTTTGTGAGTTTTTAAATCCAGTGTTGTAGTCATTTACTATAAACACAATATTCTTACCTGCTAATGTTTCTACAAAACATACCAATAAACAGAAATGTTTATCCCTGAGAACAGGCTACTCAAGTGTAAATAGCCAGTTTCATTTGGAAACTATAGTCTATATAGACCTATAAATCTAGTCTAAGACTAGATCTGCTATAATAAAAATTAAGTAAAACAATAAATCTATTAATAAACAAATAATTAATGCATAAAATATTTTAAAATCTCCAAACATAATTATGTCTATATACTTTATATTTTTCTTTGCCATTATTAATTTAAAAAAAATTATTTTTCCTTTACTTTTTTGACAATTTCTCTACTTTTTTTTACTCATTGAATGAATTATATTTCTTTATTTATTTTTATTGCTTGTTTATTTATTTGTTTACATGTTGGCTTGTTTGTTTTTACAAAAGTGTTAACTTTTGACAAATAAACCATTGGACCATACAGTTTATTTTCCATCATGTCAACATGATTTGTTAAAGTTAAACTTAAAGTTTCTCCACATTTCCTTTTTAAAAATACATTGCATCACACATTTGTTAGTTATAAATGTTAATTCAGTAAGTATTTAAATATCATTTACATTGTCGGTTGTGGCATGGGGAAAGCAGGTCGTTATGGTCAACCGTATTGAAGAGAAAGCAGCTACATGGCAAAACCCACATTCAAAACCAGTCACAGAAACATTATAGCAAAAAACAACATGATAATACATTGTCATTTTAAACAAAATAAATTGCCCCTGTGTTGTTTCATTTACTCCAAAGTCAAGATAGAAATCTAACTTGCTTCTAACACAAGGCTGAATCGCAAATTCCTTTGTAACCCCTTAACAAGGGGCCTACTTGAAGTGTTGGATAAGGGATGCTTCACTTTAGCGTACTAGGTACAGGTACTACGTACACCACAGTTCAGTTAAGGAGTTAAAAGAAATATGAAAGCGGGTTACTGAGGTTATTCATAGAAAAGGAAAGTAATCATACACTGTTAGCTTAATGTTGTCGTCAGTGTTTCGTGTAGAAGAATAGACTTAATGTACCAATCAACACCAATGTCAGATAAATTTATGTGTCTGTCTTTTGAAAATAATTAGCTGCCATGGGGCAGATTGCTGAAGCTGATTAAATTTCAATCAATGTTTAACACAGTCCTGCACATGCTCACTGCATGGTTTAAAATACCCGATAATGTGGAAAGTCTTGAGTGGAGGTAGACTGCATTTCTGTGTTATCTTGTAGAGAAGGATCTTTTGTATCCATGGATGCGTTTTTTTACTGTAAAATAAAAAAATAATAATTTATCAAAGAATAAAGCTGCATTTTTTAGTATTTGATAAACAAAAACATGACTGCATATACAGGTTTGTATTTACATAAATGTAAATATAATGTAAACTGCATTAATTAAAACATTCATTTTATTCTGTTTTAGGCCACAAATTTCAGTTAGGCCACAAGTATTTGGACAGATTTCTTTTTGTTTTTAATACAATGACACATTGGATTTGAAATAAAGCATATAATGTGCAAACGAAGTATAGATTTTCAATTCAATTTTAATTCAAGGGGTTTAACAAACCTGTTGCATTAACCATTTAGGAATCACAGCCAGGTTCATCAGCATTTAGAAAAGCAAGCATGATTGGAAATTTAATATTTTATACTACTGTACATGGATGCATGTCCTTTGCCGTCACTGACTGCCTAACTTAAGTTTGGGATCCACGAAGATCACTATTGTTGAGTCTCAATGTCTCGTAATGACATGTAAATAGTAGGAAAACTCTTACCTTCTGCTGAGATTTGAGGAGTTGAAACCAAGAGTGATCAGTTCAATCAGTACAAACTGTCCCTGTCGGTAGCGTCACTATGCCATGACGTCACACATTACTGTGACGTATATCACTTTTTGATTCGTTTACCGCGAGTTTCCCGTTTGTATCCGCGTTTAAATTATACTGCTTTTACGTCCATCTCTATCAAGGTATCAACAGTTTTGCTGTTTTATTTTATTTCGTCTTCCACTTTTTCTGCCTTTCCAATTGTTGAATAACGCGTTAGTTTCTTCTTCTAAAGTGAGTAAGCTAAATCCATCCACGCAGGTGTTCCAGGACATTCAGTTTCCCATGGTTCCCCCGGTCGCGCGTGCCGATTCAAATCATGACGTCACTTATTGACGTGTGCGCGCGAGCAAGGATTTAGACTGTGTCTCTCTCTCATTTCAGTGTGTTTTTACGGACATCTTGAAATAAACAAGTAATCTATGCAAAATAAATAATAATAATAAAGTCTTTTGTGTTTTTGAAGATAACTGAGGTTCCTTGTTGAGTTTGGGTCCTCTCAGGGAGGTGTTCATTGGCACTTGCCCATCAGGGACAAGCTGATAATTACAATTTATACATATTTACTCACGCGTTTGAACTCATTACCATGTTTTAATGTGTAAAGCTGCTTTGTGCCAATTACATTGTTAAAGGCACTATATAAATAACAGTTGAATTGAATTGAATTGAATAGGGGGAAAACGTTTCAACCATTGGTTTCTGCTTGGTCCTTGATAGAGCTCTTTTCTGTGAACCTGATAAACTGACGTCATTGGAATTGAGACTAAGAGTAAATGTACATGTAACACATTTCAATAATACGCAGGCTAAGCATACGTCACAATAATAATACTGTATCCACCCTTGGCTGTAATATAAGAATTAATCAATGAATTAAGTATAATAATTACGTCAACATATTCAAATGTTTCATGATCAGAGGTTTCATCCGCTAGTTTAGTTTAACACCCGCTATTAGAAGAATATCACAAACCTCTTAATGTTATTATGGGAAGGAAAAAAAAATAATGAGTTAAGGCCCCTTATCATATGCAAGATATCGCAAATGATTTTTAAAACTCATGGTGTCTGGTGGCTAGTGAGCTGTTCATACGGCTTCTGGGTTGTTGTTTTTTATTTATTTATTCTCATGTGAATATTTACAAACAACGTGCTCCGTCAGGAATTGCGCAACAGCACGGAATGTTGTTATTTAATTGAAGATGATAAACCAGTGGACCACTAGAGGTCGCTCTTTACAGTGAGAATATGAGAGACCCAGCCTTTGATAAATAATTGAACTTATCATTATTTTGTATATTCACGCTAAACAATTACTACACTATCTTCAGTGTACATGTGTTCTGAAATATTGCGCAAATGATAAATGAACTTGACATGAATACACAATGTGGCTTCCAACTGAATTACTACAACTGAAGCTTTCTTTTTTATTATTATTATTTTTTTTTAAAAATCACCAATAAGCTAATTTCAACATTTGCTTAATTGCATTCTTAATTTACGGCATACAAAACTACGCAAGGTTTTTACTTTACAACATGCAATATTCTTACTTTACAGCATAGAAAACTATGCAATGATATTGCGTTGCACAATGCAATATCACTTGCGTTGTGCAATGTTGTCATATGGGGTTATGGATCTTTTAGGTGAGTGGTTACTAACCTGGCAGCACGGTGGCTTAGTGGTTAGTTAGTACTATCACCTTGCACCTTCATTGTCCGGGTTTGTTTCCCACCACGGGGTAGGTGTGCATGGAGTTTGCATGTACTCCGGTTTTCTCCCACAGTCCAAAGACATTAGGCTAATTGGCATTCCCAAATTGCCTGCAATGTGTGAACGTGCGTTAGACCTACCATAAAATGGGAATAAATACAATCGTAATTGTGGCCTCCATGGTCCCTAGTTGGACTACAGAGGTTCCTAGATAGATGGATGAAGTTATTAGACTAATTAAATTTTTTTTTACTTTATTTCCAAAAATTAAACAAGTGTTTATTAAACACAGAGTTTTTAACGACTTGAAATGAATTACAGTAGTCATCTTCCTAAACAATACATCATTCTCTTAATATTTTTCTAAAATTGGCTCCTCATTCCATAGGTTCTTATTGGGATTTTCTTCTCCACTTTTAAAGGCCCAGTAGTTTCTATCTCGCGCCTGTAGATGGCACTTGCTTTGTGAACGCTCTACATTTAGGGGGGATTTTTAAAAAGCCTTTATCTCATAATGCATAAAGCCTCGTACAGATTTAACAAGCAAACATGAGATTTAGTGTAAAACACTTTCAATATATGCAATAACATTTACACTGTCTCATATATGAGATTTTTAAAATACTTTTTAAGTAAAGGGATGCCATAGGAAATAAGCAGAAAGTATAAGTGGCCAAGCACTTTCCTTCCACAGTCCAAAGACGACCAGTGTAGGCTAATTAGCTTTTCCAGATTGCCCGTAGTGTATGAGTGGTTATGTGAGTGTGGGTTGCAAGAAGATTATGATCCTTAGGAACATAACTTCATTCCTTACAGCAATGATGGATTGCCATGCTGTTCATAGTGTACTCATACCCCAAGTCCCCTGGGACAGGTTCCAGGCCACACGTGACCCTGTGAAGGATAAGCAGTATAAAGAATGAGTGAGTAAGTAAGTGAGTGAGTAAGCGAGTGAGTGTTTTGTAGCTAGGGTCAGAGTGCAGGATCAGCCATGATACACACCCCTGGAGCAGACAGGGTTATGGGCCTTGCTCAAGGGCCCAAGAGTGATGTGAAGCTAGGGCTTAAACCGCCAATCTTCTGCTCAGTAACTCAGATTTGTAAACCCCTGAGATAAAACTGTCCACATAAAGATCATGCTCTTTGCAGAAAAAAACATATATAAAATAAATATAAAATATAATGCTAGTCAACATTAGTTTAACAAAGCTTTGCTAATATACCATCTCAATCACCATGCGTTGTTTTGTGGATGCTGCTGACCTGATCTATCTATGTAGTTGTTTTTTTTTTTTTCCAGTCTGACTTTTCAACTCTTAGCACTGAAGACTAAAGACAGCATTCATTATTGTATTTATTTTTGGTCTTTCTTGAAAGTACAAAACAAAAACGCAAACATTACAAAACATTCTTTAACCAAGGCGACATAGGCAATATGAATAAGTAAAAAGACAATGAAATTCAGTCAGTAATGGTGCAAACTTGAGGTAACAAGCAATGTAAGTGTTTCGGGGTTTCTTAACCAAATGACTCCAGTAACATACTATGTCCTCAGTAGTGTTATCAAATATGCCTGGGTTATAAATTGACCACATGAATTCATTTTAATACATCTGAAAATGTGTTAATTGTATAAGCAATGATTCCACCATCACTTTCTGTCAGTTCCTTAGCAAATGCAAATCCTAAAAGCACAGAAATAAGTAAGCATGCTTTCAGCACCAATACACCGCTATGTGTGGCAGCTCAGCCAACCAATCTGTTTCCACACAGGCAAAGATGCGCAATAGTCTTCTATTGCAAGAGCATGAGGAATGATAAACTATCATAAAAGAAATTGAAATCTGTGTTTGAGGCACACAAAAAAAATACCCAACCCAACATTCATATACAAAGTGGCAGAAGAGCAACGTGTGTTACTCAGATACAGACATCTCAGTTACACTTACAAAAAATTTAAACCCATGTTAAAACCAAAGTAATGCAAGAATATTACAACACTGTTTCTGTCTCTTTTTTAAAAATGGAAAACATAATTTATATTTTCTATATAATAACAATAAAGACACTGCATTAGAGATGTGAAGTTGCTGCATTGACCCTAACCCTTTGGATGTTGCTCTTATAACCCTTTGATGGTTTTGCATCAATCATGGCAGGTAGCTTCAGCTAGCATTATTATTTTCAATACGTACATGCACTCACTTTAATATGGATTCCAAATAAAACTAATTCGATTTCCCTTCTCTTTTTTATCCACTTCAAGAGTTAAATGCTATAAAAAACTGCAAGACAGTCCACAAAACACAAGTCTGCATGAAGAGCTAGTCTTCTGATGTGAGATATGCCGGAGAACATGAGTAATGCTAACAAATGTGATCGGAAGCGGAAAGTTCTCATTCCCGCTCCAAAAATTTTCTTTCTTCGTCCAACGGGGTTCAGATTCACATTATGCTTAGAAGGAAGAACGACTGGCTGGGAACACATGTGGCATCAGCCCCAACTGTAGCTGTAAAATACTGGACTGTGCAAATGCATATCTATCGTCTTCTAACCTGGGGAAGATACAGGGTCTGTTAGAGAATAAAATAGTTCATGTATGTACAGCAGCAGGAAGAGATATCTATGTTTATACTCACAGTGCTATCTGTTCACCACTGAGGGGGCACGTAGCTGTAGGTGGGTGTGCCAGGGGGTCGATATGTGGGCACTGTGACAGGGTGAGGAGCTACTGGAGTTGGGGAGTGAGTTGTTAATAAAGTCCCTGTGGAAAGAAAAAAAAAATCATTGCACACCACATGACCATACACACGCAGAATTAATTAATTAATTAATTATCTACACAAATATACAATGTAAAGCATACCAATCCACTTGACTAAACATCTGTCCCCTTTTCCCCACACTGCCATCATGTGGCCAAAAACATAAGGAAATCTTGCACAGTGAGCCAGCACAGTGCTGTTTCTGCACCTTTAAATTGCAAGGGGAATCCTGGACAACATTTTGTCTCAGAGCTAATTTTCTAATAAGAAATATTGAAAACTCAGATCAATCGTTCCACAACCCAACAATATTCATCTAAAATAATTAGAAAATAAAAAGTAAAAATAAAACAAAATAACCTGCATTTCACCTTTGAAATGAATCGGGCTGTGTGTAAGGGAGAGGAGGGTTATTGTGTAGGACGACTTTCGCACACGCAGGTGCGCACACACGCACAGATGTAAACTTTACGAGTGAGTCATCCACAATGAGACCGAGCATGAAAGACAACTGCCCACAATATATACAGATACTGACTGCTCATAGTGCAAAAACCTTGCTCGTCTACTTTCTTGGACTGTGAGCTCTGTTTTGTTGAGGATTTTTTTAGGAAACTAAGATTTTAGGAAATTAGGATTAGTCACCATCAGGACAGCTTTACAGGACAGACATTTTTCTATCATTGTCCTTCCAGACTGTTTCAATGAAACCGATGAGGTCAATTAATTTCTCCTGCACCCCCACACGCACACACACACATGTATTCGTATGTGCGGAAACTCATAACTTGAATGTTCATTGTTGGGGACAACAGACTACCTGCATGCTATACTAAATAAATTACAAGTATAAACTATAGAGATGGGAATCATCTGGAAGTAGCCAAAAAAAATGTTCACAATAACTTGGTTTTGATTAAATTTGTATTGCGATTCTGTTAGTATCTTTTTCATTTCATTTTATAAATATACTGATTCAAATTTTTTTGTTTTGTACAAAAGTTTGTAACGTCTGTAAGAGAAATGGCAATATCTTATCACCCAAATATAAACATTCTAAATTGAAAAAAAAATTGTTTTTTGAGTCACTGCCAGACGAAAGAATGGCGATAATTTTTCTTTAATTAACTAACACTGATGTAGTTCTGGTGGAGCTGAAATAATGCAGCCCAGAAGGCAGCACCTGATGTCCATACTTTGCACAACGTTAACCCAATGTTGACCTTATGTTCCCAATGTTAATCGATTGTTCACCTGATATTCATAAAGCGTGAGACAAACACACATAATCCTGTGTTTTAAACATTACTTAAGAAAAAACTTGGTTATACTTCTTTCCAACGTTTACAAAAATTCAATATTTACCACTAAATATTTTGTACTAACCCTGACCCTAAATGTCTCAAACATAATGATAAGAATGTAAAATTCTTTTGTGGTTCACTTTATTCTGACAATAACATCATTATTACATTATATTTTCCAGCTTAAATCAACAGTCACTCACCCGCTGACATTGCCATAGTAGTGCCTGCTACCATCCCCATGGCGACTCCATTAGGGCGTGGAGGAGGGATGGGAGGAGCATATATAGCCGCTGGCATGCCATTGGGCTGGACCACTGTAGTGTGATGGATGACATGAGGCGGCGCGGCATACAGGGGCTGTGTGTAATAAGTGCCTTGCTGCTGTGGAAACGATATATTTGAAAGACATTGGCATTCTACATTCTGCATGCATACACTGAAAAATATAGATGTGTGTATTGCGCAAGTCGCTCACCTGAACATAGGGATTCTGCTGAGGATAAGAGCTCCTCACAGGGTACACAGCAGCAGGGTATGGGTTAGGGGAGGAGGAGTAGGGGGGCACAGCACCTGTTGTTGGAGAGCAGGACATTTTGAATGGTGTCCCTTGGGCATAACCTAGAAAATAGTTTTAAAAAAAAATTAATAATAAAAAAAGGTTAAATATTAATTTACTGATGGCCACACAAAAATAACTCAATAAAGTGTTCATTAATGTTTTATTCATCACTCAAACTGATGAGTCAGCATCAGCTGCATGGACACAAGCTTCATATGCCTTAATTTAGCTTATGAAGATGTCACAGGAGTAAGCTAATGAAAGGTGTGCATTCAGTGGGATGAAGTAAAGCAAGATCAATGAAAAACAGCAATGGCATCTGCCCATTTCATTAGGGACCCAGGATCGTTTCCGAGAACACTTGATCCCAAGGCTGGTTCATTTTGATCAGTGAGAACACAATCATTCCAGGCTTGGAAACCTTAACCAACACCTCCTCTTCAAGCAAGTACAGCATACTTGGGGACAAATAAAATCAGATAGAACCTACACAGCCATATCTGATAAACTAGGAAGTCACATGAGCGCATTGCCCTTGACATTATTTTAGAAATACCAATCATAAAAGGCATAGCGTGAAAGTTAGCTTTCTTGTTCTCTTCTACTCTTGTGTTTAATGGAGGCTCACAAACCAAGTAGATGCATACTGCCACCTGCTGTAGTGAAGAGTATAAATACACAAGTGTACCAGAGAACGCAGAACAATTAGGGAGGGGGGGGTTCATTTTTCCTGGGCATGGTACAAATCAGTCGTGTCTAATGTGAAAAGGGGGAGAGAAATACACCAAAGCAGAATCAGTGATGTTGGTGCCTGTGTCAAATTCAAATCTTCTTTTAAGACAGCATAAAAGTGAAAAATGTGTGCACAAGATAAAAAAGTTCAAAAGAATTATATGCTACTGCTAACAAATCATTATCATCCGCAGACCAGGACGTTTGTATTTTAACACCAGGTTCTTTTTAAACTGTATGCCCTGGACATAAGCACCTTATAAACATACTAAGAAATGTATATTCTATAAGGTGTGAGCTTCCCTTACCTGTAGGAAATGCTGGGTTTGCTCCAGAGTAGACACTGGGGGAGTATGCAGGGGCAGCTGCTGCATAGCCAACTGGAAAACCAGCTACAAAACATAAAAGACACATTCTAAATAGCACACGTCTCAGCCACAGTAAGTTTACAAACCATTTAGTCTACAAGAGAAGAAAAACTGTGAACAACATCTCATCAGAATTTACCTGGGTATCCTATTCCTTTAGGGTTGGCATAAGGGACCCCTGTTGGTGCAGGGCTGTAGACTGGATTCATGGTGTTGATCGTTTGGCTCCTTTGAATACAATCACAAGGTACTGAGTTGTAACCAAACAGCTTAGATGTGTTATATAGAATTAGAATCAGTCACTGCAATATGTAACAAAAAATACAATATAAACCATTTATTACTTATACAACACAGGTAAAATACAACAATACAACATGGTACTGAATTGCAGATGGCATGTTAAAATAAAAAATAAAAAAAACTTGTTTCCGACTTTACTTTTATACTTTCTTACATCCCTCTAACATGGTCTGAGTTCAGTTGTGTTCTTTTGTATTCATTGTAAATGCTTTCGCAAATGCTTATCAGCATGCAAAAGAGCACTTCTGTACATTGCGTTGAAAAACTTTATATATTAAATACTGTAAACTTGAATGTAAAGGTAATTACAATTAAGGATCACTGTGTTATTACTACTTACTGTAAATAGTAACAGCACAGTAATACTGTACTAAAATAATCACTGTGATAAAAGTATAAAGGATAAAAGTAGTACTGAAGAAAGTCATGATGATGTTTTATTGCATGGTTGTGCTCGTCTAAGTGGAAACGAAAGCCTGTCATTTGACATCAGTGGAAAGGTAAGCTTAAATCGAAGCTTGAGGCAAGAATGATCAGTTCAAACTATAGCTCTTACCATTACCGGGTCAACAGGGAAAAAGTTTGAAGCACTTTTTAGATCTTAGATCTACGTTAGATCTGCTTGGACCAGTAAAATATGAGCATTGTCTCTAATAAATTCTATTTTAATGTCTACTTAATGTGCACTTTTGTGCGTTTTAGGACATTTCTATACTACTGAGACACAGCAAAGCAGATTGCACTGTACTTAAACAAAAAAATTTTCTGAATATTGCAATTTACAATTACAATTATTTTCAGATGAATTTACATGTTATCAGGAAATTGAATGAGTATCATCAGGAATCTTGCAGTGAGGATAGTCTTGAGTTGAAATCCAGTGTGTGTGCGCTGATGTACAGCATTACAGGACCATGTCCTAAACACTGGAGGTTTGCTAACACACCTCTCTCTAATTTTCCTAATGATGTGTCCGAATTGACAAAAATGCTGTACTGGAGGTGTTTTATTCCTAATAACATCCCCATCAGATCCAGGGTTAATGCATTGTAGAAGTAAGTCCGGTTCTGCTCAGCTAAACATGAGAGAGCCGCGAGTCTCGAGCCTAAGTAATATTTAACGCACAATAGAGAACCAAACGGATATAAAAAAAAAAACACGCGTTGTTATTGAGCATGCAGTAAAGAGCAGCAGCAGTGAGGCTTTCCGTTCGCCCCAGTGTGTGTGAGAGGAGTAAAGCAGAGAGGATGACATGCAGGCGCTGAGAGACGCAGGAGCGGTGTAGGCCGCGGATACCAGAGCACTGCGCTGCTTCATCCTCCCGCATCCCCGGACTGTTCCACCAGTCTCTCCCCCCCCTCACATCCACACCACATCCACACCGCATCCATCTCCCGCTCTCTCTCTCTCTCTCTCTCACACACACACACACGCACACGCGCACAGGCCCCGCACCGACTGCGGTACACGGCAGCACTGACACTTACTTACGGCTGCCTGGGTTTTGGTGTCAGTCCTAAACTCGTCCTGGTAATGTGTATAACCGAAATGGCGCTGTTTCTATCAGTGCCTGATGTTGTCCTGCGTTCTGCTGTTTGCTACGAACACTGCGCAGCAAGCTTGGCGGTGATGTGCGTCACTTCCGGATTCGTCGCCGGAAGCTAGGTCGGTTAGAGACAGCGACGCTCAGTGGCACGTGTGTGTGTCTGCGAGAGGGAGTGCGTACATTATTATTATTATTATTATTATTATTATTATTATTATTATAGTTTCTTATAACTGTTGTTATTTAACACTATGATGTAAATATGCTTTACATGATTCCTTTGGGTCTCTCTATAGCGGGTCTATAGTACTCACACTGCTTCTTAGTGAATTAAGAATATAATCTGAGTACAATATAAAATGTGAAGGAAATGTTTCTCGATTAATTTCTTTTTTTAATTTACAAAAGTAACCCAAAAGGTTTGCACTTTCGCCTTGCACCTCCAGAATGTGAACTCACTCAGTCACTCAGTCACTCATCTTCTATACTGCTTCATCCTGTGATAATGTGGTATCAGAATGTGGACAGCAAACGTTATATTATTATTAATAATAATTATCTACTATTTTTTTAGGGTCCGGGGATTCCTTTGGGACCTGGATAGGGTGCTATTCTATTGCAGGCCACACATACACACACCACCGGCAATTTGGGACCGCCAGTTAGCCTAATCTGCATGTCTTTGGACTGTGGGAAGAAACTGGAGTACCCAGAGGAAACCCACCAGGCACAGGGAGAACATGCACACAGACCTGAGGTAGGAATCGAACTGGACCCTGGAGGTGCAAGGTGACAGTGCTAACCACAATAATAATAATAATAATAATAATAATAATAATAATGTTATTATTATGTTGTATTTACAATATAAATATATTACATTAAACATGGAAAAATATTAAAAATGCATTGTTGTTTTAATGTATAACTCAGGACTTCATGTCCCCTGCACTTGTTCTGGCATGAAACTGTAAAATCTGCACACATCGCTAGAGGGCGACCGCGAGGTTCTTCGGATAGTTTTCCCGGCATGCACCTGCTGCTTTTGCCAGCCGTCTCGCCGCAGCAGGAAACATGACGGTCATCAGCAAGTACTTGACAGCAAAGAACTCCACGATAGCTGGGGGTGTCCTGCTCGTTCTGTATCTCCTTAAGCAAAGACGGAGATCCTCCAGACTGAACAGGTGCGTAACGTGGCAGTGAACCTTCATTAAAGTATACATGGCCACGAGGGAGTCGAGTTAGCTTAGCTTAACTTTAGCTTCGCTGTGTCACACTGACCTGCTGCAGAAAAGCTGTCAAAATGCTGGTGAACTCTCTCTTGTCTGGTCACTGGTGATGAATGAACACGCTCGTGACTGACCTAAAGTCATTTTGTCATTTTGTTCAGGACAACATGTGTATATGAGGTGTCTTAGGATATTTATTTAATTAGTTGGAATTTTACATACACTTGCGTAAAATTCATTAAAACAGATGTGTTTTTATCTCTCCGGAGATTTCAGTGTTAACAGACTATAGTTGTGGAATGTCGGTTAGGACACCTACTTTATGCATGTGTCATTTTTCTAACTATCGTGTACAGATAGATTATGTCACTTATCTATGTCACAATCCCAGTGAGTCAGAAGTTTACATACACTCCGCTGACTGCGCTTTTAAAGTTAGATTATGTTTTTGGAGGATTCCGACAGACTAACTGACATCAATCCAGTCAATTTGAGGTATACCTGTGGATGTATTTCAAGATCTACCTTTAAACCCAGAGACTCCTTGTTTGACATAATGAAAAAATCTAAAGGAAATCATCCAAGACCTCTGAACATATGTGGTCGTCCGCAAGTCTGGTTCATCCTTGAGAGCAAATTTTCAAATGCGCCAGACTGGCTTCAAAAATGTTTTCATTAATTTTGAATTTATATTTGGTAAAATATACTCAATTGGTAAAATGTTGCAGTTCCTCGGTCATCCTGCAGGTGATGTGCTCCAAACTGTTCACACATTGGCAAGGAGCACAGCATCCTGTGTGATAGGGGTGAAATATTTGCTGATTGTTTCGAATTGCAATAAAAAAAAAATAAATAAATAAAAATAATAATAAAAAAAATATATATATATATATATAAAAAACAAAGGGATTTATTTATAAAATTGTGACACAGAGTCGCAATACAAATCGAAAAAGGGGATGGCATCATGTTGTGGGGGAGCTTTGCTCCAGGATGAACTAGTGGATTTTATAAAATGGAAGGCATTACGAGTAATAAAAATTATGTGGATATACTGAAGCATCATCTCAAGATATCAAGCAGGAAGTTAAAGCTTGGGCACAGATCGGTCTTCCAAATAGACAATGACCCCAAGCAGATTTCCAATTTTTTTTCCAAAAAGGACAATAAAGGCTAGGTATTAGAGTGGCCCTGACCCTAATTCCATAGAACAAATGTGGGTGGAACTGAAAGTGTGTGCAAGCAAGGTCTACAAACTGCACCCAGTTACACCAGTTCTGTCAGGAGGAACAGACTAAAATGCAACAATTTATTGTTAGGCGCTTGTGGAAGGTGACTCGAAACATTTGACCACAGTATTAAAACAGTTTAAGAGCAATATTTCCAACTAAATACGTTTAAACGTCTGATTAACTGGGAATGTGAGACAGAAATTAAAATTGAAATAAATATTTTTCTTTCTTCTATTATTCAGATTTTTTTACATTCTTAAAATATGAGAATATTTATTAGGACTAAATGTCAGAAATTGTAAAAAACCAAGTTAAAATGTGTTTGGTTAAAGTGTTAACTTCTGACTTCAGCTGTACTTATATACTTAAAGACAATGTCCATCAGTAGGAAGAGTTTATGGACAGTTAAAGGAGTGGTTTAAGAATGTCATAAGTTTACAACTTGCCCACCCATTACATGCAGCATGTATGTCAAAAAGACTTCGGTAGTTGCCTAACCCCCCCTCCCCCTTCTCTTTCTCTCACTCTTTCTCTCTTTCTCTCTCTCTCTCCCTCTCTTTCTTATTTCCAAATCAGCAAGAAAGGTTCATCAGGTTCATCAGAAGAGATCCTGAACAATGAAGTAAGTCATTCATTTAATATAAATGGCAAAGTTGTAATTGTGGATATGTAGTTAAATCTACTGGTCTTCTTGTAAACATTTATTTCATGTGCCATTAGTATATGCTCAATTATACATAAATAATTAAACTCTTATTACTCCTTTACTACTCTTACATTTAAACCTTGTTTTTCTGCAAATTATTAGAAAGATCTTAAAAAGGATCGGGCAGCGGTGGACTGGCAGTTTTTTTCCCGATCCATGCGAATACTCGGCATCATGGTACCGAGACTCTTCTGTAAAGAGGTGAGGGCTTCAGAAAAATAAACTAAATTTTTTTTTTATGTTGTCATTAACAATAAACATGTTACACAGGTGTAATGATAATAATGGCAGTTATTAATTGCTTGATAATAATAAAGTATAACTTCTAGTTAAATCAGTTAAAGTTCCTTATACTAACATCTCTAAACATTTCCGTGTACATCTAAACATCAGGATTTATAATATTTTCATATCAGCAGTACAGCAAAATATTGAAAGTTTACATGTAACATATTTTACATTTAGGTTTTTCTTAGTAAAATATTACAATATTGTTTACGTAAATAAGTTATATTCAAATGCAAAAGATGCCATTTTGCTTACATTATTTAGTGTATATAAAAACCTTCATCATTATTGTGTGCAGCCAGTTTTTTCACTTTATCATTTTAATTTTCCTAGACCTGGTACTTGATCATGATTGCAGTGATGCTGGTGGCTCGGACTTACTGTGATGTTTGGATGATTCAGAATGGCACTATGATTGAAAGGTTGTATGAATGCTTAATTGGTGTAATTTTGTTCTTGGAATAAGTAATACAGCGAGGGGTGTTCAAGTCAAACTGGGACTTTTGGTTGTTTAACTAATGTAATATAATGGCCCAAACATTCACAAGAAATTTCATCAGTCCGAGTTTGACTTGAACTTCCCTCATAGAAGTACAATTTTAGATAGCAAATTAAATCCTCTAAAAAGGTTTTTGATTTAGTTTTTTTTCTTCATCTTTCACAGTGGTATCATTAGCAGAGATATCACACTGTTCAAAAGGCACTTTTATTCCTACATTACGGTCATACCAGGGGTAATGATTCACCATGTGGCTTTGGCTGTGAAAATGTTTCAGACTAATATTTGTGTGAAATTGTGCTTTTGACTTATATGACTCATAACATATGTCACTGTGCTGATTCAAGAAAATCAGTTAAACTAGACATTAGTTAAAATGGGCAACTAATCTACTACTTAGCTGTGGTGGTTTACCCACTCCGAAATAAGATCTCCTCTGAGGATTTTTGATTTATTGTCACACCCACAAGACATCTTTGGACAACATTGAATGTTTTGAAACAGTTTTTCGTTCAAACATATTCATATTTTTGCGCATGTTGTGGTTTACAGTGCAATTATTGGTCGCTCCACAAAAGATTTCAAGAGGTATTTGTTCAACTTTATGAGAGTCATGCCAGTTGTAAGTCTCTTTTTTTAAATATACTTCTTCGTTATCACTTAGCATCTCAGATTGCTCTGTGTTTTAGTGCAATTCCTTGAGTTTTCATTTTTAAAAGGCTGTAAAATGTCAGAGGAGATATATTAGCTTGCTTTAACTTCTGCGTAACATTCTAAGTTAAGTATGCTATTTTTAACAGGTAAACAGCTGTAGTATTTGTGTGCATATTTAAGTTGTGTGTACTAATTGATAACTGCTATCACTAATGTCATGTACCTGCATCATTGCCTAATCTAAGTGTTTAGCGTTATAGCTAATTTTGATCTTGTGTGTATCTTTGTGTTTGTATGAAAATAAATAGTGGACACACCAAATGCCTTTCTGCCCCATAGATTGCCCTAGTGAACAACCTTCTAAAGTTAGGACTGAATGAACTGAAGCTTCGTTTCCGTGATAGACTCACTAAACATCTCTATGAGGAGTACCTGAAGTAAGAACCAGGGTGTTTGCTTATGATTTTAGTGACAGTTTTGTCTCTTTTAGTTCTTATATTTCTGCTTTCTTGCCTTGAATAATTTCAGAGGTTACACATATTACAAGATGGGAAACCTGGATAACCGGATCGCCAATGCCGATCAGCTGCTAACTCAGGATGTGGAAAAGTTTTGCAACAGCGTGGTTGACCTGTACTCCAATCTCAGCAAAGTAAAAATTGTTTTGGACTCTGAATTGTATTCATGATAATGGTACACCAGTGTGTTGGCTGAATGGGGTTCCAACCTTTTTTTCTCTTTTAGCCTCTTCTTGACATTGGCCTCTACATCTTAAAGCTGACAAACGCTATCGGAGCTCAGGTAGAATTAAACTCATGTGTTCCCTATGTGCTCAGAACACGTTCAATAAGTAAATGTCTAACAGCGACTGCATGTGATGTCATGCCTACTGTCAGGGTCCTGCTTCTATGATGGCCTACCTGCTGATCTCGGGTCTTTTCCTGACAAGGTTGAGGAGACCCATTGGAAAGATGACTGTCGTCGAGCAGAAGTACGAGGGCGAGTACCGATATGTCAACTCCCGGCTCATCACCAACAGGTGAGCTTCATCTTTTCAGTGCTGAACGCAGAAATATACATTTTATTCTTACAAGGCGACTTCTTTTTAAACCTGTTGTACTTTACTGGTGCTGTTCCTTAGTGAGGAGATCGCATTTTACAATGGAAATCTCAGAGAGAAACAGACGATTCACTCTACCTTCAAGAAGCTGGTGAGAATCTCGGCTTTTATTACACTATTAAGAGATTTCAATGGTTTACTGATTCATAATTTCCCTAATATCCTTTGCCATCAGGTTGACCACTTACACAATTTCATATTTTTCCGCTTCTCCATGGGGATGATAGACAGCATTATCGCAAAGTGTGAGTTAAATTTGGTTGTGAACAGACACCTATACTAATTAACTGACTAAGCACAGTGTAAATGTTAAGATGAATGTAAAGGTTAACTTTCTGTTTGTCCTGTGTGCAGACTTGGCTACGGTAGTTGGATATCTGGTGGTTAGCCGACCATTTCTAAACCAGCGGCATCCGCGGCATCTTCACAGCACACATGCGGAACTGCTGGAGGTGAGCTGCATAAACTTTCACACTATTTTCAATACATTAATAAGGTGCTAACGTGTGATCTACGTTTCTTCTGCAGCATTTATATTATTTTAATTTTAAAACTCTGAACTCATTACACAATGTGAAACGAAGTGCATCAAATCACCAGCAGGGGAATTTAATGTATTTAAAAAAAAAAAAAAAATTTAACTTATCCTTTATATTTCTTCCTCCCTTAGGATTACTATCAGAGTGGACGCATGCTGCTGCGCATGTCACAAGCTTTGGGAAGGATCGTGCTTGCAGGTCGGGAAATGACAAGACTCGCAGGGTAAAGATATTTCTGGCTTATATTTTTGAGTTGTATGTAGAAATTGTAGGATGTTTGCCGATATGTATTTATCACCTCCATAGTATTTAAAAATACAAATACTTAAGATGTTAACAAACTGTACATAAATTCCTGACTGTGTGTATATTACATGTTAAGAACCATCGCCTTTTGTGATTAAGTAATTGCACAGGTCCATAATGTGAGTTCAAGAAGTCTTTTTAGAGCAGGATGGGTTGTCTTAGAAATGTCAAAAAGCTTTGCTTTTTAAAGAATGCAGGTCAAGTCCAAAGCAGACTCCATTTCAGAATTTATTAATTATTAAAATATTAACATTTAATAACAAAACAAATCTAAATTTACAGTCAAAAGTTTGGAGTCTGTCTCCTTTATGTTTCCTGATGTAATTACGGGATGTTCATCAAAGCTTATAATTACGACATTGCACACCTACAGGTTCACCACCCGTATCACAGAGCTGATGAAGGTTCTGAAAGAGCTGAACATGGGGAAGTATGAGCGCACCATGGTGTCTCAGTCAGAGAAAGGTAAGAGCTCATCAGTTTTGAAGTCATAATATTAAGAAGGCTTTTGGCCAAACTGTTTTGACATATTGGATTGTCTCATTTCCAGAAATAGACACTTTAGAAAAACTGACCCTGGTGCCTGGAAGTGGACGAATCATATTTATGGACAAAGTCATCAAGTACTCACTAAACCTCTCTTTTTTCAGATTATTCTTGGAAAGTTTGTTGTATGTATTTTGTAAATGATGTTTTATCTGTTATTTTTCACCAGGTTTGAACACACACCCCTAGCAACACCCAATGGAGATGTCTTAATAAAGGACCTCAGTTTTGAGGTAGTCTTTGTATTCCATCATATGACATAAATGTGACTTGATAACATTGTATTATAGTTAATTGGGGAAAATAAATACATAAAGTTGGAATTTCCAAAATGTTCTTTTACCAGTCGCATCAGCAAATGTTTTCGCTCAATAACAGTGCATATATATCTCTGCAGAATATCTCTAAGAAAATACTTAAATTATAACAATTTTGAATAGAATATTTACTGTTTCTATTTTTATGTGTCTTAAGGTGAAATCTGGCACAAACGTTTTGGTGTGTGGGCCCAATGGATGTGGGAAGAGCTCACTCTTCAGAGTGCTCGGAGAAGTAAGTACTTGAATATTCAGAAACAAACAATTATAATATGTATGCGCCACCCCTGTTGGAGCAAACTCTGTGAATTTTTTATTATATGATAACAGTTTAATTTAGGGTTTTTTCCCCTCCTCAGTTGTGGCCTCTGTTTGGTGGAAGCTTGACCAAACCTGAGAGAGGAAAGCTCTTCTATGTCCCTCAGGTAAGATTACTGAAAAAGAATTACTGGCAGCACCAGAAGTGTAAGAAATGTCTTATGGGTAATTTTCTATTTTTATATGTGTGTCTCTTTCTAGAGGCCTTACATGACACTTGGATCACTGAGGGATCAGGTGATCTACCCTGACACCTTTGAAGACCAGAAGAAAAAGGGGATTTCAGACCAGGTGCCAGAGAGCTTTTTAACAATTAAGAGAAAATTGCTGCATCAAGTGTTCTCATCTCTATCAAAATAACGAACTTTATTAATATGTTTTCTGTGTGTTATAGGTGTTGAAACAATACCTAGATAATGTGCAGCTGGGGCACATTCTTGACAGAGAGGGTACCTGGGATACTGTTCAGGACTGGATGGATGTTCTCAGTGGTGGAGAGAAGCAGAGGATGGCGGTAAGCGAACAAAATTTTCATGTAATAAAAGCATCACCTTATGTACTAGCTTTAGCTTACTTAATCATAAATGTATGAAACCCTCAGCCAATATCACTTTGTTTGCTGCAGATGGCTCGGTTGTTCTATCACAAGCCCCAGTTTGCTATCCTGGATGAGTGTACCAGTGCAGTAAGTGTTGATGTGGAGGACTACATCTATAGCCATTGCAGAAAGGTAATGAGGCATATCACAACTTTCCTCTCTTGGATGAACTCATACACTCAGTATCTTTTGTGAGACCCTGGTTTCTTCTGTGTTTTCCTGTCAGGTGGGCATCACTCTGTTCACCGTCTCTCACAGAAAGTCTCTCTGGAAGCACCATGAGGTGAGGTGGACTTTTATATTAGCATCTATAGTTTTATTGTTGAACTATGGTCTGTGGTAAGAAGTTCCAGTCTGTGTCTTTAAGACCTGTTTTATAAATCGTTATCTGCCATCATACTTGTACATAACGTGAGTTTGTCCACTATAGAGCAGACAATAAAAAAACTGAAAGTCTCATGTTTTACTTTCCAAAATGTGGTCATGATAATGCGAAGAATCACTACTACTTAATTCTGGGTTCTAAATCAGCGACATTGGGCTAATGGGCCTTAAAAAGACTCAGATAAGGGACAGTTTGTGATGTCAAAGATGAAAATACAGTAGGTATTAAATAATAAAAGAAAGTATAAAGCTAACCTTAAACTATTTGGTAAGTATCAGGCCATAGTTACTTCATCATGTACTATGGATGTTTTTATTATTTTTAATAATTATATATGCATTTAGTAAATATAATAAACCATTGAATGTAAATATACAAAAGAAAACCGCCCACTCGGTTCCCACCTGGAATATGCTTGTTCTGTTGGGGGGGGGAAATATAGTCCATAAATGTGGTAACCTGGTCATTCATGTCGTCAGCTGACTTCATTGTATTGCCACAAACCGTAGCTGCGCAAAGACCTGACCAACTGAAGCAACCCTAGATCATAACAGTGCCTCCAGAGGCATGTACAGTGGGTAGATCACTTCACTTCATATGTCCATTGCTCTGGATTTTATTCCATTGCTCCAAAATCCAATCTTTATGCCCCATAGCAAACTGAGCTGTTTAATCCTGATCCCGTGAGTTCTCATCACACTGTGCATGTGGAAGTATTTACTTTCACGATTAATCATAGCTGTGATTTCTTTACGTTTTTACCATGCTTCTTAACTTAACATTTAAGTGATCACCATTCATGATTTTCTATATGACCACATTTCTTCCATGAAGTTTAAGGTCCAGTACAATCCTTACAGGTATTAATAATGTGCTGAAGGATTCTTAACACCATTCTCAGTTATTTTAAATCTCCTAATTTTTTGTTTTTGCTCCTTGTTTTTGCTCCTTGATACAGGTCAATAATTTGACTCTTCTAAAATGGTGACTTTTTTTTGGCCAGGCAGTGTAGTCATGTATGTATTTCATGTCAATATGGGCAAGTAGATCTGCACCTTGACCTTCTCTTTTTATCTCACTGCACATGCTCTGAATGTAAGAGATAAAGGAGGCTTTTATTTTTCAGGACTTTTTAAATTATTTGCGTTCAATAACATTATAAAAATATATGCCAGGAGTACAGTTAGATTAAAACATCCTTTGAGTACATTTTGATTAAACAGATGAGTATTGATGTGACTGAAACAAGCAAACAAAAAAAGATAAAGGAATGCTTTTAGAAATTAAGGGATTTACTTGACTTTAAGGGTCATTCAGTCAGCAAAGCAGTATTAGGACTGGAGTTCACTTGTCAGAATGTTTGAGCTTCTCTACGTACAATTACTTTAACTCATAAACATAACTCATAGATATGCAGAGATATAAAACATCCTTAATCCATGTTTGATCCTGTTTGTTACAGTACTACCTCCACATGGACGGAAGAGGGAACTACGAGTTCAAACCCATCACTGCAGATACAGTGGAGTTTGGCTCTTAGAAGCGTTGGTAGCTGCACACACAGCTGGGATGTTTAGGAATACTGTATCTCAATCCAGGATTTTTTTATTTTAATCACTTGTAACATTTCTCTCTCTTTTTTTTTTTTTGACACTACAGTTCTGTCTTCCATGATTGTATAATTTGTAATTTAAAGTGTGGTCCGATTTACCGGACAGCCATTAATGAGAATAGTGAATGGGCTAATCCTAATGAAATGAGTTCACAACCTTATATGTGAACTAAATCATGTTTTAGATTAAATCATGTAATAGGAGTTAGCCTGTATGGTTCTCTATATGAAGTCAGTGCCAGTGAATTGATTGCTGGTGTTTGATCGGAATTCCTGTAGTACTAGTTTACTAATAAGGTTTTTTTGACACCAGGAAAATATAATTGTTATAAAATGTCCATATACTAAGTGGCCTTAGTACTTACTATGTTGATGTGCGAGGAGTCTGTTTTGTGGCCCGTATAAGGTGGTTTAATGGACCTGTTCTCTGTGCGTGTTACCGTCCATGGTGATCACGGGGGAGATTGCACTGATTAACTGATTTGGAGCCAAAATGCCTTGTACTACTTACTGTCTGTAATTACCTAATAATTGTCTAAATGCACCTTTTTGTTTAAGGCAAAACAAAATATTTCTCCATGCTGTTGTTTAATGACTAAAATATCTCTGTAGACATCTTGGATTTTGTATGCAGAAGATGTTAGAAATCTAGTAAACTAGAACCACAAGAAGTCCATAGAACTAAATTGTACTCACTGGTGCAATTTAATAAAAAAAATAATTCTGGATCTGTTTTTTTTTTGGTTGTGTTTTTTCTTTGCCCAATCCATGGTTTGCACTGTAAGGGACACACACACTATGTATAACTATGCTCCTTTTGAAAATACACTTGAACATTTTATGTTACATGGGGGTGAAGGTTTGTTTAGGTCACACCCTTATTTACCTTTTGTATACTTAATAATAATAATTCTGTTTACTGATAATTTAAAAATATTTTAAAACTATATACATATATAATTGTAAAAAAATCTTATTGTCCAAAAAGCTATCTTGCTCCTTAGGGTCATATTCAGGTTCTGTGTTCTAGTTTTTGTGAAGGAGCGGCACCTTATCAAGTCTCCACCCCACCCTGTTCTTACTAGGTTAAAGGCTTCTCCCTACAGTCAGTCTTATTGGTGCAGCTGTCATGGTGTGAACCCTAGCTGCTATTCCAGTTTTGTTAATGATTAATGAGGAAGCCAGCGAAGATCCTCAACTCATTCTTTCTGTAAGAAAATAACATACTACATATATAGTTCTATTACAGTTGATTGTCATTATAATAATTTAAGCTCCACACCAGCATAACCAGCTTGAGTGTTAATAAATCATGTTAGATGTTTTGTTTCTACTGCTGTTATGCTAGTAGCATTCAACTGTCTAAACATGTCATGGTTAGATTGTTGGTAATTTAGACTAAAGCAAAATTGAGTTTACTGTTCAAATTCAAATTTTATTTGTCACATACACAGTCATACACAGTACGATATGCAGTGAAATGCTTGTACGACCGCCG
>JAOVVA010000048.1:20596844-20608332 GCA_028565275.1 Leiocassis micropogon
TGAACTAATTGTAATTATTTAAGTTAACAGTACTCAATATGTTTAATTACTTTGAGCATTAGGGTTTACAGTGTACTGATCCTACTGGTCTCTTGTTGTTTGGAGAAGTCTACCATCAGGACATAAATAAATATAAACCCTTGTGGCAACTTAGGGTTAGTTCAGATAGTTCAGAAATAAATTACTGTGACTGTGCAAAATGGAAGCCGTAGAATTTAAAGTTGTGTCTATAATCTCTAGAGTGTTATGGCTGAGTGGAGGACCAGCTGGCCATCTGGCTTTTTTGGTTTGACAAGAATGGTAAATTAAGCCTGACCCCTGCATGATGCTGGTTGTTGAATGCTCAAATTGTCATGTCCTTGCATGACAAAGTACAAGGAGTTGTTCAAGGCAAACTGAGACAGATGATGAAATTTCTCATGACGGTGTAAAACCGGTATTTACGGAAGACTTCAAGCAGAGTACAATGATGAAACAGTTGAATGGTGCAAACGTTATTTAATGGTGCAGACGTAATTTAAAAAGGCCTTGCATCAAGAATGATGATCCCGGCCGAGGTGGCTCAGACACCACTACAGTCATTCCTGTGAACATTCAACAAATAGAAAATTAACTTGTCACCAACTTGTGGTGTGGAGTGACGTACAGTATCTGTCTTTGGGAACTGTACACATAATCATTCACAAACACCACTTGCACATTAAGGGAACTTGACTGGAAGTTATTGCCTCACCCCCTGTATAGTCCTGACCACGCTTCGAGCCATTACCGTAATTTGGGGCATTGAAGGCGTCCCTGGTAGGCCAGCATTTCATGTCTGTGGCATACTGAAAAAAAGTTTCTACTTTGATGGTATCCAAGGACTAGTGAAATGCTAGGATAAGGGCATTAGTGTAGCTGGAGATTATATAGAGAAATAAATCTAGTTTTAATTCTCATAACTGTGTTCTGTTATTCTGTTGTTCTGCATAATCAAAAGTCCCGGTTTGACTCGAACAACAGTGTGGCAGAGAACTGAAAATTAGATAAGAGGTTGTGTGGTTCTTTGCGCAACAGTGTTTGTCAGTCTGCGGAGTCTATATTATGTGAACCTATTCATAGTATTAGCTGCAGTTCCCTGTAATAAAGCCACACCAGTATGAGTTCACACCAGTCTAGTTGTGTTGAAATTATGGAAATTCACTGGAAAATCATTTGATGTTTTGCAAGAATAATGATTTAGATTTACAGATTTTTTTTTTTTTTACCTTAATTGTTTTAACTACTGTTTAACAAACTGGGAATAAGTTGTCCAAAAAAAGTGAATTCCAGGAGCAGAGCTAAAACAAGAAAGAGAAAACAACTCCTTACAAAGTTGTTCTATTTTTTTTTTTAAACAGGAGACACAGAATAACAAGGAATCCTCTGATCTCCATCATCTGGGAAAACAGAAATGCTAAGCCTTAATTTCAGATAGTAGTTGGAGTTAAAGGCTCCCTTGGGACCAAATGGTTTGTGGATAACCATACATACCATTCCACTCTGGGTGCATTATAGGCTTTTATGAATAACAGCAATGGAATCTAATAATGTTAAATGACAGAGCTAAAGCAAAAGTATCAGGACTAATTTATTATCAGAAGCCAAACATGAAATTTCTTAATTGATCTTATGAGCAGCATGTGACTGGATACTCAATGTAGACGGTAACAGGATGAGTGACTTATTGTCGTGGAATGTCATATAGGCTTGTATGTATTATAAAGTTATGTAAGCATTTCGAAAGATCAACTTAGAGAATCAAATCTTCTGACCTGATCTTAAGATCTCTGACCTTATTCTCCAGAGAGATGTTTATTTTTCTGTTTGTTTTATTTATCCACTGGTTCATTCCATATAAACCTTGGAAACTCAGCTGGAAACATTCTGGCAAAAAGCAGCATGTTTTGAATACTACCATTATTAGTTAAATTACTTGGCCTGCAGACTAAACGGAGTCTGCATCACACTTCCTTTCCTCGAAATGTTTCTAAATGTGGTTTAGCTGGTAGAGGAGACCTTTTTTTTTTTTTTTTACTTCATGCTTGAAAAATGATTAAAGACAAAGTGTTTTTTTGTGAACTGACTACTAATGAGCTAACATTCCACAGATGCCAGGCCATTTATGCAACAAAGAGGCCAACTAGAGGCAAGCAATAGACCCTTTCTCTCATTGAAATCATCCTCGCTTAGCCTATTTAGCCTGCCTATTTTCACAATCCACATCAAGTTTTGAAGTTGTAGAGCTTGTTCCTGCATCACAAGTCTGTGGGCATACGGAATACTCATCCTTTACTAGTCCCAGGAGCAGGAAGTTGACTCAGGACAAAGGCTCATAAAAGGAGTCTCTTTAACATAGTGAGAATATCACAGCTGATAACGCACCAAACTGTTGACATTACAGAGTTGCCTTAATTAGCTGGTGTGATGGGAGGCTGG
Organism: Leiocassis micropogon; assembly: GCA_028565275.1. Lineage (NCBI taxonomy): Eukaryota > Metazoa > Chordata > Actinopteri > Siluriformes > Bagridae > Leiocassis > Leiocassis micropogon. The sequence continues at coordinate 20,599,302 of JAOVVA010000048.1, forward strand.
CATGGCCAGAGCATTCCACGGGCAGTGTATACAGGCATGATGAGAGAAGCGTTTGCTGTTTTCACACAGTTCCAAATTTCACTCTCCACAGAGAGTTTTTAACCAAAGATAATTTTACATACAGTCAGCATGTGTCTACAGCATTTAGATCTACAACCCTTATTTCAAATAAAAGTTCATATAACATTTATAATGTTTGCTTTTTAGGAATTCTACCAAAGCAGAACCTAGTAAAAAAAAGCATTTTGATATTTTATATCTTTATTAATTTATTATAACCAGTCAAACAGCTTTGATTTTAAAATTCACAATATTATTTTCAACTATATAAATTTTCAGAAATTATTGAATGTCACTGCCATTAAATTAGCGATTAAGAGTTTAGTTGACAGCATGCTTCTTAATCAAACTGTGACTTTTGATTGTGCGGAGTAACAAAAAGTTATGAGAGTAAAAATTCACTTTATTTATTTATATAATCCCCTGCTAAACTAATGCACCCAGGACTCAGGATATACCATCAAGATAGTTTTTCTTTTTCAGTACGCCGGAGTGATGATTGGATTACCTGCTTCACTTCTGAAATGCCGGCCTCCCAGGAACTCGTTTTATGGCCCCTTTATGTGGAAATGGCTTGGAGCAAGTTCTCTTCCACAAGTTGGAGACAATTTATCAATGTTCAAGGATAAGGCCTCTTGAATTTTTACAAGAACAACTGCAAAGGGCTCAGAGCCACATCGGCCAGGATTGTCATTCATGTATATACGGCCTTCTGTAAAACGTTTGCACCATTCACCGTTTTACTGCAACTAAGAGTCTCAACACTGTATTCACCAAACATTTTACCACAAGTCCCGGTTTGATTTAAAAGCCCCTCATATACCAGCATATAATAAGAAACATTATGTATTGCATCAATGTCCTTGTTACCTCACAGAATTCTAGTCATAGAAACATCTATATTATCCACTAGATTATCTGAATTTGACAAAACCACTTCCAGCTCATCCCCACTACTGAGATCATAAGCTTGGTAAGTGTCTGTGTCATGAGTCTGCCACATGACACATGAAACAAACATGACCATGAAACTATTTTTTATATTTTACTAGAGGAACACTGATAGAGTAACACGTTATAGGTAATAATTGGTAATAAAAAAGTGTGACTACCCTGTCAGTAGAAACATGACTATATGATTACACATACAAAAAGTGAGACAAGACTTGAACTTACACAAACTGTACCTTGCTCCGGAATGGTACACCTGCCTCTTACATGCATTTTATGATCACATTTTATGTAAGAATGTGTAAGGTGGCAGTGTTCGTGTTTCAGATTAACTAAATTCCCAGAATTCAAGGTGAACATTGTTGGCATATCTTCAAGTTTCACTAACAGTGAAGGCTTTGTGTCCACAGAGCAGGAGGAACAAGGGTACACAAATCTTACTGCACAAACTGTTACAAACCTGCCTCTGCACCCTTGCTGTTCTTTGCAACTCCAGCTAATGTTTCAACTTAAAAAAAAAAAATCAGTAGAATTAATATAATTGATTGTTTATAAACGTTTTGGCCAAAATATAACAATGATCATGAGATAAATTATATGAAACACATCTGCAGGTGAAACACAATTAATTAATTGTGTGTGTGTGTGTGTCTGTGTGTGTGTTTGTGTGTGTGTGTGTGTGTGTGTGTGTCTGTGTGTGTGTGTGTGTGTGAGTGTGTGTGTGTGCATGTGTGTGTGTGTGTGTGTGTGTGTGAGTGTGTGTGTGTATGTCTGTGTGTGTACTTTTTTTCCCCTCTTACATGAATAAAGTAGCACTGCCAGGCGAAGAAATAAAGATATGATGATGAAAAGCAGCCATCATGAGCTTGATAAACGCGTGTACAATGTCTTAAAAATGTATGGATTTTTAGGCAAAGATTAGGAGGGAATTTCAACACAAAGATTCACATGATTTCCTGTATGTGTAATCCTCAGGATAATTATTTTTAACATTGTTAAAAGGAGTGTAGCACAAGTAATAATGTTTTAGCAATGTAAATATAGTCACAAATATTCCTGGAGACACAGTGACACATAGATCAGATGTTTTTCCTTAATGCAGTTTCCTTCCGAACTAGTGGAGGCTGTGTGTTTGATTTTTTGTATCTATTTGTATATAAAGTACAAAATTTAATGGTTAGGTTTATGCATTAATAATTTTTTTAATTAATTTATTTAAATGGAATTAAATAAAACACTATCATGTGACGTCCATATCCAATATGTGGAAATAGATAGAACTGTAATAAAATTCATCACATCAGAATTCATGTGTTTTTGTGTTTATTTGTTTTGTGGCATGTACATGAATGTCATCATTTATGAAAATTTAGATTGTCATTACTCTGATGATTGTTTTACAAATATGCCTTTTTTAGTTCCAAAACTGGATGTGCAGACACAAATGTGAACCATCAAAGGCAGACAAATCTAATCAATAAGGCATGCAAACTATTTATGAGATTGCATTCAGGAAAGGAATGCCAAAAATACTAAGTTCCATAGGGAGAATTTAGACTTTTTGTACTTAAATAAACCTTTTTTTTTTTTTTTATCTCTGACCTTTGTTCTTGTCCTCTACAAGCCGTCTGCCTCCTTCTGGTAATCCTGTGAATAGTCTTGTGTCTGGAATAACCGAGAAGTCTCATGCCCCGCACTTGACCCTGTAAAGTTTGTTGGACAACAGTGCCAGAATTCTGTCACTGATGTCCTGATAAGGCTTAAATACAATGAAGAAATTGTGTAAGAAAGTATCCAAATGACATACTTACTGGTCTGGTACTTAATAACAGCATAAATCAGAAAATAGCAATCCAGTTAATACATTGATTTAAACATTGATTAAAAGTTGAAACACTTATCTTACTGTGTCCTTTGGAACTTATGCTATGAGAAGTGAGATATATGATGAGAAAGATAGAGTTTGCAAAGTACATACAGATAGGTGACAAATTAAAGAAAAAACAAAGGCTGTATTAAACTATGTTGTTCTCTGTATGATTAATTATTTTTGTCTAGATCTTATTTCGCTCAGGGCTCACTGAATGGTTTAATAAATAGAAAGGTAATGTAAGTCATACATATCTTGTAGTGACTAGATCTCAAACAAGATGAACATCTGTAATAGATTTTGGAGTGACATGTTAAACACTGCTCTCCAACATTATCATAAAAACACAAATTGAGAGGACAACCTTTGGAAGAATGATGCTCATGACTGGGAGCTGTTTGTGGTGGCTTGTTTATGTAAGTTTTCCTTTAATTTGTCACTTTTGTATATGCAGTTGTCTTATAATACACACGTCTAGAGGAAAGAAATAAAAGAATCACATATGTTTTAAATTATGCAGATTGTATAGATTCAGTAGGTATCATGTACTGTAGGTGTAATATTAATGGCAGTGATAATCATATACAGGTGCTCTGGTTTGGAAATGAGTGTCTGTAAGTCATAAAAAGCAGAAGTGGCAATGAATATTTAACAATAATTAGATGTGTGCCATTAGCCAAACACATGTGGAGACAAACAACATAAAAGATATGGTGGTCATATAAAACAGGATGTCTAAAGCAAACACAACGCATCCCATGGTGCATCAGTAAGGTACATAAACTAATTTCAACAGTGGACCAGTACATGTTAAACACTATTGTTTACTCCATAATATATACACAGGAAGTTCCACATAGCTTGCTGACTGAAATGTCCCAGAGTACCTCAGTGACCCGCTGTGCTCAAATCAAGGCAAACAACTAAACTGAAATATATAATAATTTCTGGACACGGCTGGGAAAATAAACATGGAATATTTGTATCAGGCCAGTTAGTCTGTGTTTTTCTTAAACTTAATTATGTTTGAAGATCCAAATCCAAAAGCCATATATCATACTCAACAATTTAGCCTTTGGACAAAACATTTGCTGTTTTTTTTTTTATTTTTTAACATTATTTAGAACGGTAATATTGCTATGTTTGGAAATGTGTGTAATTTAAACGTCAATTGCAAAAACACACCAGTAGATGTCTCTATGTCTCAAAACTATTTTGTTTCCTGAAACGGACATGGACCATCCTGCGATCCGTAGCTGTAACCATGACGCACTGACATGGCGGAGTAGCTAGCTGCTAGGTTAGAGCAGAGCGGTATCTGATATGTCTGTCAAACTTTCTTTCTTTTTATTTTATTTCTTTACATTAACATAGTCTAATGTTTGACTTTAATTAGGCGTATATCTTTAACTAGAGATCTGTCAGCCTAGAGACAGTTCACTCGGAGTGTTTTGTTGCTTTTGAATCGTAATGTTGTGGCTTAATCTCAAACCCGCCCCTAAGCCCTACTCCCTTAGAGCCAGTAATTATAGATCCTGCGCCCTATGTAGTGCACTATAGCGTTTATAGGAAGCCGATTAGAGATTCGACCTTAGACTGAGCTGTACAAAAGTTCAAAGCCTGTCTTTCCTGTACGTGTACTTCTACATTTCCAGACAGTTCTTCCACACAAGGTCATGTTTGTTTCGGCTTGCTGTGGACTTTTGTGCGGTGTTTTTCTGGCTGTAATGCTTTTCATGTTTCGTTTAATCACTGTGTTGAGGTCTGGAGCAGGATGTAAACCTGCCACAAAGGGCTCGGTGTGTGTTCTTATCGTAGCCGGGTCAGGTAAGATGTACAACTTAATTGTGATCTGAATTATACAACACTAGTGCTGGAAATAATTTAAAATCCATCTATGTATACACTGATCAGACACGTTATGACCACCTGCCTAATACTGAGTAGGTCCTGAGTGCCACCAAAACAGTTAATGATTGTGTCTTCTGACACATTTCTGTCACAACCAGCATTAACCTTTTCATCATCTGATCTACAGTAGTGCTTATATTGGATCGGACTACACAGTCCAGTCTTCACTCCCCATGTGACTGACCTTCCTATGTTTTGATCACTGCAGAACAGGAACATCCCACAAGAGCTGCAGTTTTGGAGTTGCCCTGATCCAGTCATCTAGCCATTACAATTTGGCCCCTCGTTACAGTCGCAGGCGGAAGTGGGTTTTCCTGAAGTTGATGTATTGGAAGCAGAAGACAAATGGGCAAACATAAGGATTTGAGGGACTTTACCAAGGGCCAAATTGTGATGGATAGAGGACTGGGTCAGAGCAACTCCACAACTGCAGCTCTTGTGGGATGTTCCTGGTGATCTAAGAAAGGAAAACCAGTGCACTAGCGACAGGGTCCTGGGTAGCCAAGGCTTACTGATGCCCATGGGGACCGAAGGCTGCCCTGTGTAGTCCGATCCAATAGTGCTATTGTATCAGATCAGATTGGTGAAAAGGTTAATGCTGGTTATGATAGAAAGGTTTTAGAACACAGTGCATCACTGCTATGGTGGCAAAAGGTTGGGACCTACTCAATATTATGTAGGTGGTCATAATGTTTTGGCTGATCGGCGTATGTGCGTCATTCACAGGTGGACACACGACAGAGATCATTCGTCTGATGGGGAGTTTGTCTCAGTCTTACACCCCACGCCATTATGTGATAGCAGACACTGATAAGATGAGTGAAGAGAAGATTCGCACATTTGAGGCATTAAAAGAGAAAGGCGACACTCAAGCACAGGTAACATGGGTGTTTATTGATCTTCCTTGTTTTTTCTACCTTACTTCTCTTTCTCACTTTTTAACTCCTCCTTCATTGTCCAGAGGGTGGAGCTCTACTACCCTACTTGTGCTACTACCCTAAAGACCCTTCAGAACACTGTACAAAACACTTATGTTGAGGTTTTAGCTTAAAGATGGTTCAAAAAAGCAAGGCAACTGAACTCTCAGATGCCTCCCAAACATTATTTTATCTACTGTTTATTTAAGAAAGATAATTGATACAGTGAAAATAAAAATAATTATTGCCCATTTTAGGAGTGTTAAGTTTTGGTGCCACAAGCGGATATAATCACAACACAAAAAAAACTCCTTTGCAACACCTCCTCATTTTAGACACCCCCTATCACCTTTCCCATTGATTCGTCTAATTTTATTTTTAAAATGCGTTTATATGTAAAGATGGCAGACCTTGACTTGATTTCTGGATCAAGGGTTCAAGCAGGTAATTTTGGGAAGTACTCCTAGAGCCTGCACATCTCCGAATGACCAGCAGATGGAATCATCCTTCTTTTCTGTAATGCTTCTAGTTTGGATCATAACACAGAACTGTTCTGAATGCAAGATTACTTTGCTCAAAGATTTGGATAAGTATCAGCCCATAATTATAGACCTGTCCATTATAGTTAAGCCCTCGGCTTGCTCATCAGGGACTATCTGACTATTTTGATTCATACATATTCACATTCCATACAAACTTAAATAATTCTCTTGATTGTGTAAAGCTGCTTTGCGACAATGACAATTGGTAAAAGCGCTATACAAATAAAACTGAATTGAATTGAATAGTTGTTTTATTATTTAGTTTTACGTGTATCATGTGACTTCTCCTTTTTTTCCCCCCCAACTCAGTTCACCATTCACCGGATCCCACGCAGTCGAGAAGTTTGTCAGTCATGGAGCTCCTCTGTGCTCAGTACTCTGTACGCTCAGCTGTACTCCCTTCCTCTGGTCTTCAGACTCAGACCTGATGTGGTATGTGTCCCCCGCATTACCAAGAGATCCCACAGCCTCAGTAACTTTTCACTGCATTTCTTTCGTCAGCTTGGCTAATTGCTGCTTGAGGCTTTGATTTTACTGCCACAATAGAAAAATTCTTCACATAGTTTATGCTTAATTCTTTTGAGTAGCTTCAGCTCTCGTTTGAGGAAGAAAGAGAATGAAAGGGTTGTTTCTGAGCTTTCTGTATTTTGCTGATGAGGAGACGTAGTTTAGTGTGAAGTCTGTATGCTTGTGCTACTAATAAAAAATATTTTTGTTAAGTTATATATTGCAGAAATTAAGCTTGCATTAACAGACTTTTTAATTCAAAGTCCTAGCTTTCTTCAGTGCAGGTTTATAGATCTGTGATACTCTAGGCAAGAATGAAAAAAAAAAAAGCCCCACATTATGCATACTTCTACATAGTTGTGTACACGTACTCAGCAAGCTAAACTCACAAAGCGCCTTTTTCTCACAGGGATTAATATTTTATAAGAAGTAGTGGCCAAAATGCACAGCCAGTGTCATTAAGTAATGGGCCCCATGTTATGCATGGTCAGGTGATTGTCAACAGGTTTAAGTAGAAAAAGATGCCAAAGGTTTGTTGAAATCAAACCATCACAATCGTGTCCTTCTTTGGACATCCCATTCCAAATTTAGCCTGCTTTACTGTTATGATGTCCTCCATTCATCTGCGAAGGCTGTTCATTTTGGAGCATGGTTACTGGTTATTCCTCTATTCAAACACATGAACATTAGTGAGATCATCCACTGGTTGGTGATTGCAGTGCATCTCAAATGTGTACAGTAGGGTTGAGGTCAGGGCTCCATACAGGCCACTCCAACCCTGAATCTGAGAATCCAAATTCGTAGTAACAGTTAGGGTGAAAACCTGAATGTCTTCTTTTCTATAATTATACATGAATAGATTTTATATTATTTAGTTAGCAAGAGCATGCATCTTTGTTAATGATCAACTGAAACCCTAGAAAACTGATGCTGTGGTTGGCCTTGCAGTGTTTGAGTTCTCGGAAGGTGCTTGTATAACTGTACTAGTGGCATTCCACTTTTACAGTATTTCTCAGCATGAACCAACAATTTAAGGAACATCTTTTAAGTGTTTTCACCACTAGGTGACATAATCCTCTTCTGCTTTGTGTATATGTCTGTTGTTCCCACTGTGCTTCGTGACATTGTTTAAAATATGGCAGAAATGACACCCTTGTTAATTACCTAGCCTAGGATTTAAAGAATGAGAAGCTGCAATCGTGAGTACAGTATAAATCACTTCAAGCCTGCATTATATAATGAAGTTAATCAGTAAACTTTGTGAAGTTTATATATGCAGGAAATGGTCCTGCATATTTTAAAAGAAAAAGTCTTCTGTAACTGCAGTCTTGTTGGGTTTCGTTTTATTGGCCACCAAAAGGTGATGCAGTCTTTAATTAAATAAAATGAAATACGTCTCAAATCTTCCACATTTTACAGCATGTCTGTTGCTTTATTATTATTTTTGCTCGCAGAGCATAACATTTAGAAAAGGTGCAATTCCACAGACGGATTGTCCGGGTTTGCTTCAATCATAGTGGACTTTGAAGTCTCGTAAGAAAGGCTAGTTAAAATTTTCCAATGGTTTCAGGCCTACTTGTTAACGTCAGATGGCATTCTTTGTTCAGTAAAAGCCGCAATGCTATTTTGAGGTTGGGCTTTCCATTTGCGAGGTCTGTAAACTTTAACTCAGTTAATTGTGCCTGCTGGCTTCTGATAAGGCCATCATATCAAGAAATATCTTTAGTACAGAGAACCAAAACATCTGGCAATCCTCAGCCTCTCTCCAAGTGAGTCAAAAGTGTAAAGAAAAGTGTACAGAAACAGGAAGATAAACAGACTGAGGAGAATGGAGGTGGGGGAGTAGAACTGACACATGCCCCGTTTTCTCCTTTTCCTGCAATCGGGAGCATGAGTCTTGCTCTCAGGCTGTGGCAGGGCCTGACTGGCTCCTCAGCTCCAACTGTGAAACAGACAGAGAAGAGAAAGGAGGAGCGTTACAGCATTGGGTTTCTGTACTGGCTGGGACAGAATAGGACATGATTAAGCTGCATAGAGAGAGATAGAGGGGGAGAGAGAGAGGTAGACCTCAGCATGGGAAATGAGGAGTCTGACATGTTAAAGGAAGCAGTTCTATGGTTGCTCTAATCTGTAATTAGAGGCGCTTGTTTATTCCTAATCATCTTTTTCCACTTTTACTCTCTGTGAATTGCATTTAGGATTGGTGGGAGAGCAATGAAGATAGCCAGGGCTTCGTTGCTTTGCCTGTATACACTGTGTGTGTGTGTGTGTAT
>JAOVVA010000048.1:20622313-20666642 GCA_028565275.1 Leiocassis micropogon
GTGTGTGTGTGTGTGTGTGTGTGTGTGTGTGTGTGTGTGTGTGTGTGTGTGTGTGTGTGTGTGTGTGTGTGTGAGATCAGATCTCTCTGCATAATAAGTCATATCCTACAGGGAGTTGAGATGGTAATCTTCCTGTCAGCATGTGTGATCTGCCATCACTGTGTAACACAGGGAGCGCTGACTCACAACATCAAATCGAATAAACTGCCCTTCATCCTCAAATCAAATTTCTTCTCTTTAGACTCCCCCCTCCCCCCGCATATTCTCTTTCTACCTTTTATTCATCTTTCAATTTTTTATTTGAAGTATAAAAAATCATTTTACTAAGTTAATCTTTGTCCTTGTTTGTTTTAGGTTAATAAACAAGCTACAGCCAGGTTCCATAAAGAAAATCAACCACTCACAACTGAACTGGCACAAGGTAGAGTTTCTGCTGCTGCTGGTCACCATCCAAGTGAAACCCTTTGTTGTGAAAATCTTTTCATTTAGTGTCCTGGATAGCAGAGATATTCTCCAAAGAAATAACCCTTTAGTGGTCTTGCACAACACACGTCTGCATGGTGACTGTGTGCTATGGCAATAGTGAAACCCATGATTTTGATCTGTTATTGTGTCTTAATGGGATTAGTGTAAAACGGCTCTCCTTGTCACAATGTTTCCTGTAGCTGGAGAACCTTGGGAATTTCATCAAAGCCATTCTAAACTACGGCTTGAAGCCCAATGACATCTTTGAAGCCAATGACCTCTTTGAAAATGGGAACATGACTCAAGTCCAGACCACACTGCTTGCTCTTGCCAGCATGGTATGTTCTGCTCCTTCGTCATATACAATGAATCAGGCTTATTTATTATGAATCAGCTTGTGTTGTAACTTGTCTAACATGCAATCATGTATGATTTTATCTTTTTGCAGGCAAAAACTAAAGGTCTTGATACAAAGGTTGACATTGGAGTGAAATATGCAGATAAGCAGGAAAGGCGTTTTGATGATGAGAAGATGAAGGCTGGCCAGTGTGTTATTGGACTTCAGGTTAGACATGCATCTTCAGCTGCTTTTAACATCGATCGATCACGACTTTGATATTTTGCTACATATAATAGTAGTGGGCAAAATAATTAAAAGTTGATGTTTTTTAGATGGGGACTAACAAATGCGCAAGCCAGGCTGGCATGACTGCTTATGGCACACGGAGACATCTTTATGACCCAAAGACCCAAACAGACAAGCCTTATGATCAGACTACAATCAGCCTGCAGATGGGAACTAACAAAGGAGCTAGCCAGGTACATGCACTGAACAAGTGACACAGTTGCATTAAAAGTGTTTAAGGAGTAAAACATTGCTGTTGTTGTTGTTTTTGTTTTGTTTTTTCACAATCACACTGTGCTGTGCATGAATGAAATCAAAAAATCGCAATGAATCTACATTATAAAAAATGAATGATGGGATGGAAGGAAGGAAGCCAGTTAGATAAATAGAACAAGTTGATTGTTGAATGTGATACAGTATAACATCTAAAGATCTAAAGTAGGGCTGCATGATTTGATAAACACATTGCATTGCATTTATTTTGGCACATGGGATTGTAAATTAAACTGCGATAGCTATTAAATTTACCATTTTGTATTTAAGCATTATTTATCTAGACTAGCACCACATAATGGCACAAATTATCTCATTAGAGAGATGTTTGCCAACATTCATCAGTTTAAAATGATTTTAAAACTTAAATAATTCTACAGGTTAATACTGTGATTTAAATTTTAATTTAATTTGATTTAATGTGATTAATTGTGCAGCCTTCACCTAAAGTATAATATGATCACGAATGGCAAATTGAAATTTCTTCAGTTTTCCTTAGAAAAAAAGCCTCATAGATTTGGTGATACTTTTTAGTATTTGTCTCTTTTAAATGTTTAAATTTTCCCTCATGTCATATCTTCTCTCTAGGCTGGCATGTCTGCCCCGGGAACCAGAAGAGACATTTTTGATCAGAAGACCGCTGGGCAACCTCTGGACAACTCTACTATCTCCCTGCAGATGGGCACCAACAAGGTGGCATCTCAGAAGGGCATGAGTGTGTACGGGCTGGGCAGGCAGGTCTACGACCCAAAATACTGCGCTGCGGCCACAGAACCCATCATCCATGCCAACGGCAGCCAAGGAACAGGCACGAATGGCTCAGAGATCAGTGACAGTGACTATCAGGCAGAATACCAAGAGGAGGAATACCAGGGCAATTACCATGATGAATACAGTGGCCACTACAATGACCAGGGTATCGACTACTAGGTAGAGGTGCATAATTAATCAAAACAGTATTAATGCAATATATTCTCAACAGAGCAAGTCTTTTGCTATCATCATTAGTCTTTGTTTTGTATTAAGGGATAAGAGAAAGTTTGTGAAAGGAAAAGAGTGTTATTGGGATCCCTGCTCCTACTCTAGGTGACCTGTTTTTAAGCTGGCCATGTTTTACTATGGTCATATTTAAATATAAACCATACAATACATAACACCTGCTATGTTAAGGTTCAGAACATTACTTTTAACTTTTTTATGAAGAATGGAGAACTGTGAAGAAAATATTCCACATATTCACTATGCAGAATTTGCTAAATAGAAATCCACTTTTTATACCCTGTAATTTCTTTGTTCATTGATTTGTCTTTTCATGCATCTCAGAGTGAGTTTTTTTCACAATCACACTGTGTCAGTCTGAATTAGCAAGTAAGGAAGTTTCACCAATCAGTCTCTGCTTTATTGCAACATATAAGGACTGTGGATGATCTTAAGTTGTGTCAAATAATTAGCAAAAAAAATGTATAAAGAGAAAAAGCCTTTGAACTATTCCATTTGTCTTTTCATGTCACTGGAAGTTGTAGTTTTTTAACATCTCTAAAATTATAAGGCTTTAGTGTTTTTAAGAGAATTGCTTCATTAAGACTGGATAACAAAGTTCTTTTTAGTTTCCTGCTTTTATCAAATAGTTTTATTTGTGCCATAATCTTTACAAAATTCTCTTCTACATTCCATTCCCACTGTATTTATTGTCATTTTCTCATTTAAACTGTTCTTCTGTCATACGGTTCTTTTTATGAATAAATTGTATGTTATAAACAAACCCTTTAATGTATTGGTTCTTTGATAGAATCATAAATCTTCAGTCTTGAGGCTACCCTCAAAGAACTTTCAGAAGGCTTTTGGACGCGGTTCCGTGAGCCAGCGGCCTGAGATTTCTGGAAATAGTTATATAACAACTTTGAGTAGAAAAGCAGACTCCAAAGTAGAGAAAGTCTGCATGAAAGTCATTGGAGAGAAAATAGCATCTTGTGCTCATACATGTGCCACAGCCTGATAGATTGGAGTTTAAAGTAAATTACTGAAACGTTAAATTATTTTTTGGCTTGCATGTTTTAACCCAGAATAACTACAGAATAGTTCCTGTGCTGTGGTTCTTCACCGTCATCCTACAATCAAGTGTAATGTGCTTAAACTAAAGCACTGCCTGCTCAACACTTCCAAGTTGATAAAGAGATACAGGGGACATGGGTTCAGCCAAAATCTAATCTTATTATCTTATCTTGATCTGGATAACCTAACATTCTAAATAAGTCATTTTAGAAAACCCAGTTTACTCAGTTATTGTATATTTGGAAAAAAAAATTGCTTTGCCACAAAAGCAAAAGAAAACCAGTCATCAAATGTACAAGAAGAGAACCATTTGTGATTTGGTATATAAATGACTGAAGAAGCTTAAAAGTCATCTTCCAGAGAAGGGAAATACTGTACAAAGAAACACTTGAATGGAAAATCCAACAGAATAAAAATTAATAAAATTTTTGAAACATTTTATCTTTTTTTTGGGTCTGATGTGTCATTGTGAAAGTTCCCAAAATAAAGCTACATGAGCTAAGCATCTGAATGACGGTATGTTGACCAAACCAAAACTGGCTTTCATAGGAAAGCTTTGGCATTCGTTGTAACACCGCCTACCTCCCTCTTCTTTCCCCATGTTCACTCCACTGCAGAGAAATAATCAATGCTTTGTGTTAGCTGTGGCATCCAGGACCAAAACTCAAGACGCAATTATAGGGAAGGCCCCCCCAAAAAAAGCCTGTTACCGCAGCAACCACCAGGACAGAAACCTAACCAGTCCTGTAGTATAGCACACGACTGAAAGCATTCAATTGCAGTTTTCCTTCACTGCCTCAAGTGTGGAGAGCCAAAACCATGTTTAAACCTCAGCAATACCGAAGCCTGAAGATTGATAGTTTGTTTACTGTCACATTCCAAAAGCATCTGATCCATGGTGGTACTTTAGCCTCATGCCTCTGGCAATTCCAGTGTACTTCATGATTAATAAAATAATGTCTCTTTCCAGTGACAGTCATTCTAGGAGTTGTAATAAAAGTGTAGCTATTAAATTTGATCAAACCTTGAGAGGGACTGTTTTAAAGTTATATATTTCAGAAAAGCCTAACTATTCTATCCACATTTTACACTTTTCGAATCAATCACTTCTCACTGAAACATGATAGAGGCCTTCAGCAGCCTAGCAGCATGTCATGAATCCAAAGACAATAGTGAGTGGGAGTGAACTGTGTCTGTGAAAACAGTTTGAGGACTGCAGTCTGGACTTTATTAGCAGACTGCTTCTGCTCACTTTACCTTTAGAATTTAACTCACCTCGCCTTAACTCAGGCTGAAAAGGAAGATACTGTATGGAGGCTGAAAGAAGAGAAGAAAGAAATACAAAACCAGGAATGAGGATATGTTCAGCTTTAGTCAGACATTCACAGAGAGTGAAGAGGGTGTGAAGAAGGGAAGCAACGGGGGGAGGGGTTGCTGATCACAGTGAGATATAGCCCCCTTGCTGACCAGAGCTGGGTGTGATCCAAGACCGGTTGAAATGCCTGGAGGGGGTCTCTGTGTGTATCCGAGTCTGCGTCTATAGGTCCTGACACAAAACGGATCTGACTCTAATATTGTTATGGTCTTAGCCTTCTTTTGTTTCCCTCTTCCACAATCAGAAATAAAATTCCTTTCATGCCTTTGTAAGTGAAACCACTTGCAGCGCGTCTTTTATTAATCTTGGGAAGTGCAGCCTTAAGTGCACCATCCTGTTCAAGATTCTTTAAATAGTAAAGTCCCGTTATCTCTTACAGCTCAAATTCCAGTCATAGATTTGTCACTTTATTGATGACATTTTAAATGTCTTTGTAGTTGTAGGACTAGTTTTTACAGTTTTTGAATATCCTTGACATCTGGGACCTTGTTGGATTTGGATGCAGATTTTGCAGCAAAACACTTGAATTCACCAATCGCACAGAAGTCTGAGACTGAACTTGATATTAAGCAAAAAATATGACTTTTTTTTGGTAAAAGAACAGCTATTGGGTGCCTTTATACTTGGATGCCAGATTAACTATGCTGCAACCAATTCCTGTTATTTTTCACTCCAGGTGGTTAAAAATAGCTCAATTACAAGGCAGCCCAAATAATTTGACTGTAGACTGTACAGAAGTACTATTGTATTTTCTTTTATTATTAGTCAAGAAGTATGCCCGTGTTCATTTAATTTATCATACTTAGGTGAATGCTGAAAGAAAGTCATTAATAAAGCTGTCTTTGTACAAGACAGATTAAATATGGGAGGAAATGAAGAAAATAAATATATAAATGTATCCAGTAAAATGCAGTAAATAATTTGAATAGTGCAAACATTTTAAAGAAGGCTGTATGACGATCCCAGCTGAGGTGGCTCAAAGAGTCCAATGCAGTTGTTCCCATGAACATTCAGTGAGTTGACTGAAAATTGAAGCATAATTGGTCATCAACTTTCAGAAAAGAAGACGCAGACTGTACACATAATCGTTGTAATAAAATACTTAATAAAATAAAATACCTAAAAAAATATAATGCTATTGTTTCACTCATCACTTGTTATAAGGTTTTGGGGTGTTCTCTTTTCCTTGGTGTCTTCCTACTATCTCCTGAAGGAATGTCAAAAATTCCATAGCCTGCTGTTAATCAGTCTTTGGCTGAGAGCAGATGTGTGAACCATGCCTCACCCACCTCTGCTAAATACTTTGTCTATTTTAGGTACCACAATACCATTTGAAACTGTGTCCACCCAATCACCCATCAACACCATACACCGAACAATACTTTATCTAATAACGTTAAATGGCTCCTTCCTTTAGAGTTTAGAAAAAGATCCCCATATGGAAAGAAAAATTACATTTTGGCATCTGAAAAATCCATGTTTTTAAGAGTGCACATGATGGCAGTTCTGGTACTATGTCATCATCATCCTACAAATCACAATATAGACACTTAAGCACCATGGATAATTATCAGAATTTGAATCTAGTCAAAGAACTGTGTCCACAGTTATTTTTTGGTCAAAGGCATGCTTAAAGGCTATCTAAAAAATATATACTATACTATACTATACTATACCTACAGTATATACCTATAACCTATATGAATGGAAATGTTTGGAACATCCTGTACATACTGTTGTTCTTGTTGACCATCCGATTCACATAAAACACAGGTTTTACAGATGCCCTTCCTATGCATCCAATTCAATTCAATTCAATTCAATTCAATTTTATTTGTATAGCGCTTTTAACAATTGTCATTGTCGCAAAGCAGCTTTATACAATCAAAAGAATTATTTAAGTTTGTATGGAATGTGAATGTGTATGAATCAAAATGGTCAGTGAGCATCCCTCACTTTTAAACCGGACCTCCTCTTTTTATAGTCCTTAAGTCGACAATTACATTCTTTTTGAAGATATGCTATACATATTTCTCCAATCAGGGGCCAGTCGTTGTAGTTTAGTCATGAAACACATAGAGGAACCAATTAAATTGAAAACTATGAATGATTTCATAATAGTTCATCAAACTGTGTTTGCAGTGTCACACTACTGCCCCATGGCTATCTATTGATAAATTTAATCTGGTGGTGGTTCTGGTACATTTGTAGGTACATTTGCTGTAAGTCAAGTAGAAAACTATGACCTACCTATAATTTCATGCACTCAATTCCTGTAAATGGAGTTAGCAGCAGCCAATAAATAGTGAGGAATGTTCAGAAGTGTGTGCACAGGAAAATTAAGGTGGTTGCCCAGGAGCACAGCCATACATATGTATATGCAAGCAGATCCATTGCTGTTTTTACACCTTACCACAGATAATACTTCTTTAACCATTAAAAAAAACAGAATGTTCTGAACATTATGTAACACTTTGCAGACACACACACACACGCAGATATTCTTTGAAGTCTCTTGAGCTTTGAACAAAGGTGCACCAATCATTTTAGACTAAACAGTAGGATTTAAGTAATTCTAAACATGTTTCCATTTTATAGTGGAGCATTCCACTGTCAGGGGAATTGTTATTCATTTACCAGACTTTTCTTTTAGGTCAACTGCATGCGCCAAAAGTTCAATTCAACACAGTGACTCACTCCAGCACCACGATACATTAGTTCTCATTTTCATGAAAAAAATATATATATACTTTTCTTTTTGCATGCGACTCAGTCATGCATCTGTGAAATCCATTGTTGTTCCATTGTCATTAAGACTATGAGGCTACTTAGAATTGTGTAGTTTTATGTATATATATAAAAAAAAAAATTAAAAAAAATTATCTTTAATTTTTTGTGAAGCTGCTTTGAGACAATGACAATTGTTAAAAGCGCTATATAAATAAAATTGAATTGAATTGAATTGAATTAAACTCCAACAAATATCTTGACACAGAGAGAAATAAGGCATATTTTAAAGTTCAAAATTATAAACCTATTTACAGGTATCCACACAATTTCTGAAGTGTGTAGCAGGTTATTCTTTTTTTAGAAAAAATATCAAAAGACATTACAAAAGGCGTTTTTTTTTGTCCTCAGGACAAACTCCGCTTCAAGTCATTGCCACATTAAAAGAGTTCCTGGGAGGCCAGTGTTGCAGATGTGATAAGGCAAGGCACAGGCGTACTGAGAAAACTTTCTACATTGATGATATCCAAGCTGTAGTGAAACTCTGGGATAAGTACATTAGTTTAGCAGGGGATCATCTAGAGGAATAAATGTCGTTTTTTACTCTCATAACTGTGTTCTATTATTCTACACAATAAAAAGTCCCAGTTTGACTTGAATACCTCTGGCAAATCCACCAAATGAAAGCAACATGCCTGCTCGCCTCAGAACACTGCCATACAGCTGTGGTGTTTTTTAAAGTCTTCATCGGTTTGCATCTTGTATGTGAGGGCACTGTCGTGCTTTTTGATTTGGGTGTGTTGGGACCAGAGGGATGGGTCATAAGTAAAGTCATGGGTATGGAAAGATAATGATGATACAATACCCCTGTGACTCAAGTGAAGTTAAAACTGTTTTACTGACATCTGTGTTTCCCACAGTATCTCACTTTCCGAGAGAGTGGCTGAAGCTAATCAGATCCAATTTAGTTCAGATTGGAACGATTGTTTGGTTGAGTTGGAATGATCATTATCATACTAACTGCTAACAGAGGATTATGTTTGTATCTTTTTTAGACTTAAAGTAATTTTTTTGTATGTTCTATTGTTGGATTTAAATGATTATAAACGGTCTGCTATGTAAACATGAACAAGAATTCACTTTACATAATGTGATAGTAATTATGAGGGGATATTCAGGATTGCTCTTTCTTAGAGGTATTATGCAGGCTTGTAGGCGTCTAGACATCTTATGAACAGACTGAAAGTCAGATAAGAAACAGACGGGCGCAACACACAAGCATAGACTACTTAATAAAACTTCTGCTCTAATTTCATAGATACTGCCATAACACCATTTATGAAAAGAATCTATTTGATTTCAGGCAGCCAGAGGAATACAAAGCAGACTGGATCAGTGAAGCTATATTGTTGGACTGTGTACACAGATTTAGGAGTAATTCATTTAAAGCTAGTAAAGTTAAAGTAAAGTTAATAGATGAACTCTGATGCAAGCCAATTATTATTATTATTATATGGCCAGAAGATTCTGGATTTTTCTTGTGATTTGTGGTGCACGGTTTGTGCTCTGACTGCTCCCACCAGTTTTAATAACATTTCAAAGTATGTTAGTTTAGTCTGCCCCCTGGTGGACTAAAAGAAACCACAAAAAATAGTGTACTGCTCTAGCATGGCACTGAGGAGAAATTAATTTATACAATTAATAATGAAGCCAATTAAAATAAATCCGTCAGTAGAAAATTTGCCCTTTATCGTCCCACCAGTATTTGCTGGATACCACACACCAGGACACCATCCTTGCAGTCTCCTTAAATATTTGTACCTTTTGTACTATTCCCCACAGACCACAAAAATTTAAACAAAACCAAACTGGTAATGAACAACTATCTGTTAAGAGATCTCTTCCATCTTATTTCATTTGATACCAACTATTCAGTTCATAAAGTTTTTGGGTATACTCACTATACAGGGTCACAGGAGGCCTACTGTCTATCCCAGGAGACTTAGGTCATGTGGCAGGGTGCTCCCTGGATGGGGTGCCAATCCATCGCAGGACAGACACACATATACACACACTCATTCACGCACTATTGGCAATTTAGGGAAAGCCGATTAGTCTAATCTGCATGTCTTTGGACTGTGGGAGGAAACCGGAATACCCAGAGGAAACCCACCAAGCACGGGGAGAACATGAACACTCCATGCAGACAGGAATCGAACCTGGACGACAGTATGGCGACAGTGTTAACCACTAAGCCACCGTGCCACAAGGTTTCAAGTATTTAGATATTAATAATGCTACAAACTGTATAAGGGTTACATAGCTTATCTTTTTTTGTTTTATATATGTATATGTAGAGAGAAGTCATAGATAGATCTTTTTATGTGATGGGACCATTAAATCAGTGGTGTCCATGTTTGTGTGGCGAGTTTGACCAATAGTAAACACCACGTAGAGGTACAGCTAAATAGACAACAGCACAAAACAGTTTGATCTTACTGTAAGTGTAGAGCTACACAAATATAGTAATAACAGTAATACATAATTATTAGCTGGTAAAACCTCAATTTAAAGAAGTTTAAAATAAATTTTAAAGATCTTTCAAAGAAATAACACACAAAAGGTCACTTATCAAACCTCAAGCGTTTATTCAAGCAATAGAAGAAGATGGAAAATGATAAATCCATTGGAAACGGTGGATCAGCTCATCCCAACTCTGGACAACCTTCCCCTTAATACACTTCATCTGATCAGCTCATTTATAAGCGGCATTGGATAAAAGAATATGATGAAAGAAAACAATCAGTCATCACATCGTGTTACTCTCTAAATTTGCATGAACAATGAAACCTGCTGACATTATTATGATTATCATTAATGAAACAAATAAATGTCATGTTAAACATCCAGTACATTTAACCCTAACAGCAAGCAAAATGAAAGATTTTGCCTCTTTTAGTTTATGAAATAAATTTGCTTTTTTTTTTTTTACAACACTCACACACATATATGACGAGACACGACCCACGGAGCAGTATGAACGTGCTGTATGTCTTTAAGAATGAAAATGAGAGTGAAACCTGATCCCCACGACGGCGCACAGCGCTTTGCCCTGCAGTAACCCTCTCCTGTTCGTTCTGCGCATCAGGTTTGCAGCATCCTGATTTAGCAATGCTCCATCTCTGCTATGCTCAGTCAAACAAGTTTTACCGCGCATGCCATTAAACAGCGGATAACCGACCTCAGGAAGACACGGCGATGCTGGAGGGTGGACAGTGTGGACAGTGTTGCTGCTGAGGGAGCGGACTGGACAGAATTTGTCAGCTCATGATGCGTTCAAGCGCCGAGCTCAAGTAGCTGACCATTACAGCAGCGACGGAACTGAGTGCGGTGTCTGAGCTAACATGGTCGATGTTTGACAAGAGGTAGGTATGACCACTAACCTGAACAGCATGTGGTTAAAGTGACGCTTCTGTTTTGTTTGTTTGTTTGTTTCCTGGCCATTGCAAGGAGACCTGGCCTAGGGTTTCAAAACATGTTAGTGCTGTACAACAAACCACCATGTTTTCCACCGAGTGTTTTTCATTCAAACGTAGACTACAGTCAAATCACAGCCTGTACTGTATAAATGAACGCTGGTATAGATGTGGAGCTTTGTTAGCGTGTTGTTGTTACACACTGCAGCATGTTTTAGTCATCATCATCATTAATATGTGCACTTTAGTATAAATACATCGCACTTATAGCTGTAGCGCTGCTATGTGTGAAACGTTAACTTCCTCACTGAAACACACCTAACAAAAACAAGCTGGGATTTACTGAAGCCCTTTTGAGCTTAGTGCTTGTCAGGGTTAGTAACTGCTTGCATACTAGCTCTACAGACAGGAAATATGGTCAAATGTATAGTTTTTTTTCTTCCTGGAAATGTCTTTAGTGGGAAATATGCAGCGTTCACCAGCGACCACAGTTACAGCTGATATTGAGTGTTTTTAAGTCTCAGCAGTAAGGTTTGGTGAATTTTTGAGCAGGTTCTTGGTATTTTATCCTTTTTTTAGTTAATTGTAATAATTGACTTAATAATCTGTTTAAGACATTTTTCTTCAAACAGACATAAACATTCGTGCTCCTGTTGGTCTTAATTCTTCCCGTCCACATATACCTTTTATTATAACAACAGGATTCACACCTTTTTGAAACATTTTGATATTGATCCCTTAGACATTTAACAAGTTCATGTTTAGCTTTCTGTAGCTGAATCTGAGAATAGTAAACATTTAACTCCAGTTAACTCCAGTTTTTGAAGAATGGCCAGCATAGCAGCAGTGTTATCTAAAACAAACAGTGGAATCTGGCTTTGCTTGCAGCCTATATAAGGAAATAAAGTGCTTTGGAATTCAATCTACACACGTTATTTAAAATGAGCAAGACCATATTGCCTGAACGAGTTAAAACGACTTTTACTCTCCAAACAGGGTTGCTGCTTTACATACGTTGACGTACACAGAGTCTGCCCTTGACAGCTGGCACTTTGGCAGTATACGAGGAAGAACTTTAAATACATTCCCCTGACACTAAAGTGTCAGTGTTAGACAGCCAGCTATGCTTATTTTTATTAAAGGTTTGCATCATGGATTTAATGTAAATGGTGAACATGTATGCATTTTTAATTACGTAGTTGCTATTAAAAATAGCTTTAAAATAGACTTAAAGCTTCATAATTAACTTGCAAATCTAGTCTGTATAGTCTGTCCTTGGGAACACCTAGTAAGTTGTGACATACAGAGAGTGGAACACCATATGGTTAAGTTCCTGTGTAACAAACAGCACGTAGGCATATACTGTAGATAACACTATCTTCAAATCAGAAGTAATGTAATATTTCAGAAACCATTGATCTGCTGGGAATTTCACACACTAGAGTTTATGCAAAAGTGTCGCAAAAGAAATTAAAAATCCAGTGTATGGAAAGTCTGAAGCATGAAATACTTTCTTCATGAGAGAAATGAGAGGGGGAAAAATAATCAGTGTTTACAGCCATATTGAAATGAAAAAGCAACTTAGAACACAACAGACTAAACATTGATGTGGATGGGGTACAAAAGTCTAGAACAAGGATGGGCACAGACTCACCCAAACTGGACAGCTGAAGACTGAAAGAAGTTATTTTTTAAAAATTAATTAATTTATTTATTTCACCTATTAGGTATGCCTATGGTAGCCTTACATTCCTGTGGGACTGAATGTGGAATTTTGTTTTTGTAATTAATTCACAGCAAGGTGGATGTTTCGTGCATGTGAGATGCTTTTCTGCTCAACACATTAGTAGAGTCCTTGTGTGTTATATCCTCTGTGGTAGCTTGTAACATACTGGATATTTTTTTTTCGCCCGTTCTTATTAAGGCTTTTTCACTTTTTTATCATTGTGTGCAAACTCTTGAGACTGTTTTGTGTGAAATTCCTCAGAGATCAGCAGTTTATGCAACACTCAAACCAGACCTTCTGGTTCCAAAAATCCATGCCATGGTTAAAGTGCCAGAGATTACACATTTTGTTCATACTGATGTTTGATGCAAATGATAACAGAAGCGCTTGACCTGCAGGATCCCATCTGAAGCATTTTATGCATTGTGCTGCTGCCACATGAATGAATTTGATTGGATTATTGAGTAAATGAGAAGGTGTACAGGTGTTACTAATATAGTGGACAGTGTAAAGTTTAACTGAATACAGTGTAAAGTATTACATCTGTAATACACATAGTACAAAGTATAACTGAGTATGTTTTAAGGTTCTTGTAAATAAAACCAAATGCCTTTAAACAACTACTTTGTAACCAATTTATCAAAAGGTGCAGTACAAGGGGGTTACCCTCATATAGTTTTAAGCAGTTATAGCCACAGGGAAAAGTACTTTGGATGATTTCCATGATTTTTTTTAAAACTACTTCAGTCAGAAGTGCATTTGTTTAATGGAGAACATGCCCTCTCCATACCTGGGGAGTTGGATTAATTATGTATAAGGCATAATCCAGTGATGACTGGGCTAAAGAACCACATAAATGTAGAATGCACAACATGTCAAAACATGAGGCAGATGGCCTACAACTGAAGAAGGCCATATCAGATTTTACTTCTGTCAACCAATAACAGAAAACTGAGGCTGCATTGGGAACAAGCTCATCAAAACTGGACAGTTGAAGACTGCTGAAGTACACAGATGGTAGGGCCAGAATTTGGTGCCAAGGGATGTTATGCCTAAGAATCCTCAGTCAAAAAGAGTGGATTAAAAATCAATCATTGTAAATGCAGTGTTCAAGAAAGAGAGAATTTCAGTGAACATATTTAACATACCTTAGAGTAACATTAGATCTGTGATGGTAGCTTGCTTAAAGACAATTTGTGTCCTCTGTTGACATTCAGAAGTTTTTTTTTTTTTAGAGTTATTGGGTAATATTTAATGGATAAGGCTGTTGATGGGTAGTGCTTCAGTTTATTGACGAGTTGACAACTGACAGTAGTGAATTATGAACACACAGCGTTTCCTGTCATTTAGTACAGAAGCTGTGAACTTAAGGTGAGCTGTGACCTCGGGCTACTAGGTTTTAGGAGATGTTTACAGCAAAGTTGCTTAAACTTTATATTAATATATTGCTGCTATTATGATCAGAATAAATATTAAGGAACGCTAAAGCATTATGAAACTCACTTGAGTAATGTATTTCAGAAAACTGCTCTCTGCTGCACAAAACTATTCTTTGTCATTTTGTATAATTTTAATACTTTTATCTTTATAGATTAATTTATGTTCATGTAAAGTTCTGATTCATGTAATGGTTTAAATTGTCCCGCTATTGCTCTTGAACAGTATTCTGTCTTTATTCTGACTGTACGCAGACACTAGGACAGAGCTTTTCATGGATACTCTACAAATGCTAGTCTAAAATTGATAAGTGCAGTTAGCAAAATGTCGCACCCAGCAAGTTGATAAAATGCAGAATTTATGGCCTTTTTTATAGAGTAGATTATATTTTTCAGAGGAGTGCAGAACTCCAGCCAGTCTGTGAAACATCTGCATTAGTATGCAGGATCAGGTCTCTGTTTTGGGTAAAAAGAAACTAAAGAACTTTAAACATTTGTGACTTAAATTTTTTTAATTGCTTGAAAACAGAAACAGTTCAGCGAAACTAAATGGCAAATACTGTATTTTAAATGTAAACTCAGCCAAGTTATTCTCAAAGACCACTAGATATCTTCTTTAACATTTTGTCAGTTCAGCATAACGCATATGAGAAGCGCCTTCAGAATTGTTAGCACTCTTCAGTAGAATGGGGAAAACAATCTACTCTTATTCACTGCTATATCCTGATCAATATCTTGGCTTATTTTGGGAAGATGAGACAAATGAGTTTTTAACATGTCAAGCAGTGTTCCCATAGTTCCCTGAAACTCTTAGGAGAGATTTTCATACAGCTGCTTTTCATATGTCTCATGTGCATCTCTTGTGTGGTAACCATAGTGACCACTATGCTCAGCAGAGACAGCCTATTGCCTTTGAAGTTTGTTCTGTTGCTAAAGAATCCAACACATATTGTACCGAGTTAGCTAGTTAACACACTTCTCATTCATAGCTTTCATTGTGGTTATGCCTGTCAACTAAAATATGAGCTTATTTACCTATATAGCCTGGTCAAAAAATTTTTTTTAAATTTAAATAAGCAAATGTGTAAGGGTCTTTGATTAGATAATTACTGCAGTAATTAAAATGTTTCAGCTGGCAACAATGAGAATTTCAGAAGAGTCAAATTAATTGCCTGCATCAAGCAAAGACAGCAACTAAGGAGATTGTTGCAAAGGCTGGAATTGAACTGTCCAACACATTATTAAAACTAAAAGAATAGTGCTGAACTGTCAACTTTTGTAAAAGAAATAGGGTCAGAAAAAATCATGAATGACTGTGATTATACTTCACTTAAACAGTTGTTTTTTACGCATCATAAAAATACAGCAGAAATCACAGCCATGTTTAATAATGAAATACATACATTTCCACATAAATGTACCATAAAGACAATACCAAGATCAGCCTCAGATTGTGAAAGAGTGATTCAGGGAGCAGGAGGAATAATTTTCACATATGAACTGGCCACCACAGGGTCCTGTCCTTTCAAAGTCTTTGAAATGTGCTGGAGAAGGCTTTACAGAATGGTTCAGCTCTTTTTTTATCAACACAAGTTCTAGGTTAGAAATTAATGGTTAAACTCTGGGAGAAATATATGTTATGAGGTTGCATAATTGATTATGTGCACCATAATCTACTGAGCCCCTAAAGGTACATGGGTGGATCCAGTAGAGTGGCTGGGATGCACGTAAAAGCTGCCTGCCAACCATAAAAAATAAAGGAATAAGAAAAAGCAACCAAGCAATATACTACAGTACTTGGATTAGGGTTAGACATGCATTGTTCAATAGGCATGGAGAAAATTACTGAGTTTTACTTTCAGTTTGGCCTAATATATAAAGACATTCTCATTCTTTTTGTATTTTTTCACTGGAAGACTAACCCAGAAGTATGAGTCACATAATGTTTGTGATATCTCATGAAAAGTTAATAGTATCTTGCGAAATGTTTGTGTGATTTCACAAACAGAAAGGAGCTCAGTAATAATCAAATGTGCAATACTACTACTACTACTACTTATAATAATAATAATAATTATTATTATTATTTTAATTATTACTCACTCACTCATTGTCGATACCGCTTTATTCTGTATACAGGATCGCGGGGACCTGGATCCTATCCCAGGAGACTTGGGGCATAAGGCAGGATACACCCTGGATGGGGTGCTAATCCATCGCAGAGCAAATGCGCGCACACAAACATACACATGCTCATTCACACACTACAGGCAATTTGGGGTTGCCAATTAGCCTACTCTGCATCTTTTTGGAATGTGGGAGGAACTCCACCAAGCAGGAACCCCACCAAGATGAAAACCCACCAAGCAAGCACCATGCACACAGTGCATTTTGTGGGTTTATTCTTTTTGCATTTTTGCAAGGTTTAGTAAAGACATAGCACCATGGGTCCCAAGAATGTTAGCAAGCACTGCAGCAAGAAGAAAAGCCCGTCCAAAGAGGAATTAAATTAATTTTAAGTGAGGTTGTCTTTTATGTCTTTTATTTTATATTTTACTTTTTTTGCTTCATTTACATGAATTTTCATTCCTTTCTTTGATTGTTTTTTCATGCAAAAATGTTGATAGTGCTGGAAATCGCTAATAATTTTAGGTGGCTGGAATGGATTATCTGCATTATATTATTTCGGGAAAATCTGTTTCGCAGTATGAAATTTTGCCTTAAGAACTCGCCTCAACGGATTAAATTTATATGCCGAGATACCACTGTAGTTTTGTTTGTCTGTATGATTTTTTATTAATGCACTTTGATTATTTATGGCGGGAAATTTAGCTTGATGGAATTCTTGCATTTTGGTTTCTAAATTTAAGAGCTTTATAACTATGAGACAGGAACTGCATGCCAGTCTGAGGCATTCTCATGGGAGATGAGCTCATTTTCTACTCTGTCCGTGACGCTTTGTCGCCCACAGAATTTGTTGAAATGTGGCCTTATTGACAGTGTTGACCAACAAATGTACAATTTGATATGTATCGTAAATAGCACATGCCATAGGTAATGTTTATACATAATAACAAATTGGGTCACTAAAAAGTTTTGTTTTAAAAACTCCAACAACAACAAAAACATTTCTTAAGTACAGCAGGGGTTTCAAAATTATCAGAACTGATTGATATTTAGTAAAGCCTTAAAATGTTCTTTATCTTCCTGAAATGTCTAACAGGTTCTGGAGGAATACATAGTTCTAAAAGGATCTTGGTGCAACCCTCCAGAATATTTTTACCACTTTTATTCATACTTTTTGGATGGTACATGTGGACTTCTCATGTCTCAAACTACAGGTTTTCTATAGAGGCCATATTCAGAGTCTGATGTCATTACAAAATATCAATTTTAGTGTCCTGCATATATTTTTTGATGAACTAGATGCATCCCTTATTATCATATCATCCCTGTCACTATCATATAAATCTAAAGGCAAAATGTATTTTAAGTAAAAGCTCTGCTTCATGTAGCATAAATTTATAATCCAATTTTTACAGCCATTTGTATACTGGAGAACAGTGATCATCTTATGTAAATAGATTTAGGCTTAATCTGTGAAGATTTGGTCCACCTCTAAAAATGATAAAGAATGTTAAGTGGACTAGTATTAAGTATTGTTAATATGTATTTCTTGGGGCTTTTTTTAAATAGCGATGGTATTCTTAAATCAAATCATATTTTAGCTGAATGTTGAAACCAATAATTGATTTTTCAGCAGCATGTAGGTTATAAATGTGCAGATGTCAATACAATATGGTTATAGAACCATCTGGTTATCAGTATCCATTTGTATGTTTCAAAATACCATTACATCACTAAGTTTTTTATTTTGTTTTAGGATTTTGGGCTGATTTATGAGGTTAGCTCAGGGTAGATGAACTAACGGACAGCTTGATGTTCCTCAGTGTAGGAAATATAAAGAGCAGTAAAGTTTATGTCTGCAAAACTGTCCATTCACTGATAGCCACCTTGCATGTCTGTGTCAAATTAATTTAACTTGTTTTGCTGGGCTCCTTGACTGCTTATAGATCCCAGAGTTGAATTGTTGGAGCTGTTCCAGGGCTCAGCAGTATGTCATATAACATGCAGGACATTAATCTGTGGCATCTGAATGCTGCTTCAAATAAATAAAGCACGATAGTTTGACAGACAGTTTTTAGCCAATGATATACTGAACTTTCTTGTGCGTAGTATGTGCTCAGTCTCAGTGGCACAAAGGTTGTACAATCCAAAGGTTGCTTGCTTTCTTGATCATCAGGTATATGTACAAAGAGTCATCAGTATGGGCTGAGCTCAGCCACAGGTACTATTTCTCATCGATTGATTGATTTATTTTTTGTTCAAATCACCTCTCTGCACTCCTCCATCTCTTAGGTGGCCATGGACGCCTTCAGCCAGCTGATCTTGCTCATCGCCACTGTCAGTTTCTGCGTATTTCAGTGGCTTTTCCACAGCCTGAGCCCCTGGTTGTCATGCAGGATCAGCCCAGGCTTCCTGAAACTCAGCCACAAGCAACAAATTGAGTGGAACTCAAGGTAACACGCATACCACACAACCTTCCAGTGTGTCAATCATGTAAACATCCGACATAATGGGATAATAACGCTGTTAATCATTTCCTCACTGTTGGTAATCTTTCAAATTTTTCTTTTTTGTGTGTGTGTTCTGGGGGTGGGTTGTGTAAAAGGGATAAAAATGTGAAATCAAGAGGAACATTGTTAACTCTTTTTGCAACTGTTCATTTCTGTTCTTCCTTCAATAAAAACATGTATATTTAAGTGCTAAACATGCTAATATGCCAACATGCTAATGGCTTGCTTTATTTATATTCCATTCCAGTGTAATTGATATGGCGATTATAATCATTTGTCAATCAACAAAGAAAATTAGGGGAATGAGTATAAAATGTGTGAGAAAATAGTGAATTATAAATTATAATGATCAGATTGTCTTTCTAATTGTTATCTAGAGTGGGATGATTGCTGGAATTACTGGGAAAAAAACACATGACAGGGTAAATCTAAAAAGAGTAGTGGGCACACAAATGAGGCCACCTACACACTGTAGTGTAATCTGAGTCATGAAGACTAATAAAGGATTTGTTGACACTTGTGTCACGTGTGTAATATTCCTAATCAAGTTAAATTTAAAGTGATAAGATTTCGGATTGTATTGATGTGATATGATGTGCTGCAACTAAGTAAGGGTGTGTCGTGCAAATGGTTTTGTTAGGTTTGAGGAGCAGGAGGACATGCTTGCTTCATATGATCTGACAGACAGAGGAGCAGAAATGGATTGTTTTTTAATAGCAATTAATTTTGTAAGCATTTATACCCCTTTAATTGTGTGATTGGCATACTACTTGTTTCATTCAGATACTATATGCTGTTACTTTTTCTTTTTTTCTTTTTAGGACTGTGTCCACATTGCATGCCATAGTGGTTGGGCTCTTTTGCCTCTACATTCTTTTCTTTGATGAAGCCATAAATCAGGACCCTGTGTGGTAAGAGAACAGTCATATTGCATGCAGAGAATTATGTGGCAGTACTGCACTGTAGGAATGAACACAGCTGGAGGCTATTCTCTGTCGTTCTCCACGCCACAGGTGCACAGCAGTGACTTATTTACTCTGTCTTTAACCCTACAGGGGAGATCCAACATTGGTGAAGATAAACGTGGGAATAACAACAGGCTACCTCATATCTGGTGAGAGTTCAATCCTGCAGTTTGTGAGAGTTCATTACATGCAGATGGCTTTCTGGGTTATAAAATTAAGTATGAAAGGCATTTGAAACTGCCTCACACTGCTGTGAGACATGTTTGTTGAATTTTTATACTGGTTATGCACTAATATTAAAGACTTGTCCAAGCTCTATGTTACAATCTGTTCACTATCTCCAGAAATGTACAAATCTATAAAGCAAAACCTTTGTTCTTGAAGCTGCTCAGAAAATTTGAAGTGGGATGCCAATTCTTTTGTTTTTACTATAAGACAGGTACCTTTTTGATCTTGGTTTCTGATCTTGGTGTGAAATTAATGTATAAATGTGATGATGATTACTTTAGGAACCACTTAATTTTTAGGTGATTAACAGTACTGGAACAGATAGTCCTAAAGTAATTTATGTAAATAACCCATACAGTTTGGTTGCATGTTTGCTTGCAAACAAACAGTATGGATTAAGCCATCAAACAGGGGAGTTCTGATCACATTGTGTGCATATGGAAATGCTCTTACTTTAAAAACAAAGTAATAATTTTTACTGTTGATTTTTTTTACCATGCATATTCACCATGTGTTTAAGTGATCTTCATTTATGATTTGTTCGACCACATTTCTTCTACAAAGTGGACAGTTCAGCAATATCTTTCCAAGCTTTAATAATGTGTTGAAGGGTTCCAGTCCCAGTAATTTCAAATGTCCGTAGTTGTTTTCATTGCAGCCCAGTAATTTGACCTTTCTGAAATGGTGACCTTTTTTGCCAGTGTACTATGAGGTTGAAAGTTTGATACAACAAGAAAAAGACCACTTTTATTCCATTGAGGCTCAAGTACAAAACTGTTCCCGGCAATTTCAGGTCTATAACTATATAGTGACTGAAGTTACAAGCTATCAAAGGAATACTTCCCACATCAGTCCAAGACTATCTTCTAGGGCCATCCTCAGCAGTGAGCCAAAGGCCTCCATGCAACGAGAACTCCAATCAGAAGCGCAGCAGAGGATGTGTCTGACAGGTCTGGAGGGCCAAAGCGGTCAGGATCTCTGGTAACTCAGGAGAGATGTATGAGAGAGATAGAGTGAGACAGTAAGATATACTCGCAGCGTATATTTTCTGCAGAGTGCAAGCAGGAAATTTGGAAGGACCAGATATGACGGCATAACTAAAAGGGAGAGCTAGAAGGAAATACAGTGGTTTAATTCAGCCGAACAACTGATGCTGTTTTCTTTGTCTAACCTGTTCTAACCAATGCTCGTGGAATGGGTCTGATCAATTTTCCCTATTTTCCCAGCTTCTAAATGGCTTGCTTTTTGACCCATAGACAGCTCTCCAGTATTCATGTTGGCTTATCTATTTTTAACAAAAATATGCAGCCTTCACAGGTGAATCCAACAGGGCTTAAACAAAGCTTAGACATTTAGGCAAGTGTTCCAATATTTTTGATCACTAGGTGAGTTAAGTTGTGCTAGGTGAAAAAAAGAGTGGGTTTAAGCAAAAGGTGCTCTTTTCTAAGTTCCCTGAAACATCTAAATGTGAATGTCATGGAAGTTAAAATTCTGATCTAGTGTCTGATATCCATCTTTTGACCTCAAATGTCTTCAGTTTTCAGCAAAGACTTGGCCTTGCCATTCTAATACTCTTTGAACTAACTAACTTTGAACTAACTGTATATATTTTAGAAATAATCTTAAGATATAAAACAAATCTTAACACCAGCTCTGTTTAAACTATGACTAAAATATCCATGGCCTTTGGTAAATGTGTATTTGCCCCACATTCACAATACTTTGCAGAACCATGATATATCTAAAAAATTTAAAATGCATAAAGCTGTCCTCATGAAGTCATTTAATGTGTCGCCAAATAATATCCCTATGACTCTGCAAACATGTGAAGTACTGTGAAGAAGTTTTTAATTTCCATATCAGTTTAATAGTTAAATATTTGGAACTCTGTTATAAGTGATGCGCTGATCTTTAATATAGTTTTAATATAAAAAAAAAACGTCTGAGAAGTCTGACAGGTTGTTTGTAGCTTAAATATTTCCCCTGTTCTTGCATCTTTTTCAGATCTGCTGCTCATATTTTACTATTGGAGGGCGATAGGGGACAAGTTTTTTGTAGTTCACCACCTGGCTGCATTGTATGCTTACTACTTTGTACTGGTGAGTTCCCTATTGTCCAAGAGCACAATGTGCAGGCAAGATGGGGAAGAGACAGCCAAGGGTGAACAGTTGTGACGCCTGAGGGGTGTGAAGTGGCTGTTAAAACCCTCACTGTTCCTTCCTAACACATCCAGGCTAGATCAGATGCAGTGTGTAATACTAGCATTATTCACAGCACAAAGATAATGTTGTAGTTGGTTATTATTCATTCTGAGTATATAAATGGTCAAATGAAATTTAAATAAATGTGGTTCCCTGGCAGTGATGCCGTAGTTTAATATTTAAATTGCTTAAGAACTTTCCAGAAACTGGCACTTTTGCTTTGTAAATGCATGTTATAGTTTAGACTGTTTAGTTCATTTTTATTAGTTTTTCAAGAAACTAATGTTAATGTGAGCACAAATCTAAAGTTTTAATTAGTTAACCAGTTTAGTTAATTAATTAACCACACAAAAAATGGCAGCTACTGCTGTTCACCTTTGGCTCTGTTAGTAAGTTACTCTAGGTTGCCAGGTTCTGTTGACTATGGCTTTGATGATGATGGTACTTTTTGCATGGAATGCTCATTGACGTCAATGGCGAAAGCCGTCTCGCATATCCTTGCCCTTCCTCCACCATGCTTTTCACTTGCATTGGCTGGGTGCATGTAGGAACCAGCTCATAGCTCACACACCCCTGCTGCCTCTGGAGGAGGGTCTGCTGAATGCATGCTTATCTTTTTTTCATACGAGAGAACTTTCTCCCTATTCTGTATTTCTCTAGCCATCTTTTAAACTGTTCTGCCTATGAATAACATAAATTACTCTGGGAAGATGATGGTGCAAGAATTAATAGGAGCTGACATTGTGTGTATGTGCATAAAGACCAAATAAGATTTCTCCTTAAATCTCCTTAAATATACACTATATTACCAAAAATATTCGCTCGCCTGTCTTCATGTGCATATGAACTTGAGTAACATCCAATTCCTAATCCATAGATTTTAATATAATGTTGGCCCACCTATTGCAGCTGTAACAGCTTTAACTTCTGAGAAGGTTTTCCACAAGGGTTAGGAGTGTGTTTATGGGAATTTTTGACCATTCCTCCAGAAGGGCATTTGGACAATTTCATGTTCCCAACTTTATGGGAACAGTTTGTTGGTGGCCCCTTCCTGTACCAACATGAGTGCACACCAGTGTACAAAGCAAGGTGCATAAAGACATGGATGAGCGAGTTTGTTGTGGGAGAACTTTACTGGTCCTGAACCTCAACCTGATAGAACACCAATGGGATGAATTAGAGCGGAGACTGTGAGCCAGGCCTTCTTGTCCAGCATCAGTGTCTGACCTCACAAATGCACTTAAAAAATTCAAAAATTCCCATAAACACCCTCCAAAAGCCTTTCCAGAAGATTTCAAGCTGTTATATCTGCAAAGGGTGGGCCAACATCATATTAAACCCTATTACACATAAGATTTGGATGTTACTCAAGTTCATATGCAAGAGAATGCAGGCGAGCGAATACTTTTGGCAATATAGTGCATATGAGATGTGATTTAAAGAGAAATCTGTTTGTTCTTTCTAGTGCTGCTTTGGAGAGTATGGATGGTTGAACAATACAATCACTGATGATGGATTTGAATTTTTCTTTGCATTTTTGCCACAGTATTCACTTCTAAAAGATAACCATATGACTGTGGCTGAGTGCTGTCTTGACATTACAGAATTGTCAGGCCATCCACCCATACATATCAAGTTAATGTTGAAATCTGTTCTGATCCACGATTCAGTGCATTGCAGGAAGTAATTTGTTTAGCAAAAACATCCATTTTGTTATTAGGATGTGAGAGTGCTCAGCTGTGTGGTGCAATGGTTTCGCTTTTTATTACTTTGTTTCTTTGGCTGATTTCTGTAGAGAGCACAATGTATATTTATTAGGTAAAACAGGTTGTGACCAATACCAACCTCCAAATGAAATCTAAATCTCCTCCAGAAACATTAATTGAATGTTGTTGTAGGGCCATACTGTTACTGGACACTTTCATAACTGCTAAATTAAATCGAAAAGAGCTAACAGAAGTATTATAAACAATATTCATGGATATAAAATTAGCATAGATTCACTATGAAGCTTGCAGTCTCGCAGCATTGTTCTATTCCTGTTTGTTGTTGTTGTTTAAAAAGTCATGAGCATTATTTCGTTGCTTTTTCCTGTGTTATTTGATGGTTTGTTAGTTTTACACATGCACTTCAAAATAACAATATACAGTGTCTTTGACATTGATGCCAGTTCTCATAAATCATTTGCTGGATATTATTGATGTCAGATAGCTTTTAATAGTCAGTTTATTCTGTGAGGTTGTAGTATACACTTAGTAATTTTCAGCAATATTGATTAGTTGTTGATGTTTTTTCAATATAGACCAGATTAAACTGAAGGACCTATGCATATGGTCTATGAAATATATCTTAGCATATATGTTTTTATTTTTTATTTATAGTGCATGTTGAAGAAAACTTTATTGTTGGTGTTGCAGCTTATCTTTTGTGTTTGCTTTGAGTTTGCACCTTTTATTTTCCAAAGAATCTGTCCTGTCTGTCTGTCTTCATCTAACATGACGTCTTGAATAATGCAGTCCCACTTTAAGTGACTACCAAACATGCAAAAAATACCAGAGCAAAGTTAGTGCTTTCTTAATCAAATGGACAGGGCTTGGCTGATCTAGATCTAGACTCCTTCCTGTCTTGTCTGCTGTGGTGCTGTTGCAGAACACTGCACAGCTATGAAGCCCAGTTACAGTATGGACTTACCAGTACCTAGGGGTACTAGCATGCAAATGCTGGTGTTTTCCTCTTTTTCCATTTTTTTGTGGTCTTTGTCCACAGTTGAGTAAGTATTCTAACACTGAAATTTATTTACACCCCTAAGGTAAGTGTGCTACTCATGTTTGCCTATATTGGCCTAGCAATACTGTAAAAGGGTGAACATGCATAAAGCTATGTGAGGGCTTTAGTCTTGCGCTAAAAGATGACATTGATCCTGATGCTTAAGAAGGGCATAAAACAGTGATTTGTGGCATAATACATAATGAAGTATTAGTACAGGGTTGTTTACAGAAACGTTATAAAAGCTCACTGCAGTTAAAAATTTTAAACATACTGTATAAACTTGATTGTGACAAGGATTGAGTTTCAGTGCTATAGGAGTTTGGTCATGGTTCTGCCCCTCTGCAGGGAGGGTGTTTATTTATTTATTCATTCATTCATTCATTCATTCATTCATTCTAGCTATATGCTAATCAAATAAAACTAAGGTTCTGCTTTGTTTTCCACAAAACTAGAAAGATTTTGGTGTTATCAAGCCAATGCGGTTGCTTGGTTATTATATTCTTTTGTCTATCATTGTGTGTTTTTTCTTCACTGTGTTGTTCCAGGGCCAAGGAATGTTGCCTTATTTTGCTAACTTCCGTCTGCTTGCGGAGTTTTCTACCCCATGTGTGAACCAGCGGTAGGTGCTTCAATGCTTTTTGTTCAGTCTCTGTGAGGAGCTTGTGAGCCACAACCTCCTTATTAAATACAGTAAACCAGCTACATGTAAAACACATGAATTGTACAATGAGTAAAAATACGGTCAAGTCAAAAGTTCTTGTCATATGGGTGTGCCTGTGTTTTGCAGATGGTTCTTTGAAGTGTTAGGTTACCCTAAATCCTCCAGACTCAACATTGCCAATGGTGTGCTCATGGCAGCTGTGTTTTTCATGGTGCGCGTTGCAGTCATGCCTGTTTACTACAGCCGTATGTACTTTGTATACGGCACGGAGGCCTTCTATCGGGTATCGTTCGGTGGCCGCGGTGCCTGGATCTTTTCCAGCATCTGTTTGGATATCATGAACCTCATGTGGATGCATAAGATTGCACGCGGCTGCTATAAGGTTCTGCGCTCCAGTCGGCATATTAAATTCCAGACTCAGGAAAATGGAAAAATGGACTAAGCATGGAAGAAAGTTCACTCTCTGTATTGAGGAAGACCCTCACTTAATTGTTTTTCAAGTGACAGATTGTGAGTCAGCTAACAGCAGCCACCTAGCTAGACTAATTCACCTACTTTTGAAGCTGGTAATAGGAGAATTCACCCCAGAGCAATACAGAACATCAACAGTTTGTTGATGCTTTCTACTGCAAGCAGACAAGCAGTCATGTCAGATTAAGACGGCTGATGATTTTCCCTTATTCTACGTACTGAAATGACTTAAACAGCAGTTTAAGCTCCACATTTTTTATTTTCAGTATGTTTGAGCTGTTTATGTTGCTATTGCCTGAACATATTTTCAAGTTTAACCTGAACAACACCTTAATAGGTCAAAATGTGCCCCGTCTTTCTAATTTATTCATGAAAGTCACTGCCACCTGTAAACACTAATGGCCAACATGTTTACTTTGAAGTTACACTTCATCCACTAACTCTAAAGGACGTGCTCATGTTCTCACCTTCACTGCATTACATCGAGGACTCCATCACAGACCACGTCTGAACAGGACGACCCCTTTACGCCAAGGATGCTGGGAAGGTTTAACTGTGAATGTGCACAAACTTTTTAAATTTACATAAATGTTTTGTACTGATATTGTTGCGATCAAAAGACAAGTGCACTTTGTTTATGTAATAGGAGACACATTTCTGTCTTTGCTTTTTGGAAACTTGCTGGAATGGACATCACCTAGATTCTGTTTGAGGATGATAAATATAACTGGACAGTTTACTGAGCTTGTCCATTACTGCGAGACAGGTTCGATTATTAAACTGGGATTTGGAAATGGTTTACACACACACACACACACACACACACTTGAAATTCTCCACAACACAGCGTTGTTTGTACAGGGGTTAAGCGCATGCTGCAGTGTCGTTCTCCGAATGTTTTGCATCATTGATAGAAATGGACATGCACAGTTACTCATTTTAGATTTTATGTACAGTGACAGTAGAATATAAACAGTTTAATATATTGTCAAAGGCTTTGGGCGTGGGCATTACCGTACGGCTGATGTTCCTTACATGCTCTCAGTAAAGCAAAGGTAACTGGACATTCAGCAACTATTTTCTATATCATGCCCTATTTATTTTGAACCAGAACTGAATCAGCATGTACATGTATATTTATTATTTTAAATGAATTGTATTATGTATGGAGAAAAGGTGTTTGTGATATATCTAAATTAGATCTTTACAGAATAAGAACGGTAACATGGAATTATTGAAATCAGCTTGAGGTGCGTCATGTCACTTTGTATGAAATTTTAGTGTCGAATATTCATACACAGTCTTGAAGCTGATTGAAAAATCACCTAAAATGATAATATTACTGGATACCATGTATTATTTTCTATTATAAAATTGAAAAGTATTTATATATATGTGTGTGTGTGTGTGTAAGATGACATGAGATGTAGAGGATTTATTTGCTCTTTAAAATTGAGAGAAATCTTATTTTTTATTGAATAAATTACTTGAATTCTTGCTCCACGTTATGGAGCACAATAGTCAGTGCAGATTCAGTGCAGTTTCTGTACTTACGAGAGGAGGCCGGTCATAACAGTCTGCATTCGCTTGTTTTAGATGCCTTTTTATTTTTAAATAAATATTACTTGGCAATTTTCTATACAGTCTGATGCCATTATGTGTTTTAATTGGATTGATTTTGCAGGTCTTTGGTTCTCTTTTTTTTTGGTCATATTTTTGCCTTTTGTCTAATGGATGAATGATGAAACAAAAGTTTGTTGTTACGTTTTATTTATACTCTTTAGTGTGGATTCAGGTACACCAGCATAATATATGTCTTAATATGGTTTTAAAACTTTTGCCCTATAACCATGTTTTATATTTCTTTAATCATTTCCTTGTGTTGAAAAAAGAATGTAAAATGTTTTCATAGCAGATATAAATCCATTTCTGTTTTAGATTAATGTAATGCATAAATACATTTGTGGAAACCTTTAGTGTGAGAACTAAACATCACGGCGATGGCTGTAAACTCAGTGAATGGCTGGTGTAAATTGTCTCCACTCTGGGAATGTTAACTTCACTTTAATTAGTAAGAATATATCTTGGTGTGAACTTATTTAAATTTTAAGTTTTAATGTAACATGATTATTTATACTGAAGAATGGTCACAAATCTGTTTTTTCTTTTCTTTGCTTTGCATCAATCAGCCTCACTGTGCTCAGATTAGTCTGAATGACTGTGTGATTTGTATGAAGCACGGCCCAGAATGTTGCGTACATCTCATTGATTTTTACATCTTGTCATCTATTTTTTTTTCTTTGACCCAATAACCCCATTTGCTCAATAAAGCAATATGATAATTTGGATTTAGTGTAATATAACCTATCATGATGCTCTGTGTCAGCAGCACCTTCACTTATTGTATTTTATATCAAATAGATTAGTTCCATTAAAGCAAAAATAAATAAATAAATATGGAGCTACATGGCGAAAACTGTTGCCATGCAATAGTTATGTAAGGAATATATATTTAATATTCCTGGTAAATATATATTTATTTGTTGCAGTGTGCTCAGTTCATGCCCTGGCACATAGTGTATGCATGAGGTGTGAGTTAGAGAGTGCTTGTTGGGTTAGAGTCTGGATCCTTGTAGAAGCAGTTTAACATGAAATCTTTGCAAGACACGGTCTCACTTGTGGTGGAGAAAACATATAATGAAGTCATTTGCCTAAATGAGGGTAAAAATGAAATAAAGCAGGTTCTGCATTTATATAGAAAATATTACCAATTTTGCCAAAGCCTGCAGAACAGGAACGATATTGCAATTTGTATGTGCTCTCACAGAACACTGTATGGTGTAGGACCTCGCTTTACTTTTAAAACAGCCTCAAGCTTTCATGGCATGGATTTTCAATAAAATACTCCTTTAAGATTCTGGTTCATGTTGACATGATTGCATCACACAGTTCCTGCAGATTTTTCAGGTTCACGTCCATGGCATGAATTTCCTGTTCTCCCACATGCCAAAGGTGTTTTACTGAATTTAGATCTCCTTATGGTGAACATTATTACCCAGTTAGAGACGACAAGGTGTGTTACCATGCTGGAAATACTTATTAGATGAAGGTATAGCACATGGTCAGCAAAAAACATATTCCACACACCCTTATACAACTTCCACCATCCTGGACTGTTAACAAAAGGCAGGTTGGATTCATGCTGTTGACACCAAATTCCGACCCACGATCTGTGTACTTCAGCAGAAATCACAATTCTTCGAAGCAAGCTATTTTTTTTTTTGGAACTTCATGTGATCGTCTGCTGTTGTAGTTTATCTGTCTACGTTTTTTTTTTTTTATTATTCTTAGTGCGTACTGAAATGCATTTCTGCTCACCACAATTCTACAAAATGGTTATCTGAGTTGCTATAGCCTTGTTGTCGCTTAACCAGCCTGGCTATTCATCAACAAAGTGAGGCATCTGCAGATCTGCTACTCAATGGATATTCTTGTCTTTATTGTACCATCGCAACTTTAGAGATTTCTTCCAGATCAGCAGTTGTAGAAAACAAATGACCTAAAACTGCTGTTCTGTATCTGTGTGAGTGTATGCACTGCAATGCTGCCACATAATTGACTAATTAAAAATAGGTAAGAATAGGTGTACAGGTGTTCCTAATGAAGTTCTCCAGGTTATATACAGTTGGAACGGCAATAAGAACAGCAAGGTCAGTGACTTTTTTTAATAGCAGTAGCAGACAGGGAATAATAATAAGGCTTGATCGCAATATTACTGTAGTTTGTTGTATTAAGACACGGTGCAAGATCTGATTGTGAAACTTTGCATTGTTTACACTCATGGTTTCAGGTTACAGTATATTCTGATTACTGTTCCTTGAAAAATATATGTTGACAAACATTATTTTGGACATGGTAAAAGTCATGTCTTAGTATATGTGATCTTACTATTTGAACCCTAATTAAACCACAATTGAAGTGTGAAAGCACTAGTTTGTACTTTTCCAGGCCACTAGATGGCGCAGGTGAGCCGTTTTTTTTAAAAAAAATCCAAGAATCCGTAATCGTTTGTGCTTCTACTGTAGTACTCGATTGTTACTGGTCACGTCACATTTTTGGAACTAAAAGATGAGACTCAGGTGTTAGTGGTGAGGGACATGTGGTGAAGGAGGTTAAATAGGATGGGGAAGTCAGTGATTGGAGAAATTCAGGAGGAACTGAGAGGAGAAGCAAAGGCAGCTGGGGAGGTTAAAACCTGGCCAGGACACAAGAGGAGCAGAACTTCTTCTTTTTTTCTTCTTTTTTTTTTTTTTTTTACCTTTTCACATATAATAATTGTAAAATATACTTCAATGCCATGTAAACATTTCCACCTTTTATTAGCTGCTACAAGATAGACGTTGAATTGCTGGCTGGTCAACATTAATTTCTTGTATCCTGAAGTCCTTAAGTTACATGATTGTTTTATCATTTCTGCCGGGTTTATGTATTTTGAATAATTTGAAGCTCTCTACATGAAAGCCTGTGACAATGGGCAGAGCTGCATGTTTACTCTACAGAAGGAGAAAGATTTGCATCCATATGCATCTTTTATGATGATGTCCACCATTTGACTGAGCAGTATTCTGATATCCGCCGACTAGTGTGGTTGACAGGGCTTTCCTTGTCAGCCTGCACTCATGTGAATTTCTTCTGAATTCAGTGGGTTCCATTAACAGGCATCTCCAGGTAGAGGTTAGTGGACCGTGACCAAACCACTTGTTGCTAACCCACTCCATTAACTGAATCTTCACTAATTTTTTTTATTTAGTTTTATATTCAATGACTCATTCAGTTTCCACATGCTTCACTTTCCAAAAGGAGTAGCAGACATGTGATGTCACTCACTATCGTTTTTTAGGAGGGTTTCCCTTGAAATAGTGCTCTTTAATGTGAAGGTGCCAACTAACAGCATTCTTGCCACACAAGCTTCTATACAATGCACTATATATTTTTAAGTGAGCAGTGAAGCTGCTTAGGTCTACATTTGTTTGATGATGAACAGAACATGATTTAACAAACAAAAAAATACTATTAAAAAAAAAAAAACTAGAACATGACCATCAGTTGATTATTTGCAACCACTGAGTACCTACAGTAGTCTCTAATTACCAAAAGCTGGAACAAACCTAAAAAAAAAAAAAGAAAAAAAAGTTTACAGGTGTAATATCCAGGTCAAAAGCTGAAATGGAAAAATCTGGTGTGATTGTTTCAACCACTGCTGCACAATAAACTGAGAATAAATTTGCAAATACCAGGGGGACCCTGCCGTTGAAAGACAAACATAAAAAGCACGACTGATCTTCAGAAGTTTTAATAATGTCATGGGGCTGCTTTGCTTATCCTTGCATGCCTTGAAAGAATCATAAACAGAGCTAAATGTATTACCAAATGTTAAAAACAAAAATACACCCACAAAAACACCCTAACTTAAGCAGCTTTCAGACATACTGAGTGTTTATTCCCCGTTTGGACCATACAAAGCCGCTATGTGACATTAACAGGAGCAGCCGCATAGTTTAGATGAGTGAGAGTTGAAGGTAATATTGTAGACGTATTCTGATCTTTTGGTTTGTGTCTGCTCATTCTCTTAGAGAAAGGGGTCACTGAAAAATACACTGTCATTCTTACTGATCAGCTTTATTCTGTGTCGAAGCTGTGTTTCCCCTGCTGCAGTGAACGAGGGCTCAAGGAATGGTTTAATGTGTACAAATTTATTATATCATTTATGTTTATGTAAACTCAAGATTTTGGAGAATTGTGCAAGACAGCAATGCATACTAAATATGTTCATAAACACACACACACACTTTGGGGGTTCATAAATAATGAAACAACCGGCTGACAAACAGTTGCATGGCCAGCTTTTGTTGGTACTGAGTGTTACATTTGCTTTGGGTAACTGTTCACTCGAATTCTCACCTTTTGAGTCCAAAAAGGTGTCTATGCAAGTGAAGGTGGCCACCTGGGAAACCTAAACGAACCCATCAGAGAGATACAGTAGCAACAACACTGGGAGTGACCAATGCAACATTTTAAAAAAGAAGAAATTAAATGGCAAGCTCAGCAACAGTAAAAGGGCATGGAATGCAACTAAAGTGGATGACCACAGGTAGGTGTGTTGTCAAATTCTACAGTCAAGAGACAGTTTTATGAAGTAAATACAGACGCTTCACAACAAGGTGCCAACCACGGAAATGATCAAGTAAAGAAATGCCAGATCAGACTTTGCCATGAGACATATAATAACTTGTAACAATGATGGTAAGAGAAGCTTAAAACGTCATCTCTCAATCATGGTGAAGGCAGTGTTATGGCACAAGCTTGTATAGGTACCAATGAAGCTGGGTCACTGGTGTTTATTGATGATTCTTGAGTGCTGATAAAAGAACCAGGATGAATTTTGAAAATGTCTAGGGCTATACTCTCTGCTCAGATTCAGCCAAATGCTGCAAAACTGATCTTCATATTGTGGTTGGATCGTGACTCAAAACATACACTGAAAACTACCCAAGAGTTTATCAACACGGGAAAAGAAATAGAGCATGCTTTTTACTTACTGAAAACGTGCCTGAAGGCAGAAAAACCTACAAACATCCAGCCGCTGAAGGCAGCTGCCATAAAGGCCAGGCAAAGCATCTCATGCGAGGAAACTCAGCATTTGGTCATGCCCATAAGTTCCAGACATCAGCCAGTCATTGACTGAAAGGGATTTTCATCCAAGTACTTTACTTTAAGGCAATCCTTATGCTTGTAATTATGTTTGCTTGTTCCATTATTTGTGTGTCCATAAAATGTGTTTGTGAAAATGGCTGTAATTTCTGAATGGTTAAAGCCACACTTTTGTTAAACCCTTCCTGATTTTTAAATCGTAAACGAATGCTAAAGGCATCCAAAATATGCAATGATCTCCTTTGAACAGTTGATATTGAGATGTTTCTACTACTTAATGCTGTTAATTGGTAACTCTAAATATAAATGAATGAACTTCTCTGCAGCAGAGGTAAGTTTTGGTCTTCCTATCCAGGGATGGTCTTCATGAGAGACAGTTCCTTAACAATAACGCACTTAACAATACTGTTCTTGCAAGAACGATTCCGGAACAGCTAACAGCTGTTTTAAATAGCAACTAACTGTTGTTGTTACTTAATTACATAATGCCATATGGGTTATTTCATACTTTTGAAATATGCAGTATTGTTCTAGAAGGTAGAAAATAAATCTCTTTGGTGTGTCCTTTGACTGGTACTGGATACATTTAAAAAAAATCATGTATCATGTATGCTATGTTAAATATCATACCATTTGTTGTTTTTTTTTTAACTGATATCAAGAACATAAACAGGATAAACATAAAGGTAACAGCCTTTGAAATGTTAGAACTATACAGAACATGGTTAGGATGGTGTTTTACATTAAATATAAAAAAGAAACTGAAACCATGTTCTCTGAATTACTTGGACAACTCTGGCTTTCAATATGATTATTATGTGAAGTAATGCCAATCTATGTACTGAGTAAGAAGAGATTAATAACTAACCGTTAGTAACCAAATGTTCATGTCCATTTCAAAATATATTATGGCTGCAATACAATATGCTCTCTCGTTTTATGCTTGCTTGTATGCTCCTCTTACATACGGTGACCTCTTTTACTTCAGAGGATACAGAGGGTTTCATTTTTTAATCAATTCATTAAATTATCTACCTAAACAAGGCAGAAAAAATATACAGTTTATTATGTGAATTAAAATTAAGTAATACAAACACACAAAAAAAATCACACATACTGAAAACATTAATATTTACATGTTGCACAGGCATTAATGAAACATACAGTGTATCTTAACATACTGTATAGCAAAGAAGAGACAACGGGACACAGTGTAGCAAGGTTAACATGTATAACATCCAAGTCCCTATCCAAACCAACTGTGGCTTGTTTTTCCCATTTGGGTCATTTTATGAGAGTGGATTAAAAAGCAGAATACTAAAAGCTACTTGAAGAACCTGTTATGCTACATATAAATTGCAGGGAGAATTATATGCTTTTGTGTGAACTTAAACACAGGAAAAAAAATAGAAGAACATACACAGGGATTTTGTCACAGTCTGCCACACATTTATAAAGACTCTACATTATTATCTGCTTAAGTACTCTGCTTTATCCATCTTTGATTTGTTGTTTTCTAACTGGTTGATGAGAAAGCTATTGTAAGTCCAATTACATGTCTTAACAATGCAGCCGTTAGATTTCTGTGAGCGTAACCTGAAAGCATTCTGCCTGAGACTCAATGTTTAGTACAAATGCATCCTCATTTGAGTAGTGCTCGATGATATTGTCATCCATGTTTACCAGAATCCTGAGAATCACACAAGACAACACAAAGCATAAAAAAAATTTGACCATCTATATTTAAAACAACAACAGCAACAAATATCTCTAAAACACAGAGTTGTCTGATCAAGAAGTTGCCCGATACACTGTGCACAATTCTTGGTAGAAATAAATGAGCTTTACTGTGTGTATTGC
Organism: Leiocassis micropogon; assembly: GCA_028565275.1. Lineage (NCBI taxonomy): Eukaryota > Metazoa > Chordata > Actinopteri > Siluriformes > Bagridae > Leiocassis > Leiocassis micropogon. The sequence goes on from JAOVVA010000048.1 coordinate 20,656,972, forward strand.
ATGTATGCACAGCCATGGCAATTTATCTTAATTCTGTCTAACGCTTTTTGAAATGGATGTTTACTGTAATTCTCTGACCTCACTTGCAGGTATTACCACAGACTCTATTTAAATATATAGGTTTTGATTTTATTTGTGTTATTAAATACCGGAGAGAACCCACAATTAACATTGCATGTGGTGTGTTTTTTATTCTTAAAATAAAATCATGTAAAAACATGCCATGATACTTGTCTCTTTGACTACTGGACCTGCCCAATACTCTGCATCCTCTTGTAATCCTCTGCACCCAAATACCTAAACAAGCTATAAATAATCCACATCTGTGCTTTTAATTTACATGTACACATTTCATGCTGGCACTAAACCTATACTAAACCAAGCATTTGAAAGGTTGTTAAATCATTAAACTTAGACATATACAGTACACAGTCTGAGCAGGCATACAATATATTATACACTGTAGATGTACCCAAGACTAAACTGATGAATAAAGAAACTGCTAGTAGATGCTCAGTTAACAATTATTCCTAACTTTAAGGGCCACTGTGTGTGAAGGTGAGGGTTAAACATTATGAACTTGTTTCATAATGCAAAGCAATACAATCCTACTAATAAAAGATCTAGTCCACATGCACTGATCATGCATTTGACCCAACAATAATATGGCACACTGCTCTACCTGTATTTCCTAGACATTCCTAGATTAGATCATGAAATGATAAACAGAATGTTTGCTTTCTTTTCTGAAAAAAACAAACAAACAAAACTACATAAAATATTTATATACCTGTGTACATGCTATGTGACAATTAGATCTAATCAGCGGTCACACACTCATAGTTTTGTCATGTTTGTTGCACTTTAGCCCCATTTTGACCACACCCTCTGATTACTGTTAAAACTTGTGCTGTTGTCCCATCTGAGTCTAAGTCTAGTTTCTCTTACACATTGTATGGACTCCACATTGATATTGTTCAGCTCCAACTCACCCTTTTTTATTCTTCTTGTAGATTTTACTCATCTTCTCAATAGGAATGGAGTACTTGTGTGATATCTGAAAAAAAGAATGAACCTGTAATTTTGTACATTTCATTTTAAATTGGAATGTGAGTAAGCTATAAATAAAATACTTACAGCTTCAATTAAACTCTTCACTGTTGGAGACTTGAGCATTAATGCATCAAAAACCTCATCAGACTCTTTCCTTACATATAGCAGAACTGTTAAGAAATAGTCACTGGTTACAAGTCATGAACCTTTCAGAGAAGTTACTGCAATTATAGCAAAAGATCAGTTACACTCTAAGGCACACTTGCTAAATCGTTATTAAGTTAGAACTCAAACAGAAGATTCGCTGCCTGGCCAAAAAAGAAAGTCGCCATTTTAGATGGGTAAAATTTTTGGGCTCCATCAAGCAAAGAAAACAACTAAGGAGATTTCAAATGGAAATGGCTTAAATACTCTTTAAACTCTTTTAAACTCTTTCAACTCAACAACAGCTATATTTAATAATGAAGGTAAGAGCATTTTCTTACGCGCACAATGTGATGAAAACTCAAAGGGTTGGAGCTAAACAGCTGTGTGTCCATAGGAAAACCATGTGTTATTGAGACTAATAAAAAAATAAATAATTTAATTTACTATGGAGCATAAAGACTGAACAAAGGTCATGTGGTCTGATGAGTCCAGAGTAACCGTATTCCAGAGCGATGGGTGCGTCAGGGTAAGAAGGGAAGCACATGAAGCAATGTACTGAATGCCCATGATATCATATAAATGGAGTTTTTCTTCCCTGATGGCACATGCATATTCCAGGACGCAAATTGTGAAAGAATATTTCTGGGAGCATAAGGAATAATTTTTACACATTAACTAGTCAACACTAAAGGTGTTTGGATAAATCTTAGAGTGTGAAAGTTTTTTGGCCAGGCAGTGTAGATTAAGTTCCTCCATATCTACTCCTCTCTTTGTTTAACTCTTTCTCTCCTATGCACATGTACATACCTCTCCTTGGTACATCACTTTTGCTCTGTTTAGCTGGTGGAAGACAGGGATCATCTTCTGGCTGTCTGAAAACCCTTTTCATCATCACACTGTGGCGACAAACATAACCAAAGTTAGTTACCTCTTCAGTTGTTAAAAATAAATGATAATTGAAACCATTTTAAATAATTTAATTTGTTTACTCAATCACTCATTTTTACAATAAATAACTTCCCATACGAGTCAAAATCTGAGTACCTTCAATCATCATGTACACTACTACAAATATCAAGAAGCACTATAAACCAGAATATAGATTTGGAAACAAAATCCTCCATGGAAAAGCTCATTTGTTTAATATTAATGTATGACTCTGAGTGCATATAACATGTAAATTACTGAACAGGGAGTAACTGTACTGCACTTACCAATCACTCTCCATTTCTTCAGTACTGTATCCAAACATCTGTTAACAGCCAGGGCGAAGAGTTACGGTCAAACAAGGAAAAAAACAGAGATGACTAACTTTGTTTATTTCTCATTTTTAGTTTTGCATTTGTCTGATTCCACTCTGATCCTTCATCACATAAAATAGGATAATGACTACAAACTACCTCACCTGTGCAGCTCTCTGCATGTTACTGAAATGAACATCAGGGATGAACAGCACCGGCTGAGAATCCAGGTCTGTTATGGATTTGAAGAATGTGATGTCTGATCTCTTCTGCATTAACACTCCAAGACCTCTTTTACCTGCCAGATCTAAAACAAACAGCCAAAAAATATAACAGGTTATGGACAACATTCAAAAAAAAGAAATTCAAAAATTTCTTCAGTGCAGTCAAGTACACAAATATAACTATCACGAGTGATAGTAATAATTTTTGTGCACCTTTAATAGGGAACTTTGAAAAGGCCTTCTTGTGATCAGACGAGCATTGTTGGAAAGTGTGATTTAAATCGTGGACCAAATCTGCACACCCAAAAGATATAGAGTGCACCCTGGTTGATATCGCATTATAGGTTACAGTATATAGTCACATGTTATAACAGTTATTTGAACTAATCAGTAGCATTATAACACCTAACCTGCTCCACTGCAATCTACATTGCTGCCCCCCACCTCTCCCTGATTTCTTAGATGCTACTACAGGGCTTATGTTTAAGTTGAGCATTTTCTCCATCTAAGAGACTTTGTGCATTTACTATTATCTTTTAAGAATTTATCCATGTTTTTAATGTTTGAAGATACAGTATGGTGAACCTGTAATACATTTTTTCTTTATAATATTAAACCTCTGACAGTAGCAATGTTTGTTTAAATTTATACAGATAAAAGTACACCATGTTGATTATCCAAAAATTTTAGAAAAGGACTGTTTGAGTCATTTTTTCTTTTTAAAATGTAATATTATTTATGTCTGCTTTAACTCACCATTGTGACCTTGCCCTCCAGCCACATGACCCTTTGTCTTTTTCCGTATCTGCTTTTTCTCCTCATCGCGAATTTTCCTCTCAGCTCCCTATGGAGAAAAGGGATGTGCACAAGCACAGATGTAGGTGATAATCCACATAATGTTTAATGCAGGTGTTGCAGCATTTAGGTGGACACATGGCACAAGACAATGGTTAAACTTGCCAATAGATTAAATATTGTTTGTTAAAGTACTAGTTGTTATGATCATATGCACTGTTCAAGAAATACTTTTCCCAACCTTGTCACAGAAGACCTTGATTTGGCAGTAAGCTCTGTGAATTGGTTTGTTGCTCCTGTTGTTGTAGCTGTACGTGTCAATCTGAATCATAAGAGGAAGCCCTTTCACTCCTTTCTGAGAGGAGAAATCTGTGCTCAAACAATTCACGGTGATAAACACCTACAAAGGATGAAAACATGATGATGTAAATTTACAACCTACTTTAGGAAAATTTCAAACAATATGCATTAGGGGAAAAAAGGATGCCCTGAAAATTTCCTTGTACTGTACTGTAAAATTGAGCTAGGATGAATGTTTAGCATTGATATTTGTTAATTGTTAATGACCTACACAGGGATTTCCTTTCCAGTTTTTTGTGGCTCAAACAAACCAGTGTTGCTTTATTAGATTCCTTATGATACTTATGTTAAAGGTCCAATGGACTTAAGTATGACAAATTTCCGGTGTAACCTAAACAAACTGGTCAAACTGGAGTATTTCTTTGTTACCATTATATTTTTGTTAATTTATGGTGTGAATGGTTTTTTAATACCCAGGAAGTCACTGGCAATTAATGACCACATCATTACAAGGGATTCATTCTCAAATGATTACATAAAATTTCTCTATCCTTAACAGTTATGATCACATGACCTAATGAAGTACAACTATCTGCCAGACCAAGTTACACATGGTAGCCAATAAGCTAAACATAAACGCTATCTAATAAATAAACAGATATTAAAAACACCAGCTTTAATTTCAAAGCAGTTTTGAATTTAAAAATAAACTAAATCATAAGAAAAAATTTAAATTAAGAGATCAGTGCCTCATTTTGGATTAGGTTCACTTCTGCCTTAGCAGTTAGTTTATTCAAATAACCTGAAAGACGTTTGCTTGATATGCTCAACTGCAAAAACAACATGTGCCAATATTTCAAGATCCACTGGAAAAACTACTTTTAAAAGATGAAATGTGGGAAATGCTTTTGCCTGGAGCGAAAATACTTTCCCACTGATGGACTAGTTTGCCTTCATGTCTGTACCTGTAACTTTTGTTTAATAAGAAGTGTAATGTTGTGAGAACCACGTCTTTTCCCATGGTCATGTGATTCATTTCAACAGACATCAGTTAATAAACTACAAACATGCTCATGCACAACAGGTAACGGTATTTTTTTTAAAAGTTTATTAGAGTACAAGCAGGAAGTACTGATAGATTGAAGCCTGGATAGTCAGGCTTCAAGCCAGGAAATACTGCTAGCCTGAAATTAAATAGACCATACAACTTTATGTTGTAACTGTTGTGATATGATCAATCCATACTTGACATATGAAGTATAAATCAATGGTCTTTTTTTTTTTTATTCATGCTGAATCTATGGACCTAGTATTCATACTAGTCCTAGTAATCATTTGATATACTCAATTCACAACTTCATCAGTTAATCCAAACCATTCCAGAAGGTCGCTAACACTATTGGGCGAAAAGAGTTTTTCACTAATCTCAATATCTTCCATCTGCATGCTCACCTTAGCCTCCTCATTAATGTCCCAGGTGAAAGAGATAGCATTGTAGGCGATTTCCTCAAGGTTCCCAATAGTGTTGAAGCTTTCTTTGTAATCAGCTTTATAGAGATAAGCAGATCAGAGATAGATAATCAATAATAATCAATAACAATCAATAACTAATAATCAATAACTAATCAATAGATTAATTCACTTTGAGCTTTGAGCTAATATTACGGTTTTAGTACAAAGAGAATACACTTCCAAAAGTAAACACATTTTAACAGATCTTCTATTTATATAGATTAAGCATATTTACTGCACATAAGGAGAACCTGTCAAGGAGAATCCTGGGCTACTGTTATTCAAACCATGCATTATGACATATCAGGTTCCAAGGTTTCCAATGCATGACTTCGTCCGCATCCTGTTCATTAGACCACCGAAGTGGTCTTTAAGAGGAAGCCCCCACACCCCTGTCTCTGGCCTGACCATGCATCTATTGTCTATCCATTTTCCATCTGCGACTAAAGGTGATGGATTACATTGCCCTAAGCCTTCTACTTATGTTGCATTTACCAGGATACAATATGAAGGAAGCAAAAGACTATGAATGAGGAGGTTAGGGCAACGTAACACACACAGACACACAGAAGTTGGTTGAGGTGAAGTCTTAGTAAAGTGGTAAGGAAAAGAGGGCGCACAAATTCCTACCAATGTCCAAGACTCTCTGTTTGGCAGTGTGCTGACGGTTGTGCCAGTAGTTCCAGTGCTTTAGCTGCTCATCACGACATTTGTCTTCTCCAAACACCACCATCACCACACTCTGTCACACAAAGGCAAGGCGACGGCTTCATAAAGCACAGAAAACACAAAAACAGAACCATGTATCTAAAATACAGTCTAGATTATCACTCAGAATTTACAATTATGGCTACATCAAACCAGAACACCAGTTTTGCTTCACTGCCAACAAAACAGACTGGTGAAGCTTAGTATGTAAATGGGACAATGACTCACCCTCAGTTTGCTGATAGGATGAGGCATGCTTTTACTGATCCCCGCCTCAGACAGCGTGATGCCGTAGAACTGACCTCTGTTTAGATAGATCATTGGACCCTCACCAGGCTTCTGCCGAACTGAGCGACTGGCTTCTATACTGTATTGGAGTGTGTTCCTACATCACAGGAGGTAAATAGTGTTACTAATAAACCCCCTGACAGGTAGGATATAAAAATGAATTTCCTAGGCTGTGTCAGCTTAAAAGGCAACTCAAGACATTATTACTAGAGGATAAAACTTACATTCCAGGATGCTCAAAGTGAGTGTCTTGCGTCTCTAAAGTGGTGGGCACTCTGAACTTCTGCAAAACGTACAGAATTTTACATATTAGCATACTGATATTGATCAAAACTGGCTCATTTCCTTACAGCATATCCCAGATTCATATATCTGTAGATTCACAGCATTTAGCAGACAACCTAATCGAGAGTACTATAGGGTCACAAGCAAAATCTCTTACCACATTTTCACCAGGGTAAGAGTCTTCAAAGGTGCTATCAGGCATGCTCCTTTGCTCATCCTTGCCATAACTGCTATGTGCCTCCTGAGTCGATGGGTGGTAAGACATGTGATGGTATGACAGCCTTTCTTGCTGTTGGTTAGAATACACCTCTGACTTTATGGTGGCCACGACGCCCACCTCTGCTGGTACTGTGCTATAGGAGTCTCGCTTTACTTCTGTACTGCGAGAGTCTGTGTTGACTGAGAGGTTGACTGGGGGAGATCTGGTGCCCTGAATGCGCTCATTTATGGATTCCACACTCCCATGGCATAATCTATGAAAAATAAACAAATAAGCAAAATAAATAAATAAACAAATAACTAAATACATTTCTTTGTACATTGTCAATGATATATATTCAATTTTAGGTCACAGAATAATTATAACTGTGTCAAATCCTATCATTATCACATTTCATATGCATGTGTCTAGCTGGGAGCAAATAAATGCACAACAAACCTTTTTTCTTCCTCTGGAAATTTAGCTACAGACAGGAGCCTTTTCTCTTTTGGAACCTGAGAGGCACATGAAAGAATGGTTACAGGATAGCATGCTAAATAAAGAGCTCAAAACCACTTCTAAATATGTATCAAGTCTATCTTGTAAGACAGTCCTCTTGTAACACCTCATTTTTCTTGTGGACAAATGTAAGCACAGAAAATCTCTCTTCTGGGTGATTCAACATGAATTTCAACATTAAAAGAAAAATGACAGGAAGGCTGATTTAGGTACACTTGGATGACTTTTCAGCATTAAACGTCTTCTCACCTTGTAGTATTCATACAGGAGTCCAAGAGCTGCTACGCTGTCCTCGTCTCCATTGATGCTCATCATGGCCTTGGTGGCTGCTGTGAGAGGGTTCTCCAAGTAGGCTCTCCAGGCTTCATCTTCACTTGTAAACACACGTCGGGAAAGGAAGGACGTCTCGTTGGGAACCACTACTACTAGCCGCTTACTGTGCCGCAAAGGAACATACATTTTAAGAAAAAGGTGATGATTTGGAGTATATCATTGTAACAGTGGAACCCTAAGACAATTCAGTATCAACAGTGCAGCTTCAAGTTTTGATCACACATAATAAGAGACATAATGTTTTCTTTCATCATCTTTTCTCCGAAGCAGACTCCTATGCTAAATAAAAAACCAACACCTCTTCTTGCCTGAGGTGTTTCTGGAGTCAACAAAGAGCTTCACCAAAATCCTACTATTCCCAGAGCTCTCCCTTTACATTCCCACACACAATACACTATCCCAGTGGATATGGATACTGCCCAGTGGAAGTGCACAAAAGCAGATCAGGAAATCTAGGTTAAATGTTTACATAAGTGGTCAATACTATTTTGACCTGAGACAATAAACATCTTTCTTAGAGCCATCTGATTTCTGTCAGCACGCTAGAAAAACAAACTAAGATATTATCGTAGACTAAATTAATTCGGCTTCCAGTCCCCCCAGGTTAATAAATGTTACACTAACTATGTAAACCAGTGAGGGGTTCCATGACAGTTTGCTACAAAGAAATTAATTTCTACCCGAACAGGTGGACTTACCTTTCCTCCTGAGCCATGCTTATAAAGGCTTAATCCACCGTTTCTGTTGGGAATCTCGTGCAGGAAGCGGTATAACCTTTCAGTCAGTATAAAAGCCTTCAGAAGAACGGCAGAGCAAACGGTAAACGTTACCTGACTCCTAACATCCGTCTGACATTAGCATTAACCCCGTTCCACCTATATAAACAAAGAAAAAAGACTGTATGTGGGCGGGAGAAGACTTTCCAAAGATTCAGCGTTCTGAGAGACGCCAGCAGGTGACTGTAACGCAGGTGGGCATGAATTACTCAATTAGTGGGCGGGGCGAGAGTTCACTCACAGTCACTACTGGCACTGAGGTCACTGAGTCACTACTGGCGCTTTGGATCAGAGTCGATTTCTGCGCGCGCTCACACCGCACGCGGCCTGGTCATAGGGACAAGACCAACATGCTCTCTCTGCACGGTGTACAAAATGTACTACAGAGAGGCTGAGGTACAACAACACCCTAAGCAGTGCATTGTGTATTACATATGTGACCATTTTCCCAGCTGTAGGTTGTAGGTCAAGGTCAAGCCTTTTTTAAAATTTTTCTAAATGTTTTAATATCTTGGAAAGTGGGTGGCTTTGTGGTATCGCATTGTACCTCCAGGTTCCTGGTTCGATTCCTGCCTCGGGCCTGTGTGCAAGGAATTTGCATGTTCTCTCTATGCTTGGTGTGTGTCCTCCCACAGACATGTATATTAGACTAATTGGCTGTAGTGTGTGAATGAGTGTGTGCCCTATGATGGATTAGCACCGTGTCCAGGGTGTTCCCTGCCTCATGCCCTTAGACTCCTGGGATACGCTAGAGGCCTCATGCGACACAGTACACTGGATAAAGTGGTACAGATGATGAGGTTATGGAAAGTTGTAATACCCTTTATATTGGTGTTGGTCAGACCTCTCTTGCATGGTTGCAGTTGGTGCAAAACACTGCTGCACATTTTTTGTAATGGGTACATGTAACCAGCAACACATAACTCCTGTTCTGGGATCCCTATGCAGTTCAGGGTCAAGTTCAAGGTTTTGTTAATAGCCAATGCAGCCCTAAATAATCTAGCACCACCATATATTGCTGACCTTTTAAAGCCGCACAGTAAATGATCAGCTTTTACTTACAGTTCACAAATCTAGGTTAAAAGAATCTTGGCAACTGTTTGTTTTCAGCAGCAGCTTCTAAACTCTTGAATGAGCTGCCCCTGTACATCAGACAGGCACCTACTCTTCCTATTGTTAAAGCTCAACTTAAGACCTTTTTTATTCTTTGTCATTTAATACAGTGTGAGGACATACTCTTTTCCCTGTTTTTTATTTATTATTATTATTATTATTATTATTATTATTATTA
>JAOVVA010000048.1:20666742-20677865 GCA_028565275.1 Leiocassis micropogon
ACCTCCACATCATTGCATTCAGTTTTTATTCACGATTTGTATAGTGTCCCAACTTTTTTGGAATCCGGTTTGTATGTTTTATTGTTAGATTCTTCTGTTAGAAGCTTTGAACTATTACCAGCACCGGTCTTGCTGCATTTGGCAGGCATGTTGCACTTCAATATTTACAAAAGTAATATTTACAAAAGAAAGTTATACTACAACACTCAAGAGATGAATGATCGTTTTGTGCACAAGACATGAGTTGTACATATTGTCCACAGGAAGCTGTTTTGTTTGGTCCCCCTGGTCATGTCCACTTTTCCTCATTCTCCAATCAGGACTTCGAGATCTATTATAAACTTATGGGACCACAAACATATTTGCAGTTAATCCCCAGTCAAACCTCTACTGGGACAAAACTGTGGCTGGTGGAATTGTAGAGTTTTGCCAAATCATCTAAAAAATCTAACAGATAAAAAAAAATGTATATAAAATTTTGGCATTTCTGCTTTTTAACACCCTTGTTCCTTGAAAAAAAAAAAAAAAGAAATTAAGTAAAAAATACAATCAAGAATGGACAAAATATTTTTTTTTTTTTAAATTACAAAAAACTGAGTTATGATGTTTGGAAATTAAACTGTCCATACACGTCATTCATAAACGATGGCTGGTGGCTGCAATGACCTATGACTCTAGGTGTTAAGGAGACAGACCAATGGTGAGATTTGAACCCCCCAACCCTGGAGGTGCAAGGTCAAGAACATGATTTTCATCAAAAGTATTGTTTCATTACTAGTGTATTTTTTTGGTGAGAACGCTTTGGTGAGAACAATAATGTCTGCATGTGCTGAGGCCACTGGTGTTGTACTTTAATATACATCTTTTGTTCAATTGAAGGCTGTTTTTACTTATTTGGAAAACCTTTGTTACAAACTGAAACGAGAATATTTTGGAGAAGGAAAATCATGTCTTACATACAAGTCACCTTCTTTCTCAATTTGCCACAAACAAGGTTGACATTTAAATGTCAAAACATGTTAAGACGCCTAAAACGGAGTGTATAGTGTATTGATTCGGTGATTCAAGGTCAAAACTCTGCACCAGCCAAGTGTGATGTCAGATCTTTCCTGAATCTTTATTATTCTTCATGGGACAGTTAAAAAGAGGTGTGGCACTTCAGAGTCTGGAAAGAAAAAACTTGCTTCTGCTTCTACCAGTTTGACAGGTAACGGCTGCAGTGTAGGGCGGGCATGAGAGAGGTATGTGTGTTTGTGTATTTCTGCGCATGTAAGTGTGTGCGCGCACATGTTCACACACAAGTTATGCAGCCACTCCTAACTAAAATTTCATCTGAAAGCTTAAACTTGCAAGTGTTAAAATAAGTGACATTGTAATGGCACCTCTTGGCCTTACACACACTACCTCAGGGTTACAATTTTAACAAAACATCTTGCAGATCTCTGGACTGCTTGTTAGTCTGTAAAAGCCATGGTTTAAATGCATTAATGGTTATGTTGATGGGGACAAAAACACAGTCATTATAGCCTAATCCCACAGAGCTATGAGAAATGGCATGATGTCATGTTTACTCCTCAGCAAATAGTCCAGCTTGTCAGTTTAGTCCAGCTTGTCTGTCATCTTTGATCCTCCGAACAGCTTCACACTTTGTTCCTTGGATGATTATGTGCTGGCAATTTACGAGTAATTAAACTAGTGTTGTGACAAATTGAGCATGGAATTATAGCATGTAGAGAAATTCACTCACATTTATATAATTCACTGCTGTGTTTTATCATATAAACAAAGAAAATAATAATAGCTAATGTTAATTTAGCAATTTTTTATTTTTAAAAACACTAGTAATATAGATAACCTATTTTTATTGATCTTTCTATTTCCTGATTGGAACGAGATTTCAGCGAGTGCCATATGCTTAAGAACACTTAACTATTAACAATAAATACCATACGACTCGTAATCCCAAATCAAGATACAAAAAAGATTAATTTTCATTGGTTATACATGACTTTTATAATAAAACATCTATAAAATGAAACATGCTTTGTATTCTTGTTGGATGTTAGCATAGATGTGTTTTTCCCATAGACAGTCAGGTCTTAAGCTCAAGTGAATCACTCTGAAAACAAACATATTGGCACATATAGCACAATTGCTCAACTGTGGGAGGATACAGTCATAGTATTGGTTTTTCTTTGTCATCTACGCAAGACCCCACTTTAATAATAAGCTTGGGACTTAGTACAAGACTCATGTGTGGCTTCATATTTTAGGAATTTTACATAATTAACTGATGAATAAAATTGACTCCATTTTAATGATCTTGCCATATATAGCTAAAGGTTTTTAATATATAAATCCAGTGGCAAAATGATTAGAGAGTATCCCTGCTGTATTTACCAATCTATTCATCGTTTATACCATTTATCCCATATAGGACTATCTGATATTAAAGAAATCTAAATCAAGGATCTGACAAAAAACAGCAGGTTCAAAATAACGCACAAGTGGGTCCAGAGCTCACAGGAACATCGAGTGTGAGGCAGGAATATACCCTGGATGGGATGCCAATGAATGAAAAGGTACAATACATGCATACACTCTAGAGGCAACCTAGCCCACTTTCCCAATCCACCCACTAGCATGTTATTCAGAAGTGGGAAGTGAACTAAAGAATCCTGACAAACACACACAGGCACACATTCTTAGAAACCACACAGACTCTAACTCAAACTTCGAACCCTGGAAGCGGAGAGGAGGTAACACTACCTAATCTGCTACTCTTTTTTTTATTTTATTTTACACTTGAGAAATAAACCTAGTAATGCAGATTTGCAAAAAGCGCAAATTCATGACTCAAATTGTGATAAATCTTTTATTATATGTATAGCTTTGTGCAGGATTGCACTATTTATGCTACCAGTGAAGTTATATAAGGCCTCAGAATTTGAAAAAGCTCAAATATAATAAGCAATAATGGTCATCTGGTGTTCCTTTTTCTTGATAACAAAATCCTTTATATTCTAAATGTAGAGTTATCAGTTTGAAAGCATAAGAAAGCATGGACATGGGATATCTAGAACATATGGAGAAAGTATATAAAAAAAACAACTAAAATTATGATCTACAGTGACATTTAAAGCCCACATTTCATTAAGTGGCAAACGGAGAAACTGGATCAGGTATTCCATAATGAACTTAAGACGCAAGTGTTTGTAGGCTCTATGGAGACTGTATTCATTAACACATTCTAAATGAGTTCAGCTACTTTTTACCGGCATGTTGCTCAGTGACTACTATTTAGTGTAGTAAGAACTAACTTTAACCAACAACTGTTACTGTAACAGTTTGAGAATTAAACAGTTTAAACTGTTTTTGAGAATTAAACTTATTAGTTGCATACAAACAGGATAAATGAAAAATACTGAACAAAAAACAATGTTGATAAATTTACCTGTTGCTTTATCCATGATCTGGTGATTTGTAATTTTTTTTTTACATTTCTCTGCAACATTTTAAAATGCATTACTGTTTCTGTGTGTATTCTGACACTGTGCAGTAATTTATCAGACAGAGAAAACAAACATTCATTTCCTAAATTTAATTTTTGCTTTATCGTATAGCTAACAGATTTCTATAACTCAAATTGACATTGCCACAAAATACAGGTTATCATACAAAATCTACCAAAAAAAAACCAAACAAACAAAAAAAAGAAAAACTGCAGCAAATACAAATGTTGGTTTTGACAAACAATTGTACAGTATAAATTTATACAATACTGGTTCTGTATATTGGCACCTAACCACATGATATAAATTGATACAGAAATGTGTGATTCTTAAAAAGAAGAAATACAGATCATATGCATACACACTGGAGTAAACTGATGCAGTAGTTGTGATGTTCGAACATTTTCCAACTTTACAAAACAGCAGTTTTAGAAAGGAAAAAACAATGCTAAATTATCAAATGAAAAAAATATAGCAGTGCTGTACTTAAGTCAAGGCAGCGGATCTCAGCTGCAGGTCTGGGGAACCACGTTGTCTGTACAGAGCAAGCACAAGTTCTAATACACTTGAACCAAATCAAAGTCCTTTTTTTCCCAGGTGTGTTAGAGCAGGAAAACACTCTGAACTGCATGGGGTTCCCACAACTGGAACTGAGAATTACTGCAGTAAGGCATTTAACAATTTGCAGTGGCATCTGATAACATTTAAAACTTACAATAAACAGCAGCAGTGACAGAATGCATCTGCAGCTCCAATGTGTTTATCATGCACACTGAAAGCAGGACAGGAACAGCACAATTAGGAAAAACTAATCTGAAAACTGCATCTGACTTTAAGACAATTTCTTTAATATATATGAGAACAATTCATTTGTTCAATGGTAAAGAAATGTAGACTCTGAGCTCAGATCCCGCAAAGATGGCATCAGATCCAGGCCGATTTTGCCACTAAATTTCCAGACCAGCTGCTAAAGTATTGTTTAATACTTCACACATTAACCTTAATATACCAAGTCCAATAAGAAACATCTTTATGATTAATGTATTATTTTGAACACTATAATGCCGTTAGGAAATTGGACCCTGGTCATTTGTTCTATACTCTTCCAGTAGCAGGAGGCTAATTCTATGTTAGGTTTTAGCAATATAGGCATTTACATTAGTAAAAAATAAGCAACAATGGCAACGATAAAGCAGTTATTCATAGATATACATAACTATTTGCATATGTATGTGTGCGGCAGGTCAGTAACCTGACAATGACTTCATATCTACAACCGAGAGTTATTACTAGATTTACAATATATATAATACTAACTTTTACATCCATAAATCTCAGGTCTTCTAATGTGAATATTAGAGTTTTGACTGATCACAGGTTCTCTGGTACAAACCAACAGACCACAGAGAACAGTGTGAGCAAACAGTACCAGGACACACTATAGCCACACACATACACACACAAACCAGCATGCATGCATACATACATACATAAAAAAAAAGATTCTCTTCCATATACAGTTAAAATGTATTTAACATGCTCCACTAAAACACTAAAAACTATTAGATGTTGCATCTTAAATTAGTCATTTGACAATTTTGCATGCATGCCTGTTTCATTATTGGGGGGTAAAATACATAGACTATACAGAACTATTAATGTAGAGAAAAGTCCCACAATTCTTCATTTGGTTTCCTTCAGGCAATACAGCACAAGAGAGGGAAATGAGAGCACTTCTAACTGTTATGATTATTGGGATTTATGGAAAGTGTAGTAGTGTACATACTGCACAATTTTGCTGACATATTGGTTGTCATGATTAATAACACTGATACACTAATAATAAGAGATAGATACTGAAACAGTCATTACTGGGAATTAACATTCTCTGAAATACAAAAAAAACTAAACTAAACTAAATGTTAAGGCTCTGCCAATATGTGCATATCCAGATTGGTGATCCAGAACATTTCAGGCAAGCCAATACTAAATCAGGGATAAAAACACAAACTCTGCTCCAAAACCATGGTGTAGGTAAAAATTGTAAAACCAGTGTGGGACTGCATGACTTTACAATTATAACTTGACTGAAAGAAAAAAAAAATTATAAAAAAAAAAACAAAACAAAAAAACTTACACTACCAATCTACTTACAGTAACTGCATCGGTCTGTTTGGTGCTAGTACTGAATCATGTAAAAAGGCATCTGGTGAGGATGTGGTGTTAATTACTGCAGGTCAAAAACTAAGAAAAAATACTGTTGGACACTTGTGGTCAAGACGTCCTATTAAAATAAGAAAATAAGACAAGAGTTTGTGTGTTGATTGTGACAGAATTGTAAGCACAAAAGAGAGCAATAGAAAGATTAAGAGAGACTGAAAAAGAAAAAGAGAGATAGAGAGAGATAAAGGGTTGCCTGTGTGTTTGTGGGTGTGTTCGGTGCCTATATCTGGTGAATCTCAGTTTGAAGGGATACAGACCCGTATAAATAGGCCCTGCCATGTCCCTGTATTATGGTATCAAAAACTAAAAATAACCATAAATAAATAAAATGGAGGAGGAGAAAGGGATGGATGCTTCCTTTAGAACTGCCCTGCACTGCTGGGGTCACACTGCAACAGACGCACAATGGACGGGTCGCTCTTCGCTCCTTTAATGAACTCCTCCAGAGACAGCTTACCTAAACAAGAGCACAAAGTGTCAACAATACATTCTAGGCTGGTTTCAATTTTTATAAATGTGGGGGGAAAAAATAAAACTAAAAATTATTATTTTTAAACTATTGCATTCTGCTGGAACAGCCAGTAGAGGGCAGCAAGTAACATTTTCTTCATCCAGCAAGTCTACCTCCCTTGACTTACTTTATTAGGAACGCCTTTAAACCTACGCATTTATGCAATTATCTAATCAGCCAACTGTATGGCAGCAGTGTAATGTATAACCTCATGCAGATAAGGATAATGTAACCATCAGAAGGGGGGGAGCGATCCTAGTGATGGCATAGTTACTGGTGCCAGACAGGCTGGTTTGTGCATTTCTATAACTGCTGAACTCTGGGGAATCTCACACACACACAGACACAGACACACACACACAAAAATAAAAACCTTCGGTGAGCGGCAACTGACAAACAGTTTGTTGATCAAAGAGGTGAAGAGAGAATGGCCAGACTGGTTCAAGCTGACAGAAATGTTACAGAAACGACCACTCACCACTCTGTATCTACATCTTAGAATGCAAAACAGGTCAGACATGAGGCAGATGAGCTAGAGAGTGTATAGCAGAAGGCAAATTTTGGGTTGTATTTCTGCCGACCAACAACAGAAAGCTGAGGGTGTTGGGGACAGAGACTCGCCAAAACTAGACAGTTGAAGACTGAGAAACAGCCTGATCCATCTCAAGGTGCTCCTGGGGCACAAATGTGTTTGGGTCTGAATTTGGTGTCATAGATCCAACCTTTCTTGTGTTAAAGGTATAGTCTTATGGAGGTGTAACAGTGTGGGCAATGCTTCCTTGGCACACCTCGGTCTCGATAATACCAAACAAATGTTGCCACAGCATATTTGAGTATTGTTGCTGACCATGTGCACCCCTTCATGACTACAATTAGCCAAACTGATTTCATAAACATGACGGTGAGTTCAGTGATCTTCAGTGGCCTTCACAGTCACTGTTTTGAGAGTAAACGGGCCCTTACCAGTGTTAGTACATTTAAAGTAAAGTGCTCAGTGAATGTAGATGTTTCTGCTAAATAAGGGTACAGTGTGGACAGGAAAAAGCTGATCGGAATATAAACAGCTTGCAGTTGCTCAATCATTGACCCACACAATGTGGCCTTGATAGAGACCCTTTCTGGCCTAGAGCTTAAATAATGTGTGAAGAAAAAAGGCATCAGTTCATTGACCATGGACTCATCCACTCCCTCTTCCCCTAGGATTTTCAGCATGCCTGTTGTTTCAGTATACAGCATAACGCACTCCCTTTTTGAATTTAAATTCATGCTATATGGTACTACGTAAACATGCTCCTCACACTAATCATCTATTTCGCTTTTTCATTTGTACTGCGGTCATCAAAACTATGCATGTTATAGGCATGAGATGCAAGAATTTAAAGAACACACCACATACACACACATTACCTCAGCAGTACAGCACTGATTGTTAAAAAATGAATAAATAAATAAAGCATTAAGTCAAATTGTGTTAAAACATGATACTAGACACTGGACAGTATCCTGAGGCAAAAAACGTAACTCTTACCATCTCGGTTGGTGTCCATCTGTCTGAAGATCTTTTCTGTTCTTTTCTCTGGTGTAGACTCATCTTCTGGCATCTTCATTACTGACGAAACCATTTTATAAATAGCCTAGAAGTGACCAAAGGCATATAAGAATGTCGATTTGTCAAAACATGAATCAAAAACATACAAAAACAACAAACTGAACACACATGATTTTTAAATAAATAGTTACTTCATAGCTATAAATCCTGATGTCAGACAGATGATGGCATGTAAAGCTGTGTATAGAGATTATCTAGAATAAAACTGAATACTACACAAAATCCAACAAATATAAAATGGGGTTGAATATATACCTAATTCTCAGACAGGTTTTTATACTTTATTTTTTATTGAAAAAAAAGACCGGGTCTTCTGTCATGATATTGGGACAGTAAGTGCATTGCTTGTGCGCATGCAAGAAAAGCAAAAACTAGATGACATCACATTTATTGGATGATCTATCTGAGTGATAACACATGATCCACTAAGCTGACCTTCATCTAGGAAGCCACAAGTGTCTAATATGCTTGTAGTTTCAAATTATATAATAAAATCCACCCTTGGAGTTAAAATAACAGTGAATGTGAGAACATGGCATTGGAAGTAACCATATGTGACTATCTTGGCTGCAACATGGCTAGGAAGAAGACAGAAAACACAGTTACAAAAAGCACAACTACAAGATAAGAATAAACACCGATACTCTTGTACTTTCAAGTGCATAGACACCATGGGTGCCAAGAGATACAATACTCCTATAAATAAAGAGAGATACTGTACATTACATATTTCAGAGAAGCAGTGACTGTGGCTCTCCTTTCTTTTAATAGCATCCTTTCTGCTTTTTAAGGCACATCTCTCATTTCCTCACACAAAAAAAGAACAAGCTCTTATTAAACTGTTTCAAACTTCTGGTTTGGATCTCAGTACAACCACTACACCATCTTCATGGAAATATAGATGGTAGTAGTAGCCTTAATGTGGGAGCCCCCTAGTGACGGGGAGGAATTGGACACGACTAAATTGGGGGGAAAATCGGGGGAAAAAAAAAAAAGATACATTAAGATATGCTGTACAGAAAAGAAATTGAACATTATGTTTCTGAGATGGTTACCAAAAAAAAAAAAAACCCTGTACATTTTCCCAAAATAATTACAACCACATCAACTGTCACACTGTATTACTAACACATATCCTTAAAATGATCAATAGTGCGTCATTAGGTATAACAAATAGGGTTCTTTTACTAAGCAGACACAAGTTTTGATTCACGTTTCAGTGTCTAGGTCACGCTGGGAAATTGATATTCAGAATGATTAATGGAATTGCACTAACTAGCATCAAATGCAATCCTCGCAAACACAATAACCGCTATTCACAACACAATTCATGCAAAATCATTTAGTGTATAAACTGATTAGTGCTCACTCATTTAGCGATCTATAATGATACATTACTATAAAAAAAGACAAACAAGACCTCTGTTCAACATTCTCAAGTGTCAGAATGTGCAAATCCCCACACAGGCCCCATTTGGGCAGAGTCTCAGCGTCTGAGAAGCCGCTTGCTGCTAAATTACTTCTAAAGAATCAGAAGAATTACAGTTAGGCTTAATTCCAAAAACTGACAGAAATAGCCTGGTAAAAAAGATCTTAAGGCAAGTCTTTTAGTTTGAAGAAAAAAAAAAAAAAAAAAAAAAGACTGACCTCCTTTTTAATTATGAAATATCCTAACAAACTGGTGGTGAGGATTTATCACCTTTCTCTCCACCCCCAGTATTTCTAACACCAATGAAAGCACATCACATTGTGCTTAAGAATGTGCTAATCTTGGTTATTTGTACAAAAAAACAAACAAAAAAAAAACTAGCACATACCTGCACGATTTCCAGCATTTCTGCCTTACTGATGTATCCATTCCCGTCCAGGTCATACATGCTGAAAGCCCATTTTAACTTCTGCTCCAGCTTTCCTCGTGACGTGACGCTGAGAGCAATGATAAACTCCCGAAAGTCTATAGTGCCGTCGCCATTGGTGTCAAAGGTGCGGAACACATGCTCAGCAAATTTGGAGGCGTCTCCATAGGGAAAGAAGTTCCCATAGATCTTCTTGAACTCTTCCATAGATAGGTGGCCACTGGGGCAGTCCCGCAAGAAGCCCTTATACCACTCCTGGATCTCGTGCTCAGTAAAATCGGTGCTCTCCAGCAGGTCTTGCATCACCTCTGGCCGCAGCTTGCTGTTCTGCTTCCCCATGCTTGAGTTTCACGTTAAAGCTATGAGAAGAGCAAAGAGAATCACACAATAAAAAACATGCAATTTGGGAGAATGCATGTTTTATTATTTTCTTTTCACTTGTTCGCTCATACTGGGGAATTTACCGATCTTGCATCCCATTGCATACCACGTGACTATTTAGACCAAAAATCTTGAATGTCCCAGAAATATTTTAGACCACAGGAAGAACTGAATATACATGAAATTTTACTAAAGTGACAGTAACCCTTCCCAGAAAAGGGGATCAGTTATTTTAGACATCATCTGGATGTCTTCCCATGTCATTATATCAATATGTCTCATACAAAGTGAATAAATTAGTTAATTATAAATTTAAAAGTGGACATTGGTACTGTTGTTGCTCAAGAATAAAAAAAAAATGCATATCTGTTTCAGAATCACTTTTAAGAGGCAGCATGTAACACTCCGTGTATTGATATGTTCTCAACTACAAGGTAACATCATGACCAAACACACCTACTGTAATGAAATTTCGGTATGGCTTGGACCACACACTGCAGACTAAAGATGCCTTAAGAAGGCATTACTCCTCCATAAAGCATCTAAGGCATGCCTGCAAACAGTATTTCTCGTGTTATTTCAGGCAACACTATAAGGGGCAGCGACTAAAACTTGTCGTCTTTGGATGAAATACAGCGATGAAGACCCAACTAACAAACATGGCCGAGGTGAAAAACTTGGTTGCATGTGTTCGATAAAGCCTATAAGCATCTTTAAACAAGTACCAAATGATAACATTCCAAACACTCCATAAAGCAGAAACAAATCCATGTTTTAGTAAAAATAAATAAATAAATAAAAAAATAGTACAAATGCAAAAAAGTTGAAAAATCTTCCTCTGACATCGTCTTATCACTCATTAGCTTACTATTCAAACATAAGTGAAATCTCCCGCCGCAAGCTTAAACATGTAATAGAGGTTGATTGCGCAGAGAACTGACCGTTATGTGTGCGTGCGTGTGTAAAAATTTACGCAGGTATTTTAGTTCTGCTGAGCCAAATAAGACAGGTCAGGGTGAAGAAGGGACAGC
>JAOVVA010000048.1:20677965-20690022 GCA_028565275.1 Leiocassis micropogon
TAAAGTCCTGAAAAAGCAGTTTAGAACAGCGTACTATGTTGCAAAGAGTAAACTACCATTGGCAAAATTTTGCAGTCTTTGCAAACTTCAAAAAGCAACATCGAGTGGCATTTACTCATCCGTGACTTCAGTGGAAATTTCAGATTCAGAATCTGCCATGTTATACAGTTCTTACAAGTTCATAGAAATTTCTGTTCAATTAAAACCATATATTTGAGTTGATGATTTAAATTTTTATAAAGTTGTTGTAATTTGTGTTTTAATTTTTTTTATGCTTTACAATATTATACTGTACATTAAAAATAATCTTTTTTATTTGGGCTACTTAAATTTATTTTGCGCTACCAAAAACTGAAAAGTGCCTGCCCGAAGGGCTACCAGGGATTTTGAAATTTTGCGAGTTTTAAAATTTTGCACGTTAAAAATTCTGCCTTCATTTGTCACATATACATTACTGCACAGTGAAATTCTTTTTTCTTTGCATATCCCAGCTTTGCAAGTAAACCGGACAGAGCGCAGGGTCAATCATTATATGTTGCCCCTGAAGCAGACGGGGTTAAGGGCCTTGCTCAAGGGCCCAATAGTAGCGACCTGGCAGAGCTGGGGCTCGGACCGCAACCTTCAGATCAGTAACTCAGAGCCTTAAGACACTGAGCCAGTACTGCCCAAATGCATCAAGTGCTAACAGACAGCATTACATTTACGTCAAAAAGTTATGATGGAAAAGTGATGTGCAAAAGATTCTACAGCAGTGCAATATCAGCACGGCAAACTGCAGCACAAAGTGTGTTTTATACAGTACTTGGTGCCACAAAGCCTTCAAAGCCTGAAAAATCTTCTGCTACTGTTTTAGTTTTCTTTTATACTGCCTAAAAATACAGAGAGATAATGTTCAGTCAATGTTCAGATAATCACTTGATGCATTTGGGCACCCCTCTGACAAACCTTATCAAAAACCCTCAAAAGTCTTTGGGTTTGAACCGCGCTTGTTCTAAGCAAGCAAACTCGTACATTTTACTGAATGATAGCCAGATTCACAGAGTATAACAATTTAAGAATAATAAAATTAAATACCTTAATTTTATAGAGTTTAAAGATATTTAAAATAGCAGATTAGTAGATATTCAGCATCTTTAAACAAGTACCAAATGATAACATTCCAAACACTCCATAAAGCAGAAACAAATCCATGTTATATTAAAAAAAAAAAAAAAGTACAAATGCAAAAAAGTTGAAAAATCTTACAACTTTTTCCCATAGGAAATTACCAAATAATATTTGTTAATTACACAGTCAACAACTTCTCATGTTTTACGTCATCATTCATCACTCACTTAAGTAGTCACTCATGCAAGATTTGTTCTTGTCCCAGTCTAATTCATGTTTTTTCACATGGTGTCCTGATTTTGATCCATGTTATAGCTGTATGGAGTTGCATAGACATACTGAAATATATAAAAACATCTTTGGAAAAAAATAAATCCATACTTTGATTTTAAATTGCAGCCCTAAAAGTGAGGGGATGAATCATGTCCCTTGGTACCGTGTACTTTTCAGAATAATAAACCTAATAACCAGCTAAACTTTACTTAACTACTGCACGTCTTTTATTTAAAATAATAATAATAAAAGTAAAAAATCTGACATGATTGTGGGGGAAAACTGCAAGAAAACCTTCAGAGGCACAGAGAAACGTGCAAAACCTCACAAAGAAAGCAACCTGGGTTCACAATCAAACCAGGAACCCCATTGTGTTGCTTCATTCTAAATTCAATTTGCGTCAATTAGCACAAGCTAGAAAGATGTGCTCTTCAAGATTCCTTTCTGGCTTGCCCTAATAAAGCATCTACCTTTAATGATGTAAAGTATCTCAAACCATATCTGTGAGCAAATTTAACAACTTGAAAAAACAAAACAGAAAGCACAGTTTCCTGGATAACAGCTACAGTCATGCTTTAAAATAGAAGATATTACACAAACTACTGCTCACACAGCGAGTGATGTGAAGTCTTACTAACACTAACACACAAACTCAGTGTGAGACGTATTATATACACCACTGGCATTATAAATTACTTCTGCATAGCTGTTTGGGGGCGGGGGGAGAGATTTACAATGAGAACAATATGGTCATTCAAAATATTTACTACTAGAATAATAAAAGTTAATTAATAATACAAGTTCTGTATATAAATTCCCATTTTTTTCACCATTAGATTATCTTTCTTTTTCAAAAGTATACCAATAAACTAATCCAGTTTCATTTTACAGTAGCACATGACATATTTGGTCTTTACACCAACACTGGGATTGAATTCCTGGCTGTGATTAGTGAAGGATGTGTGGATTAATTTTACATAACTGGGCTTGAGCTGTAGTTTCTGCTGTCAGGTGAACGAAAGGATTATATATAAATGTGCTTATTCAGATACATTACCGTTTTCATAGTAAACGCTCATATGCAGTGACTTGGTGGATTTTCCATATAACCTAAAACTAATAATTTATCAGTAAAGTCTACAAACTGTTGAATGTGAAAATCACAGGAGTTCAGCAGCTTCTGAAGTACGTTCTTGAACAAGCCCGTCCAGTACCAACAACCATGAAACAACACCCAAGCCACTGAGGTCACACTATTTACTTCACTCTGATGTTTGATGAACTGCTGCTATTTAGCTGTGGTACCTCAGCACACAAATGGTATCCGTTACAAAGGCGAGTTATTAAGGCGAAAATATATATTGTGAAACTTATTTTCCCACAGAAAATAACGTAAATGCGGATAAGCTGCTTCAGCCACCCATAAATATTACTGATTTTCAACATTCCAACCATATTTTTGGATCTGAAGACACTCAAAACATTCAGAAATGACATGTTAAGTAAAACATGAAATAAAAAGACATTAAACCTAAACACTTGTAATTAATTTATGATTAAAAACAAAACTAAAAGTGGCTCCCTTTTCTTCTTGCCAACATTCTTGGGACCCATGGTGCTATGTCTTTATTAGATCTTGTACAAAATGCCAAAAAAATAAATAAATAAAATAATAATAATAAAGTAAACTCGCTTTGTTTGACTTTCCACTGACACAAACAAGTTTTGAATGACTTTGAATAGAAGAAAACATGTTTAAAAAAAAAACATAGTCAGTGATCTAATAAAGTCCTGTTTATGTAACACTGCAGTTATACAAAAATAATACACTTTGATCCATTTCAAGTGAATTGTTTTCCTATGATAACAAAATCCATTGTGTGTTATTTCTTAAATAATCATTTATAACTATGAGGACCCTTTGAGACTTGCAAACGAAACAATTCTTACACTGTGTTCTATTGGGAGACCTATCCGTTGTGTCTGTCAGCTTTGATTAAACTCAATCCCTCTGAATGTTACTTCTTGGATTAACCTTTCCTTTAATCATTTGAGTGACTTAAGGAGTGATTAAAAGTGACTGAAGTATTATTTATTGCTGTAGTCCATAAATCTAAATAGTAAAACATACTGTATTTGTCAAGCTAATTCTGATATCCCACTGGGAAGGTTTTTGACTTTGCGCCCATACATACCAGAAAACTGTACTATATTCTTGCCTTTAAAACATAAGTACAGCAGAACCGACGCATTTACATGCTCGCTTATTCTTCTCAAATGAATGGTAGACTCGTCAGTTATCCAATTCGTTGTTATTATTATAAAGGCACATGATGCATGACCGATATATAAAAACAAATGAACTACTGAAACTTTGTTACCATGGTAACGCTATAATAAGGCACAGCCCTAATTGCGCCACACTTTTTACTCTACATGTTTCTCAGAAAAAACGTGAATCACGCACTGCAAATGGGTGCCCATGTCCAAAGAAAAAGCATTAAACTCTAATTACTGTGCACAATGCCGTGCCAGAGAAATCTGAGCGCAGCCATTCAAATGCATTACTTCTATAATCAGAAATCACAGAACGGCTCATAAATGAATGTGCATATTATAAGCTGCATGTGATTTCTCCACATGAACTCAACAAAATATTAGAAACACCTCTCTCCAGGGGATCCAGTGCTATACTCCAAACACGACACTTAATAGGTTTAATATTGTTAAATTAATACAAATATAAATGATATGGGATATTAAAATACACCTGGCCCTTTTCCCACTCAAGTGGATTCTTTCTGCATCCCCCTCCCCTACAATCTACTTGTCTTAGAACGATAGTGATGGTAAAAGATTATTCAGATCAACAATTCAACACAGAAGAATGAATGAGCACAGTAGGCTGGAAGCTTCGGGAATACAGCTAACTCTGCCCTGCTCCTTCTCTAGGAGTCTCTTCATAAGAACAGGTAATAAAACCAGTCAGATTCATCAGGCAGTTGCCATGGCAATCTGTTCAGAAAATTTCACAGTATGATTGAGACTGAATGAAGTGGAATTCACCTCAATGTGTGACTCACAAACAGAAAAAGGAGATTGCGAGAATGATGTGAGAGTAACACGCAAAGGTTCTGCTTTATGAAAGGCTTCACCACCTGCCAAAATTGGTCCATTAGCCTCATTATCACGGTCAAATGCTGAAAGGAATGACAAAATGCTCACATGATCATTAGCTCCTTAAACACTTTACCCTCAGCAAGCAATTTGAGTTCTAAAAACACATCTCCAATCCAAAAATGTTCATGAAAAACTTGGCTGTACTCGAATGTCAAGTACTATGATACAAGCATAAATTTGATAGCGTATCCTTAGCATGCCAGACCTGTAGTCAAGTACCACTGAGAGTTTGAAATAATGTGCAATTTTTGTGGTTCTGATTAGTCGTCTGATATCATACTCACCAAAGAGAATGCAAACTAGACTGAGACACATTCTCCATATAACTCCAAGTTACATTCAGGAAAGATTTTAAATTTACCACCATTTATGTAACAGTTAGTTCCAGTCCATTAATTTCCTGGTCAAGCAGCATTCCATTAGTGTCCATATTCCCAGAATCACACTTTTCACAATTTGACTGATAACCTGGTCATTTAGTACATTCAGGTTGTCAGCTTCATTTTATGCCACATAATGCTGCGGAGCCTGAACCTGACCAACTGAAGCAACCACAGATAACACTGTCTCCAGAGGCAAATTTAATCATAAAACGTTATCCTTGTATAAATGGATCCGTGTACAAATTAAAACAATAAATAAATATAGTAATTTTTAAAAACATTATATTGCCCACAACTGCTTTAAAAGTGTGATTAGTCTGAGACCCTGACAAATGTTACAGGTTTAGAGGTGTAACATATTTTACTGTAGATTGATTTTTACAGGCAGTAACTTATTTTAGACTGATTTTTAGGGGCAGTTTGCGCTCTATCCCAAACTGACAACAGGTTTCATACAACAACTATATTTTCAGCTGCCTTGTTTTGATGGAACATTACATAACAAGTGGTACAGATAAAATGTATGTGCACTGGCACATGAAAGAAAAAAAAAGAAATCTTGGTTTCTTCTCGGCACATCCTGCCCTGAGCTGGCACATTCCATTTCACTAGAGCTGACTGATATTCCCTCTTCCCAATATTACAGCTACCTCAAGCTCCGAGGGTGAAATGACCAAGGAAACACACTGCAACCTAGTTGTCCTACACAGCATTATTTATCCAGCCTTTCAGATCACTTATTCTGTTGCTCCTACATAAAAAAATTTAATCTGCTCGACCAAGTTCAAAAAGACACACACACCGCTATAAATAAACTGAATCTACATACATTTTCACTGTTATTATTTCAGATTCAGCACATTGCTGCAACCGAGTGCAACCACTGCTACAGCTGTCCTCCCTTTTTTCTGTCAGACTGAAGCTGCTGGTAAATTTACACCACTGCTCTCATGTTGACACTGAGGCTGTGAGATGCTCACAGTTTTTTTTGTTTTTTTTTGGTTGGGTTGCACTAAGGTGCTGCCCAGAGCTGAACTGAAAAGTAGGCATTTAAGGGTTAACATTTCATCATTAATTTATTTTACTTATAAAGTAAATGTCAAGTAAATCCCTGGACAGGGAGCCAATCCATTGCAGGGCACACACACACACACACTCACTCATTCACACACTACAGTCAATTTGGGAACGCCAATTAGCGTAAGCTGCATATCTTTGGACTGTAGGAGGAAACCGGAGTACCCGGAGGAAACCCACCAAGCACGGGGAGCACCAAAAAACTCCAGGCACACAGAGACAGGAATCGAGCCTGGCCGGGAATCGAACCTGGACCCTGTAGGTGCAAGGCGACAGTGCTAACCACTACACCATCGTGCCGCCATGTGATTCTCAGTGCATCCCAAATGCTCCCCCCGCCTCTCAGCTCTTACAGACAGAGATCCTTTAGAGGTCTCACAGTGAAGGATGGTCCCTTCAGGGAACTAGGGCACAATCATAATTGCATTTCAGAATAGACAGCAGTCTCAGAGAACTGTAATTAAACAAACTGATGGTAGGTGATGCTGGAAGGCTGGTAACTCTTTGCCTTTACAATAGTACACCCCATCACCTGCCACTATTTAGTTAACTGTCTGCTAAATAAAATTAAAATTTTATTTGTCACATACACAGTCATACACAGTACGATATGCAGTGAAATGCTTAAAATAAGCAAGCAACCAGCTCAATATTTTTATATTCAAATTGTTATTTAAAAGATATTGCCAGGATTTAAAGTATTGATATAGTGTCCATCTCTAATGAGAAGTACCTCAGACCCACAAAAAAAAAAAAAGAAAAAATCCCAAAAATTTAATTCAGTTTTCAGGTATAATCAGCATCTAACCGGAGCCAACAATGACATGACCATGATGTACAGGATTTTGCTATGACTGGCAAACATTTCCACCAAGACTAAACTGGATGTGAATCAAATGGTGTTTGTTATACAATGTGAGGTTAATCGATGCCAGAAAATGGAATTCTATGATCCGGTTTGAGCTCAAGCTGTAGTTCATAAGACTAATCAGAAATTTAATCAGATGTAAAGCAGAGAAAGCAGTGCGGCAACTCGATATGATTAGCAGCCTGGTGCAGATTGGAACAGAACCATCTACAGATTTAAAGCCAGTCTGCAACATTTTATTCATCAGTGTTGGTGTTGCTTCGCAACCATACTCACAGGCTGTATACTGTGTAACTGTTGGATTCATTGTTTCACATAAAAGTCTCAATCTAACAAACGCTTTCTGAAAATTGATGAACTGTACTGATCGTGTTTCAACAAGCATTCTATCATCAAGATGGTCCTTCCGACAAAAAAATAATAATAATAATAATAATTGCACAACATTGATTTAAACAGACTGTTGGACAGTGTGTACACAGTTGTTTCAGAACTGGGGGAACAAAAAAACCTGTTAGGGTTAAATTTTACTAAAGGTAAAATTTGGATGTGAAACAATAACATACCGCGTGAGCTATGACATCAAGCGGTTTCTGATGTCGATTTGAGAGACTGTAGTGTGAGCAACACTCGGGTCACAGGGCCAATGAAACCCTGATTAGATCTCTACTACAATGTGCAAACATGCATAGTCACCACTAATACATCCTGCAGTACACACCACTGAAATAGTACAATTTCCTTCACATTGTAATTTAGAAATTATGGTGACTCATGATCATATCAGGTATTGATATAATATTGCTAGCTACCTTTTTGTTCTGCAAATACGGGTACAGTAGTTAATGCTTTTCATAACTAATCATTATGGTCATATCGGCAGAACAAAAAGTTAGCAATATTATCAATACCTAACAGGAAACAAGGAAATGAGGAAGTGGGCGCATGTGTACATTGCGACCGGCAGTGGAGGACAAGTGAGGAGAAGTGAGGTTTTGAACGAGTTTCGATAAATGTTGATAACTGTCTTTTGGTGTTTAAATGCTGGTTTTAATCTTACTGGTTTCATTGTATTATGAATAGTGTTTCTTGAGGTGGGAAACAAGTGTGGATTTAATTCAGTTTGTCGTGTTCGGGACTCTGGTTTATCTGCTGCTAGCTAATCATAGTTTGGTAGCCGGCAAGCTAGGATACGGTACACGTACCAAGTACTCCAAATAAGCTTTTTTAGCCCAATAGGTAATACAGATGTTCAGTATGATATACCTGACTTTCTTTTGAGACTCTCCCCCGAATTCTACGGCAGAAAAGGCAGCAACTCAATAGGGATCCTCTGCCTTCTGTCATCCTGGAGAACAGGAAATACTCTTTTCCAAAAGGATGACAAAAACTGTTGCATCCTGACAATTTTAGAAACTTGGCTCGGCCAAGACCAGGAGCTGGCTGTGGCGGCTTTGGTGCTCCTATTCAATTTGACCGGGACAGTGGGGTGTGTGTGTATTAATAAAAGACTCTGTACCTCTGATTGTGAGGGCTCGCATTGGTATATTTAATGAGAGCTCCTGTGTGTATCTCGGCGCCCCTTTTACCTACCGCACGAGTTCCCCTAGCTGTTTTTATGTATTGTTTACATTTACCACAAAGCCAATGTGGCAGCGGCACGTTTGAGTTGGTACAAAAAAAAAAAAAAAAAAACTAAACTCAGTCTAAAAAAAAAAAGCAGAGACAAAGTAAGTGAAAGTGTGGACTGAGGACTTTGTCCACTACCTCCAGGAATGCTTTAAGGGCACAGAATGGGACGTTTTTAAAAAATATCTATGGTAGCCATGATAAGCTAACAGATGCGTGTTGTTCATATGCAGTATTCTGCAGTGATATGATCATCCAAGGAGAAATGGTTAGAGTGTAACCTAACAACTAGAGCAGTTAAATGTGCTTTGGACATAAAGCATGGACGCCTTATAGAATTTGTGGGCGTCTGTTAAAGACATGCGCATTAGAGCTCAGCCCAGTCTTTCATTACATTTTTTATATTTCTCCAAGTGAATAAAGGGTAACACAAGTATGGAAAGAGGCCACTATAATGCCTGGTCTCTAAAGTGAGCAGCCCTAAAACATTGAATGATTTTTAGACCAGTCACTCTTACCTAGATTGTAATAAAGCCTTTTAGCAAAATAGCAAAAAGCAAAAACTTGAATTTAAAAACCAACTGAAGAGGCGCTTGACCCTCTTCAATTTGCATAGAGGCCACACAAGGGAGTTGAGGACGTCACCGGCACTTTACTGAATTTAGTTTTTAAACACCTAGATGAACACAGATCCCACACCAGGCTTTTACTTCAGCCTTTACCACCATCTTGCTGTAAATTTTAGTTAATCTGCTTTTAGATCATTTTAACTAAATCTTAACTTTCTACTGGCTCACCACAAGGGTGTGTTCCTTCACCCCTCCTCTTCATCTTGAACATGTGTCAGAGCCAATAGGACAATAGATTCAATCTAAAATATGCAAAAAAAAATTTATTGTGCTTTTATTGAGTCAGTCTTCTTGTGTAGTGTCATGGTTCCCTAATGTTTCGTAGCCATGACTGTTAGAATGATTTGTCAAACAGGCAAGTAAGCTGGTTGGACAGTCACAGCTGAACCCAGAGTCATTGTACACCAAACAATTATATCGACTAGGGAAGAGTATTATAAAGGATAATTCACATCTCTTGAATAGACATTTTCAGCTTCTCCCACCTGGTCAGAGATTCTCTGTTCCCATGTGCAGAACAAAAAGGTGCAGGGAACAATTTTATAAATAAAACGACTCTGCACTGCTGAAGGCAATTTTGACAAAAGCACTTGTTCTATTAAATTGTATTTTATTGATATGTTGCATGTACAGTATGTACAGTGTGTCTTTTATGCTGCAAAACCAAAATACCTTTAGGTATGAATAAAGAAACCCGAACAAATGATAATGAGCCAACATAATGTCTAATATATTACTGTGTGAAGGAGGTCATACTTCTGTTTCTAGTAAAGTTGTCCATAACAGGCTCAGGTATCTGCTGATCCTTGTGACCATGGAATTCCTTATGGCTGATGATGCCAAATTACATTAGCAGCATGTAATAAAAGAACATTTTAATAAAATTTAAATATGATCTATATATGCAAAATCTAATCATTGTTTTTTAAATATAAACATGATGAGACAGGAGATAAAAGGTCAGACAAAGTCAGATAAAACTGTTTGCGCAGAAGGATCCAAACCAAACTGCAGCTCTTCAGTATTTCAACTGCACATAAAACGTTCCATAAATGGACACATGAAACCATAGATAGTAATCAGCACACCAGCGGGTGTGTAAAAAAAAAAAAAAAAAAAAAAAAAAAAGCAAAAAAAAACACAGGGCCATAACAGCTGATAAAAGAATTATATATTAAAAAAAAAAAAAGAAACAGTACATGTGCAGTGAACTTAAATATCCATGTAATAAGTTTCTCTCTTTCATCCTTCCTTTTAAACACGCACCACTAAACAGTTACAAATGATGAGCAGCTGGGTCCGACTTGATGTGCGATGATAGATTTCCTGACACACAGTCCCACGGCTAAGCAGACATAGTGACCAAAAATAGCTTTATGAAGACTTCTCACATACTAGTCCTTAATTCAGTGCAGGATGGGGAGATGCTACTGGACATTGAAAATCCCAAAGGCACAGAGTTTGTCTATTTATAATGCATTCATAGTTATTTTAGGCAAAGGGCTTACATTCACTAATCTACAATTATACTATCCAAGCTAATTATAAAATCCTATTGGTTCTTTACCGCCTCAGAAACACAACTAATAAAACAAACTTTTACATATATTTTTTTTTACCAGTTTCACACTGTTGGAAAACTGCACAGGATCTTTAGACCCTTTTTCCTCAAAGCCGAACCCCTAATGAGACAAGCCTCAGTGACCTCTGACCTTCTCCAAGTGGCCATTGAGATCACTACAATGGGGACGCCCACACAGCTGACAGCTCCGTGTCTGCTCAGCACTGCCTCACAGCTCCAACAACAAGTCTGACGCAAATGCTTTGGATGTTTGACAAATTATAAAAGCGTATTAACTTTCGTATTCAGAATTTTTTCATTTATAATTATTTAGCAAAAGATTTCTTAAAAAGGCACCACAAACAGCAGCAAAACACAAGCTTTGAGCATGTACACTGAACTTTCCCATAATGCAAAGCCTCACCTCACCGTTATCTGACTGAACATCTGATGTCCCAACATTCTTCTACCTTCCCACTTAAACTATAAACTTTAAGAGCATGTTTCTACTTTGTGAGACAGCTCTGTAATAACCGCACGATAAATTACAGCACAGAAATAGCAAACGGCGTCTATTAACTCAACTTATTTACTTTACTTACAAGCTGCTTCTCTAAACCATAAGACGGATCGTGACGTCGGTAAATGTCGAACGTTTCCTTAGTGAGGAATGACGACTTGTTTTTATCCAGCGAATTACACCAAGATAAAGAGAAAACAGATTATCTACAAAACTGTGCAAATCTACACAGCATCAATTTCTCACTCGCAATATATTATCCTGGAGAATGGATGCTGCCTACGGCTAACTCTTGAGCCAGGTCATAAATGTTAGTATGGAAACTAAGTTTCAAATTTATCAGGGGATCACAGAAGGTAGAACATTGGGCTGAAACCTACTCACCTCTTTAAACACCAACCTTAACTATTTTTGCACAGTATCACATCAGCTGTGTCTTTGGGTCTTTTAACAAGTTGATTCAATATTTGAATATTTGAATCTGATAACACTTTTTTTACTCTCTACTAAGCACATTGTACAAGCTTACACATTAGCATGCAGGACATCTTACTATTGACACAGAAGTACAAAGTAGGATGTGCAAATCTTTGAACAGAATTCACACTACCACATTAGAATGACGAAAGCAGCGTTTTGGTGGGCGTTTAATTATTTTTATTATCGGATAAAATATGGGGCGACCATCAGCCTTATTTTAAATAAATCTACATCTGAATGCTGACGTCCAAGTGTGAGCACACATACAGGCGCGCACACATACAGGCGCGCACACATACAGGCGCGCACACATACAGGCGCGCACACATACAGGCGCGCACACATACAGG
>JAOVVA010000048.1:20715393-20731349 GCA_028565275.1 Leiocassis micropogon
CACCCACCAATAGAATCCATCATATACCAGCAGACATTGTTATACTTACCATTAAAACCAATACAATTCCCATTATAGCCATTAAATCCATTACATTTTCTATCATTTTTGGGCAGGGTTCTATTGTTTTTTCAGCAGTGTATACAACATGAGATCTAATAAAATTTAATCACAAAATTATGTTTTGCAACAAAACTGTTGCAAGTACAGTTATTTATTTCCCAGGAGGGAGTCTCGCCCGGGGAGCAATTCAGTGTAGATCCGCCACTGATTTCAGGTAATATAGATGGGATGTACCTATGTAGTCTTAATAGCTTAATATAACAGTGTGTGTCTGTGTGTGTGTGTAAAATGCTGGGGATTATAAAAAGGCACAAGAGGCCACCACATGTGCCAACCCGGGCTGCAAACTCCCCAAGTCCCAATCTGATCAAGCACCCATGGGATGCCCTGGACAAATAAGTCCAATCCATGGAGGTACAACCCCATAAGCAAAATAATCCACTGCCAACGTCCTGGCTCCAGACGAATCAGCACGCGCCCAGAGGCTCTGCGGAGCCACGCCAGGGCCAGGGCTGCCCCAGTGGTGCAAGGGGAACCCAAAACATTGGTGATTTTAATGTTACTGGTTTGAAGCACAGTATAGTGATGAGACTCTTAGCCGCAATAAAACATTTAAATGGTGCAAATGTTTTGAAGAATGAATGACATAGATTTGAATGAATTGCATACATTTTTGTGCAATATCAACTGTGCAATAATACCATTTTAAACTGAGTAATATTATTACCTAGTGCAATTTGTTTGAAAGTGTCACTATTGTATTGTTTTTCTTTTTCTTTTGTGTTTATATGATATTTGCACATTTTTTTTGCTGCTGTAACAGAAATTTCCCCACTATGGGATGAATAAAGGTATATCTTGTTTTATTTTTATCTTATCTTATCTTGTGACGATCCCAGCTTTCACGTGAACATTCAACAAGTGGAATGCCTGATCCTTGAAAATCAACAGATAACTTGTAGAAAAGACATCTGTCTGTGGGAACTATACACACAATCGTCCAGCAACACCAACTGCACATTACAGGAACTTGGCTGGGAGTTATTGCCACATCCCCGTAGGTCCTGACCTTGCTCTAAGTCATTTCCACATGTTTGGGACAGAAACAAAAAGGAGTTCCCGGAAGGGCAGCATTTCAGACGTGAAGCAGGTGGTCTGATCATGTCTCCAGCATACAAAAAAAATGTTCTACCTTGATGGTATACAAGCACTAGTGAATCTTTGAGATAAGTGCATTATCAGGGGATTATATAGAGAAATAAAAAGAAGTTTCTACTATCATAACTTAATCTGCATAATCAAAAGTAGCAGTTTGACTTGAACGACTGTTATAAATAGGTTTCTACGTTAAAACTTATCAGAAATGCAGGGAAAATGTGGGAAAAGCACCCAAAATGAGTGGGAAATGCCTTGCAATATCCCCAACATAAGTATGTTTTAAGGGTATTTTTTTTTTAAACCATTTCTGGTTTTTGCGTTCTGATTGGGTCGAGAAAAAAAAAATCAGTTTTAGGATGGATCTGAAATGGTATGCAAAGAAATTTAAGCATGCCAGAATTCATGACCGGAGATTTATTTTAAAAGTTACATATACATTTTAGAGACCTCTAAGACTTATATTAACTTTGATTGAAATTTGATTTTTCCTCCTAATGTGACCTCATATAAGAAGATGCCCGCCCCTCCCAGCTTGTTACTTAGCTTTGATCAGCTCTGCTGATCTCTGCTGGGTGTGGCTCATCCATGACTCATTTCCATGGACAGTGAAACTGTGTTCGGAGAGTGAAATCAAGGCAGTTTGAGGTGTGGAAAAATGTATTATCTGAGAGGTAAATCAGCTGGAAATTTAACAGACTGAGACCAGTGTTAACTCATTAAAACGAAAGTAAAATATGGGACCTTTAAAACAAAATGGATTCATTGTGGAAAAAAATAGCATAGACATTCTAATATGGTTATACCACTGTATACCAAAAATCTTAATCAATTTGAAGGGGACCAGCTGTGTATTGCCATCATCAGGCATAGGTACTCTATAGGATTCAAATCAGGATTCCCTTCAAGCTGAATTTGAATTGCCCTATCCAAAGTTGGAACCAATTATTTAAAATGAGATATTTTAACCTCTGGTTTTTAATATATTTAATAAAAAGTCTAAAACATGTCTTGCTTTGTCATCATAGATTATTATGTTGGATATGTTTTAACACAGTAAAAGCAAATGTAAATTAACCGTATAACAAAAAAAGCACAACAAAATGGGAATACTTTTCAAGTCTACTTATTACAAGTAGAAAAAACTAATACAAGAAATATAGAAGATGAACAGATGAACAGATGGCTTGGGCAAAAAAGAAGAAATAGATGTTGTAAAGATGATGTGATGAAATAGATGTTAAAAAAATGTATTTAAAGTAATGTTGCTGTTTATTTTATATCATGAGTGGCTGTGAAAAATCAATTGATACAATGTTTGAAAATAGTTTTTAATTAATAGGCATATTAAGGATTGGTTGTATTTTTAATGCAATGAAAATTCCTACTTTTCTGTATTAATCGTTTTAAATCGGCATGAATGATTTATTTATTTGATTATATCTATTTTACAGAAAGAAAAAAAAACCTGAAGCAAATTTGATCAATGCAGATGTATTTTCTGACCAGCAGATGGTGCCCTTACTCCTTTAAATGTCATATTTAGTAAAAAAAAAAATAAATAAATAAAATAAAATGCTTACGCTGTGACAATTATTTTCAATAATCAAATGCCTTTTTCTTTATACAAAGACAAATTTACAATTGTAAAATCTGATATTTAAACTTATGCAAAAGCAAGTATTTTGTGATTTGTCCATTTTTGCCTCCAATAGGGCTGCTCTCCTTGGTGCTGAAATCACACCTTTTGTCAAACCTTAGCAGCCATGTTATGGTCACTCAATACCAGTGGTCATTGGGTAATTTTTGCCTGGCTTTGACAGGACTTAACACTATTCTACCTGTAAAATTGAGATCCTTTCTCTTGAGAAATCAGAGAATCCTCTCTGACTGGTAGACTAAAAATATTACATATCAT
This sequence comes from Leiocassis micropogon, assembly GCA_028565275.1. Classification (NCBI taxonomy): domain Eukaryota; kingdom Metazoa; phylum Chordata; class Actinopteri; order Siluriformes; family Bagridae; genus Leiocassis; species Leiocassis micropogon. The sequence continues at coordinate 20,718,530 of JAOVVA010000048.1, forward strand.
GTGCCATTTCCAGTGCAGTCTTCTACCTCTTAGGTCTGTATGGTCATTTTAGGGTTTATCATTGTGTTCCACATTGTGTGTGTTGTTTTCCTCTTACAATCACAACAAAAGATGAGCAAATAGAACCAATAAACATCATCTGACTCTGGAACATCTTCTCTCTCTCTCTCTCTCTCTCTCTCTCTGTGTGTGTGTGTGTGTGTGTGTGTGATGTGGACTGGCATTCCAATCAGGGCACATTACAGCCTCACACCCAGTGTTCCCAGCCTAGTTTTTGATTCCACTTTAACCCTGAACAAAAAATTTAATTTAGTATCACTAAGAGTTTTTGCATGACCTGAATGAGCTTGTGGTTGTGGTTCCTGTACAGGTGAGTCCCTTTATGTGCTGTCTGATTGTACATCTGTCTTAGTCTTTGGCTAACTTTGGCTGGATTCTGCTGTGCCCACTGGAGACCTGGCTAAAAATAGAACTGGCCTCTTATTTCAGGTGGCTACTGGCACTTATAGTGACTGAATATGACAGAAGCAGGGACAGTTTTTTTTTTCAGCTTTACTTCCTTCTCTATTAGCAGATTTAAAGGGAGGCTTGCTGTAGAATTCCTCTGATCTTGCTTTTAGGTCTATCATTACCTAACTCCATGTACATGCTTTGCCTTTTTGGCCAGCACAGTGGTGTAGTGGTTAGCACTGTGGTCTTGTTTGATTCCCGCATTAGGTCTGTGTGCATGGAGTTTCTATGTTCTCCCTCTGTTTGGTGTGTTTCCTAAGGGTTCTGTGTTTTTTCTCCCACAGTCCAAAGACATACAGACTAATTGACATTCCCAAAATTGACCATAGTGTGTGATTGTGTGTGCCCTTCAGTGGACTGGCATCTAGTGCCTGAAGTCTCTTGGGATAGGCTCCAGGTTTCCCGTGACCCTGTACAAGATAAGCGGTATAAAAGATGAATGAATGAATAATAATAATTGTTAAAAACCTTCACTGCTAGATGAAGACAAACACACACAAACACACACACACAAACATTAACACTGGGGTTAATGCATTGTGGAAGCGTACACATCCTCCCTGCTGCACCGGACTTCCACCTCTTTCTCTGCTTGGCTGCTAGTCTTAAAGCCGATGCCAGGCATTGATAGTTGGCAGACTGTCAGTAATTCGTGTTAATTGAGGGAAGTTTCCATCCCTGGCACCCAGTCAGCTGGCATGGCTGCTCCTCTGTCTACATGAGGCCCACCTAATTCAGTTGTTTCCCATTGCAAAGCATGACCAGCTTTCTCCTTTCATTGTTAATGTATCACTTACTTATCTGATGGTCTCTTAAATCAAATATATAACCCAAGTTCTAAATATTTGAAAAGGGATTGAACAACTGTGCTTAGATCATTCCTTAAAAGAGAAAAGAGAAAATTTTGGATGTTCAGGCAAAATGGAGTTTGTGAGCTCTGCTAGTCTCCTCAAAAGTGTATTGACTGCATAAATCCGTTAGTGACCTTTTTATTCTTGATACTGCTATTTCTTCAAAATAAGTAAAAAAAATATATATATTTTGTTAATATTTTTAAATAGTTGAATAATGCATTCTGAAATAGATTAAGCAGTCTAAAAGATTGCACATTATCATTTAAATGTATAAATTTATTACTGATCTTTTTGATACAAAGTAGATATACAGTATAATATAATTATTTTAAATAATGCTAAATAAATAAAAATAAAAAAGACATCTGTCCTATTAATTGATGTTAATTGATGTCAAGTTTTTTTCCCATCAAATTATCATGTAACAATAGTGGTAAGTTAAATTTAATTTCACCTCAGTTGAACTGTGATCATTTCCATACATCTCTAAGACCACAACCAATCATCCTCTTTACTGTTGGGTGTTAATCCTTTTTAACTTACAACAATTGACTAATTAAACTAATTAAGACGAATAATGAAGAGATTGTAATTTCATGGTCTTGTTCCACTACAGCCAGAGTCAAACCTCCCCCTCCTCCCCTCAAACTGAAACAGGCACAAATATTATTTCCAAAACAAAAGAAATTATTTAAGGAGATTTATTTATTTCATTTATCAGGTGGTGGATCTCAGTCAGAAAAGGATCAGAATGAGAGTAATTATTCACATGGGAAAGGAGACCTCATAAAGTCTAACAATAGAAGGGAAGAATACACACAAAAAACACTTTTAATTATCGAAATTGCATTTTTGTACATGCAATCACTAATTATGCTGATAGCTTTATCCTAAAATTATTATCTTTGAAAAAGATTTGCTTGCGCTTCTTAACTATACAGCACTTTTCTTTTTTCCTTCAGTTTTTAATGAATTAATTAGGCGATCACTGTAATTACTGTTTATATTGTTGTTAATGAGCCCAAAGGCAAGCAAGCAGCACTCATCCAAATTACACTCACTAGGCACAGAGCCAAAGAGAGGTCCTAACCGGGTGGTGTGTGTGTGTGTGTGTGTGTGTGTGTGTGTTTGTATGTCTATCAGTATGCATGAATGTTTGTGTTTTTCCACTTAATCTAATATTATGACCTTATGCCTTAATAAACAATATTTTTACAAGTATAACAGAACACAACAGCATTATCATCAGATTGGTGATTAGGGGGCAATATGCCATATTAGTCAATTATTGCTGAATATACTATTTTCACACACACACACACACATACACACACACACACACCTACACACACACACACACACATGTTGCTGGCTCACAGTTCCACAGATCTTTCTCATGTTCTCCTTGTATGTGTTTAGATTTCTCTCAAGTGCTCTGGGTTCCTCATAGAAGTGGACTGACTATAGTAATTTCCCTCAAGGTGCTAATAACGGATGGCAGGGATTGATTTGCAGCCATACTGAGTATTACACAGCTAGAAGTTCGATATCACCCAAATGATGATGGGTCTGGTTCTTCTCAAGCTTTCTTCCTATTGCTGTCTCATCTTGCACATCAGGGACAATTTGATCATTTTGATTAATACTTATTTTCTCACACATTTTATTCTCATTTCCCTCATTTTCTTTTGATCTGTGAAGCTGTTTTACGACAATGATCACTGTTAAAAGTTCTATACAAATAAAATTGAATTGAATTTAGTTGAAATGTGTGTGTGTAAATGTGTGTCTGTGAATGGTGCCATGCAATAGACAGATGTGTGGAGTCTCATCCAGAGGGTAGTTGTTCCCAGTGTTCCAGGTTCTAAATCCACTGCGACCATAACCAGGAGAAGTCTTTAAAGGATAAAATATTTAGGTTTTTAACAGAAACATAAGAAGAACAAGTATGACTTTAAGTGATCGTTTATTTTAATATGCACAACTTTAAAATGCCAGACTCAAATGACCTTAATAATATACAAGCATTATGCATCATACACAGGTACAGTATATGTAATATATGAATGATAGATAAGAACCATATTCTGTAAGGTTTAGTTTGACAACATCAAAGTTTTTCATCTGGGCAGTAAATTGTATGTCCAGAGGTAATTCTAGTTTCTTAGTTAGTTAATATGAATTATAAATGATATTTATAGAATAACAATCAATTCAGTGTTTAACTGTGGGTGTTAAGCTGTGATAATCAGACTTTTTTCATACCTTGAATAAAGTATAGGGTGTGATGGTAAGTGGTGTATGAGGTAGTTCAGAATACAATGTCACATCTGGTTGTGTTTGCTGACAGATTTGAAGCAGTTACCTGTATGATTGAGGTCAGGGCATGAGGCAGGTACACATAAACACACACATACACGCACACATGTCACAAAGCAGCAAGAAAACTGTCAGCTATTTAATTAACAGTCATTTCCAGAGTCTTCTCTCCAGATGCCAATTTGACCCAATCAGTGTAGCAGAGGGGAGCAATGTGAGAACAGAAAATAAGTAAATGTGACCATGAAGGAAAAAAAGCAGACAGAGCGAAGAAGACATTGTACATATTAATATAGATGTGCCATTTTCTCCAAATGAAAATAATGAATTGAATTATTATTTCTGTGAAATATTACTAACAGCCCCACATTTGCCCACAGACATTTATCTAAATAGAGGGCCTAATTAATGTGTCTGGTGCCCTTATTATTCTTTGAGGAGATATGCCTCAGTGGGGAGATCGAGAAAGGTCACTTTTAAACTGAAACTCATGGAATATTATGAATTCAAGGCAACGGCTGCTGCCTTCACAATCTTCACAATTCACAATGACAAAAAAAATGAACCTTGGTCAAGTAAGATTTGAGAACTCAAAGGTATCCACATAAGATCAACACTAGCCTTACACAAACTCCTTTAGTCAGTTTAACTATATTAATGAAAGTGTATAAAAGTAGACATTAATGCAACCCTCATGCTTTATTCATATTAAAACTTATTATTTATATTGATTTATGATTTGAGTGGATACCACACATAACCCAATAAAGCCAAAGAGCCAGCAAAAAGTGAACTAGTCACACATGTGACATGCTAAAGACACTTTAAAGCAAATTCCTGCCTTCATATGTTTATTTATGTTGAAAATGTAGGGTTTCTGTGTGTTAACTGTATTTATTTAAGCACAATATCAGCATGAAACACATACTTGCTGGTGTTTCCATTAGTACACTCTCTGTACCTTTTTTATTTATCTAAAATATGCATCTCAGCTTCTCAAAATCGTATTACCTTCATATATTTCTATCTAGAAGAGACCTTTCGAGCTACAAAAAGACAATTGAGCTAGAAAAATATTCTATTCTATTGTTTCTATTTTTCATGTGCACTACGGGTGATTTGATTTGACAGCAAAATTGTCATCGTTTTTAGATGAACTCTGTGCCCTTGTGCACTTTTCAGTAATGACTCCTTCAATTAGTTTTGGCCAATCAATGGAGTAATTGCAGTGAGGGTCTGATGCAGTGTGGAATCGCTGGGCGCCGCTGCTTCATATCGATTTACTTAAAGCAATTAAACACTGTTTCTACTGCAACGGTGCCTCAGTCCCTTGCCATCTGCTCTAAGCACACTGCAGTGAGGCTCTGCAAATGGGCAACAGGAAGTCAGGAAATGAATGGTGATAAACAAAACAGTGAAGAACATCTGTAGAACACTTACAGAGCCAGCGCGCACACACACACACACACACACACACACACACACACACACACATACACACACAGCACAACAAAGAAATATATAACACTACTATACACCCAAACACAATATGTCAATATGTCTAACACTTTCTTTTTAAATTAAACAACATATACAAAATCATTGTTCAGAACAATGCACAAGTGAAAGCAGTTTGTGGATTAGTCACACTTCAAAGCAAAACATATTGTTTTTGCCATTGCTTATTGTACATGCAATCTGCAATATTGTAGTGTGCCATGTGCTGGAGCACAATATCAGTAAAAGGTGACAATAGAGAAAGCAGCATTTAGTGGACTACAGGGAATTTAATCTTATCATCACCACTGGCTATACTGGGCTACAGAATGATGCTGTGCACAATAGATACTGTCCAATATCGATTTTGTTAGCCTTTCCTCCTCTCCAAAATGTCTTTTCCATTCTCCTGCAGGTAATCTTAATGTCTTCATATAAGGTCCGAGACCTACTTACAACAAAGCCATTGAGGGCATTTGGGTGATTTTGTGGTACATGGTCCAAACTTCCAACCATCTTTTGCTTTTACTAAAGAAAAAAAAGCACAAATGGAGGTCTAAGTGTAATGATCTTTAAAAATAGAATATATAGTTTGTTCATTTGCAAATATATAGGATAGTTTATTTGAAATATAGGGGAGGGAAGGGCAGCAGAGACAGCATCATTAATTTGATCCTAAATATTGTAAACCTTTTATAGGTATATTGAACATGGTTAGGAATTGCACAATATATACAGTACAAGACTATTGTGCAAAATTTTGCATGGAAAAGTTAAAACAGTACATTACAATAGTACAGTCATGAGTATTAGTTCAGACTTTATTTATCATGTATACATTATGCACAGTGAAATTAGAATATCAAGATGTGTTATGCTCTTTAATTCTCTGGCAAAATACAGTCTTTTTCCAACATAAATGTCAATATTCATCACTTCTGCATATCAAATACTCATTTTCTACAGTCAGACAAGACATTTGTAAAGCTGGGGGATAATTTGAAGACCAACATCATCACCTCACTGGGCCACATTTGTCCTGCCTTATATACACCTTACAGGTTTGGGTTTAAATGAAAGCTCAGGAATCTATTATCAATTTTGCATACTGCACATCAATCTATTATTATATTTTACCAAAATTTATATCAGGCAAATATGACAGTAGTGTGCCATTCTCTGATTTAAAATCAGTATTAAGCATTCACTGGCCTACATAAAGGAGCTTTCATAGGAACGAGCTCTCCTTTAAAGTCTTGAATAAAGCACATTTATTAATCCTTGAGGGGAAATGTGAGCAGCGTAAAAAAAAGAAAAGAAAAAGAAAAGAAGAAAGTGGAACAAAAAGCACTTTGCCTTTCTTTTTATTTCACCAAAAGCATGAGCAAGAGAGCAAAAAAAAAGAGAAAATCAATTACCAGGCACACCTGAATATTATTCCCTGCACCATCCCTTCGCTCCTTCAAAAAAAGAAAAAAAAACTAAATTACTCAGCAAACTTATCGCTTGCTGTGGAAAGACTGGTATTAAAGAAAACAATCAAGGCGTCAGGATTAATCTCGGACAGCCGCCTTATCTTTAACTTGCACCTTTGTTATTTTCTGATGAGCTGCTCCTTTCTGTGCTGCCACATTGTGCCATACCTCACTGCCTCCTTTCTCCAGCTCCCTGGGCTGTGGCGCAGGACCTTTTCAGTTTATTAAAAAAACCTTTATTTGTAAAGAACAAAGACGAGACGAAGGCAAACAATAAGGTCAAGCAATCTTCTTTCTGCCAGCACTCTGTCCTCTCACCTGATATTTGGAGCATTATCTGTGTGTGTGTGTGTGTGTGTGTGTGTGTGTGTGTGTGTGTGTGTGTGTGTGTGTGTGTGTGTGTGTGTGTGTGTGTGATCCAGATGCACTGACAGTGTTCTCCTATAAGTGATTGACACACATCAACCTCTAGCGGAGGACCTTTCCACTGCTCCTCCTATCAAAAGGGCATGTCTGTCACTCCGTGCTACAATGACTGCTTGTCAAACTAAAAGTGGGAGTATACTGATCGAAATGTGCACATACAGTACACAGACTCAGGCATGGATACACAAAGATGTAAATGTAGAAACCTAGATTAAATAGTAATGTCAGGAGCTGCATTTTGACCTTGTGGCATTTTGAACTTTGTGAACTGCGTAGCTCTCAACTGACTCAATAAAGAACTACAGTATAACTCATATTTAATTCAGATTAGTAGGCAGAATTCACCCACTGCACCCATTGCAGTGCTACCACACTCTGCAGATCGACATAGTCTTGCCTGTAATCAGGTGGGGCGTCGTGTTCTAGGTCATTCCATACCAGCCTCTCTCTCTCTCTCTCTCTCTCTCTCCATCTCTCTGCAGTGCTCCTTCCCTCTCAAGCAAATCGAGACTAACATCTGCAGTGACAAGTGCTCCTGTTCACCTTTTCTCTCTTATCTCCTCTCTCCCAGAGAGCTCCTTCTCTCTTTTCACCCCTCTAATCTCCACCTTCCCCTCTCTGTCCCTCGCTTCTCCTCTCCACCCCACTCTTCCTTCTCTGCTTCTGTATTCATCAGGTCTGGCTTGTCCACGTATGAGATGGCTCTTTTATCTGCCCCTGAGAAGAAAAGGAGAAAAAGAAGCACTGGGCAAAACCGATAAACAAATAAAGTATAAGAATGAATTTCACATTAGGTCGAGGATGTTTCTCTTTTGCTTGCAATGAGGAGACAGTGAAATGGTTCTCCCCCCACCCCTTTCAAAGAATTAAGTAAAACAAGTACAGTTCTGACACTAATCTGTGTTTAGCTTGCCACATGGCAGAGCTAACCTGCTGAACACCACAAAGAAGTTGTGTTCTTTGGATTGCCAGCCATAAGCGCTGCGGTGACTGAGTATTGTATGATGTTGTTCCTGAAGTAAATAGAGGGCACAAACACTCGACACAGTTGTTAAACCCAGAGCACCTAAACATCTTCAAACTCAACATCAAACATTATGCTAATGCTGGGTTGCATTAGCTAAGCACAGTGGCAGCAGACCAGAGCAGAACGAGAAAGCTGTTGAATATCACACAAGCAAAAACCCATGTGCTTGAGCAAAAGTGAGGAGAGCTGTGAGAAGTGTTAGCAATAATACCACATATTGGTTAACAAACTAATCCTTGCAGGAGTGTGTGCTCTTTGTGGGATAAAGAGTTTCAGATCACTTAATGGAAAGTGGTCCTTGTAAAATGAATTCATCCAATCAGCCCAACACATAAACACATCTCAATTATGCAAACAGCAGAAGACAATGCTGCAGCTGGAGACAGAAAGCTCTCTGAACAATTGTCACCTGAATAGAAACTCCAATGTGGATAATGGAGCAGGACTACACGGCAAAATGAAGGTCACACAGCGAATACTGAGATAACACAATTCATACTAACAGAATAGGTAACAGAAATGTTCAAATATGCCATTGATGTTAACTAAATTTCTCAAAATGAGTGCGCAGAGTAAATAATAAATAACAAAATGGGTGGCATAGTGGTTAACACTATGGCCTTGCATCTCCAGGATCGAGTGGTTTGAGTTCCAACCTTGGGGCCTGTGTGCGTGGAGTTTTCATGTTTGTCCCAGGCTTGGTGGGTTTCCTCTGGGTACTTTAGTTTTCTCCCATAATCCAAACACCTGCATATTAGGCTATAGTGTGTGAGGTTGTGTGGGTGTGCATGCTTTTACCCTGTGATGAACATTACCTCGTCCATCCAGGCTCCAGGCCTCCCAAGAAAATGGTGTTTGGTTGCACCTGGAGGTAAATAGTCTGTAATATAGTGGACTGACACAAGGGTCTGTCACACTAGAGTTGATTATATTCCTTTTTTGCCTGCCCAGAGTGTTTTATTCATCTTGTATCATGCCTACCTACCCATGCCTAGACATTTTTTGACAAGTTATATATACAATAAACGTGCCTCGGTGAAACATCCACAAAACAAAAAACTAATTAATCCCAGTAATCATGGCAGCTATAAACTTTTAATCTCCCCCAACATTAATTTCTCACTTTTTCTTATCCCACTTGAAAACATTCCTGATGCCAACATATTCTAGTTTTGCAAATAAAAAAGCACTGTGCATAAATCTTCATCATAACTTCGTCTGTGTTAAATAATTAAGGAAAGTTTATAATTAGGATACATTCAACAAAGTGGATTTTCTGCTATACTACTCCCTGTAAATCTCATTAGGAGAAATGCATTAAGATTTACAGTATGTGATTTGTCTGGCACTTCTATTAGAGTTGAAAGAATCCTTGATCCATCAGAACTGAGAAATCAACATCATAGTGGAAGAAACTAAACATAAATCTAATGAACCTCCAAATTACATGTTTTTATGCATTACATACGATTCAGTCGTCATTTTAACCTGACTTGACACTAATTACAGAAAAACTTCAAAAACGTAAAAAAAAAGGGGAAAAAAACTTTAAAAAAAACCACTAAACACATTCCATTTTATTGCATTATCCTTTCAAATGTTCTTTCTTTTTATGTATGTATGATTGCCTGCAAATGTGCAATGATGAGATCATGTTGATGGAAGGACACCAGTCCTCTTGTTGAACAGCATTCATGTATAAAGCAATGAGGAAAATTATTAGTAATTTTAGTAACTGTTTATTATGAACTGTTCGGTGGCCCACATCTCTAATGTCTGCTCTGCTTGTTAAACAAACAATTTTGGGATTTTTAAAACCCAAAGATAAAGCGATCACTGTTACAGGTGAGGAACTGAAACGGTTTGTCTCCCTGAGGTACATAGGTGTTTAATTGTATGGGTCGCCTCCGCTATTTGGAGGCAGGTATATTATTCCCCTGAATCACACCTGTGTTTTCACTTCTTAATAGGCCTTGGGAATCAACATCACATTGCATTGCATTATGGGACTAGAGGAATTGTACTATCTGCACTGACGTCTTGCTCAAATTATCTGCTTTGAGTATTTTGGTTTGGACTGACAGCACATCAAGGAAGAGCTCCAAACATAAAGAATATGAATAAATATAAAGAACAAGAATACATGAATATAAAATATTAATAAATATTTAAAAAGACATAAGTTGTAGTGTAATTCAAAATGGTCACGCTGGTATATGCAAGGTCTGCCTCCTCTTACCTTTTTTTAATTAATTAATTTTTGTAAATTATAATTTACTATAAGCACATATAGAAATTCACAAATGGATGATTACAGATTAAATTATGGGAAATGGTGACAGAAAGGTCACTTTAATTTAGCTTTGGAATATATATCAGCTTGTAAGATATTACATTCTTCCCCAAGCCATCAGTCAATCTACACTTAAAAAGCTAACATTAGCAGTTATGAAGAGCTGCATTCTGTCTTCTCCACATTGTAATTAACATTATTATCAATAATTTTGTTTAATTAACTTTTAAATAACCCTACAAAACCTTACTACTAGTTATGATCTTATATATAATCTTATTTCAAACTTTGATTATGTTTTTTGGGTAATAGAAATAAAAAAAAAATCTATGTAATTATGTTAATAGAGACAAATTGAGTGAAAACCATAGACAGAGAGAAATAGAGAGAGACCCTAAGAAAGAGAACAGGATTCATTATCTAATGAGCTTCGTAATGAAAAAGTCTAAAGAAACTATGTGTGTTAAGTAAATTTCACAGACCTACTCTGATCATTTTAAATCTGATACAGAGAATAATATTTAGTCATATTCCTTAAATCAAAGCCATTATCTTTTGCAATTCAGAGACCCGTTGACTGTCATTTTTCATCTACAAAGAAGAACTACACAATATATTTACTCATTATTAAAATGACCAGGTTACCCTAAATAATAATAATAATAATAATAATGAAAAAAATCTGTGTCTTTTACAGTTTATATTCACTTCCATTATTTACAAAAGATGAGAAAGCAACAGTGTACAATGATTTTTTTCATGTAACAACATTACCATAAGCAGAGAAAACCACATTTTCTATTGAATGTTTGTGAATGATCAGGTTCCTTAAAACTAAGGTAAGCTACTGTAAATACCTGGGACAATACGAGCAAATGTCCACATAAAAATGGACTAGGGGAGCCTATGGCAGTTTGTTACTCATAGTCTCACACCTGTGTCTTTCCAAAACTTTTGCCACAAGATTGGAAGCCCACAACTGTAGATTTATTGATTTATTTATTTCTGTAGCATGACAGTTTGCCTTTACTTGAACTACAGGACCCAAACATGTTCTGCACCAACAATGCAATTGTGCCTTCCTAGAAGAGTGGAAGTTATGATACACATACAAAGGACTGAATCTGGAACTGGGTACATTCATACAGTTAGTGTTCAGGATCCCTGTTAATTAGTGAGAGAGACTGTGGAATTGTGCTGTAATTTTGTGAGCTACTGTAGGTAAGTTTTCAGTTTAACACATAACACAACTTTGATACAGACTGTTTATACAATGCAGTGTGAAATCCTCTCAAACTCTGAGTAAAACAAAAAAACACTGGTTTCTTATTGACTTAGTTTTTTCCACATTATTTCCACTGCAGAAAAAATAACCACCAGATAATACATTTACATACAACTACAAGGTCATCTTTTTTGCCCTTAATGTTGTTGTTTTTTTTACCTGGAATTGTAGAAAAGCAAGAAAATGCTTCAATGAAAGGTTGGCATGGTGGTAAAAATGCTCACTTTCCACCTTGTTCTTACCTTGTTTTTACATTTTGTAAAAAATTCTACAAGATGATTAATCAGAACAATTATCTGCATGACACTATGATTTAGAAGGAAATCTGCCCACACCACAGGCACTATTATCTTTCTCTACCCCACTCAAACCTTCAAGCCTCTAACGCAGTCGCTGTTAATATCCTCTGCAGGACACAGTCATGAGCTTCCTGCTAACTGTCTTGTGCCTTTTGTCTGAGGGGTAATGAAGCTCCCAGCATGCATCTGTCGGGTGTCTCTGTGTTATTCCCAAGCTGGTGTGTGTGTGTGTGTGTCTGCCTGTGTGTGTAATGACCCAATATCACACCCACGCTCACACACAGACACACACACACACACACACACACACACACACACACACAGGGTGATAGACCCTTAGAAAAGCGAGAGATGAGGCAAGGGTAATTGTGATTATGGCCTTTTAATTACCGTGTATGAGGCCTCTCGGATACCTGTCTCCGCTCAGCACAGCGGGACTGCTCACCTGAGGGGGGGCCATATGAAGACGTAATTCAGCCATCAGGAGGCCTAAAAAGCTTGCTTATTACAAAACAACAACCCTCAAAATTACCACACCACACCTGGACCAAATACACAGCTCCATATAATGACTACGATAGGAAGATTTCTGAACTAAGCAAAGTGTCCTCAGTGTTTATTTTTGCCATTTGATGCTTCACTAAAGAAGGCTCTATAAATCGCTAATGGAAAATGACTGCTGTGAATCATTTAAAGTTAAACAGCAATTTATTTTTGCCTTGTTGTAGTTGACTACTCCATTAAGAGAAAATCATGTAAGGAGTAAGTGATGACTTTGTATAGCTTTATAGGCAGAGTAAAACAACTTAAAAAAATTGGTATTTTTTTACAATAT
>JAOVVA010000048.1:20731955-20745113 GCA_028565275.1 Leiocassis micropogon
TATTATTGAACCTGACTTAATCTTGATTTAAGATGTAAATTTGTCCAAATGAATATGCTTTATGTAATTTTATTGTCATTACTAAAAATTGTATACTAGTTTCTGAATGAATATGCTTTAGGACAAATATTAAGCAGACATGTAAATGGGTTAAAAATGGCCATGGATGGATTAAAGATGTAAGGCACTGGAGTTATTCTGCCTTACACATACTATGAGCTAAAGGGAAAGAAGACCGCACATAGGCCGTAAGCTCAAAAATACCACAAGAGTTTGTGTAAGAGCTGTAAGGAATGTGGCATCGGAATTTATATGTCGTTAGACTGTCAAAGTATTGTGTGCTAACTGAGGTTGCAGTGTAATATGCTGCAACGTAATAGCCGGTCCTCTTTGTTTTGAGGTTGATCTTTCTCTCTGGTTTGTCTTATTATAAATTTCTCTCTCTCTGCAGCTGAACACTTGAAGCCCCCCACTGTATTATGGTGTTAATAAAGGGCCAGGAGACTCTAAGGGAGTGGCGTGTGCCACACAAAGAAAAGACGGCTGCTGCCGCAGTCTTCAGCCCTCATTAACTTTTGTCTCATTGCAACAGTCATGTCCTGTTATTATCTCTTTCTCACTCTCCCGTATCTCTCCCTCTCTTTCTCTTCCCCCAACACTCCTCTCTTGCTCTTTGTCTTTCTTACTCCCCAGGCTGCTTGTGTTTTCTTCCACACTCACTGGCAGAGACTGAGTCTACTCTCGTTCTGCATCACAAAGAAGTCAACAAATGAAATCAAGAGAAAACACAGCTTTCAACCAAGGCCTCAGACCCAACTGCACCATTTCTTTTTATGGAAAATGTATTCTTAATAATGAAGCATTTTGTGAGTGGGTGAAATGACAACCATATGGCAAAATTAATCTGTTTAGAAGTATGGTTGAAATGTGAGTGTATTGGTTCGATGAATGTGTCTGTGTGTCATTAACTAATCAAGTTTATGTTCCGGTCCCTTTCATAAAAAAAATAAATTGACACAAAATGCAATTTAGTTAAAAAAATGTAAAGCTGTTGTCCAGTACATGCATCCAATAAAGAAAGCAATTGGAGCGTGTATGTGCATGCATGTGCTTGTGTAGTTACTGTACTCTTGGCTTGTTTATGTCGCTCAGTCACCACTAATGAGTGATCAGCTTTCCCAGCATGAGAGTCGTGCGGGTAATTCGGTGGCGCGCCATGTTCCCAAACGCAGGAGAGAAGCTTCATTAATGAGGAGACCTGTATAATCAAACAATTAACGTGCCATCTGAGACCAATGCATTCCACTCATCAGTGAAGACTTGTCCCTGACCAGCATGCAACTTCCCCTTCCTCACGACTCTTTTTGTAAAAATCCCTGACAACCTTGTCTTTCTCCAGGGCATCAACAAGCCAAAGATCACAAAAGAATCCACAGACTAACATGCAAAGCTTTTTCTGCGGAGAGTGACTTATAACAGTGGCTTAGTAGACTGACACAGATTTTTGTCAGTGGCCTAACCTCATGCAGTAACAAGAAACAAAACAGTTTTTTGCTTCTTTTTTTTTTACACTTAACAAATGGAGGAGGATGATTGGCAATTGCAGAATGTCTCACATTAATTATCTGCAAAATAATATTAATCCTGTTTCAAGACAATTTCTAATTAATACTCCACAATCAAATGGGTAAAAAAAAAAGGGGGCATCTTGCTGCAGTTGCGAATCATTCATCATCAATACAGTCCACTGACTGTTTTTGTCCTATCACACTTACCATATAAACAATAGCTGGATAATGAGAGACACTGGAAGGAGAAATTTGTCGACATAGTCTATGATAGTAATTTACTATTAGCAATGAAACACCCTCAAATCTATTGAATAATACATGGAATTGGGAAGGTTTGATGTTCCTGTAATCATAATGGATTACATTTTGCAAAGTATACAAGCCATCTCATTATTTTCAGAATATAGATGATGCCTGGATGTCGCCACAACACATATTACTTCATCCAGAGTAGGGATATGGTTATATGAAGAATTTTCTGAGCTCATGAATAATACATGACTCTCAGCTGTCTAAGCATATTAGGAATGGCCCTGAATGGCTGATGAGATTTACATGGTGCAAATAAAGCCCAGGGTTACTGAAGGGGCCATATTAGACCTAATCTAACTAGAATGCATGTGAAAATATATTAATAAATATGTGCACATTGAAATAAATAAATAACCGAGATTATTGGACTGGTGAATATGCACGAGTGGGCGTGAGGATGTCATGCAGGCAGAAAAGATTAGGTGCTCCTTCTGCAGTGTGCTGTTTTAGAATTTCTGGTATCGTCTTGCTGATCCTTTTTAATAGCTAGTGTTTGTATGAAATCTTTGTGATATGTTTGATATGGCTGGTTCATGTCGAAGTGAATCAGAGGAATTTTTTTGATGTTGCTGTGAGGAAATAAATGCTGTGCAGAGACTATATGTGTAAAATGATATATATTTATCAGAGTAATTCTGTTTTCAAAAAAAAAAATTTCAGTCTTTGAAATGTCATTTTCTTTCTTTGAGTAGAAGGTATTCTAGGCCAGAACCTCTCTGTATCAGCAGATAGGCTGTCAGATGAATCAGCATAAATTAGCACTGACGACACCTTTGTAATAAACCACAGCTACACAGCTGATCCACGTGGTGGGGGATGCCATAGACAAATCCACAAGGAGACCCAGTTAGGCTCCCCTGGTAATTAGCAAATTGCACAGAGTACTTTGGTCAATTATTCAGATTTCTCTCTCTGTCTCTCTCGAGCAAAAGAGAGATGGAAGAGAGACAGAAAAAGTCCTCAGAAATCTATGGTATACATTACAGTTTTATTCAGTAATAAACATGTTTATTACAGATGTAGCATTGCAGCTGTAATGCTTCAAAACGGCATACTTTTATTTTACCTTTAACAATAGACCAAATATACAAACACATGTGAGAGGACACACACACACACACACACACACACGCACACACACACTCTCTCTCTCTCTCACACACACGCACACACATACACACACACACTGCCATTGCTGTCACCCAGGAAACAGACTAATTTTGCTTAGTTCAGACAGGCACAGGACAGCACTTGTGTTCATGTCCAGCCACAACACCCCTTACCTCAGTGCTGAGCTCACTCATCTTAAACTCTACTTGGCTCTTATGATGTGATTTTTACGATGCTGTCTTGATGTACTGTAGCAGGCATACTGGGAGAACATTGACTTGGAATTTGAAAAAGATTTTATGAGCAGAATGAAAAACCATGTCATAACGCTGCTGCTTATCAGATTATTCGTTACTGTAGCTAAGTCAGAACTTACAAGCAGTTTGACCAGGGAATGTCTGCCACTGAAAATCAAACATTTTGACATGACAGTAATTCTGATGCAAATCATCCAGAGAAAATTTAAGAGTCTTTGTTCTAGACATTTTTAACAGGAATCACTTTCTCACACACGTGGAACGAGGTTATGTCTGGTCTCAGAGCTCACCATTTGCTTTAGCTACAGTATGAGGCCATTAAGCAGCACAGTGAGAGATTGGAGGAGTGAGTCTCATTTCTCATTATAGCTGCCACCAGCTCCAGGGACCTTTCATTTCCTCTACACAAGCATGCTAAGGGTGAGGGAGAGATAGAAAATGAGGGATTGAAAGAGACTATGAGATAGATTATGAGATTAATAGCGAAAAAGAGAAACAAGGAAGGATAGGAATTAAAAAAGGAGGAGAGAGAGAGAGAGAGAGAGAGAGAGCAAGTGGGTTAGTCTAAGTGGTGGAAATTGCTACAGTTCTCCTGTTTTTGAGATATGGTCCACAAATATCACACGCCTGCCATAGAAACTGTCGCCATGCCACAGTGCCAAAGCCACCCACTGCCGTTTTTTGTGTGGGAGAGAACAGAACAGCTGGCACCTCCGCAACCTCTTTACCTGCTCAAATAAAGAGAGGATTACACCCCGAGCCACCCAGCCTTCTGTCTGTTTACCCTGTTGGCACCAGAAGAATCGCAGGGAAACACTGTTATACTCAATAGCAATGGGATGGATATAGTTACTCCGAAAGCAAACATTTTAGAGTCAAAATGCCAATTTTGGTTATAAACTAATTCAGCACTGTCATCGGATCTGTGGACTTTGGATCTGTAGAGAATGAGGAACCCTTACTTGTGAAGTTGTGAAGCTACAGTATGAAGATGTATTACCACAATTCTTCTGTCATGCTATGAGTCTTAGGAAAAATAATTTCCTCATCTAGAAGCATGAAGGAGTGCTGGGTGCCTTCAGCTATGTTCCATCATTCAGAAATCATAACAAACAATTCATGCAGAGGGATAGTCAAGATAAACGAACAGCTCAGTGTGGAACTTGTGTCAGTGTGGAATCAGTCAAACTGGCAATGATGTGAAATGTATGTAGAAGGAATAAAATTTTTTTTAATTAGACCATATTTACCAGGCTAAACATACAGTTCTTATTATTGTAGGCATGTCGAAAACAAACAGAATTACAAACCATAATTATTTACTATGATTATAAAGTTATGTATAGTTAATTGGCCAACATATCCATGACTTTGGATACATAACATGACATATTTTAGCTTCCAGCATCTTTTTGTTTTTCTTTTTTTTTTATTGTTATTTTTCTACTTTTAGAAAAGATTTCACATCAATACTTCATGAGCAGCTCACTGGTTTATTCTCTACATGTGTAAAATCAAATCTATTTAATGTTGCTAAAATGGGAAGCACACTGGAGGTCTTGACAGGCAAAGGGAGTCTGTGGTAAACAGACAGTACGATGTTATTGCTTTTGCTGCTGGCCATATCATGGCAACACACAAAAAGTCATACTCTCAGAAGCTGACCATCTGGTCATTAATCCCTGAGTGACTGAAAAAAGCTAGTCCTCACCAAAAACATATTAACATAGGGATTAGATGGCAAATTAATCAGTCTGATCTGCATATTAAAAGGTGACAGGTAATGGTTTTACATTCATCAGACATGATGCACAATAATCTCTCTAAAAAAGAGAGAGAACCGTAGTTATCAGAAAGTCATAATCATCATTAATATATTTCAATAACCTCAAGTATTATGTCTTATAAAATGAATGAAAGAATGAACAAATAAACAAACAAACACATAGAAAAATAATAAGTAAGTAAATAAATAAATAAATAAATGTGTACTCATATATAGTTCTTTATAAAATCTAATGTGAAAGTAATAGGGCTCTAAATGCCATGAACATTTGCGGAATTCCCGAAATACCTGCAAAGGAAAATCTAAAGAGGCAGATTTGTTTATTAAGAAAGATCTCTTTCCTAACTCAGTATTCACAATACATGAAGAGGGAAGCTCATGTATCATCCCAGGCTGCAAAATGGCATTTGCCTGACAGCAATCCCCACAGGCAATCTCTGCATTCACTGGGAATATAATTTCTGATCTAATTTCAGAATTGCATATCAGCAATAAATTCTTGTTGCTCACAGCAGCTGTTTGCAGATTAAAACATTTAAGTTATTACATAGCTTCATACTAAGCTGTTTTTCATTGCGTTGGTACAAAAAAATGTACAAAAGAGAATTTCCTTGCTCATGTTTATGTTGAACCCATCCCATAGGCACCATGCCAAAAGACCTGTAGCTTCAGTTCTGCCACGTTGCTCTGGCATTTACCGTGACATATTGCCTGTGTGATCATGGCACCTTGGGGTCGTGTTTGTCCTCCATGGCTGGCATCCCATCCCAGCTGCAACGGATCCAGAACCCTTGCTCTCCTCTCTAATCACTTGTTCTCTGGGGATGGATGGATGAATTGAGAGGGGGTGGAGGAGAGGCATTTGGATGTGAGAGAAAAGCCTGGCATGGGATGTAGAGCTCATTTCTGTAATTCATCCCCCTGGAGCTGGCACAGACTGCGTGTAGCCCATTCCCCCATGTTCCCCTCTTTTGTTCACCATCTTTCCTCTCTTTTATTTTTTCTCCTTTGTAATGTTCTTTCATTTCCTTTTCGCATTTGTTTATATCGCAACAACATAGTGGCTGATGAGTACACAGATTTAAACTAATATAAATAAAGCAGATATTTTAAACATGCACACAAACTTCCAAATTATTTTTGTGGCACTAAATGGACCGTATTTAATGCACAAACTCTTGCATATACATTAGAGAATTAGAGAATTTTTTACATTCGAAAATGTTTAGATGATAGAACAAAATGATAGAATTATTATTTATATAGATTTCTCAGGATCCTGTATCATCTAATCCTGTATCATCAAACCTGCGTTGATCTGATGGTGACATCTATTGCAAATCTATTCACTGAAGAAGTGGAAGAATATATATTTTTTGCTTCCTGAAGTTCCATTTCATTTCTTAAAAGACCTTTTCAGACCATAATAGATTTTTAAAATTTATTTTCTACAGTCAATCTATCCACATATTATTCATGCTGGGAAAAAATGCTTTGTAAAACTAAGAAAAATTGCTTGGATCAAGCCAACACTTATTTTATAGAATCTGGCTTAGATTCTATCTATTATATATTTGATTCTAATCATTCTATTGATTAATTACCTTATACAGTGCCTAAGAATGTATCTATATCACTTGGACCTAACCATTTTCATGTCAATCAATTTTTTATACAGTCATCACATTTGGATTCGGAAATCTGCAGAGACCTTATAAAAAGACATTACACAGAAGAGAATGCAGCATAAAACCAGGTTAAATCTTTAACCTAAAAAGCAGTGAACTTAAGCATTAATTGAAAATCTCCATGTAGATTTCTAATATTAAAGAATTGTTCCATTCACATTTCTTGTGGATTTTTTTTCCTTATAAGAATCTACAATAAATGTAGCTGGAATCATGTTGCTATATTACATTAATAATCAAACTTGACCTTGTTTTATGCACATATCTTTACCAATGCCATACCTGACATTTGACACAAACACATTTCCACATTCAGAGTGTCTGCATGTGTTTTTGTGATTCCATTCATGGCTAGATTTGGTCAGATAGGCCCAGAGTCTCCTGTAACCATGTTCAGGATAAAACAATTATGAATGTGAATAAATGAATCAGTAAATATATTTTGTCAAGTCAAAGCTTTAGGATATTTATGATATTGCTGAGAATATGAGTTTGGAGTATGTTGTGTTCTTTAGAATTTTCTTACTATTCTTATTATTATCAGTGTTAACAGGACTACCAAATGTGTGTGTGTATGTTGTTTTTTTAATAAACAGCCACATTTCAATATTTTTCTGGCTACTACATTTATAATTTCTAGGCCTGTGATATTTGCTAGCTCCAGGGCTCTTGCTTTTGTTTATGAGAGTGCCTGTAGCAGGCATTGTGCACTAATAGGTGCTTTAAATAGCACCAATTAGCCAGAAGCCTGAGGTGTTCAATCACTCAGGGGCTATTAGCCTGTAATCAGGTGGTGTCCAAGACCTGCATATTTTTGTCCTTCTCCCTACCATCCACCCTCACCATTCCTCTGTAGGGGGTACGAGTGATTAGGGAAAAAAGCTATCCCTCTGCTTTAAAGCGTATATCAAAGGCATATGCAGGGCGGCTGGCTCATTCAATTTAATGTAAATAACAACAAACTGTCAGAATTCTTGTTTAGAGTTTAAAATACTCTGTTTTTATGCTTTTGCATTAACATGTATTGCTCTTTTCTTTCACATTATGTTTGTGTCTTCATGCATTTGCACAACTATTTTAAATAATAATGTGGATACTGAAAATTAATGAATGAATGAATTAGTGAATGGTGCAAATATTCATTCTGTTATAGCAAAAATGTGTAATACAATCAAAACCAGCACATCTTATATTGTAAAGTAAAATGGAAATATTCTGTCAAGCAACCAAGAACATATCATAACCATATTCATATTTCAATATAGTGTCCGGTTCATCCTTTCTTTTATATTTGCCATATACACACATGCATGCACACATACACATTCACACACCTGTTCAAACAATCATTGACTTTACAACAGCAAACCTGGCCTGCTTGGTAAAAACAACTCTGGATAAAAACATTTTCAAGCTGTTGATCTCGGTGTGATGGCTGCTCTGTGGCAACTGACCAGCAAGACTCCGAAGCCTATTCTTATCTAACAGGATGTGATCATTTCCCACGATCCCCCTCTTCAGTATACACAACCAGACGGAGGGCCACCAGAGAGAGCGAGACAGAGGCAGTCAGGTGTGCCAGCCTCAAACAAAGAACCAGGCCAATAAAGGCTCCTATACATACACAAGTTGATTTCATTAAATAATACTCCTTTTTACACTACCTTATCTTTACTTGTCAGTCTCATGAAAAAATAAAATGAAATTATTGAAGTTATTTTTAGTGGAGAGACTAATCACAGGAGCTCATTTTGATTTAGGTTATTAGTAGTAGTCTGTGTAACAGAGAATTGTGCATGTTATATATGAGCTAATTAGGAATGTTTAAGGTGTCTCTTTTAAGATTAAGATTGCGTTGATTAAATTCATGCAATTTATTAAATTTGCAGTTGTCTCTGAAGAGACTAAAGAAGCCAGTGATCAAAAGCAGACTGTCACTAAAATAAAGTTGTTCAGTAAACATATACTGTACTGTATATTTTTAAAAACTAGAATGCACTGTATCCAAGTCTTTTATTAATACTCAAAAGACCTTATATAGCCGATTTAAATGGTAAGAGTTTTTTCTGGCCATGTCTGAAAACCTACAATTATTTTTGTCAAAGTTTATGCAGTCACTGTATACAAAGATACCTGAAGCTCACCATATCTGATTATCAATTTTGTTCAATTATAATAATGCTAAGTAAGTATTTATTGGAATACACCATCATGTTTAAAAAAAAAAAAAAAGGAGCACACAGTGGGTGAATCTGCCATTCTTGACAATCAGATCCTAAACAGATCATTCCATTAGAGGGCACAGTTGAGAAAAGAAAAAACTGCACACCCAATAATTCACAACAAGCTATTCAACTGAGTTAGGTACAGTGCTATACATTAATCATGCAGTTCTCCCAGAAGCTAATGCAAAAGTGAGGTAATGCAGTATTCATGTAGTCCACTCTTAAAAGAATTGAATGCTAGAAGCTAATATAATGAAAGTAAAAGGCCACATGTTAGAGACATTCTTCATTATTTCCATATGTGCTGAAATTAATATACATTGTATTATGCATCAAGTTTATTTATGCAAGAATGCAAATTTGTACATCCAATGAGAATAGAAGGTAATAAATATTATTATGTATTTATAGCCATCTGAAAAATGTTTTAATTTGATCTTTTTTTCATGAAAGTACGGAACACAAAGCAATGTAACAAAATGCATCTGAAATCCAGCGGGAAAATTATTTTAATATTTTAATTACTTTAATTAATTAAAGTAGCCTTGCTATACTCCACTTTTGCCTAATCTTAAGATTTTAAAATTTTAAGATTTTATTTTTGCCACATTGGTACCTTAATGTGTGCACTGGGACAAAATATTTAAGTAAAAAAAAAAGAACGCAAATGTTTTTGTATTGAATGAGGATTCAAAGTAGAAAAGTGATAAAAATCACTGATAACTAATTATTCATAAAAGAAGGCAGTAGTCTTTGCCTGTCTCGAATGAATTCTGTTACTATACTGTTAACTGTATACCTTAAACAATTTGACATCAACATAACCATAAATGATACATTTAATCAAAAGCAAAAAATAAAGCTCTAAGAAAAGGGAGTAATAAATAAAATTATCATATTTAATCTGCTAAAAAATTATAAAAGTACATCAATATAACAGCATAGAAACTGTACTATAGACTAAATCATGTATTCACTACAAAAGGGTATGCACTCCCTAACCTTTTGGAGAAAAAAAATAAAACACATAATACCAACTTCTATTCTTAATATAATTTCTATTTTATTAAAAAACATGCAAAATGTAAAGATTTTGATAGCTATGTACCAATCGCTTTTACATACTATAATGTATGTAAACAAAACAGAGGAAAGCATAATTAGCTTCATGATGAGAGATCTTTATTAGCAGAACAATCATGTATTTTTTCACTACACTTATGGAAAACACAATATTTACAAAACAAAACTTTTCAATAAAAATATCTTATAATTACAATAGCATATAGATAGTCTCTTACACATACAATTATAGAACAGCCTATTTTTATATACAGGATTATTTTTCAACGTGTATTTCCTTTCTTTACAATATTAAACAATTCAATTGCAGAGAAATCCCTGTTTAAAACAAATCATCTATTTTTAACAATAGATGTCAATATTTTAACTTTCAATGTTACTTTCAATGTACTGTAAAGCTTTACAGTGTGAAGTTTCTTAGTAAAAATTAGACAAGCCATTTCCTGGTATGGTCAATCTTACCACTGAGGAAATATGAGAGAGAGAGAGAGAGAGAGAGAGAGAGAAATACTTTATCTTTATCCAAATTCAGCATTTCCTTCTCTGACAGAAAATAGCATGAACGGAGAAAGAAGAACACTGGCTGCCTCAGCCATCACTGACAGTTAACACTGAAATGTTTATAAATTATGGTTTAGAAGCCATTAGTTTCAGAACTGCTTTGCAATCCCACGTTGGGCCTGGTGGATTCGCTGCCAAAGCTTGGCTTGGCTTTGGATGGGCTCACTGCACACCTGTGAGAAGCGAATGAATAGAGGGGGTGTGTGAACGGCGTGTTGCAGACTGACTGGCGCCACCGACAAAACAGAGAACACGCTTGATCAACAACCCAAAACAAACCTGCTCAGACAACAAGTATAGCACTACGCACTCCACAGCTCCTAGTCTCTCTGTCCACACACACAGGCATGCAAACACACACACACACACACACACACACAGCTGCAGTCAAACCAGTCTGAATACTTCACCTTCGAGCCCCTGATTTAACCCTCGGTTAGTGAGATTGCTACACTAGGGACAGTTATTGCACAAAGTACAGCTGCAGCTTAATGCCACCAGTGCTTAAATATCTTACAGTGCTACACACACCGCTTTACAAAATGGATGCTAGCAATAATCACACTTAATTATCAATGCACCTTGATATTAAATTTCATATTTTAAACTATCATGCTGTGCAAAGCTGTTGTTAGAGTTGAATGTAAAACGAGTGCTATTACATTTTATTACAGGGATTTATTTATAACACTACTACTGCTGTCACAGGTTTTAACTTGTTCCTGAAATTAGCCCATAGTTCATAGCTGTTGAATTTCTCATTAGTGTGGAGTATGTTGAACTGCTGGAGTAAAGAATGTTGTAGAAAAAAAAAGAAAAGAAAATGAGTTTAAAATTAATGAAATAATTTTGGCATAATTTTGGTTGTTGTCTTGGAACTGTCCACACAGTCCAAACAGATTTAGTGCATGATACATTACGGATATGTTTTTTTCCCCCAATATCACACCACCATTTTTTAAAACCCTGTGCTACATTTATAAAGCACTCTATAACTGTCATTTAATTACTGTGCATACTCTCGTGATCATCTTCTGATGATTGCAAAAACGTCAATCTATTATAAGAGAACGTGTGCAAATTGCCTATATTAAATATTTACAGTTAATATACTCACCACTGCTTTATGCTGCATTTCAGCGGCACAGGATCGTGTCCTCCTGCTTGTTGACTACTGGTGTCATCTGAAAACAGGTAAACAGCAAACAGGTAAACAGGTGCACTCTTAATGTCGTCATAATAGAGAAAGGGCACAACAGTTTGACAAGGTGCCTCAAACCTGCGTGTGCGCACCTCCCTTAAATCAACTACTTTTTGATTCTCTTGAATGCACGAACAATGGACATGTGTCATGCGTTCAAAATGGACAAAAGAGAAAAGGGAAAGAAAAAAAACGCACAGGCCGCTTGCTGGCAGAACACGAGGCTCAGTGCGATGTGGCGTGTCAGGCGTGGAAATATAAAGGATAAAAATCAGGCTGAATGAACATCACACTGACACACACACACACACACACACACGCAGAGGCGAACGGTAGGGTTGAGGACAAAGCCGGAGACTACAGGCTGCTCACCTGCTCGGTGTTGAGGACGGAGAGCGGGGTGCGCATGGAGCTCCGCGGCCACGTCCCGCTGTGCTCGCTGCTGTGCTCGGTGCGCTCGAGCGCCAGCTGCAGGTCCAGGATGTAGTCGATGACGTGCTGCAGGATCTCCACGCGGCTCACGCGCCGGTGCTGAGGGATGGTGGGCACGAGGCGCTTCAGCCGACTGTAGCAGTCATTCATGTCGTGTTGCAGGCAGCACAGATCCGGCTCGGCCGAGAGTTCAGCGCAGCTGCACGAGTCCCTCCGGGCCCGAGGCGGAATGGTAGCCTTCATCTTCTCATTCAAGTGAAATGTTGCAACAAAAAAAAAATTAATTAAAAGGCAAGAAGATGAAGTAGAAGAAAAAATTAGAAGAAGAAGAAGAAGAAGAAAAACGAAAGCGGAAAGAGTCAGCTCGCGTGTCGCTGATCGGTATGGACACAGCACAGAGCTACAGTAACACGAGAAGAGACGCGGATCGTTATTCTGCTGCCATTCTCCAGCTCCATTCAGTCAGGCGCGGGCCGTCTGGAGCCGAGCTGTCTCCAATCTACATTTATAAGAGAGAAAAAGGAGGCGGCGCCGTCAGCACACACACACACACACACACACACAGTCCTGGAGAAGAAGGCGCTCAATCACAGCGCTCCCCCCGTGAGAGTGATGGAGCACGGAGACCTGGAACAAGGCGGGTCTCTAAACTGCGGTGGGTCTCTAACACACCGAGTGAGAGACTGGGAGGAATGTGTGTGTGCGTGTGTGTGTGTGTGTGTGTGTCTGTGGTATATGTATATAAAGTAGATAGATAGATAGATAATGTATGTACAGTATGTATCTATGTATGTATATAGGCTTTCCCCAAAATCTCCATACATAGGGAAAATTGGGTGGCATGTGTGTGTGTGCGTGTGTGGTATATGAATATCATGTAGAAAGATAGATAGAAAGATAGATAGAAAGATAGATAGAAAGATAGATAGATA
>JAOVVA010000048.1:20745213-20775140 GCA_028565275.1 Leiocassis micropogon
GATCATGTATGTATGTGTGTATGAATGTATGTATGAATGTAGGGTTTCCCCAAAAATCTCCATACATAGGGAAAATTGGGTGGCATATGTGTGTGTGTGTGGTATATGAATATCATGTAGAAAGATAGATAGAAAGATAGATAGAAAGATAGATAGTAAGATAGATAGATAGATCATGTATGTATGTGTGTATGAATGTATGTATGAATGTAGGGTTTCCCCAAAAATCTCCATACATAGGGAAAATTAGGTATTGTGTGTGTGTGTGTGTGTGTGTCTGTGTCTGTGTGTGTGTGCGCGCGTGTGATATATGTATACAATGTAGATAGATATATCATAGATCCATAAATACATAGATAGATCGATCATGTATGTATGCATATAGGGTTTTCCCCAAATCTCCATACATAGTGGAAATTAACACAAAAACGTATCTTTATATATACACGAAAAATCCTCGACGTAATTGCTGTTTTTGTGTAAACACACAAAGGCCTGTTTCTCCAGCTCATGAAGGACTTGTCTTAACACTTCTGGGGTTATGCATGTAATTGGACTTCGAACATGTACCATTAAAGTGTCTTTGAGCATATCTTTTCCTGGTACACCATTGCATTGACATTACCTCACAGGTAAAAATCAAGTTGTCTTCCATCTGAGGATCTAATAAAACTATATAATATGAGTTAGGTATGGTAATTTCCCCTAGGAATGGATACTTTATGGACACAATATATATATATTTCATACATAATGAATGTCATTTAAATTTATAATCATTTTTTGTATTGAAGTGTGTCTCTAAGTGTACATTTTTAGATATGTTTAAGACAGGGTTAAAAATGAGCTTCCCTACACCGTATTGTAGTGGATTCCTCCTTCTCTTTGGCAACTGGTTTGTTTCCCATAGAAAATCAAAAAGTGCCAACTATGTGATATCACTCATTCACACACAGTCACACAGATTAGGATCTAATCAACTCTTCCATCAAAGACCAGAGAATACATGGCTTCACTGGAAGTCAGATGTTGCATTTGTGTCATCATTTTAGCTTCCTGACATGCTACGACTCAAAAATGAAAGAAAGAATGAAGTTATATGTAACTAATGTCACTTTTTTTTAAAACCACTACCTGCTTTGTGGAGGCCTCCAAAACAGCCTCCAGCATAGCAGGTGCAAACAGTTTCCAAATAGCGCTATCAGTCATGTTCGGAGAGGGGGAGGTGAGCGTGGCTAACTCCAGTGCTGGTATCCTCATTCCATAACAAAATCACTTACTGTGCAAAAATCCCAACCGTTTTCCCCTTCCCACAAAACACCAACATATCAAATATTATTGCTGTATAGTGTAATAAAGCCATTCTGACAGAAATTATTTTATTTGCAAAGACTTATTCTGGTCTTGCATTAACTGTAGATATTGATGTCAACCTGGAAATATAATCTTACAGATTTTACATAATGACAAGCACTGTAACAAATGAATTCTAAAAAGAGCATTAATTAAATTAATAGACAATTGCTTTGTGCTCTTCAATTAATGTTAATTATTTTATAGCACATTATTTAAAATGCTCCCTAACTGTTCCTGATTGTTTTTCTTCTGGGGAAAAGCTTAACGGTCCTGTGTAGAACCATACAACAGAGGTTTTCCATTCTAGACATGTTTAGTAATAGAACCCCTTCAGATCATTAATCATTAACCATCCAAAGAACCATTTTTATCTAACAGTGTATAAATATTAACTAACATACACTAAATAATAAATATGCATACTCTCTGGTGGGGCTTTGTAACTTTTAGCTTTATTATTATTATTACTACAAAACAAAACACTTTAAAGATATGTTTCAAACATGATTACAACACACAGAGTTAAAATAAAAAAATAAATAATAATTTTCTATTTGTTGAGTGTAGATATAGTACAGATATCAGAAAAGATCACCCTTTGATGTAATACTGATAAAATTTTGTGCTCTTTTGGTAGTATGTTCTTGAAGAAAATACACTGAGAAGTGTGTAGTAGGTCCTTGTATCCATGCTGACCTTGTGGGAGTGTGTATATTGTCCAGCACGGTACACAAAACCTGCTATCTCACTATCTTATTCAAAGGCAGCTCTTTAAAAGCCTGAAGTGGATGAATCTTTGATGGTGACCTTTCCTGGAATGTACCCTCCCCATCTCTCTCTCTCTTTCTCTCTCTCTCTCTCTCTCTCTCTCTCTCTCTCTCTCCTGCACTGAACCTAACTGGACTGTTAGAATGATCTTGTCAAATATATCACTTATTTTTAATACAGGTATCCAAATGTTTTCAGAAAGAAAAGAAAATGTCATTTGTTAAGCATTTACAACAAATATGTGTGTATATTTATTATGAGTATTCTAACTCGAAACATCATAAGCCCTGTGAATCATCCTGTGGATGATTCATCTTCAATCGTTCTGTTTGATGCATTGGAAGACAGTACTTTTAAACATTGTATATATCAACTGCATCACTCCTGCAGATAAACAATTAAATGATACTGCCATTTTTAATAAGGAGGATAAATGTTAACCTGTAAAAATGTGCATTTAAAGAATCCATTGCCCTGAGGCCTATGTTTATAATTGGCACTACCCACATGCAACACAACTGACCCCGAGCTGTTTAATACCCTGCATGTGCATGCTAGCTCCACTTCCAGTTCTGTTAACTCCTAGAACTTCCTGACTCCAACCAATTAACATAAGATTCACGCATACACACCATGGATGGATTTTTCAGCATGACCCATCTCAGCTAAGGAGCGTCCATGCCTCAAATGGGATTTGGTCCTGGAAGAAGGCCTGCAGGCTATAACAGGTGGTCATCATCGTAATAGTTTGCTTGGTGTGTTTTAATCTCTTTTACCATCCCGCGAAACAGAATGACAGCCGTCAGCTGTCATTTGCACAGGTGCACAACTATTTGCAGAGAAACCTGTTCAGGCATCTGAATTACCATACACACAGGCACACATAAATGAAAATGAGTCCACACCCTTTATCTACATTCTGTTTGTAAAATGATGATGCATTATGATACATTACATGATAACTTCAGACTGCATTGTTTCAAACGGTCCTGTATGTAGATCCTGGATGAAGTGAAGTAGGATGCAGAGGATTTCAGAATAATAGGTGACAATCTAAGCATGCACAAACTTTCCGTTATTTAAATAAATTGTGTAAAAATTGCAGTGTAATGTAAACTGCAAAATTCAACGCTTAACAGACTTCCAGTAATCACCTTCTGTTAGCTCAGTACACTTGCTCAGCTGCATGATCTTCCTTACCTTTGTAACAGCTACTGTACACTATATGGCCAAAAGTTTGTGGACACCTGAGCATAGCACCTACACTATTTGTGCTTGGTGAATATGGTGAATATGATAAAACTTCAAAAATTACTATAATTTTGACTAAAAATAAATAATGTTAATGTAATATAAATGTATAAATGTAATAATATAATATAAGTTTATTAAAAAATAGAAACATGATTGCCATGGAGTAATCAGAAAAGACATTCTCTTTCTTCTCAAATTAAATTTTAATTACAGTAGATAGTGTTGATTTTTGCTCTTTTCACAATGTTTGAATTAACAGTCACTTGATTTTTATGTGTTCATTTATTTGTATATTTATAAATTATGGATTATGGTATTATGAATGTGATGCAAAAAAATCCCTGTCCATTTCTCTTTGTTTTCATAAAACTGCATTCCTATAGACTCACTTTCAAAACCGAAGCACCCCATCAACCACTTCAGTTCTCCCTCTTAGAGTCACTGCTGCATTCCACTCTATTCTTCCCCTCATGGAGCGTAGCAGGGAATGGGATCAGAGATGGGAAGAGGCAGCATGCAGCGCTCCAGGGTCGCTCACCAGAAAGACGCAGAGCAGATGGCGAGCTTTTGTCAAAGCCCCGTCCTTTCAGAATGCAGGAAAGCCCTCTCTTTCTCTCTCTCTCTCTCTCTCTCTCTCTCTCTGTCTCTTTCTCTCTCTCTCACATTCTCTCTCTCTGTCTCTCTATCACTTTCTCTCTTTCTCTCTCTCTCTCTTTCTTTCTCTCTCTCTTTCTCTCTCTCTCCTTCTCTCTCACACATTCTCTCTCCATCTTATGTTCTCTTTACCACTCATGCTCTCCCTTTCTTCTTTTTTTCACTCTCAGGCCAGTGCAAAGGTATGCACTGGGCAGATGGTGGGATCACTGAAAGCTAATTCTTTAAGAAAAGAAATTGTCCGCTTAGGGGACCAGTACACATTAGCGAAAAAAGGAACCAGGTCGCTGCTGTACCTCTGTGAATAGCCCACTTAAGCTAGAACATGCTTCAGCTAAAGATTGCAATAAAACCAGAAAGGAAGCAGAAAAGATTTCTTAAGATACTAAGAATTAGAGAAGGAAATTGCATTTCTCTCAAATTAGTATCCCCGACCGCTTATAATACACTTTAATACTATTCCCAATATCTAAATGCTTTCCTGAGTACACTAAGCTAATTAAAAAAACTTGTATTCATTTTTCGGTGGTTTCTTACAGTGTCTTACAAGTCTTACAGTGTAATAAGGATGAGGATCCAGCCTCCTACTCAGTAACAACCACTTGACAGTTTTTACCTCAAGTCAATTTTTTGTTGTAAGCAGCCTGTGTGTGCATGAGACAGCAGACAAAACACAATAAAGCTGTGAATTCAAAGGAAATATGTGGGAGCAGAATTCTGAACGAATATATTAGTGATGAGATTCAAAGCCACCTATCATGAGGAGTTCAAAAAGGAGTGGGTGTACTGTAACCTTTAAAACACTGTACAGACACACACACACACACACAAAGTCATGTCAATCTTTCATAAACTAATCTTAATCTTTATGAATTTATTTATTTAGCATAAAACATTGTCATCTTGTGAAATGATCTGCAGTGACAATGAAATGATCATAACGTAACTACAGTACATAAGTTGTATGTGTATAGTGCAGCTTTAATATTTAAATGTGTAAGAGAATTTGTGCAAGAGATTGTATTCCTAAAGTATTACTATTACAAATCAAGTTTAATTAATGTACAAATAAATTAATGCTTGTAGTTGAAACGAATGAATCTAATGCCTAGAAAAAAAATCAGGCCTGTGTCTCCTTGCTGTGTTTGCCCGTCTCTCCTTGTAGTCTTTTTATATACTGCTTCAAGGTCTCTATCACACATCTTTAGTGCTCAGAAAGGCAAACATCACATTGCTAAACACTCTCCATACACAAACACTGAAAAAAGTATGCAGTGGTAGATAACTGTAGCTAGTGGTGTTTGTAGGCTAGCTATCTAGATAAGTTGGCTCTTCTTACCAAAAAAAAGCAATAAACTGACCAAATTACGTTTCTAAACTTGTTTGCAAGGTTAAGCCTGCCACAGTGACAAAAGCTAAAAGAGACTATTTAACAAACTGTTCTAGTGATCAAAATTTAATGAACTAGCTGGTTAACTACCATATGTGACCATTTTGGACACCTGACCATCACAACTTGGGTCTTTCCCAAACTGTTTGCACAAAGTTAGAAGCACACAATGGTTGAAAAAAATTCTATGCTCATGCATTGCAACTTTTCTTGGGCATGTGTGTTAGGGTGTATTATTTATGTTTTTCTTTGGTATGGTATTTTAGTTTTAGACGGATACTCCACACCCAGGAGGTGGAGGCTAACCTGCATGTCTTTGGACTGTGGGAGAAAACCAGAGTACCTGGTGGAAACCTGCAAACTCTGTGCACACAGACCCCGAACTGGAAATCAAACACAGACCCTAGAGGTGCAAGGAGACTGTGCTAACCACTAAGCCACCGTGCCCTCAGCACGTTTGTGTCCTCAGCACTTTCATGTAGATGTAGCTCAGTAAGGCAGTACGATCTTATTCAGAGCCACTGAGTTCAAATTTTAGCACCACTAAGCTGCTCACTGAGTCCATGATCATGGTCCGTAACTTTCACCTGCTCAGCTGTGTTCTACAAGTGAAGAAATATATATACAGGTAGAAGACTAAATGGAGCAGCACTGGCTGTTCTTCTTTTCTTGCACATTTCTTGCACATCAGCTGGTCAAAGTTGAAGCCTACTCTTCCATCAGTTCTTTTCACATTGATGCATGGATCATCTTCTGCCTCACTTGTAAGTAAAAATGAATATGATGCCTGCAATTCATATCAGCTTTTAAGAACTTAAGAATTTAAAATTAGATTCCTTCTCTTCTCCTGAAATACGCTTGGATAGATGTTTTTATTTATTGGCTTTAAAAATTCTAAGTGTGTTTCCAAAAAAAATAAAAATTACTGTGTAAATATCATTGAAAGATGACAGCTAGTCTCATTTATTTCCTAAAGGTTAAGATGATTTTCATGCCATGTTGTGTAAAGAAACTGGGACTGAAAGTGACCCAAATGTGGAAACCAAACCAACCTAAAAATACTTTAAGGCTATTGCTGCTGTGTTCAGTTCTGTTTAATTTTGATGTGTGAATGATTTAGTTCCATCATTCTTTTAAAAAAAGGTGATGATGCTATGTAGAGAATAAAATTTGCTGTTTTATAGACTGTTATATACAGTATGAACAGGACCTGTGTTATGAATCTTGGTCTATACTGTAAGTGAGACACTGTTCTGCATTTTATACTCATTAGACATTATATACTTCATCCACAGTCTGATTTGGAAAGAGTGTTATATTGGGGCCGATATTTTTCCAAGAAAGTTTTAATTAACCTAATTCTCCTTTCCTGTTTGATTTAATTTTTTATGTCTTTATAGATCAGTTTGAGTTACAGATTTCCATCATGCCCGTAATATATAGCCTATGTTTTCCCTCAAACAATTTATTGAGCAGTTTTTAAAGTATGATGTCATGTTTAGCATTTATACTGGTCCGAATAAAGTCAGCTGCTCATGCATGGGGTAAGGTTTTATGCACTCTTTTCATCTTTTCAGATTTACACACACGCACACACACACACACACACACACACACAGACACACACAAACACGCACACAAACGCACACACGAACACACACACACACACACACACACACACACACTGCAATCTCAGTGTTTCCCAGTGTTTGTAAAAGAATGTGTTTTAAGGCAACACAAAAAGTGCTCTTGTGGGAATGGGAGAGGATTAGTAGAGAGGGTTGTAATGAGAGCAATAGGCCAGAGCCTGATCCCTACTCATTAACTCATCCTTTCACCTTCATCATTCCTTCCATGCACTTGCATCAGATGTCCTCTTTAATCCTTCCACTCGTTCCATGATTCATTTATGTGAACTCATATGTCATAAAATAATACATATTTTATGATTCATATTTTTATCCATTATTTTTGGAATCGCCCAGATGGAATTGCAAATTGTTATGGTTTGTCTTCTTATGAAAACAGGGTAGCACCTGATGTGTACCTTGCGCGTGAGCCTCCACCTGCTTTGAACTGAGGCGCACGAGGAAAAGCAGTGCCGCACAGATGGCTGAATACTCAAATAAGACGAGCGTTTTTTCTCAGGGTCTTTTAAAAGGAGAGCTCTTTCTTGGCTAATATTTAGCTGCTTCAAATGCTAATGACGAGGCTTCCTTCTCCAAGGTTAGCATGACAATTATGGGAATGCTTTAGATGTGGGACATTTGTTTACTGGGTGAAAGGGTGCGGGAGGCAGTGAGCAGAGAGGCCCAAGCTATTTACCTCCTGCCTGTGAAGCCCAAGTCAATTTCAAGGTACAAAGCTGCACAGTTTGTATAATTAGCAAGCTGTAGTTAATTTTCATCCACTGCTTTTTCACTCCAAAAATGTTCAAAAAAAAAAGCACCAGAAAAGGATTTAAGTTTTTGCCCGATTAAATTCAGGCTTTGATCGAAAGCTCCATTTTGTTGGCAGTTTATTTATTAATTTTTCTTCCTCTCATCTCCCAAATGATAGCAATGATGAGAGAAGAGATGAAGTTTGTCATTTTGCTGCAATTGCAGACCAGTTAAAAATCAGGCGTGAAAAGGAAATGATATAATTTTATTACACTGCCATGCTCCTTGAGAAAAATACACTTTGAGAGCAGATTTCTGAAAATGTTACTGACATTTACTCTCCACAGAATTTATCTGTGCTACACCAAAACTCAAAGAGGAGATATTATGTTAAATTATTAATTTCATGCTTGACATCAAAGTTTTCAAACACATTTTGTTACACTTTGCCTTAACAAGTAGAGTTCATCTTTGGTATTGACCCTTATTAAATTTTCCACTTTTTTCCATAATGAAATTTTTAAATGTGTTTTTGGGGATACTTTGACTTTCAAAATATAGTTTCAACAAATTTCGCAAATGAGCAATAAAGCTCCCTATATATGGTAGTATAGGACACAAAGAAAATTATCTCCTCAGCCCACCTAAAATAACATTCGCTAAAATTCCCATTGTGCATTGCACTCAAATGTACTTCAATTCCTTCAAGCTCTTTTCATGCATTATTCACCTCTTCTGTTACTGCGAGAGGACTCCAGGGACATGCTGAGAACTCATTGCAATATTTATGTGCTCCTTAGAATTGCTTTGCTTCCAACCTTATTAAACTCCATAGTTTCCTCAGGAAAGCTTTCCATGCTGTAAGAATATTCATTAATATGTATAATAAACAAATTACCATACTTGCAATGTATTCATTGCAACCACATATGACAGCATAGGTTCCTAGTGCAAAATTATGATTGTTCTTCTTATGAAATGTCAGTCTGATTGTTAGGTAAATTAAAAATGGCGACTGGGGATAAAGTTATATTTTAATGATGCAAATCATAAGTTAACTATTATATTACTTTCATATTTGGTTTCATATTTAATAATTTAAACAGACACCATAAGCACAGACCTTTCTGTCGAATAGATGGCTGCTTTGAGGACTGAAAGAGAAGAAAGCATATGGTAGAGTGACATTAGTAAAAATTAGCTTCATTTATCACCAGAGAAGTTTCTGAGGATGCAGTCACAGACAGCGCTCCTCTATTCCATATCCAGTACATCAAAATGTGGAAGTCCACCATCACAAACGGATTATGCTACAGATGGCATCATCCCCCTCTCCAGAGAGAGACTGAGATCATAGTCAAAATTAAATGACAATCGCTTTTGTCATAATTTGCTGAATGTGGAGTGCTGATGACCATCTGTGTGTTATGATAGTTGCGCTGAAGCAGGTAGAGCAGTCTCCATGTTTGTGTCAGTGTCTCTTATATTCATTGTAGTCGCTATTTGAACCTAGAAGTTTTGTGCACCCGGTCAGGATCAGTCTCATCTGCACGTCCCCATAGGGACAACAAAATCCCTGTTGCCACGGCACCCGGGTCCCTCAGCAACCCAGCCCTTTGGCTTGCAGGGAGCGAGGGACTGAGACTAAGAGAAAGAGAGAGAGAGAGAGAGAGGGAAAAAGAAAGAGGAGGAAAGAGGGATTATGTCTCCTCTCTTAGGATAAGGGCCTGTCTGATTAAGGCTCTTCTGGCAGAGTGGGTTTGATCTTTCTACCTATCCCTCTCATCTATTTTTCTGATTCCCATCATCCCTTTGTGACATTCCCCTCGGCTTCTTCCATCTATGCTGCTAAACTACAATCCAACATCACATACTTGCAGATAGTGTGTCAATCTTGGTACTATTGGCTCCCCTGTGTCAAGGGGCCCTAGTGTGTGTGTGTGCACTCCTCTAGCATCTCTGCTTACATGAAGCGTCTCCATCTAGCACAAGCTTTTAAGTTACCAAAAAAAGATAGCTCTTGATCTGTGGTAAATAGGTTGCAGTTGACAGCTGACAGACATGCTGAAAATTTGTAACGACACTCATTTATGGCAGCGGGTATTATGTGAGGATAGCATCTCTTGTATCTCCTTAACTCGGTAATTGGACTGGGCCTGTGGGATAGCCACATGAGTGTTTTAGAGCAAAGCCACTGACCGGTTTGTGCTGCAGCTACAGTAGACAAAACGAAGTTGTGTTCATATCCACGGTGACATACCCTGTGGGTGAGTCCCACTGGATTCCATCGAGCAGTATGTGGGTGACACATTCATCATGCAGCCTGCACTTTCAGGCTGCTGTTATGAATCTAATTAGAGAGTGCTGCACTAGCGAGGCTTGCTGAAGTAAATTCACATCAGTCTCACGGCTGTGATCACTATGAACACCCCCCCCCCCCACCCCTCTTCCAATCCGTACGCAAACACACCCTTAAGCTCAAGCGGCAGTAATCCACAATGGTGGCCTACGGCTGTGCAGAAGGAACAGGGTCGGCGCTAATACGGAGTCAGGGAAGTTGCAGGATCATGTTATTTTGGAATCGCTCTTCTTGCATTTATTAATATCGAATGTATGAAATGTTTATTTATATATACAGGAGATAAATTGTATTTCATAGTTTTATCATGAATTTTAGTTTATTGAATTTTTGGAAATTTTCAATTTAATTTAACCATTCTTTCAAAAAGTGATGGACACATGATAATATGAAAATATTCATAATCTGTGTCTCTTCTTATATATATCTCATAAGTCGCTGTCAGAACCTTGTCAGACAAATTATTTTCTTTTTTCATTTATTTGCCTTTTACTCTGCAATTTCTTATTTATTAAAATATTGAATGTGGCATATTCTTTATACAGACATTTATTGCACAAAATAATCACAAATTAAAGTCATATGTCATAATTATCTTGTAAAGAACACCACAGACACAAAGGTTACCATATTGTCTGCATTCATTCCTTTTGTTATCTTTGTTTGAAGGTATTTGGAAGTAAAGCTTCACGCTGGAAGACACAAGAGACTTGTTCGATGAGACTTTTTCTTTACTCCTGTTCTTGTAGAGCTGACACTGAATACATTTGTTATGCCATGTGTGCTTTCCATGATCCGCTTTGGTAAGAAAAAGTCACTGTTAAGCAAAGTACAGAAAACTTTCAAGCACTTGTGAAAGATCTACTTGTGATGAAATTCTGCATGTGTTATCACTAAAAGATAGAAAGGTACTAAAAATACAGGAGAAGCCACAAAATATTTCAAACACATTAAAAAGAGTGCTATTGAGAAGTAGGCTAAATGTGAGTACAACAAGTAATTCCAAGTAAAACACAAGAGCATTACTTACAGACATGAGATCTGATGCCCACCAAGAAGAAAAACGGCACACAGGAGAAGGGAATCGTTTATCAAATGTTTAGTATCAGTACAAATACATGCACATTGGAGTAGATGCTGCAGTTTAACTATAGGCTACACAACTGTTGTCTTTAGTCACATGGGGTTTAGTGCTTTTTAATGTTTTCCTAATGCAAATCATCTTCATCAAGTGCTGAATAATTACCTCATAATTTGATCAGCTGCATTAAAGTATAAAAAGCTGTATCGGGCTGCAGACCTTAACATTCACATGAATAAGCCAGGGCTACACAGGACAGTGACAAGAAGAACTTAGAAGACATTATTACCATCAAAGCTAGCTACTGCCACCCTTTCCAGTAACTGAGTATACATTGTGATTGTTATTTCTCATCTTTTAATGAAACAACTATGTATTTAATGAAACATCAGAGAAAAAAAAACTAGAAATCAGATTATGATTTCATCTTGATGTGCATGTAATTAGCTTTGAAAAGAGCAAATCTAAAGAATAGCTCTTCTTTCATTTTTCACCCTGTTGAAATCCCTGTTGCAGTCTGCATTTTACTGCTCTTTCAAACATCAAAGGCATACAGTGAAAAATCTAGGAGCAGTGTGTAAAAGAAACCGTAGCTTCATAACTTTCATAGCTTTTCCCTGTGTAAATGAAAAGGAATACATAAAGGGAAATGTTTATTTTTTAAAACTTTCTTTTGACAGTTGAAACTGTCAAAGACCAAGGCAGCGCTTGATGTATGACTAATGTTAATGTGCAGTCTCCTTTCCCATGATGCACCTCATTCATAAACCTTATAAATATATTAACTATGACTGAGTAGTGCTTATCTCAGCACAACTCCTCACATTTCCATATTTAAATATATTTCATTCAAGCCAGAGGCTGAGAATGAGAGAGGGAAATATTTTGTGTGTGATGAATGTGATTAATTACTGTAGATTTATTTCACTATTTTAAACTATATACGCTGAATTGCAGCACACATGATATGGAAAAACAATGCGACCCCATAAAGGCAAGTAATCAAAGAGGCACAGATTAAAGAATGTCAAATCCCTCAACTACTGTGAGCATCAGTGGGGATCTCGATCCATCTATAGAGGCAGGGCTTTTTCATACACACTAACACACATATACAGGAATGCTTATATCCAAGTGCTCCTGCCTTTTCCATTCCAGAAAGCACTGAAAGACTGGGCATCCATCCAGCTCTGTGCCACAGCAGACTGTGTGGCATGACACACTCACAGATTGCTGTACTCATGCCAAAGCTCCTGGAACCCCAGCATGTGCTTCATGTCCTCTCAATGCTTCACGTGTTGCCACAGCCCATCTGAACACTCGATAATATCAATAATTGATGCTCTTGAGGAGTAGTAATTAAATTAGTTAATTATGCCGGTAAAATTACATGTAATTATGTGACTGGAGGGTATGTTTAGTAAATTAGTCTCATCTATGCTCACTGTGGAGAATGCTGCCAAATTTAGTTCCTTGATGATTAGGTCTTTTTTAGCAGAAAGTAAATGAGCCATTTATGATGAGAAATCATATGATCCAGTGACAACTTTCTGTAGGCCCCCCTCATTCTTTCTTCAAAGGATTTTTAATGGAAAAAGTTTAAGAAAGTTTAGAACTACAGTTATAAAGAAAACTTTTGGAGTATTTCCCAGCTACAGCATAACAAAGGGCTGAGCTCCTATGGCTGAGGGTTGAATGGACACATGCATGTAAATTCTGCAGTTGTTTTTAGACCAAAATGAAGAAAATTACAATGACACAGCTGTACAAACTTAAGGAATATAACTGTTTTACTCCTCATAAATTACTCTATGATAGGGTTCCTTGAAAATCCTGCACATGCACCTGATATACATTTATATACATTGATAGACATTTACATACTATATATTATGAATTATATAATAAAACTGTATCATAAGCTAAAGACTAGACATTATATACTTTAGTAATTGTACCATTTGTATTTCTCAATGGACGGTTAAGATCCACACTCAGACTGTTCTTAACAGGATCACGCAGTGGCACAGCAGACAGACACAGTATTTCTTCCCGATGGCTCCCAGGGTCTCTGATTTGAGACATGTTTCACATACTCTCCTCCTCGTCTGTGTGGCTTTCCTCGTCCTGAGGTTTCCTCCTAAATCCTAAAAACATGTCAGTTGGTTGATTGACTAAGATAAATTGCCCCTTAGTGTAAATTTGTGTGGGCAAAGTGCTTTTTGATGGACTGGCATCTCATCTAGTGTGTAGCTCTGCCCCATACCCAGTGAGATAGACACCAGATCCAGTGCAACTCTGACCAGCATAGGGCATTTATTAAAAGTGAGTGAAAGATTTCTCACTTTATGAAAATCTCATGTTATGTTAACTCTACAGGACAACAAAATTACTTTTTGGCACACATTTACAGAAAATGCTGCACTGAGAATTAAGCAGGACCTATTATACAAAATTCAACTTTTATTAATTTCTAGACATCTTGATAGAGATGTGTATGTGAGGAAAAAGCATTCCTTGCTTTTTGACCTTTTTTCTATTTTTGTATTGGCTGGGGATTAAACAAGGCAATCAGATTTTTCCCTCTAGTGTGACCTCATATACGAGGATACCCTCTCCCTTTTTATTGCACAGCTTTGCAGTTCTCTTGTGGGCAGGGCTTGGCAATGTACACAGACACTGAAATGACATGTTCTGAGGAGGAGTGAAAGAGGTAGACTGAGGGATAAAAATGCATTATCTGAGGGCTATTTCATCTGGAGCATTAACAGACACACTTTAGGGGAACCTGTTTAAGCCTTTTAAAGAAATAGGCAAATATTGATTAAGGTTTAAAAAGATTGGCTAGAGAATCATCTGCAAAAAATAGTTTAATTATATCTGTTAAGATGAATGCTTGATCTTCCTTGACAGCATTCTTTTTTCATATTGTAACTACATTCAGCCCATGTTCAAAAGCGTATTTACAATGACATTTATACTAATACAATGTAGAGTATAACACAGAGTATCAATTCCCCTGTACATCTGTGCATCACTAATTCTGATCCTCCTGTAATATTGTGCATTCAGGCTGGACTCTGTAAGAGGGGCTGTGTACCTTTGACTCCTAATCATGAGCTACAAGAGCCAGTGTGTGGTGATTGACAGATTATTTGGTCCAATTACAGTGTGCATTGTGGATTTGCTTTTAGCCTGTTCGATATGTCAGCAGCTCAAAGCCATTACCAGAGGATCATAATGTGAATTAAAATGCCTTCCTCTGCCTTTTTCTTCCTCTCTTTTTCTGTCTCTCTCTTTCCCCATCTCCCTCCCTCTCTCTCTTCCTGTCTCCCACTGTCTCTCTTTTTGTCTCTCTCTGTCCCTCTCCTCTTCCAAGCCCTTCCTCCCCCTTTCTCCCAAGATGCTATGGCAAGTTAATTGCATTATTCCACACATTCCCGGATCTCTGCATCTCATGTACAAACGTGTGTTGGGGGGTGAGAGAACACACACACACGCACACACACACACACACACACACACACACACAAACATGCAGGCTTTGATTTATTCAGAAAAAAGTCTCATCCCAAAGATGGGCAAAGGACGCGTTCACAGTATCAAAAAGAGGGCTGCTTTCTAAAGAGGAATATTCGATTTGACTGACTGGGTTGTCACAGAGACAGACATGCATTTTGACAGCAGGGCTAACTGGCTGATTGAACAATACGAAAACAAGCGAGTCAGACATCACAGGCACCCAGGCTCCTTTTCCCCTGATGTTCATTTCTGAGGACTTTAGAGCCCTTTAATTTGACAAGACAAACCTAGAAGAGGAAGACGAGAGGGGATCTTGGGACAAAGAGGTTGATGGACAAAAAAGACACAAAGGTTCTTGAACCTAGTGACATTTAATGATTACTGAGACTCACTGTGTATAAGTAATAGTAATAATTAAATTTTAATATAATCAAATAAATTCCTTTTTTGTAATTTACAGTCAAGTACAATGATGGATATTTTAATAGGATTTAATAGGATGTGAATTAATGATAAAATGAGTAAAACCAAAAAAACAAAAAAGTGCAACAAATACATTACATGTACATGTATTATGTAAACATGTATTATGGTTGGCTACGACAAAATGAAATCAGTTCCATAATCTTTGTGATCAGAGAATGCAAAATCTGTTCTCTTGTAAAAGGAAATGGGTTATTGTTTTTAAAACTACACACTTTTAATTTACCACTTAAGTTTACATGCATTACAGCACAATGCTGCTTTTCATATTTTTTTGTCTAAATACAAAAAGGTTTTTCTCTTTTTCTTGTTCTTTGTACTTGTACTTTAGCTGTCAAGAGCTAATACAGAAGTGCAGCTACTCCATACACACTGACAGGCGTGTACATTGGGCACTATGCATCATGGGTGGATCACTTCAGGTGCTTCCCTTTTTACCCTGGCATAGACATTGCTCTGGATTAGGGCCATCAGGACTCATCAGACCGCATGACCTTTTCCAATGCTTGAAAATCCAGTTTTTGTGTTCCCTGGCAAATTGACCACAAAAAAATTCTTGTGACATGGTTGTGTAAGAAATGATAAGCTACTCATCGCATCAGTTAGTGTTAAAAGAATTTATGACAGCTGAAGCATATAAATTACTGCACTAATTTTACAGTAAAATATTTTTAAGTATTTGCTTAATTTCTCAGATTCCCCATCAAAACTGTAAATTATTGGTTAAATGAATCCACTTGCACAAGCAGGTTTAACAATCCAAGCAAAATCAATTGAGGGAAAATCTGTTAAAATCTCTACTATATTAGTAAAAGAACTAAGCTGTTCCAAAGCTTATCATGAAGAAACCTTTTTTTTTTTTTTTTAAATAATTAAATGTATTTTAAAATAAAAGTGTTGTGTTTAGGACACTGCAATATTCCACCAGAGAAATTAGCAGTTATTTATTTCAAATAATGTTTACTTGTGCTTATTGTCCCCTGTGATTCATTTTCATAATGTAAATTTATAATGTATATTACAAGTCTGGATCCTATCTGAGTTTCCGATATATTCTACTTTATTGACTGTAGGTTATGTAGAGCACGTTAATCCTCAGGAACTGAAATACTAACCTCAACAATCCTTCAATCATTAAGAGCGCTTCAGGTCTCCAGTCTAACATCTAGCTCTATGTATTTATTACAGTATATTATTTATAAACCCACGAGCATACAGGAGTTTTTAGTTTAGTAGTTAAACGGGCTCCTTTGCAGAGGTCCTGACTGCCGTTTGGAGAAGTGTAATCTCTCCCACACCTGCAGAGAAGTTAAGCGGAAAGAGATTTATTGGTGTGCAGTAGATGACACAGAAACACCTGGCACTTTTAAACAGGCTGCTCTGTGTCCTCCACAGATCTGCACTATGGGACATGAGAGCTCAAGTTTGCAGTGCTTAGATGCAGTAGATTATATCCAAAATTATTGGCAGATTTGTAAGTATTATGTGGGCAAAAACAGCAGTTATTTGGTTAAACAGGACTGACATGGAAAACACGAAATACATACTTAAATCTTTGATTGAAGTTAAATAATTCTAAGAGTATGAAAAACATTTCTAGGCCTGTGTGTAACCTCCCTTTGCCAACATAACAGCAGCGAGTGTTCTCCTTTACTGTTTATTATGATACAAAGGAATTAATCTGAGAACACTCCTCAATGCAGAATTTCCCAGGATCCACTAGTGATGTAGTCCCCTTTCATGGAGTCCTCTTCTATGCAACCCCATGTTTTTGGTTAAAAAATGGTGTGACTATGTCAGAAGCTTGATTCTTGACTCTGTGGTCACTGTAGTGCTACTAGCTGGGTGTTACTCTCTCTCCTCAAGATTAATGTCACCACTAACAGTAGTGTGAGTGCAGTATTTATTTTCACCATTTCCATCTTCAATACCCATCCTATTTACTGTATGCCAGTTCTTCATGACATTGTTCCATATGTTTATCTGGTGTTTTTTAGGGTAAAATAGAAAGCTAGATATGTACTTTATGCAATGTAGTTGTTATGTATGAACATCAGACAACGGCTAAGTTCTGACTTGTTATGCTGAACTGGCAGAAACGTAGCAAGGAGGTTAAAAAAAAAACGCTGGCTGTATATTTATTGCAAAATCATATATAAATTTTGGGACTTTGGAAGGTCTTAGTGCCCCTGGGTGTTGTGTTCATCCACACATTAAGTGATCACAAAACCACAATTAAGTAAAGAGCAAAGAAGACAATTATTACTCATTATACAACAGTTCCAACCAAGTAATCTGATTGGACGATAGGCTTTAAATGAGGGATGATATAGGGGAGAGCAGCTGCCTACCAAAACCTACATTTAAAACCAGTCACTGAAGCACTTTCAGCAAAAAAACCCCAAAAAACACATCTGATAATGTCATCTTAAACATTCTTTAA
This sequence comes from Leiocassis micropogon, assembly GCA_028565275.1. NCBI lineage: Eukaryota > Metazoa > Chordata > Actinopteri > Siluriformes > Bagridae > Leiocassis > Leiocassis micropogon. The sequence goes on from JAOVVA010000048.1 coordinate 20,762,905, forward strand.
TTATTCATTTCCTCTAAGTCTTTCAGAATTTGCTCTGAACCAGTTGTGTGGTTTTAGCTGAGCTACAAAGCTATCTAGCTTCTAACACAATGCTGAATTCAAAATCCCTCTAACCCCTAATCAAGGGCCCTGCTTGGTGTGTGGAACAAGTAATTGTAGACCCTAGTGCACTAGCTTTCCATTTAATGCTATTTGGGGTTTTCCCCCTGGAAAATGGAAGTTAATGTTGCTGATATTCTAAAGCGGAATAAGTGGAAATATAAAGTAATTCTAATAAATATCTCAGAACTGTCCACCATCTCCATGGTTTATTTTCATCACCTTTTATAATTACTTTTACTCCTATTCATTACGCTAAGTGTTGGTACCCAGCTCAACGCTAGTTTCACTATTAATAGAAGGATATGTATTGGCATGTATTGGCTGAATAAACAGAAATGTCATAATTGTGATATATTAGACTACCTACCACTGCATCACTGATATTCAATACAACAGAACTCCCACTGGCATGATATTCCTTAATTATACCATATTTCATGTAAAAAATAATAATGAAAAAAGATTCATACTAAACACCATTAAAGCTAACAATAGCACTGTTTACAACCAGACAAGAGCTCCACAATTATGGTAAATTTTCTGATTATTAGCTAGCTATATATTTGTGGAACACATTAAAATATCTTATCTGTACGACAAAAAAAAATCTCCCTCTGGAATATATTATTGTCTTCTAATCAATTTGGATCTTATCCTTCCACCTTGCTCATCATGTAAGATGTATTCATGTAATAAACTCCTCTTTGATCCTGCTCGATGTGAATTACTGTTAATGGATTTTCAGAGAAACTCATGGGCAGCTTAGGAACATTCTGTTTTAGATGTTTTTTTTTCTTTCATGATTTATTAAAGATTAGTATTTTTTCTTACAAAATAAGAAGAAATTTGATTTAGGTTATACTAATTAGATTCAGGTAAGCACACAATATCACACAAAGGAAGTCAGCAGCTCATCCCTGCATTGTTTGCAAAGATAGTGAAAATTAAGATGATAAATGTGTTGTGTACACATGAAAACAGTTGAACTACTGTTGTGTGATCCAGCACTCCACCCTTGCTTGGCTTACTTCCTGATGGAGTATAGACAGTGTAAGGTCAGCTGTGAAACAGATTACTTACATGTTACTCCAGTAGCTATAGTGAGACTAAAGAACCGTTCAGTATGAAAATATGTCAACTAAAGTAGGATTATACACCATGTTTACAAACCTAATGCGAGGATTAAAAAGCTTAAACAAGCAACCTGCCCAGATACAATACACACACACACACTTTCCGACATACACTTTTAAAACCACACATAGCTTTGCATGCAACCATGTTCTCATACAAGAACCACCACACACATCCTATTCGGGACAAGAGGATGATTGGGGAATGTCCTCTACAGAACATCCGCAATCTTGAAATGGAGCCCTGAGGTCAAAGCCACTTTTCCTGACACACACACAAACACACACACCCACACACACACACATATAAGCAAGCTCAAATGTGTGACTCAGCCAGTAACAGCCAAAGCGGAGAAAAATTATGAGGCTAAGCGCTAACGCTACCTTAAGCAACAGCTGTCACTTACTGGCACAAGTGCATGTGTGTGTAACATTAACTGACCAACTGTATGCCTTTATGTAAACAATAACGCCATTTTGAAGACAAGTTGAGAAAGGCCAATGGAAGCAGATGGCTCTAAATAATGAGTTTTAAAATACAAGAAGGAAGTCTTTTCAGTGTGTGTGTTTGTTTGTTTTAACACTTTTCCAGAATATGTGTATTAATTGATGTTTTTTGTGACCTTTTTCTATATCTATCTTTATTTGTACTTTAGTCATTTTTACATACATTGTAACACAAACAAATGCAGTTTATTTTCATCACCTCATCTGGTTTCTTCAGAAATTAATATTTTGCTCTTTAGAGCTCTGAATAATGCAAAGCTTATGTTGCTGCCCTCTGCTAGTGATCTATCTATCTATATCTAGTATATAACTTATATTAGTTTTGCAGAAAGACCGGGTAAATCCCAAATATGGCTGTTTAAAGTCTAATCTATAATTTATACTGGAGGTCCTAATATGTAATATTTATTATATGAATTGTTATATATATTCCTGCATCATTCCACAGATAGCTATGAACACTGAACTCATTATATTGTACTTCTGTAATTACAAACTAATTGATATAATGAGAGCATTTACAACAACTCTTCTCCTCAAAGCTATGACTGCATGCTCCACAAAATAATTTACAGATATTTTACAGTCCTGTGTGTGTGTGTGTGTGTGTGTGTGTGTGTGTGTGTGTGTGTGTGTGTTTTAATTAGAGATCATCAACACCCAAATCAGATGGCAGATATTAATGAGCAAGTGGAGGAATAGTAATAGGCAGTTTTTCTTTTAATTAAAAAAAAACCTCCGTAAATAATCACCTCATAATCCACCTGTCAGAACACATCCAGAGCCCCGTAAAATAACGATGGCCTGCACTGAGCAATACGGCACAAACAGTGCGTGCACACACACACACACACACACACACACACACACACACACACACACACACACACACACGTGATATCCTCATTTTGCTTAAAGGGACTTGTATAAACCCACACACTCTCCCATGCTAATACAGCATTAATAATTGATAGTCATATAAAATGAAGTTGAATTCTGCTGAATCAGCAGGATGAGTGAAGTTTGGCCACTGTAGATGATCTATGAGGAATACATATTTAAAAAAATCTAGACAGGAAAACATTTTCCTTCGTGAGTTTGCAAGAAGATTCCAGAATCCATACACATTAATTTTTGTTGCAGCTCAGAAAACTGGAATCTGAATGCAACATTTCCCACCTCTGCCATTTACAATTTGCATTCGCATGAGTCTTTAACCTACTTATTTTCCCATCATTTATTAGGTCCTCTTGAGAGCTGAATGTCCTCATATGAGGACATCACATTTTTTCCCCAAATATGTTGTCTGTATATACTTGAGAGATCCTTACCTGAAGACTGTTAGGTATAATTCTTTTGATTAATTAATTCAAAGTCATTGGGTGATAAAAAAAAAAAAAAAAGAGCCCTTTCAAGGGATTAATGCAGGATGAATAATATTTACTTGTAACAAACACAGGCAGGCCAGGGTTCATGAGCAGTTCTAAGTAATCAGTAGGTGATGTTGATGAGATCACTTCTTAGCCACTGGGACACACACATCACTCAAGACATTAGAACCAAGACTGATTAAGATGTGTCAATGAGTCGTTTGAGAGATCAAAGAAATATTAATTAAAAAAACCTAAAGATCATTGGAAAATGCACTACACTCAGGGGTTCATTGGAGACTTACAAATGTGAAATCTTTTAAGGTTCCTTTGAGAAACAGGCAGAAAAAAAAATTATAGAAAAGTGCTATTCTTATTTCCTAAGAGTGTATTATATATGTACATAAACATTAGTGTGTTTGGTGGATTAACACACATTTTTAAGTAAAGCAGTCAAGACATAAACTGTAAATTTCCAGATATTAAGCTCTCTTATAGAACAAACATCTATCATATGTTACCATATCTAGTCCAGTAACAGATTAATCAGGTCTGCACACATGCCTCTCATCACTCCAATGCAGATCAACAGCCAAATGCAAGTGGACCCAAGGAACAAAACAGTTTGTACCACTTAAAACACACACTCACATAAGCACATAAGGTACTGCTTTTTGTTTATTTAAATATTATGTTACCGTCAGGATTTCCGTTAGCTGTTAAACACTTTGACTGGTAAAAACTCCGGCAAATTCTGGTCTACAGTGTCCAGTAAAAATATTCACTTAAAGGATATGCATTTCAAAGTAAATCAAGTCCTAATCTTTTTTTTTTATTCTACACCTCTACTTTTTATCAAGAAAAAAAAAAAAACAATATCCATTTATCAATCAATCCATCATGTACAGTATACAAGTATTCCCTGTAGAGTTATGGGAGACATGGAGCCTATCATAGGAAACTGAGGGCACCTCAGGGATAGGGAAGGCAGGATGCACCCTAGATGGCATCCTTTTTCATTGCAGGGCACAAACACAAACACACTCACACATTCAATCATAAACTACTGGCAATTTAGGAATACCAATTGTTATGTAAATATAGTTGTTAAACAACTGGAGAAGGAAAACAGACTAGCACCTGCATGCCCACAGACCAGAGGTGAGACAAATCCCAACCCCGGAGGTTCAAACCGATAGTGCTAAACACTAAGGTACCGTGCCGCCCTGCAGATAATATTGAGTTTTTAGGGGAAAAAACTCAATATTTAAATGTAGCTGTTAAGCATGTTGGTTCTTGCAGTGTAATTACTGTTTCCTAGCAAACCACTTTCATTGTACAAACAAGTGTACATTGTTCAATTACACAATAGAATCTCTTGTCACACCATCAAATACACTCTATTCAAGTTTAAAAACAAACATTTCTCCTATTTAGTCAGATGCTACTTTACTCAATTTTATAGGTCAAAATTCCTTTTTTTCTGTGGTCCTAAAGGTTGCTAATACTGTATAAAGACCTAACAGTAAATGATAACTGTAAATTCTGCGTTTGAAAACTGTCAACTCTTTGACTTTCAATTTTTTTTCCTAAAAGCAAGTGATTCTGTCTGTTGTAGTTTGTTGTAAAAGTAAATTTGAGAATATGCATTGGTAGGTAAGTTTGGGTGCTTCTTAAGACAAATTTTAGTTGAAAGTTTAGTTGAAATCTAGTTAAAAGTTTATTTTTGATTGTTGCATTCCTAGGCCTTTTGACTATTTTATTTATGTTTACTTTATTGCTGACTGTATGTGAAAAAAATAAATGTTTATTCTTGTTAGGTCAAAATTTCAGTGCAGAAATTTTGTTTGTTCGCAGCGGTAGACCATTGTACAACATTGAGTTGTACTCAATTTTCCTAGTATGCTGCATTTTTCCCAGAAACCATACACCAAAAATTCCTAACAGAAACTCTGGTAAAAAAAAAAATATGCTTACGTTTAACATCCTTGTGTGCACATGTGTGTAAACGTACAGCCCAGACCTGTTCTGCCACTTCCAGAAGTGGTGAGTGGCTGTTAACTGCACATATTTCAGCACACCAGAAGCCTGGCCAAACACAGCTGTGTTACAATAAGAAACACAACACAAAGTCCTACAAACTCTCACTTCCTCTAAGCCTTTTTTTTCCTGTTAACAGTGCATGCAAATTGCATCAGACCTCTGACCCTGCATATTTTCACAGTAGTTATTACACAAAATACACATACATGCACACATACTATTAGTATACAGTACATTAACATATACAAACATGTAAATTGCCAAATTCTTGCATGTTCACATTTCATTCTCTACTACACACTATATTGTCATTAGGATACCCAAGTTAGGTTATAACACAAGAATTGCCAAGCAAAAAAAACAAAATGGTTATACAATTGTTAGAAAAGATGAATTTAATAAAAAAAACCCTTTATGTGAAAACTCCTATAATTCTGTTTTATTCGGTGTATTACAGGAAATACTCAATCGCATAATAAAAATTAGCTTTACATATGTACATAAAACATTCATTACAATCAAGGAAAACATATCCTACTGTATACATCATACAGGTCTTGGTCCTTTTCTCAAAAGTAGCTGCTATATAGTTTTGTACTGTTGAGGGTTCATGTGACAGATAAGATTTGACAGGTATGTTTTATTTTATGGAATTTTGTCAAAAAAATTAATAAATCCAGGTCCTCAGGATTCAAGTGTTGCTCTATTGGCATTAGGAATCTTATTTGTGGTGTAGATGTCATCACACCTATCTGAAACAGGAATTACTGCATCTATTAACTATTAAGCATAGTACGATAATGTAAAAACAAGACAAAACTTTCTGAGCATATTAATTATGTACATTATTGTCTTGAGAGGAGAAGAGTGGAATAAGAAGTGCCTTTTTTTAAACTTAAGCAACTTAGACTTAAACTGTCATTGACCCTATATTAAGCTTTCTTACATAATAAACATGTATCATATGTTTTCATGTCTAGCCCAGTCACTGTCAGATCAGGTTTTATTTGGGGTGTTGGTGTCACCACAAGTACCTGAAACAGGAAGTATTGCAGCACTAGTAAAGATAGTACAATAATGTAAAAACAAAGGGGACACAACAGATAAGGCACATCTGCTAACCCACCACCACAGACACATAACAGAAGTGTAATGAGTTTAAAGTTGAAGATGGTCAACCCATAGACCGTGAAGCCTTTGATATTTTTGCACACCTCTTGTATATATATATATATATATATATATATATATATAGATTAGAGCCGTTGTGAAGACTTTACAGAGCATAAGTGGTAGACACATCTCAATATCAACTGTTCAAAGGAGATTATGGAATATTTGTAAGTACCACTCTTCTGTGTAAAAACATAAACATCATCTGTTTGTAGCAGGTCTCAGTACAGAACCTCAGACGAAACAACACTATATAACTTTTTACACCACCATTATTTATCTATCAAAATTAAACCAAAAAAGAAAAAAAAAACATGTCAGCAATATTAGATAACTACTTCATTCGATAACTTGTGATTCCAATTTTAACAGCAATAACTTGAAGTAATTGTTTCCTGGATGACTTTAACGGCCACTTACATCATTTTGATCCATTCTTCTTAAGAGCATGGCTTCAGTTTGGTTTTTGGGTATTAGTTTTTGAACAGGTCTCTCAAGGTCGTGCCACAGAATTTAAGTTGGGTTGAGGTCTGGACTTTGCCTAGGCCACTCAAAAACCTTGATTCTTTTATTTTTCAACCGTTTTGATGTAGATTTAATAGTTTGCTTTGGATCATTGTCCAGTTGCATGACCGAATTTCAATCATTGTTTGAATTTTGGTGGCCTCACATGTGCATTTATAATATTCTGGTATACAGGTGAATTCAACAGGTGACTGCAAAATGTCCAGGTCCTGTGGCTACAAAAACAAGCCCAAATCATCCCCCCTCCACTGCCTTGCTTGACGGTGGGTATGAGGTGTTTTTGCTGAAATACTGTTTGTTTTTCGCAAAACAACACCATAACTTAGTCTCAACTGTCCATAGAGCATTGCTCCAGAAGCCTTGTGCTTCTGTAGCAATTGTGTTCAGATGCAGTTTTGCGAACCTCAGTCATGCTTATATGTTCCTTGTAGACAAAAGAGTTTTCTTCTGACAACACTTGTTTAGTCTTCTTCTAATTGTGCTCTCATGGACTTTTTAACAAGCATTTAGCAAGCTCATTTAACAAGCTCATTTAACAAGCTCAGTGAGGCATGTAGGGTCAAGGATGTACAGTATATATTTTTTTGCATTTCCTGGGATTCTTCCACAACTGTTTTAAATGCTTTCCACTTGTGAATAATCTTTCTCACTGTAGAACGATATACTCCAAATTGTTTGGGAATGGTGTTATCATACAGAACATTCCAGATTGATGGACAGCAATTATGTATTTTTTTCTTTTTTTGACACACATGTGAATTGCTGTGTGTGTGTGTGTGTGTGTGTGTGTGTGTGTGTGTGTGTGTGTGTGTGTGTGTGTGTGTGTGTGTGTGCGTGCATGTTTACAGTGCAAAAGAAAGAGATTGATGGATTGACTGTATATATGTAATAGATAGTCTTCACTGCAAGAAAACTGATACACTCTAAGATTTCATTTACCTTAGTGACCAATTCATGTGTGAAAATAATTTGTCAAGCCTCCAGATTCATTATTTTAGACTTTGAGCCTTGAAATATGCCTGTGACATCCAGAGGGAGAAAAATTCACTATTGGGATAACTTGGTTATTCTTTACATTCAGGTAGTCATCTGACTTCATTTTATTGCCACATAACATTGCTTAGGCCAGACCAAGTGAAGCAACCCCAGATCGTAACACTGCCTCCAGATTGTCACTGAAAATTAAACGAGGTTGGCCATTTTCAACGTCAAAACAAATGGCCGCTTCTTTTAACATTAGGCAGTATAACACAGAATACAATAATCATGATGGTGACTAACATTGATCATTTTATATTTATTCATTTGCCTGACACTGTCATCCCAAATGATCTGCAATCAAACCAGAACACAACAGATGAAGGGGTCTTGCTCAAGGACACATTAATGGCAGATTATGCATGACAGAATTTGAACTTGCAACATTCCAAACACACTGAGGCAACATTACTGTCATTATAAATTGTTCAGATGTTTTGTACAACTATCTCTGCAGCACTCTACCAATCAGGCTGGCATGGTAGAATGGCCAGATAGAAGCCACTCCTCAGTAAAAGGCACATGGCAGAGGCACCTGGAATTTGTCAAAAGGCACCTGAAGAACTCTCAAACCATAAGAAATTTTTTTGTTGTTGTTGTTGAAGCACCTTTTGCACCAAATATTGAGTACGATGCTACAAGATGGGTTTTCTTCTGGAAGGTTCTCCTCTCTCCACAGGAACATTGGAGCTTTTTCAGACTAACCAGTGGGTTCTTGGTCACCTTCCTGACTAAGGCCCTTCTCCCCCAGTTGCTTACTTTGGCCAGACGGCCCGCGCTAGAAAGAGTCCTGGTGGTTCCTTCTTCCATTTATGGAAGAAGCCACTGTGCTCATATAGACCTTCGGTGCTGCAGAAATATCATGTTGTCATTATGGGGTATTGTTTGTAGAATTTTAAGGAAAATCAATTATTAAATCCATTTTGAAATAAAGGTGTAACATAGCAAAATATGGAAAAAGTGAGGCGCTGTGAATACTTTCCGGATGCACTGTATGCTTAAGGGCAGTGTAACCTGTAATGATAAGTAAGGGAAGTGGGTGGTGGGATAGTAAGCATTTAACAACTGGATATAGAGCTCCCAGGGTACTAGTGGTCTGTCATGACCTGTATAAATATGACTTATGTAGGTTTGTCATATCTATATGATATACATAGCTCATTGGTTCTTACACAAATATGCACACATTCACACACAAGCACATGGGGGGTGGGGGAAGAGAGAGAGAGAGAGAGAGAGAGAGAGAGAGAGAGAGAGAGAGAAAGAGACTAATAAAGATGTCTTTACCTAAGTGGGAGCTGGCAGGTTGTATGATCAGGTGGCTCTGGAAGCTGGCACATGCAATGCATCATTAGGACCAGTGCCAAGTGTTGTGGCTGGCAACTTTACCCTGCACTATTCTCCATAATTTCTCTCTTAACCTATCTATACTATACATGTACAAGGAGGCTAATTGATAAGAACAGCCAAATTAAACTAAATGACACAGGTCTCTTACAGTGTGTTATACATTGACCACCCCCCGAAGGCGTAAACCACTTTTTCAGATCTGGAAATTGTGAAGGGTACGTTCCTGGCTTATAACCACTGTTCCCAGTATTGGCCTCCAACAAAACCCTGACCAGGTTATTAAAGCAATTAACAAAGATGCAGTTACAGAAGATGAATGAACAGATACATTTAAGTTGAATCAATATACACTGCAGTGCCACTAATTATTTATATTCCTTATAATATGATGATTAAGCTTAACATGAAGAGTGCAGCCTAACATTTCTCTTAAAACAAAATGATAGCATAATTTGCATTTACATTTATGGCAGTTTAAAGCCGTCCATTGCGGTCTGTATCAAAAATATATCTGATAAAACCCTGTTTGAGATGTTATTACAGTATTAAAACAACATAAGACCCCTTTTCATTACAAAGTGCTATCTTAAGTGCTTTGTCCTTAGTTTTTATTTAAAAACAGTCAGTGACTCAGCTGAACAGACAACTAGGGGACTGACAATTTCCCATTGGGATTAATAAAGTACTCTATGTATCAATCTGTTCCACCATCTGGGTGCCAGGTCAGAGAAGAGCTGTGGTCTTACTATGCTAGATGCTGGGTGGGGTGCTGCAGTATGGGAAGTAATAAGGACCATAAAGCAGGCTGGTGGTATTATATTTTTGCTGTTGTAGTCATACATCAATGTTTTAAATCTGATGCAGGAAACCAGTGGAGGGAGTGTAGCAATAGGGTGGAGTGGGAGAACTTGGAGGATGTTAGAAAGAAATTGTGCAGATGATTTCTGCATTAGTTGCAGAGCTTAAATGATGCATAGAAAAAGACCTGCCAGGATCAAGCTTCAGAAGATCAGGATTAAAATGAGAAGAGAATAAGCAAGCTTCTAAATGGCCTCTGATATAAGTGGATCCTGGATTTTCTTAATGTGGCAGAAGTAAAAGCTGCATGAGTTCAAAGCTGTAAGTTTAGTAGTATAAGGCGAAAAGGACAGTTGCTTGCCCAGGAATACCCCATGGTTGCACACAGTGATGTGACAGGTTGAAATGTGTTTATATTTTGTTACAAATTATAGAGGCACTGTAAATCCAGATTGCATTATAAGTGTCACAATCTGTCATAGCATTAATCCTGTGATTTAATTTTTCATTGTTTATATTGTTATAAAGACTATGATAAGTTTATCAGAGATCTACAAACTTGTCTCAGTCGGTTAGCCTGGGATCAATTGCTTTGGTCTTCTCTCACATACCTTGGGGAAATTCTACTATTTTCTTCATTGCAGTAAACCTACTGTTGAGGAAACATCACATATCACTCTTGTGATTATTTCTCCCCATTTCTAGGGGCGCAACAGTGACAGATGATGAGACGTGAGAATTGGTAATTGTGACACACACTTGACGTGGCAATCTTTGCTGAAACTTGAGTGCTTGTTGGAGGAAAAAAGGAGGATGAGTTGAGTGTCATCAGCGTAGCAGTGGTATAATATATTTGAGAATAATATTTTGACATGGGAATGAATATATAAAGAGAGAACAGAAAAGGACCTTGAAATAAGTCTTGTTAGAGCCTTGTCGAGATTATTCATGAAGCAGATTTGGATCTCCTCCATGTCACCTATTATGAGCATCTCAGGTCAGGGGCAAACCACTGCCATGCTATACCACTAATTCCAAGACTTATAAGGATGGACAAGAGGGTCCTTTGACTGACTCTTAAAGGCTGCTGAAAAGTATAATCAGACTAGGACTGGTTACATTTTAGCTGATTTAGTGGCATGATGCTTCTCAGTATTGGCTACACACTGACCACACAATAGCAGTTTCTGTGAAGTGTTTGAAGCCAGACTGGTTAGGATTTGGAGGTTGTTCTTGGTGAGCTCTAGAGACAGATAGATGTTGAAAGCATAGTAAATTATTGTAAAGTAATGTATAAAGTGATATGAGTTGGTAGTTGTTGATATCTCAGGCATAAAGAGTGTGTTTTTCAGGATATGAATAGTATTTGCAGTAAGTACATGATCAGATTTTGTGTAGGCAGAGAAATGATGAATGGGAGGAGGTATTGTGAGGTGGTCTGGAGGTGATACAATCCAGAAGGCAGGCGAGGGGTTTTCAGGATAAGATAATCCGTAGGATCTCTTTCATCTTCTCATCAAAAACGTGACCAGCAATGGGTGGGTGAAGGTTTGAGTTTAAGAGTTTGCAAGGATCATGTCCAGAGGCTTCCAACTTTCCTTTGTAGAAGGAGGTCTTAGCACCTGCTACATCTGATGAAAGCTTGGACCTCTAAAAGCTATATAAAATGGGCTCAGTATCAAGTACTGATTCCTACTTTTTTTTCTCAGCTGGCAGTCAACAACTACCAGCTCATATCACTTTAGTACTTTATAAAGGTTTTGGAAGAATATGGGCTGAGGATGTCCAAGAATAAAGAAAGCAAATAAGTTAAAGTGTTTTAGCTACTTGATGGAGAAGGACAGAGGAAAGAAAGTCCAGGTCTAGAAGGTAGGATGGACAGTAAGGTCATTACTATGGCTGAGAGGGGTCAGGTACCTAATGATACCAGTAGTGATGGGAAGTTTAAATCATTTAAGTGATGGTTCTTTGAATCTCGTTCATCAAAATGAAAGAATATTTTTTTTATTCATTTAGTTCCTTTTGTTCTTTTGTTCAGAAATAAAATTAAATGTTACATTTTCAATAAACACACCGCCAAATTTCTACATACACAAATTTTGGCTATAGTTCCCATAATGAAAATACACTGAACAAAAATATAAACGCAACACTTTTATTTTTGCTCCCATTTTTCATGAGCTAAACTCAAAGATCT
>JAOVVA010000048.1:20775240-20813540 GCA_028565275.1 Leiocassis micropogon
ACAGATCTTTGAGTTTAGCTCATGAAAAATGGGAGCAAAAATAAAAGTGTTGCGTTTATATTTTTGTTCAGTGTATTACAAGGCAGCTAAGGACATATTATGATAAACAGAATGAGCAGCTCACCTCTCATATCTTCTAGTCTGAGTCGTTCGTTCTTATGAATCTATTGCACTGCATAGCATCTATGGGAGTCATGTGACAAAAGACCGAATGACTAGGAGTAGAAGATTCATTAAGAAAAACCATTCAATTCTGTTTCCTGTGTAATGCACTGCATAGTGTCTTTGGGAGTCACGTGACAAAAGAACGAACAATTCAGACCAAAGACTCAAAGGAAATTACTCATTTCTGTTTCCTGTACATAACCTATGGAGGTCATGCGGTGCTTTGCGCATGCACGCCCAGTAGAAAATGAATGAATCACTCTCTGAGATGACTCGTTCTTCTGTGTCACGTTAAAGACTTGTTCAAAAAGAATGAATCGTTCATGAACGACCCATCACTACTATACAGATCTTCCACCTATCTCATAAGTCATATACTACTAGTAGTATAAATGGGGATTCATATAGAACATGAACATGCTGATGCTCTTCGATCAACAAAATCATTTAACAGATATAATTATAGTTTACATAGAAACAGTATATTCATTAATTCTTTCTGGCATAAACAAGGCATGTGCTTTCAACCCAGCAACCTCTTATGAATGCAGTTAGACTCAAATTAGTTGAACGATCTCCTAAAGTTGGCTGTAGAGAAACTGCAAATAGAACATGCATTAATAATAATAAAAGCAAGGATCATTTAGAAGTAAAAGATAGAGATATTTAGCAAGACAATCAGTTCTCCATCTGTGAGTTTGTTAATATTTAGAACATGAAGCTATACAAGAAGCAAGTCACTTGCATCCGTAATGAGGCAGGGGGCTATAACAAACATCTCTTTTATGCAGAATAGTATTACTTATTAAAACTGAGTCTTAAATATTAATCGGCAAATAAATGGCCTCCTTTGTTTTCTGGGTTTGCTCCCCACAGAATCAGACCAAGAGGAAAGAGAAAGACGTGGGTGCACACAAAATCTCACAGCAAATCATTCTCTTCCTTCTGAGAGATGGATTTAAATCAACCGGCATAGTCTGATGAATTATGTAGGCAGTGGTGAGGAAATTAAATGTGAGGAGGAAGGGTTTAAATTTTAATCTGAGTGCTTAGGTAAATGTTAAAGCACAAGGAAGAACTGTTCCTGAATAAAATATCCTTCTGCAGTTCAGTGGTGTATTGCTGCTTATAATAAGACAGGAGTGTTGTGCAAACAAAAATTAACTGCAGTCAAACAAACTGTTTACACAGTTGAGGTACAAGTAAGCCATCCCCAATACCTGTCTAATTCCTACAAACTATGTAATAAATAATTCCATTTAACATTCTCTGCATTCATTTAGGGTATCAGTGGATTAATAACCTCAGTAAAAATAGCCCAATCTTTTAGGAAACTCATTAATTCGGTACCCAAACTTCTTGTATTAAGTTTATCTGTGCCAGCCTCAATCAATTTCATCACATTCCTTTGCAAACTTTCAGCAGTAGAAAGAAGGAGACGGGGTTCACAAAGATCACCTCAGAGCAGTGGTTATGTAGATAAGAAAATAGCATAGGGCTAAAGAAGTCCGGCTCCCTGTCAGCCGCCCTCTCCGTCTATTGTTACCAGCTTCATGCTTCAGCACACTCTAAATTTTCCCTGTCACACTCCAATAAACCTAATTGTCCAAAGTAAATGAGCTAATTTCTGAAGTTCCAGTTTATGTGGCTGAGATAAGTAGCTGGCTGATTGATTGGGGACTTCTTTCTTTTCTTTGCTTCTTTTCATGTGATTGCATGTGTGCAAACGAGAGAGGAAGAGAGGAGGAGAGAGAGAGAGAGTGTGAGAGAGAGAGAGAGAGAGAGAGTAAGTGAGTATGTGTTTGCATATGTTAGGGAGTGGGCTATACTGAGGTCCCAAGTGTTGTTGTTTGTGTTGCATATCATATAAGCTGATTTGACCCTCTACTACTAGTAGTTCTTACCCAGCAACTGAGGGAGCAAATAGTGAGAAAGGAAATGGCACAGAATTTCAACCTGATGACATAATCTAGCTATTTGCATTAAAATGTTATTTGTAGCATTTGGTTTTATTTGGACACTAAACAGATCTTCACACAAAGAGGAAATTAAATCAGTCACTAGTTGTAAGTTTTGGTTACACATTGGAAGTTACAATAACACCAGTGGTGGCCAAAAGTATTAAAACAATATATGCCATGCATTATAGTTCTCCCTGTACACAAAACAGGTGATGTGACTTATTAGTTCGAGCCTGTCTGTGCTATTTAGAACTCAGCTGGTTTAATTAATAGATGGAACAAATATGCTGAAGGACTTTCTCACTCAACTCACTCACTCACTCATCTTCTATACCGCTTTATCCTGTATTCAGGGTTGTGGGGACCTGGAGCCTATCCCAGGAGGCTTAGGGGACGTGGCAGGGTACACCCTGAACAGTGTGTCAATCCATACACACACTCATTTACATACTACGGGCAATTTGAGAACGCCAGTTAGCCTAACCTGCATATCTTTGGACTCTAGGAGAGAAACCGGAGGAAACCCACCAAGCACAGGGAGAACATGCAAACTCCATGCACACAGAGATGGGAATCGAGCCTGGCTGGGAATCGAACCCGGACCCTAGAGGTGCAAGGCGACATTGCTAGCCACTACACCACCGTGAAGGGCTAAATTGTGAACTTTAGTTGCAAATTTCTGTACATGTTTGTTAGGAAGCAATCAAGCGGGAATGGATTGAATGAGTGACACCAGAGTACTGCAGACATCTTTGTGACTCATATATGCCCAGCTATTAAAAAACTGAGAATGTCATTGAAACATTGAATTTCACCTGTGAAATTTTGCAATTGTCTCAATATGATAGGCCACCACTGTAAACTCATCCAGGTTTTAGCCTTGGATCTTGGTTAAATTTGCACTTGACACTTACTCTTAATAGATTAATAGGATTCAGTAGGCAGCTTTATTTCCATTAGTTTACTGGTTAAGTAATACATGTAAATATTTACTAGTCACCATTGTGCACATGTCAAATAGTCGAGGAGGCATAAAGAATTGTGTGGTAGTCAGTAAAGAAATGCAAGCAGATGATAAAAGAAAAAATGCTACTTGTACTCCGTTAACCTGAAAATATTTCATGCTCATCAAATCCAATTTTACAATAAACTGCACATTGGGTGAGACTACATTGGGAACTCTTTCATTAATTTAGATCGTCTATATACATATTGTTCTTTCTACCATGTTTAGGTGGAATGTCATCAGCTATGGGTGGGGCTGAGCAACTGAGCAAGTGTTAGAAGCAAATAGACATAGAAAGCCAAATTACTCAGTAGCCAACCACGACCTAGTCTACAGTTTGTACTCTCTGTCAGGTTTTATTTAGATGATCAAACTGCAGAATTAAGACAAATAGCTGCACTTGGTGGACTCTACAGTCTCCAGTGCTGGTGCATACTCATCACCATCTGTGTTCCTACTTTTTTATTTAAATGATAAATATAAAATCTAAATCAGTAAAGTCTTAATATGGCTGGTTTGAACACAGACTGGTCAAATAATTAGAATTAATTCATGTTAAAGAAAAATGCTATATAACAGTGGTCAAACAACACCCAAAATTACAACCATTTGCATGAACAACACTGAACAAAAAACAATAAACTTTCTTAAGATGGATTGAAGTGTGAACCATTCTCTGCATCTGCACAAGTGTAATTAGGTATTCCTTAAAAGATGAAAACACTGCCATAATCCAAGATTTATCGTCTCTCCTGTCAATCATTTTCATCCTGCTAATTTAAATGCTTAACTCTGTAATCTTGTAAAGTGACAAAAAGGTGAATTATGTACACGTTCCTGAAAGGTTGTCGCAAAGGTTGCATTTTGACCTTGTCACTCCTCGCTCACTCTGTAGGCTCCCTAGATAGGCGGCACCCCCTTCTGCAGGTATGCAAAGGGACGGAGCCGCCTATTCGGGCCGGCTTGCGACAATTAATGTTAATAGGATCTCGGGGTTGCTACGCATTATAAAAGCAAGGCGCGGAGTTTAGTCCAGGGTCCGAGAAGAATGTAATACGAGAGTGGGGCATGCGACGCGCCCCAGGGACTTAAAAAAAAAAAAGGGGACACTGGAATTCCGCCCTTCTGATCTCCGTGCTGAGGACAACGCGCGAAAGAACTGCGTAAGCTCCTGCGGTACCTTCACTCCCGCGCCGAGCCCGCCTTCGCAGCCCCGCTGCCGAAGAGGAAAAGGCCGCGAGGAGGACTGTGTTAAGGCCCCCGGTCCCAGCCGGGAAAGCCGCCCAGCCAAAGGACGTCAGCGAAGACTCCCGCCTGAGGCCACGCCCAGAGAGAGCCGGGAGGGGCCAGGACGGCCATCGACAGCGGGAGAAGAACCGTTGAGGGAGCGTGCAGGAGCACTGCCTCCGCGTGCTCCATTCTGCCACTCCGTCCACCGCCACCTTTCGCCAGCTGTGTGCCCGCATGCCATCTAGGCACTGCCCCCGGAACTGCACGTGCACCTTCTTTCCTTCCCTTTCTTTCCATCCTCTCTCCTTTAAATCTTTCCTTCCCTATTTATCCTAAATAAATTACCCTTTTTCCCGTAAGACCTTGCCTCGTGTCCGTGCTTTATGGTGCCGCCCATGCAAAAACGGTCGAACCCGTTACAATCTCTATTGAGTATATGCAGTATCACTACAGCTTACTGAGGGGAGTATATTTTGATATGACCAATTTTCACTTCAGTGTGCTAGTTTAATGCTTCCATCTAAAACAAGTCATAGAAAATGGCCACATTATCACAAATGTTAAAGAAACATAAGATGGCTATAGTGCTGCTCATTTTTGTTATGTTCACGTCTCATGCATATAAAAAATTTCAATGACAGTTTTTGGTCATTTTTTTTTTTTTAAGCAAATGAACAGTAAATATCATATCCAGATATTTGTACATATATTTCACAATGTTAATAGTAGCTGGAAGAGCTGAACTTAAAACCAAAATACAAATGATGTGAAATATGCAGAGGCTGAAGCACGGAAATTTCCTAAATACAAAATTATATTTTAGAGATTGCACTCCTGCAGTATGTTTTGGTGATATACAGTATGCTTTGTGTAAGTGTATTCCATGAATAGATGTCTTTATAGTCCTTATATATTATACAGAGAGGCCAAATAGTGATGTAAATATTAATGTGATGTCTAAAACATTTTCCATCTAGTCCTTGCAGAGCTTGTCTCCCTCAGGTAGCTAGGGAATGTAATACTGATAAGAGAAGATATCAGGAAATAGCAACTCATGTTAAGTTAAATACCACAGAGCATTCACATGTGAGTGCAGAAATGAACACCTGCACAAGTTACTTTTTTTCTGTGAACTCTGTCTTGTCCTATTTAAATTGTTACATTGAAAAGGGTTTTGGTCAAACAGAGAAATAAAGAAGAAAGAGAGAAAACGTGTAGGAGAGAGCGTTAACAGAGACTTTGACAGCTGCAGAATGGGAGACATTGTAGAGGTCATTTCCATGAACACTCCTGGACCCACGCCCAGATGTTAGGGCATGGTTAACATTCAGGCTACTGCTTTTTTTTTTTTAGCTGACTCATCATGGCCTCCATCTGTACAGTGCACAACAGAACACAATAGAAGTGTGCAAAAATTGAAGATTTTCCAATATAGGGACTGCAGTGATTTTAAAGGCTTATGCAGAGTGTGTGTGTGTGTGTGTGTGTGTGTGTGTGTGTGTGTGTGTGTGTGTGTGCGAGAAAACGAGAGAGAGAGGGGTTTGTCTTTTACTTTGACCTGTGCCAGATGTTGCTTGGTGGAGCATTGAGAATGGATAGTCATTTCTTCCGCAGGGTACGTCTCAATTAACAAGCTGGTGCAGTGTCCATGAGCAGATGTAAGGTAACTTCTGCACCATCACCCTATTGATTTGTCTGAATGATCATTTTTGAAGAAAAGTAAAATATAACTATACATGCCATACTGCATTAATAGACTATTACGTCATTTACCTTAAAAGCTATTTTACTCTGCTTTCTTTCAGGTAGACCTTTAGAACATTTTCATTAAAATTTCTGATCAGCTTGTGGATCGTAAAGACCTTTAAGGAAAATTTCATTATAGAGGCATTTGTCCTGCAGCAAATGTCACTGCAGGGAAGGACATTAAAATAGGCCAGTGAAATAAATTGTTTTAGCTTGCTTTTCATCTCCTATGTTGATACCATGATATTTTAAAGTATCAAAATATAGAGTAGAGCAGAAAACTCTATCTTTATCATGCATGTTTCCGTTTGAACCTGTATATCTGTTGTTAATTTAGTGTGGGGATTATTGTAAATCTAATATATATATTTGCAATTATGACCTTACAGAGAATAACACAGAAACCTTAAAGCATAGTTATTTTTTAGAGAAAATAGGAATAAATATATATATTTTTTCTCTCACTCTTTTTTTGAGTGCAGGGATTTCCCATGACTTTGACAGCCCTTTTATGTATTGACATCTCTATTACTTCATTCAATTTCTGACATTTGGGCTGTCATTCTCATCGTTATCAAAGAGACTAGCTTAATACCTTAATCAATAGCTTTTCACATTTATTAGAGACATGCTTGACCTCGGGTCATGAACTTTAATCTATAAGGCAGATCAGTTGAGCCCTTTTCAAATGTTGATGAGTCATTATAGAGGCGAGACCAAAAACATTATCGAAAGGCTCAAAATATTTGTTCCAGTCAGCCTGTTGTTTTTGCCCTGCCTGTTTCACTCAAATCTGATGCAAAACACATTCACAGTAGAGCCAACACAGCACAGCAAGGATGAAAAATTCAATGAATAAATCCATAAACAATAGATGCAAGTCAAAAAATTTTTGTAGGACACAATATAGCCAAGACTGATTTCATCTGCACTCAGCCACTGATTTATGACCAGTTAAACCAACAGCAAATGGTTTCAGGATTCTGTTCACTCCCATGATCTGAAATCAAGGTCAAAAAGGTCTAAAGGTCTAAAGCTCCTATCGGTCCTTTCTGTACTTTGACAGGTGCTGAACAGGTGTCCTCTAACAGACTAAATGGGTCAGACATGTTCAAAGGCAACAGAAGTCAGGTCCATGTTAGACAATGACCTGACAGCTCACCTATGGCATCATGCTGAGAAACACGGTCAAATTCAGCAGGTTTGCACTTCCTCAGCCCTCGCCGGGCAACTGAAGCCCTCTGCTGGGCCAACAGATGGAGAGGCTTTCAATGTTGACAACCACATGCTCTTCCAGTGGTTGCTAGGTCAGTTTGGCATCAAGCCCTTATGTGCAGATAGCATACACATCAGTCATGCTTACTCAGTGGGAAAGCAGATCAACGGACATCAGGTCTGACTCCAACTAACATAGTCCAAGTGTGATTAAAAAAAAAAAACTGAGACAAGAAACTCAATCAAAGAACCTGATTTGCACATCAAAAACAATTAAAAAATTAAATCGGTATTTAAATGTGCGTTGTCCCTGCTATATTCTGGCTCTCTCTCTCTCTTTTTTTTTCCACAGAAAGAACAGAGGATTGTTTATAGAACATAAACAGCAGGTAGACAGCAGGTAAGATGTCCGCTTCATGTCCTTCTTCTTATGCTTTCCACCCCTGGATTTATGAGTTTGTCATGAGCAGCTAAAGCATGCTGGCCAGGGTAAAGGTGCAGACAAAAGCTGAGAGAGATAGGTTGACCACCCACTGACTAGCACAGATGCACCAGAGGACACTGAATTAGAAACCTCCCACAATGGACAAAGAGGAAACATATTTCGAAGACAAGGCACAATAGTTAAATTACAAAGACTTGCTGTAAGTATTCACCCACTTCTAGTGTTACAGCTTGGAACTGAAAGGACCATAACAGATATTGGTATTTAATGAATCTACAGAACATTTTCCATACAATAGAAAATTGTGTCTATTTATAAATAAACAAATGTCAAATTTGTATGAGGTGGGAACACACCATTGCAGAGCACATACTCATACAATCACACACTCATTCAAACCAAGAGGTAATTTAGGGGAACCACCTGGAATGTTTTTGAGAAGTGGAAAGAAACCAGACAGAAACCAGGTTTGACAGAGGGACCCAGGAGCTGTGAGGTGGCAAACATAACTAAAGCATTTAAAATGGCTATTGGCTTAAGTCAATTCATCAAAAAGTATGTCTGTTATAAATGGATAAAGTCAATCAATATGCACAGCCTTGATCTCTAAAAACCAGATAGATTTATCAAATGCAAACATTTGTCACTGTGCTGCCAAGCTAAGCTATTCAAAATCACATTGCTGGGAGCCATTTTAAATTAAGGTAATCAAAGTTCTTGTTCTGCCCTGTGCTTCCTAATGGCACTTGCAAAGCACTGTAATGGATATGGACCAGCATGTGAATAGAATTTCAAACAAAGGCACATTTTGTTATTTTTTTCCACTAACAAAACGGATTTTGTAGCCCTAAACACAAAGGGCACAAAATGTACAGAGATACCAAATAAGTATAGTCAACTATTATCAAGTCCAAAGCAAGTTGAAAACCAGAACTAGCCAAGATTTGTCAAGTCCAAGTCTTAGGGGTTGATGCCAAGTCAAATTTGATTCAGTCCAAATGAAAACAAAACCAAAATCTAAATTGATCAAATTTGCACGTCAATCAATCATAATTTTCAATCATAATTTTCAAAGCAAGCCTTCATTTTACATAGTTGGCTTCATTTGTGCATTGCACTAGTGATTAGGTTAAGTTTTCTAAAAGAATGAATTACTTCATGCAAACTCTCTGCATGCGATATGAAAAAACAAAGTTAACAATATTACAATAACAATGTAACTCCTGGACGAGACCATATTTAGCAAGACCAGTGCTCAAGACTGAAACAAATGCAAGCACAAATGTCAATAAGTCAAAGACAAGGCCATGTCAACATTTTGGAAAACAGAGTAGTCTAGGAAATATAAAAGAACATTGCTTGATTTTTATCTTTAGTGTTTTATAGAAACATTGTTTTTATTCATTTTTTTAAATTGTGTATCCATATATTGAGGATGTATACAGGTATGGCATTAATTCATTCACTTGTTTGCAAAACAGATAAAGTAAATGCAAGTGACATAAAATTCCAAACTTATGCTAAGATTCCTTCAGACATGGAGTTGAATAATGATTATGGGAATCCTAGCCAACTGACACTCGGACACAAGGCAGAGCACTTCAGGTATGAGCCTCTCCTGAAGCCACCAGAGATGGTATGTGCATGTGTGTGCATGTGTGTGTGTCTGTGTGTGTGTCTGTGTCTGAGGGACAAAATTTGGCTTGCTTGCTGGGAAACGGCACATCAAACCCACAGCTGCGAGCATGAGGGGACTCCATCTCTATGACAAAAAGTTCAGTAGTAAAGAGCTGGCAGGCGAGATATGCTTTCACTTAGGGATCACAAGCTGAGAGAGGATGTATTCAAAACTCTCTAATGCTCTTTCTCCCTCACACACATACAATATCTCTCTCTCTCTCTCTCTCGCTCTCTCTCTCTCCCCCTCTCTCTCTTGCTCTCTCTGTCTTTTTATTCTCTGGGAATAAACTTGAATAAACTTGAATAAACAACCGTTTGCTTTGTGCAGAGCTTCCCCTCTGAAACAGTTCTCTGAATGAAATGCCATCTCCAGGCATTTTTTTCCACAATGGTGACTGAGAATTCAAGCCATGCTGAGCTGATGAGCCGTGAGACAAGAGCAGAGACGTGGTGTCATTAATAGTTCAACTACAGCTCCTTTTACACGTTTAAAACATGGGCGGTTTCTTATAGTGCATCAACACTTACAAAAAGCACAAAAAAACATTTATTATTAGGCATATTATTATATAATGGTAAAGGCAGACGTTCATTCCTGAAGATGAGCTCGTCAATAAATTGAATTATTAATCTAATTAATTTGGTAAGTGCATTATTGCTGTTACATTCATCAGCATGAATCTGTTCTCACTTCTTAGAGCTGGAGAACTTTAACTGTACCATATGGTTCACAACCATTCTCTGAGGAGCTCCACCCCCATCCCCCCATCCCCCCCGTACACACACTGTCCCATATTGAATTTTGTTTGTTGAAAAAATATAACTCTAATAGTGTCCTCCTCCTCCTCTCTCTCTCTCTCCTCTCATTCACTCACTCACTCACTCGCTCGCTCTCTCCTCCAGCTTTGTCATTAGCGTCATTTGCATTTGGCTGAGAAGCCATTAGAATTTTAATGAAGCTGACCCTGGAGGGAGGACTTCACCAGCCCTAAACAACACATTCCTCACAACCCTGTGATGAGAACAGCTTTTTATTTATTAATCACTATTTATTAATTGATTTAACTATTTTATTTGGTTATTATTTTTATGCTTTTAACGGCATGTGGATATGACCATAATCTTCTTTTCGAGAATAATTTGATAAACAGAATCAGAATCAGAAACAGTAACTAAAACAATATTGTTTCTAATGTAGACTCAGTGATTTTGCTTCATCATCATAACTTACGAAAAAATCATAATTACGAATTAGAAGAAAAATGAACATCACTGTTACTGGGTGGAGCTGCACTAATGCACATTATTTCCTGCCTCATTATGGCATTAATCTAAACGCACTCTTTTATACTGCAATTACTCATTTGTGAAGGCTAAAATAATTATATTTGATTGCCTTGCAGAGCACAAGGTTTGAATTTTGTGTCTCCTGAACCACAGTACAGGGTGACATAAACCCTTACTGAGGATTGGCAGATTTCTTCAGTGGAATTGAGGATGTATTTTTAGACTTTATTCCCTGAGCACAGGATATTTTTCAGAAATAGGTCATGTGGTTTCATCAGATAATCAGAAGAAGTGGTATCTCTTTAAGGACAATCTAGCATTTACTCAGGATTGATCAAACTGAGCTCACATACACACAGGCCAATGTAACCAAAGCATCCAAATAACACTGGGCGAAATACGCAGACAATAGTTAATAATCATCTTTATAATGATTATATTTATTAGGCCATGATGTGTAGGTGTCTAAAACAAAACAGAAACCCTGTATATGCTAACATTTACATATGCATACAAAAAGTATGGGATTCATGCAATAAATGTAACAGGATTATTTTTTAAAAGAATGAAATAGTGTATGAAACATAGCCTATGGAATAGTTTTAGAAATGTATAATAATTCCACTTGACAAAGCCACAAAACATTACGCTACCAAAACTGAAAAATAAGATAATTACATGCACAATGAAATGTAATATTTAAAGCTGACGAAATAGAATGTGCAAGGAACAAATGCAGTTATATTAAATGATGAATATTATTATTATTATTATTATTATTATTATTATTATTATTATTATTAAATATATCATTATATTAAATTATGAATATTGAAGAAAAAAAACAGAATGTAAGTCATTACCATACAGAATGTATATCAAGTTAAAAAGCATGTTATGTCATAAATAATAATAATAATAACAATAATAATAATAATAATAATAATAATAATAATAATAATAATAATAATAATAATGACTATAAGTATATTTATTTATCCAGAATATCTATCTGTGCAGCGTTTGTGGTTATAGAATAAAATGAATAAAGAGGCATTTAAATAAAAAATTATCCAAAAAACAAATTGATGGACCATTTTCAAAATTGAATATCTGAAAAAATTCCTGTACAATTTAAATCTAATTGAATATGTTGTTGTTGTGTGTGTGTGTGTGTGTGTGTGTGTGTGTGTGTGTGTATGTCTGTGTGTCTGTGTGTGCGCGCACACACATGTGCATGTGCGTTTCTGTGCTATTACAGCTCCAGGCAGGGAAAGGATTGGCTCCCCCCTGAGGGCCTCTGGCTCCCTGCAGCATGTGGAAACCATGGCGCGTTGCCAGGATACAAGCCCTCAGTCTGTACTGACAAGCAGACATGAAGAGCAAAGATTAATTATTTACAAGCACACCCCTGTATGCTGTGACGACTTGGCACTTTTCCTGCATTAAATGTCACTATCTATGAAGCCAGTGCCGTTACTACTTATTTCATGTGACTCTTGATTGTGACGCATGAACGTTTTGCACAAATATCTCTGAAACAGGGTGATGAATATTCTCAGCACCAGCAGCATCACATCAGCTCTCACATTTGTGATAGTGCAAGTACATGATTCCTTTGTCATTACTAAAGGGGCTACACTGAAAGATTTTCTAAATGGTTTAAAATTTATATGATATTATTCTCTTGACCTCGACATCACCAGGTACCTTCTTAAGACAAAACTCCATTTGAACATAAGCTGTCTATTTTAGGTTAATGCCTCAGTTTTATTTTATCAACAATTAAGCAAAAGAAGGCACAATGGACTAGAAACAATGCAAATGGGCAGAGCTATGCAACCAGAAATAAGTATATTTAATGTAAGAAAGACTACTGTGGTATAAGAAAATATTACAAGTATAATATTATGCCATATTTACTATATATGCGTACATATATACATTATATGTATATATGTATAAATAGTATTATTGCACAATTAAAATAAATGATTGCATTGATTCTCATTATGCATAGTAATTATTAAACATCCTATTGGACAGTCTAGGAGAGTGTAAATGGAAGCTTGGGTTAGTGTGACTGTTTCCTTTCACCCTTACAGATTTTGATTATCATCTATCCTGTGATGCTACAGCAAAGTGATGGCATCCATGCTCCTGTCCCCCAATTGAGACTCGCCTTTGTTCTCTTTTTCCTCAAATCCCTTACGCGTGGTGCAGAATTTTATTTGCATTTGCTCTCATACATATTCATTGCAGTGGGGTCAGCTCACATGGAGAGGAATGATTTAATTGGGCTTTGGACATTGAGGTTCCTGAGTGACAGGTGGAGGAGGTGGATCCCCACTGCTCGAGGCACTAGTGACCCTGAGCTGCCTTTCTTTTGTTCTAGCCTTTCTGTTCAGAATAAAAAAACCTTTTATCCAAGATAACATGTAAAGTAATTGAATATCATTTTGTAACTTCAAATCGTGGCTGTGTGCATCTCTCTTTATGCATACAAGCCATAGAAATGGGAGATGACAATATTGAAGATGACAAAAATTATTTAATCATACATTTACGTCTGAGTACATATAAAATATAAAATAAATATAAAAAAAACAGTATAATAAATAGCTTTGTAATATTTACCTTTAACAGTTTTTTACATAGAACAGCTACATGAATAATATACTTTATATACAGATGAAACATATGTCTGGTGAAGAATGCAGGACAAGAGGAACCTCATTATAAAGGTATTGTGGAGTGCAGAATAAAGCTTAATGTAAGCATGCAGTTCAGCATTGGTCTGTAATATGTGATCAGGAGAGGAGGCTCTCTTCCTTTGATTACTGGCCTCTTGTGCTGTGTGTCAGCTCCCGTTTCTGGAACAGACTTAATTACATTGTTCTTGGTGAAGGACAAGGGGTGGAGAAAAAAAGCGTATAAAGTGAGTGCTGTGTATTAGCTTCCAGATTGTTTTGAATGATTGAAATGCAGGGTGTGAATTTAGCTGTTTCAATAACAAGACAAGGTTGCAATTTGCTATTACAGTACTCTATTCCTGAGCACCTATTTACAAAATTACCAATCATGAATATTTCTGACTATTATAGTAATTATGTATTTTAATTACTGGCATTTGTGATGGAGGTTCAGTTTTATTTTGCTTCATAAAAGGAAAATCTAGGTGATGGGTTAAAAAAGATGTTTTTAAATTAAAAAAAGAATAATAGAATTTTAATGGATGTCTGTAATCATACATTACAAGGAGATAATTAGGATCATTTAATATGTCATATTAACAGTCAAACTATCGTTCTGAATTTAAAATATTGTTTTTCTCTCCAATGCAATTAAAAGTATATAAAAGAAATAAATAAAGATATGTTTTTAATCTTTAAAATCACATTTTATGCTTTAGGTAGATAGACTCTCATTTATATGTCTACAAGGAAGAAAAGACTAAAATTTGATACCCATAATAAATTTTCTTCCTTTACTAGGATAGCATGCATTCTTGTAAAATAAGCTGAAAGTAATTTCAGGCACCTTCTGCTATTCAGACTTCTACAATTAGCAGCTGACATTGATGAAAGAAAAATCTATAAGGGCAGGTTATTTCCCTGGGATTTTATATTGCTTTTTAAAATCTAATTAACTTCTGAAAGTGTGCAACTTTTTGACAAATGATGTGCCACAGAAGCATTGTTGAGAAATACTGGCTGATGTGATAACTGGCAGATACTTAAAGAGGCTCTGACAGCCACTCACTGTGTCTGTGGAAACAATCAAATGCCCTAATCACACAGAAACTTGTGGGGGCAATGTAGCTTTTTTTTCCTTTCTGTGTCTTGAGAGCTTATAAAACGCTTCATAATGATTGAAAAGCGCAATAAAAAAAATCTCCTGGTGAACATGGGATTGTATAAATTTGGACATGTCTTCTATCAAATCAGTGCTTGATCTGCTAGAATTTTTCCCTGTTCATTGTTTCAAAATTCCTAGAGCAGCTCAGAATGGAAACTGCATGTGCACACTCACTCACTTACTCATCGTCCTTACCGCTTAATCCTGTATTCAGGGTCGCGAGGCAGGGTACACCCTGGACAGGGCGCCAATCCATCGCAGGGCACACAGACATACACACACTCACACACTCATTCACACACTACGGGCAATGTGAGAACACCAATTAACCTAACCTACATGTCTTTGTACTGTGGGAGGTAACTGGAGTACCCGGAGGAAACCCACCAAGCACGGGGAGAACATGCAAACTCCATGCACACAGAGATGGGAATCGAGTCTGGCCCGGAATCGAACCCAGACCTTGGAGGTGCAAGGTGACAGTGCTAACCACTACACCACCGCATGTGCAGACATATAAGGTATTTTACAGAGATTCAAGATAAGGTATTTTAAGATTTTTCACTATTGATATTACATTATTATTATTATTATTATTATTATTATTAAAGGAATGATGTTATAAATTAAGCATTTTAATTATACAACTGCATTGTTAATGTAAGATTATGAAGCATTGATCATTTATTAATACTTACAATACTCTTCTCCTTGCCTTAATCACTAGTTCATAAATAACATGCCGCTAGCCAGGATACATCAACGCTCTATGAAAGGTTAAGAAACAATATTTTGCAAACAGTCATTCAGTGATAGTAATAACACCCTTTCTGTGTATATGGGTTATTTTCCACCCTCTTATACAACAAAGTCCTAACCTTATCACCTGACTCTATAAGTATATATGCTGTGGGCTGAAGGTTGTGTTGCACACATGAGGTTCATTTGTCATGAGTCAAATTACAGTGATCTAAAAAAAAAAGCTGAAGAAAGCTTAATTTGCTTTTTTTATTAATCAGTTGTATGTAGAATGAAATGATAAATCGTATTAAATATAATCTATAAATGGTGTATTGACCTGTATAATGAGGTATACACAATCACATTAACCATTATTTTGGTTTCTGATAATAAAAAAAAAGGTAGGTATCATTGTCTGATTAAATGTTCCAGATATAATCAACTAAGTAGGTATATCAATTAATGTTGGTAGAAAAGTAGAAACTGAACTCAATTGACCTTGAAAGTTTCTCAGTTGCAGAATGCCTGGTTTGACTATGTGTTCATTTAACTGTCTGTGCTGATATTCCCCTATTTTCCAAACATCCTTGTGGGTTTCCCCTGGTTTAGCCAGTTTACTCATACACCTTAGTAATTTGCTAGGAGGTGGATTAATTACTCTAAATTGTACATAGCTGTGTAAGAGAGTATGCATGGTGCCCTGAGATGAACTGGCATTCCATCCAGAGTGTTTTCCTGCCTCACATGAGCCTCACTATCAGGTGTGTTGTTCAGTTGAAATTCTGCTTTTTACTTAGTGTCCTCATTATAACTGTAACAAAGAAATTATGACAAAACTAAAATCGATAATAAGAAAAATAATAATAAGTCACGTATGATTGTTAACTATGTACTTTACCATCATGGTTGTTCTCTCCAGTGTCAATGAACAGTATAAGGTAAAAGAAGCAACAACATAAAATAAAATTGTATTAGACAGTATATATTTAAATGTCAGTAAATATATACTAGAGCCCCTTCTTTTAATTTTATGTTTGTTTGTTTGTTTGTTTTGGGGGGGGGGGTGTAAAAACATTATAAAAATTATCTGATCATCACAGGTCTTAGTATCAGGCAAAGACAACCTCAGTCAAACAACAACATATAACCATTTTCACCATGGCATTTTCTATTCAATGTAATTTTTTTTTATTTTTTTTTTAAAGGGTAGGTTGCAGACAGGTGCTGCTAATCATTGGCCCTTGATTTAATGATCATTAATAAGCATACAGACCTATACAAAAGCAGAAACATTTGTTGCTGAACATCAATCTGGAAAGGGTTACAAAACCATTCTATAGATCAACATTCTACAGTAAGAAAGATTATCCACAAGTGAAAAAACTTTAAGACAGTTGCCAATCTTACTAGGAGTGTACGCCCCAGCACATTTACCCCAAAGTCAGACCATGCAACTCTCAGAGAGATACAAAAAAGAGCTACATTTCAGACCCTACAGGCCTCAGTGAGCTTGTTATATGATAAAGTCTATGAAAGCACAATTAGAAGAAGACTGATCAAGTATACTTTGTTTTGAAGTGTTGCTAAGAGAAACCTATCTGAAAAGCACACAGAAGCATGAATGGGGTTTGCATCTGAAAAACTGCATCTGAACAAACCACAAGGCTTCTGGAACAATGTCCTATGGTCAGATGAGACCAAACTGGAGTTGTTTGCCTTCAACACAAATAAATTGCTTTGGCAGAGCCTTAACAGACCTGTGCATAAGCAAATGCCCAAAACCCTAATAAAATGAAGCAATGCTGTAAAGATCAAAATAATGAGAGAGATTGCTATATAAGTCATACAAGAGATTATTACTTTAACTCTTTACTGCAAAATGTGGATCTACAAGCTCTTGAAACAGGGGGTACTTATTATTGCCCATATTTAAAAAATTCATTTTTGTTCAATAAATAATGGTATAGTGAATGATTGGAATGATTAAAAAAAAGGGGACATAGACAATTAAGAGAGGGGGCTTTTACACATCACTATATATACATGCATCTTATATAAGTATATATATATATATATATATATACAGTATATGTATTCTATGCTTGAAATTATTCAATACACACACACACGAACGCACACACAAGCGTATGTATATATATATAATCTTATTTGTATGTTCATTTGTGGTAATAATACCTCTGAATCCCCTGATTTTTTTTTTTCTGTAACAGGTTATTTTCTACAATGCTTGCTTTCTGGCATAATCACAACAGAAATGGGATTAGTGCACCAGTGTCCTAGGTCTTCTTTCTAATGGGAGGGAAAGAGCCAGGAGCATGAGGAACAGGAGCGGAAGTAACAGCATGCCCAGGACTGCATTAGCATACTCCCAGACAGCCTGTTAGCTGAAGAGGGTTTTAATTAGCTATTTTCCCGCTAGCAAATGAGGAAATTATCGGCTGAGCGAAACAAGCCAGAGACAACTGGGCCTGCCACCAACAAACACATGTCCATGTCAGCACACACACAAACACACACACACACACACACACACACACACACACACACATATCCAAATACACACACAGCATGGGTACTCACCAGCAAAGTATTATCATAATGAATTATTTAGAAAATGGAGTAAAGAAAACATTTTTGAAAAAAAGTTGGTTTTTTTTGTCTTTTTAACCATTGCCAAATGTGAAAAAAATGTGCAACATGAGTAATTCTGCAGCATTTCTAATTTGAATTTGTTTTAAAGTGCTTAATCACCACTTTCTCTTTCATCCCACCACACAGGCACATCTACATTCTCAAACTGTTTACTTACTAACACAAGCTCTATCTGGAGCAAGACTTTAAAGAGATGACTTGGCTTTTATTATACCCTAGCTAATTCCTCTTGGTTCAGTGGTAACATTAATATTAAAATGGAAAAACTTCATGCTTGCCTTGTAGTTCATAAAGTGATCGCAAACCGTTTCATTTCAGCTGAATCTCTGCTGTGGTTGCGGGCTAATAAGACTGTAATAAGGCTTGGGGCGCATGAAAAGATTTTATTATTATTATTATTATTGTCATTATTATTATTATTACTACAGTATAAAGTAATTTTGCTGTGCTATGGCCAGAAATACAGAATATTGATATTTGGTGATTAAAATGTAAATGTTTTAAATTTTGTTCAGTAAATACAAGAAATCATTGTGCCAGTGCCCCCACAAAAACACTTACCCAAAATGTGAACTGCAAATTGTAAACTATGAAGAACAGCTTCAACAATATTTTAAAAATGCCTTGGAGTAAAAAAACTGAGAATAGCTTGTAGAAACAAAGCATAAAATTTACTGACAAATTTTAACAGACAAATATAGCAATATTCCAGCGTGTGTGTGTGTGTGTGCGCGTGTGTGTGTGTGTGTGTGTGTGTGTCATCCGCTGAATTGTGTGTGTTCGTGCATGTGTGTTGACACCTTTATAGTATATGCACATGTCTCTCACACTGCCACAAAATGCAATGCATTTATTTGATATTCTAAATGATGGATGAAGAAATCTGCTTTACCAACAATTTTCTCAGCCTGAAATCGAAGTGCATTTTAGAAGTGAAAGAGAGGCTAAAATGCACCTTCCTCAAAACATTTCCTAAGTCATTTTATCCTTGGAGAGAGCATTTAAATTCTGCACTGTATACTATGACAGCATAATACATTATACATTATACTGTATATATTATGCCAACCATAATTGTATTTACTCTGAGATGGATTTGGAAAATTCACCCATTGTCTTCAGCTCTGCATTACTTTAAATGCTAATTTGTTGATGCACTAAAGCATCTACTTCTGCCCGAAATGGTATGCTTTTGAGATTAGTCAAAAGCTCATGTGACAGATTCCTCATGCATACTTCAGACCTCTTAGCAATGGGATGCATTCGGAAAATTCACCCATTGTCTTTCACTCTGCATCGCTTCAAATGTTAATTTGATTATGCACTAAAGCTTCCTTGCTTGTTCCAAAACCTTATGCTTTTGAGATTAGTCAAGAAGTTGTACAATGAATTCCTTATGCATACTTCAGAGCTCTCAGGAATACAAAAAAGGAGAGCATGACACTTTAATCTAATGAGATCTCATCATGTTAAAAATTTCACTACCTTTCTTTTCTTCACCATCGATCCTGAAAATCTTTGTCTTGTCTCTGTCCATAGTCTTTTGGGATATTTTTTCATGCTTGGCTAAGGAAGGATGGAGAGAGAGGAAAAAAGAGAAAGAGCGAGAGAGACAAAGAGAGAGAGAGAGAGAGAGAAATGACAACCGCTCACACTTTAATTGGAGGTTGGTTTGGTACAGCAGTTACTTTGAGAACAAGAGGGCTTCACTACAACCTGCATCCCTTCTGCACTGACCTAGAAACAGCCCGCTTATCACTCCCTTGGGTGGTCTCTCTCCCTCTCTCTCTCTCTCTTTCTCTCTCTGTATGTATGTATGTATGTATGTATGTATGTATGCATGTGTGTTACTTTCATTTAGCTTGGCTATCAGTGTCTGAATGCTGGAACTCCTAAGCGATGGTCTAAGAGAGACAGCGAGGATTGCTCCCTATCCTGGGAATCTGCGGAAATGTGAAAGAGTTCAGCCAAGAGCTGTATCTATTTTATAGACAAATCACAGTGTGTCACTTAGTTGTGTAGTAAAACACTGGCTTCCATCTTTTTAGAACATCTGGAGTAAAGTGTATTTAGAACAATGAAGTAAAGCATTTAAATTATAATTTACAGCATTCTATGTAGGTTTCCACAAGTGGATCGAGGCCAGCAACATCTCATTAAAAAGTTCAAATAAAAGTCATCCGCTGAATTCTTGAGATGTCTAACTGGCCTTTGACTCAGTAGATAATGAGGAAACAGAAGTAGTTTGTGTGTGTTTGGACTGCCGCTCTTGCCTTGCATGGCTTTAATAAGCAGCATGGGCAAGCGGGAGTCAGAAGTAAAGCTGCATATACCCCATTAGAGCTAAAAGAAAAAGAAAAAAAAGAGAAGGAAGAGAAGGAGACAGAATAAAAAGGAACAATTTACTTTTTAAAGATCATTACCTACAACCATTATTGAGAAAAAAGGATTGAGAATAGAAGGGATTATCTCTGAGCTGCCTAAAATAGTACCTATGTTAACACTATGAAAAAACATAACAGTAAAAATCATCATCGCTAACTTAAATCAAGTCTCGCTCGTAATCTCATTACTTCTTTTGGGGGGTGGAGGGTGGGGGGGTCGCTGATTGGCAGTGAAGTGTATATACGCATGAGGCAGGTGTGTGAGCCCCATAACACCCACCTGCATTTTAATTAGCCTAGCAAGCGTGCCTCCCTGGGATATTCTACATACCAACTCATCACCATGACAGCCTTGGCACAGTGCTGCCAGCTAACCAGACAGGACACGAATGTTTAGCTTTAGAATTTAGCCCCAGGCTGAGTATTCCAGTCTCAAAGCTGCATGTCTTCTCCAGAGCAAAGAGGTGCTGTAGAAATGTGAATGTTATTCCGTCAGATACATCCTGTCTTAAGGAGGTCAGCTAGAAAAACATAAGCAGAATTGGGTGCACCATGGAAGATATGCATTGCCAGTAGAGATTGCTAGTTCTGTCTGTCTTTAAAAGGAACCCAATCAATGAAGACACCTGTGTACAATTGCTATGTCTCCTTGGTATTATTCTTTTGAGTATGAGGTGGTAGTTATCAGCATTATGTGGTTCAAGTCTGTCATTCCTATCAACATGCATCACATCCAGTACATTAATCATGGGCCTGTCTCACTTCTGTCCCTCGGCTCAGTCTACTCATGTCCCACTTCTCTCCTCGACCACCAATCACACTTAATTAGGGCCTTCAACAGGCTGCTGTTTATAGTCATCTTTACTTTACAGATTTTTTTGGACTTAAAATTTTAAAAAATCTGATAAATGCATTTTTTTAACTTGCATCCTGAGGAAACATTTTAATTGCAGCTTCAGTTTAAGTCATTTTCAACAGCCTCACAAGTGCAGGAAACTGAATCACATTAATTATACTTCAACCAAGTACATAAAAAAGCAAACGCAATCGCTATTAGTTCTATAACACACTGCAGAGACTTAACAGTAAAATACTTACATGCAAGACAGCATGAAACAAATAGAAACTCTATAATTTATTTTGTAATTAATTTTACTCTATAATGTATAGTGTTATTAGAATATTTAATTTGTTTGGGCATCCCTCATCATCAGATAATACTCGAGAAATATATATTAAAAATGCAAAAAGTTTTAAACGCTCATAAAACAATTTTCACAGATGAATTTTGCGGTCGTGCTATTATGAGGCATTTTTAAAGCTCTTAAAAACTTTTAAGGTTGTAAAGAAAATTTAGAAATGTCAAAAAGTTTCAGTGCTCAACAGAACAACTCCAGTGGTGGAATAAACTCTGCTTCTTTGTCTGTAAATCGGTTACAGCTCTGGATTTTGACTCACTAATAACAACGACATGCTAATTTTGACAAAAGATCATAATTTTAAATATTCAATCATGCATGAGTTGCAAACTATGGACAAAAGCCGAAAACAAATACGTTAATTTATTAGTCACCCTGGTTAGAATCATATACTGTAGTTTGTTAATAAGTCTACTATGAGCATAATGTTCCTGAGGTGTGGAGTGATTGTAAACATGCAGTCAGTGATTGAATGTACGGTTTAATCTGTTAGGTAGCTTTTTTGTGTTCAGCGAGAAGAAAAACAGAAGATAATTCAGAGGTGCATAAGGTCAAGGACTAAATTCACCCACATATTTCCTACGCAATGCTTTATTATATAAGACAGAATGTGTCCAAAATATAGGCATGAATTTCACACTGTGCAAAACACTATGTAACAAATGGTAAAAAGCAGTTGTACAAGCCGTGTTTGACGACTTTTCCTTAAAACAAAATAGAACAATTGGCCTATAACGAGTCACTGCAGGTTTTGGCACTGTGAGAACAGATGACGTTAATCAACACTGCTACCTTAAATTTACAAATCACTGTTTCAAATTTTGAAAAAACAAAAGTGATATATACAGTGGTTCAATTCTGATCATTTTGATTTTATGATCCCTGAACAACAGATATAATCCATCAAACACAGGTCCATTAACTCTTCTCACGTGACATCTGAGCAAATCCCTTGCAAAGCACTGTCAATTCCTTTTCATTGTCTCACACAGTTTGCAGGCTAATATTAAATGACTGCATTACTCTAACTGGCATCCTGTTTCTATGCTGGCATCCTGCCCAGATAAACCTTGGAGACTGGTATAGAGCACAGCATGAATTTCATACAGGTCTTGAGTTAGAGGCTATGCACATTGAGCACATTCGTGTAGTGAAGGATGACAAAAAAGAAAAGTTATGACTGTGGAGGCAGTATGCTGGCATGTCAGCTTCCACTTGTCTGCTTATAGAAAAGCATCCTTAAAAATAATAAGTTATTGTTAATTGTCAATCTCACTTATTGTGTTTATCCAAGATTTCTATCTCGATGGGGGTAGTAGCTTTCAGGATGACAAAGTTCCCATTCACAGGGCGCAAGGGCTCACTGGTTTGATGAATATAAAAATTATATGCTCTTGGCTTTAGCATCACCAGATCTCAACTATCCTCAAATCACTAATATTTTTTTGGCAGAATGGTCTAAAATCTGTGCCAAGGCATATTTAAGTTGTTTTTCATTTAATTTGTCGCTCATCTCAATGTGTTTCTTGACAACAGAACGTAGTTTAATTAGTTTTTTTTTTTTATCTGGTAAAGGAGTCATTAAGAAATGTAGACATTGTTATGACGCTAGCTTCCACCACATCTTCTGAGGAACATATATTATATAATATATTTTCTACATACTGATTATCTTACTATATTGGTTTTTATTACTCTTATTATATTCTACTTTTATCTGTAATGCACTCTACTGCACCTTGTCTTATTTCTTTGCCAATTTGAAGCACATTTCTGTATGAAGTCTGCTATAAAAATACATTCTCCTTGCTTTGCCTGTTCCTGGAGACAAACTGGAACACAATTAATATTGCTGTTAATATATTATGTGTACATGTAAAATAAATAAAACAGTATTACTGCTAGATATCATACCAATATATTGTACCATATAAAGGTGATATTGAAGGTCACATTTTATAACGGCCCCTTATTACTGATTGCTGATCATTTACTAAGGATTTTGGGTAATATAATGACAATTAATCTTTAGGTGGGAAAAAAAGACCTTACATAATATAAGGAATAACCTCTGGATTCCGAGTCAATGTTTTTGCAGCACAGTTTTGGCATGTTTTTGCAGCACAGTTTAGCAGGAAATTAATTGAGTCGCATGTTAATAAAAACATTATCAATCAAATGTGCTTCTTCTATGCATACAATACATCCAATACACAACTGTATTACCTTTAAGGCAAATTTTTTAAAATTGCTGTTTTGCTACTAAGTGGATCTCTCAATCCAATTCAATTCATAGAGTAAAATTTAGGAGTCGGCTGCTTCATGTTTTTTTTTTCTTTCTCACCGCTTCTAAGCCGAACAGTAATTGGGTGCATTGCGCCGCATCCAAATAGAGCAGCTCTCCATTTTCAGACACGGTGCTGCATATTTTTCCTCTCCTCCTCTTGAGCGGCGTCTGAACACGGTAAATTATTTACACTGGGTATAGATCTACAAACACTCAATCCGCTGCGGTCTCTCAGTCGGATTGCCCGTGGGAGTGGAGTGTGGCCAGGCATTTTACAAAAGAGCAAGCAAGCGTGGCGAAAATGCGCCAGGCCGATAAAGGTCAGCCTCCTCACTCCGGCTCCACTGTGATATTTTCATTATTGAAGCAAAGAGGCTGGTAAACAGTGCACATCTTCACATACACACACACACACACACACACCCCAACACACACACACCAGTGCACAAGACAAAGAGGAGACAGAACAGGACAGGCGAACAGGACTGTCACATGAAGAGAGAAAGGCAAAGAAAGGAGCTGCAGAAAGAAAAAGACACAAGTAAAGCAGAAGCTGTATAAGGGAGGTGGTGACAAAAATAAATTGTAAATGTAAAAAAAAAAAAAAAATGAGGGAGAACATCTTCATCAGCCGTGTTTGCGTTCCAAAATTGACTCCACGGCTAAAGCCTACAATCAGATAGGCTTTAATTGTTTTTGTTAGATACAGAGCAATCTTGGTTCCATCTCCAGCACACTTGGTAATTGAATTCTCCAGAGGTCCTCAGGCCATGATTGTACTTACATTTTTCTCTTTTTTTTTTTTGAGGAGTAGTTTTAAAAGTGCCACAGAGTCACGAACAAGTATGAAGTTAAGTCAATTAATTTATCTAATCAGAAATCAGAGTTGATGTGTTCTCTGTATAACATACCTTCCACTAAATTGCACATGCACATGCCTACACAGTACAAAAGTTTTGGACACCCTGTTTTTTTTTGTATAAACTTTGTTGTTGTTAGTCATTTTATAACTTATTAATACAAAAATATGACTTCATATTGTACAAAAAACATTTCCAATTTATTTAAGCAAAATCATTTACTATTACAGTAAAATGTTTGCAGGCCAGAAAACCAAGCAGCATATTATGTATAAGACTTTCAGACAATAAAAAAGAAAGAAAGAAAGAAAGAAAGAAAGAAAGAAAGAAAAAAAGTTTCTGGGTTTTGCATGCAAAAGTAAGAAGCAGGTGTAACAATATACATGTACCTATACAATATGGTATAATGTTGTATGAGGTTTTAGGTGGGGGCAGGGTTGCTGTGGTGTCTGACACTGGAACATTAGCAGCGGATAGTTTAGATGCTGTGGGCTGTAGAGTGGGACCTCCATAGATCAGACTTGTTTTTCCAGCACATGCCATGTATGTTTGATTAGATTGAGATCTGGAGAATTCAAGGAGTTCAAGGAGTCTGTATCAACAACCTTGAACACTTTGCCTGCTGGCAGGCTGTGATGTACTGGATGTTCTCATAACTTTCTCTTGTGACCAGTGGTTACTTTTTCATGGCAGTTTGTGCTACATTGGCTTTTGTTTTGGACTGGACCAGACATGCTGGCCTTTGCTCACCATGGGTGCCCATGATCCTGTCACCAGTTTAATGTATCTCATTTATAATCAATGTTGTTCAGTTTATATATATATATATATATATATAGAGAGAGAGAGAGAGAGAAAGAGAAAGAGATCTTGGTTTTTCCAAAATGCACAAAAATGTTCACCAACCATTTTCTTGAGCAGCCTACTCATTTTCTGTCCAGTAAAAAGAAGTAGGAGGAGGTCCAGGAAGTTCTAGTTTCCTTACCACACTCTATGCCTCTGTTCTACTCTTTCAGCAAGTTCTTCTGTCAAAAGCATAGCAACCTTTCACCAACTCGATCTGGAGTTTATCCAAATGGATCTACTCAGAGCCAACAGGCTTTTGTGATTTAAAGGCCTCAATTAAGAGTGTCCTTTTTGATTCAGAAACTGGAAGTGATGGCATGTTGTGTTACTGGGTTTTATAGAGTGCGTGATTGGCAACATCTTAGTCTAATAACAAAGCTAAAACTAACATTAACCTTTTAGTGAAAGTAACACTGACGCAGATGAGTCCCTCCTCTCTGTCTGACTCTGATGTTCCATTGAATAGTCGTTCTGGCCTGACACCAGCGCTGGCACTGCACAGCTCTCAATGTTTTGAGTGCTCTCAGGCTCCGAGGCTTTCTCTGCATTGGCTCTCAGTGGATCTCCAGGAGAGGAGCACTGGCTCTGGCAACACTCATCCGACACACATTTGTTTGGGAATCAGAGCCTCTGTAGAAGAGGCTTTGCCAGATGAGGCCACAGTGTCTCTCAAACACTCTACAAACAGGCCAGAATTACACAAAGAACCCTCTCTATAAGAAGGGCCAAGGCTCTAAAATTCCAAATAACTTCACACCAATTTGACTGTTCTGATGGACAGACTTGCAATATGCCAGAAAGAAGACAAAACAATTAGTAATACTATCACATGTTTAAAAAAGAAAAAGAGAAAAAAGATAGAAATGCTATAAAAGCGGACTCATCTGATTTGCTTTTAATTTGTTTGTTAATTTATGATAAATCTAAAATTAAAGATGCCAGAAGAAGTATCAAGCTAAATGATTGTTTAGACATTTTGACCATAATCGTTTTGATAACTGTTTTGTTAACACTGTTTTTTAAATGTTGAACACTGTTCTAACAATTGAACACTGAACAAAAATTCACGCCATGTCTGCAGGATGAATAGCACATTTCTTATTGAATTACATAAATATCTTTTTGAACGGCTTCTTCTCTGGCTTACATTGTCAACAGTCGCAAATTAGTCACTGCTGTATTGGGTATGTGCTGTGAATTTCAAAATCTAGATTGCTATTACAGCTTAACTTGTGCCACAAGCAAACACAGCACTGCAGCGTCCCTCTGAGGAACGGCACAATGAAACACAATGCAGGCAGGATTGAAGTCATGCTAAGGTCATGGACTCCCTTGTGCATGGCATAGTAATACTACTGCTGTTTAGAGAATGAGAGCAAGAAGGGGAGTGCAGAACAGAGTGCCAGAGACACAATGCCTAAAGCACAGCTGAATTGAACAACCAGTGCCGTAAATGATGAAGACATTAAACAATGTGTTTCGTTTAACACTGAAACCACAAAGTAATAATAGTAAACATTAATGGAAACTAACCTAATCAAATGACAATAGCGTTATGGACCTCATAATGTTGTTGCTGTAGGGATTCTTGTAGGTCTTTATAAAAAATAAAAAATAAAGTATTGAATTAATCACAGTTTAAGCAGTCTGAATTTTAATATAATAATCTGATGTGGGGGGGACCAACCAGGTTTGTGTTTTAAAATAAGACTTTATCACAAGCAGGAGTTCAGATCCGTGACATTCAAAATGCTGCAACCTGACAGACTCCATATTGTTCCTATGATAGACAGGGTCAAGTAGATGGATCCTGTCCATCAACATGACATGCTTGTCAAATGTATGCAGAGCTGTCACTCAAACAGGTCCAGAGACAGCAGACACAACAGGCCAAGTCTGGGTGAAAGACAGGACTTGCTGATAGTGAAGAGCAGAAAAGGAAGGCAGTAAGACATCTCTTGCAATCAACCATTGCAATCTCTGATTTTAGTCTCGAAGATGGATATCCTTTAAAAGGGCACAGCACAGTCTTAGAGACAACTCAATAAAGAATGGAGACAATGGAGCAAAACAAAAACAAAAAGTTTGCAGCTTGTCCAACATAAAGAATCATTCTTACTCAAGTTGAGGCAGAGTCAGTCAAAAGTGTCTGGGCTTAGTCCGTTTCCCTAGACTTAATGACACTAACAGCTCATTAGAACTCTGTATTAACTGACATTAAACCATATCTCCCTCCTCCCACTCCTATCATTAGCTGGTGTGAAGCAGCTCTGAGATAGCTTGCTGCATCTCAGGCTTAGTGCGTGATGAGTGTGTCATCCCCTCACCCTAAACATGTCTCATTAGGAGTTCCATAGAAGCACCTCTAGCACTCCTCCAACCCCTCCCTCCATCCACATTCCCCCTCTTTTTCGTCTGCTAATTAGATGACCCCCCTCCTCTGGTTGCCTCCCCAGTTGCATCTTAGAGGAAGACAGATATGATTTTTCTTTAACCTAAAGGCCAACTTCATCAGCTGAATTAATGACTTTATTACCCGTTGTACTCCAGACTGTGAAGTCCTTTCTGCCACAACCTAATAAGCACCTTGTTGTTGTTGTTTTTTTTATTAAGTTCCAGTAAACCACTACCAGTATTTCTATAAAAAGAGAACAATACAGGGAAAAAAGGATACGGTTCTGTCCAACTATATCACAGCATGTTTTATACAATTAAAAAGCCTAATTTGAAGTGGGTTATTTTTGCACTACAAGGCATAATATCTCTAAAATTTAATCCATTAAAAACACTGACAATGCACTTGTTTAGTTGTCTCTGCAAATTGCCACTGATTGCCTGGCAGTGGAAAGCATTAACGAGACAGTGAAAGATCTCTGTCACAGGAGGTTAATTGTTTTAGCATAACAGGTGTTTCCAAGTATTTCACTGTACAAAAGCATTCATTATTTCCAAACATCATTTTCACATATACATTCTATAATTGAACTCCTTTAACTAATGATGAAAAAGGGGAGAGCATGTATTTCTCATCTTGTCAGCCAAGTGTAATGTTTTCAGAGGATGTGACAATTTTCCCCCCATTTGCGCAAATGTACTCAACATTTACAATATGTTCAATTAGACAGTTTTTTTTTTACTTAAATTGAACAGTTTTAAATACTCCACAATTCAATATAAAGTATAAGATCTAATTTTCTTCTATTCCGAAGCACTAAAAGCCATTTAAAGTAGATGAAATCAATGCTTTTAGTTACATGCTTTCTGAAGTTTAAAAGGGATGTAACAGGCTAACTTATGGTCAAGCGGAGCTCAGATATCATATTAAAGAATGTTGTAATGTTGTTGCATTTATATTAATATGCTTATTTGCAGATAGGCAGGTAGGCATTTACTATTACACTAGTTATCATATTATAACACTCCTACTCCACATCATATGGTGGCACAGTGGTGTAATGTTTAGCAATGTGACCTCGCACCTCCAGTGTTGAGGGTTCGATTCCCACCTTGGGTCTGTGCGTGTGGAGTTTGCACGTTCTCCCTGAGCTTGGTGGGTTTCCTCCCACAGTCCAAAAACATGCAGATCTGGTTAATTGGCATCCCTAAATTGCCTATACTGTGCGTGTGTGTATATGCCTTGTGATGAATGCCACTCTGTCCAGGCTGTACCCACCTCATGCCCCAAGTCTCCTGGGATCGGCTTATGTTCCCCCGCGATCCAATACACAGGATAAGTGACATAGAAGATGAATGAACGAATACTCCCCATTACAGAAGAGCCTGATCTAAACAAGAGCATAAAAAACAGCAAACCTCCTCTAAATTCTCAAGCCAAACTTTTCACGTTTTTTAGAGCATGTTTAACATCACAATGTAAGAAGCAACTTTGGTTGCTGCTTTTTAAAAAAAAAAAAAAAAACTTTGTTTAAATTTTCTGTGCCCCTCCCTAAAGCCCTATTAATCAGTTGCACCTGCAGACAAAGAGGGATTAATATGAGGTGAAGAAAATACCAGCCGATCGCATGAAACACTTTCTCTCCCAGACAGGAAACGTGATGAAGAGTGAAGATGCACTTCAGTCAAAGAGGAATTTATTCATTAGCCCAAACTAACGCCTTTTCTCTCTCTCTCTCTCTCACACACACACACACACACACACACACACACACACACACACACACACACACACACACACACACACTCCTTTGCAGCTCAGGGCTGAATAAGGAATTGATAATGAGCAGTGGGTAAAACAGAAATAATTGGATGTCCTTGCACACACATGCCGCGGGTTGATGGTGATGTGCGATTAGAATAAATTGTGGAAGGATAACAAGATGGTTAGTCAAGGAAGAAAACATGCCTTTCAGAGTATTCAGTCAGACGTGGCTGTCTGCAGTTCAGTCTTTTACACACACGCCTACATTTAGATTCAGACTTGCCTCTTCTGACAGATTCAAAACTCAAATTAAAACAGAATTATTTAATTTCCAGCCTATTTATTGCTATTAGCAAAGCCTCACTTAACTGAATCAGACAGATGTGGCTAGTGGGCCTTTCTTTAAAAAGAACTGCAGCAACATCTTTAAAGACCACAGGATGGGGACCACAACTGAAAACAAAAGCAATAGGCATTAAAATAAATATTCCTGTTTCAAACAAGCCGAAATGAAAGCAATGCTAAAACAACAAAAAGAAACAAACAGCATATCTATATCTATATGGCAGAGCTGAAGTCTGAGACGCTGTTACATCCAACAACTTGTAGACTTTGTCTCCCCCTTGTGTACAGAATAAAAAGTGCTACAAAAATTGGATGGCATCAAGTAAAAAAAAAAAAAAAGAAGAGCATTTCTTGTAAAAGTTTCAGTGTGTGAAAAGTTATTTATTTGTACATCACAACTTATGTAGCTGGGGTTAGTGATGATACAGCAGCCCCCAGTTTGTAAGTCAATAAAAACCCAAAAACTTGGGCCACACAAAGACAGAGAGGTATCCCAAAACCAGCCAGCATCGTCTTGGCTGTATGCTTTGGATCATTGTTGTGCAGCATGAACTTTCACCCCACTCTGATGTCGTGTGCACTCTGAAGCATGAATGCATTTATCCTCCCCTAACCCTGACCATGCTCCATTGAGAAGCACTCTCACATCATGCACACTATGTCTATATATACCTCTCATAGACATTGCTATTCTCATTAAACCAAAGAATCTTCGTCCTCAGTGTCCCTGAGGTTCCTATATGACTTTTACTCAGCTAGGTTTTCTAACACCCCTACCATAAAGAGCAGACTGATAAAGAATTTTTGAAATGGAAGTCCTACCAGGTTCTCTCACCTCTGAGTAAGAATTTGAGAAAGAGAGTTAAAGTGGCCACTGGGTTCTCTTGGTAATATCTGAAAAAAGTCGTGGCGGTTCCAAATAACTTCCATTTTATGGAATGATGGAGCCCACTGCCCTCCTAGGATCATTCGCACCAAGTTCAAAGAGTTCTTTACACTTCATGGCATGGTTTCCGATATGACAAACTACTGTGAAATGTGGTACTTTACACACACAATTCAGTGCCTTTCTGAATCATGCTCATCAAATGAATTTGCTACGGCAGTACTCCAGTCAGATTCTAGAAGTGGCTCAAAATAATTAAAGCAAAGCTGAGTTGGAGTGCTTTAACCTAGGGTCTGAATACGTTCCCAAATGAGATATATTTTAGTTTTTCATTTTTGATAATTCGGAAAACATTTTGCCATTAAAATCTATTATGTGTAGAATGATGGCCAAAAACCCAATTTAGTCTTATTTATTTAAACAATAATCTGTTCAAAAACTAAAAGTGGCTGAGTATGATCCAAACTCCCTGTACAATACCCCCTCAACCCTAAACTCACACATTGTGTCAATGTAAAAAGTTTTACATTTTATTACAAATACATATTAACATATTACAAAAAGCACAAGACAAACATACAGGAACAATACTCTTGGACTATTTCCACTGACCTGTATATTAACAAAAAAGAAAAAAAACAGAAAAATGGCAAAATGAAAAAAAATATATTTAAGCCAATTTTCTATGGACACAAACAAAATCACATATTACTAGACACACACACACACATTGCCTGCTAATCACAGCACTGATCTGTACTTGCAGGCAAACATAATCCAGACAGCG
Source organism: Leiocassis micropogon (assembly GCA_028565275.1). NCBI lineage: Eukaryota > Metazoa > Chordata > Actinopteri > Siluriformes > Bagridae > Leiocassis > Leiocassis micropogon. Next base: position 20,807,001 of record JAOVVA010000048.1, read on the forward strand.
CAGGCTGACTCGAGGTAGGGAAAGACACGCACCCGTACCGCCAGACGGACATTATCTCCTCGACAAGACACAACCTCCTCACAGAAAGGTGACCTGTTGATACATAGAGAACAGCCATATCAGCTATGCACTCTTTATCTGCCTATAATGCTCATATAGTGCATGAGGATTAAATTAAGAGACAGCTACAAAGGCATGTTTGCAACCTTGCATTAAAGCTGTGCTTCTGGTTTTGAATATTGTGGACATCAGATGTTAGAAAACTACTGCAAATATAGATCTGCTTAAACTAGGAGTGTTTGTGTGTGTAAGTGTACCTAAGGCAGGTAGCAAAAGCTCTGCGTGCATTACAGTGTAAGAACTGAATAGGAAAGCCTTTAAATGTGTGGCCATCGGGTACAGCTCGCCGAACAGCATCCTGAAACTCCTCATTTCCACAAGACATGCCTGTACAGCGCTCTAGCTCATAGGCTGCCAGAGCAGATGAGAGCAGGTATGACAGGTGATCATCCCACACTGTAGTTAGACCAATATCCTGGGAGAAATGACAGACACAAATTGCTTTTGTACAGTATACAGCATATAACTTAGTATATATTAGTGTATATAGTGTGTAATACCTTCCTGTGCTCAGTAACCAAGTAGCGTAGCTCAAGCTCTAGTTGGTTGCTGGCTTTACTGGCCTGCACTGAGGGAGGACAGAGAGGAGGAAAAGAAGGAAGGGAGGATGTGGAACTGGGAGCACAAACTGAACTAATAGCCTCTGCACTCATAGCCTTCCAGCGAGAAGCATCCGAGAAGTCAAACACACACAGCTCTACTGAGTCTGATGGCTGGCAGTTAGCCAAGAAAGACTTGTGGTTAAAAACACAACCAATCGTGCGGTATGGGTAGGTGGGCTTGGGCTGAGGAACCAATGGAGGAGCGTCGGGATATATTGGCTGATGTAGGTACCTGTGGTAAAAAAAAGAATTAAGTGAACATATTATTCATGCTTTGACTACAAAATGCAACTGTAAGCATGACTGAAAGTTAATTTTTTTTTGTGGAAAATGCTACCTGTGCGCAGTCTGACTCTCCCAGAAAGTGACTGAGCCATCAGTACCACAGGTCATCACCCAGGTGTGGGGGGTGTTTTTAGCTTTAGTGCCCACACACACATAAGCATCCAGGCCAAAGCCCAGCAGCAGACTACACAGCAGTGTGGCATGGTCCTCACAATCACCCTTGTAACAGGGAAACACACAGAAACTAGTCACCATCACTAGGCTAGTACCATCATGGCTAGTACCAATTAAATAAAAAGGGAAGATTAATTGCAAATAAACAAAAGAGGATGTAGTGGATGTCTACAAAACTAATTACAGCTTCGTACACTGACTCACACTGAGGAAAAGCTTCAGTTACCTTGTTCCTACAGAGGAATGCCATCATAGTGCACCACTGCTCATGACGTGTTCCTCCCCCGAGCATAGGCGCCTTCTCCTGAGCCAGTAAACTCACAAAGCGAGCCGCCTGCCGTGGACTTTCCAACAGCCGGCCAGCACGCAATGCACGCACATATGAACACACCGGTCGGTTCACTCCATTCTCATCCTACAAACACAAAAGACACAAAGACACACTAAAACAGGAGACCATGCAACTTAGGTCTAAGGCCGTGAGCAATTTAAAAGTTCACAATTTAGTCTACATTTAGTAACATACCATGAATTGGAAAAAAAACCCAAACTGAAATTATTTTATTTTCTGTAAGCTACAACGACATGTCCAAGTTACTCACTTGAGCAAAGATCTTAACCAGCTTGGATTGATGAGAAGGTCGTATTTCTAAGAACTCCCTCCACCACTGCTTAGCATAGACCAGAAACAATCGCTCTCTCTCTGTGGTCTTTTGGCGCTCCAATGATCGCTGAAGAAATAAACAACACAAGCATAAAATGACACGAGGTTAATAGTGTTCCAGCAGAAGAATTATTCTTTAAACAAAACCTAAATTTCAACAACATAAAAAGGTATGTATAGTAGTACTGGCCACCGTTAAATTTTAACTTTAGACTTCACTAAACCTGTTTATGTTTGACACTAATTTGTGGCCTAACTAGAGTTTGCTGATAATCTTGCAGTTTAAACTAACTGAACTCTTTAGTTATTTACTGGGTTAGAATGGACAGAAGGATAAACAGACAGACAGACAGACAGACATACAGACATACAGACAGGCTAAAATCATAACGAGAAAGAGAATAATGTTGTTATTAAGAAATACTTAGGCTTATTTCTTCAAAGTAGTAAAATTATGTACCATGCTGAAGCTGTAAAAAATAAGGCAACTGGTTTATTCGTAACCATAAAAAGGCGGACAAGGATCTAGCAAAAGCTCTGCGTGCATTACAGTGTAAGAACTGAATAGGAAAGCCTTTAAATGTGTGGCCATCGGGTACAGGTCGCCGAACAGCATCCTGAAACTCCTCATTTCCACAAGACATGCCTGTACAGCGCTCTAGCTCATAGGCTGCCAGAGCAGATGAGAGTGAACTAAACTGCTAGTAATCTAATTTCAACACAGTAAAAAGTAGCAGCTTCATTTGAACATTGATCACTATTCAATGAAAATAAAAAGGCAGAATAATATTTCACCTGTGTGCTGATGACTTCAGGGCTGAGAGTTTCACTGAGGGGAGGATAGATTTCTAGCTTGAGGTTAAGAACACCTGCGGGCACTTTACACTCACTACCTGAAAAAAGAAAAACACAGACAGACATAATAGGTATCATAGTTTAAATCAAACAGAATATATATATATATATATATATATATATATATACACATACACACACACATTCACACACTGTATATATATATATATATATATATATATTTTATTTTATTTTTTTATCACATTATTTAAAAAAAAAAAAAAAAAAAAGGAGTAATCAGTAATATTGATGCTATTAACTTATTTCATGTTCAATAAAAAAAAGTTCTCCAGTTTCCTCTCACATTACAAAAGCATGCAAGCAGGATGACTGCTACACTTACAGAGTGTACTCCTAGCTCATGGCCTGTATTCTGTCTCTCTAGACTTCTCTCCAGACCTCATCAGGATTAAGTGCTTACTGAAGACAAAAGAATGAATAATGAGAAGCTCTTACCTACACCAAGCAGCTCGACAGACACTGATGTCTTTCCATTGGGGGCACTGAGGACAGATCGCCAGTCCAAGAAATGAGATGAGACAAGCGTTGTGTCACCTGTGGTGTCTGTACGAATTAACACCATGTGCACCGGGTCACAAATGGACAACATGGTGGTGGCATCAGCCATCCTACTGGCATCACCTGGACCACCAAAAAAATTTAGACAGATGCATTTTGTTATCCTTCTATATTGACGTTTTATGATACAGTTGTCAATTTTGCTGACTAATCAGTATTATTCTATACTAATTTTGAATATACAGCTAGACTAAACAACATAGATGATGTGATATACCTGGGCCATCTCTGTGTACTTCTAAAAGAAAGCCCTCTTGTAAGTCTGGATCACAGGCGCAGGGCACAATTTTGGAGTGAAAGCGCTGGTTGCGGAAGTGAAGGTGGAGTGTGAAGGTAGAACACACATGACCAGGTAAAGGCTCTGGCTCCTGCAGGTGCTCGAGGAAGGCCTTTCCTCCCAGAACCTGCAGGTACAAGTATCTCCTCAGTGGACAGATATTGGCTAACAAGAATAAGAAAAGAACAAAGCATGAATGATTATTATTAACTAAATTATATTTTCCCCTTTATGCATACTAAATGATCACACATTTTATATATATTCCTGACTAACCTGTTTTAAGCTGTTCAATACCGCCCTCGGTTACATGAGCTGGAGACATGTTCGGATCCTCTGCCTCTGTTTGTGAAAGAGCCTAAAGAAAAAAAGCTTATTGATGTGAATTCCATACTCACTGTAAAATATAACATTGTTACTGATGCATTGATATCGTGTTATCGCTTTTGGTTACTTGACAATTCAGGGCTCTTGTCATGATTGAGAAGATTTTAGTCAAACCAGGTTTTTACTTCTAGGAGCTTAAAAATTGTTCATAGAGAAATTACTGAAAGATACAAAACCCACTGTTTTGCAAAAGCCATCTAATTTTTATATGTGTGAACTATTGAAAACATGTTATCTGAATTAAGGAGGAGTAGCATGGTGCAGTAAAACCCACATTAGAACATCTTATATGATTTTAGCCTCTGATATGATTTTTCTGTCAGTGAAGGCACAAATGTTACTGTAAATTTAAAAGCTTTAAATTACTAATATGGGAGGAAAATATAAAACTTTTATACAGTATATGCAACCAGCCTTATAACCAAGTCAAACCAGGAATTGTGATGAAATTTCTGATGAATGAAGGTGTAAAACAAGCTCAGTATGGTGATGAGACTCTTGGCTGCAGTAAATCATTTAAATGGTGCAAATGTTTTAAAGAAGGATGCATGGCCGTAGGCGGCATGGTGGGGTAATGGTTAGCACTGTTGCCTTGCACCTCCAGGGTCCGGGTTCGATTCCTGTCTGCATGTTCTCCCTGTGCTTGGCGGAGTTTCCTCCCACAGTCCAAAGATATGCAGGTTAGGCTAATTGGCGTTTCCAAATTGCCCATAGTGTGTGAATGTGTGTGCCCTGCGATGGTTTGGCACCGTGTCCAGGGTGTACCCTGCCTTGTGCCCTTAGGCTCCTGGGATAGGCTCCAGGTCCCTGAGACCCTGAATACAGGATAAAACGGTGAATGACGATACCGGCTCAAGGTGGACATTTAGCAAATGTAATGCCTCATACTGATAGCAGGGGATTATATAGAGAAACTAGAGAGGTACATTTCCTGAAGAAAATGTGAGTGGTGCTTGCCATGGCAAAAAATTGGAGTCATGCTATGCAACATGCTAAGCACTCTAGCATCATGTTAGCGACATTTTAATGATGTCGCTAGCAACATGCTAATATAGCTAGCATTTGCTAAACATCATGCTAGCAACATGCTAAACACTCTAGCATCATGTTAGAGGCATTCAAATGATCTTGCTAGCAACCTGCTAATATAGCTACATCATGCTAGCAACATGCTAATTACACTAGCATCATGCTAGGAACATGCTACACGTGTTATTAGCAAAATGCTACTATACTTAGCATAATACTAGCGACATGCTACTATACTTAGCATAATGCTAGCGACATGCTAATATAATTAGCATAATGCTGGCAACATGCTAATATTGTTAGCATAATGCTGGCAACATGCTAATCATGTTAGCATCATGCTAACAGCATGCTAATGAAGTTGCTAGGGGGTGTGGCTTATGAGCATCTTGACAAATGCGAAAGACTGATTGGTTGCCTGAGTTAAATGAGCCCTCCCCGGTGTCTCTGCGACAGTGGGATCCACAGGTAAATTCATGCTGGGGCAGTTTACCACTCGCCCCTTAGAAAAATCATGTCAAGCTCCCCATTCCCGAATAAGTCGAACGATATGACACCTCTTTCATGGGTCTACGACAAACGGAACGGGACTAGTCATGCACCAAATTCCCCATTATAAATCAGTGGGGCAAATTTGGGCACCTGTTGTGCCCCGGGGGTAAAACTGATACCCTTGTGCAGGGTATGTTCTGACACAGCTTGCAAGCCTCCTCAAATGTGGTAAATTTGATCTTTCTACAAAATTCCCGCTCTGTGCTAGAATCCATCAATTTTTTTCTCAATATTAAATCTATGGGATTTTTAGGGTGATACAATTGCCCCCCGTGGGGGCAATTTACCACCCCCCTCTTTACAAGAGTCATAAAACTCCATTCCCGAATGAACCGCACAATTTGCCACCTCTTTCATGGGCCTATGATGAACGGTACAGGAATGGTTATTCGCCAAATTCCCTATTATAAGTCAATGGGGCAAATTTGGGTGCCTCTTGCGCTACAGTCAGTCAAAGTTGGTCTCAATGTTAAGTCTATGGGATTTTTAGGGCGGTTAATTGCCCTAATACCTCATTCATGGGTCTACGACAAATGGTGCGGGACTAGTTACGCGCCGAACTTTTGTACGGGAGAAGAAGATAAAAAAGAATAATAAGCCTGTGAGATAAAAATAGTAGTGTTTGGCTTTGCAAGCACCACTAATTAAAGTAGTTTTTACCCTCATAACTGTGTCCTGTTATTCTGCACAATCAAGTCCTGGTTTGACTTGAATGCGCCTTATGATAACCTCTATTTTCCCAGTAAGGCTTTCCACAAGAACATGGCTGAGGAGATGTACTTATTCAGCCACAAGAACATCACTGATTTTGGGTGAAGAAGCCATGGAGTTCAATCATCATCCCAGTTCTTCCCAAAGGTGTGTGGTTCATATTTGGAGCTCTGTGAAGTCTAGTCAAGTTAATAATAATAATAATAATAATAATAATAATAATAATAATATACATTTTATTTATAATGCACTTTATATTTGAAGCAAATCTCAAAGTGCTACAAATTAATTCGACCCGAAAGCTC
>JAOVVA010000048.1:20833063-20858284 GCA_028565275.1 Leiocassis micropogon
CGTGCGCGAGCTCACAGACGCCCCTGATTGGCTGTAGAGCCGTGATTAATGTGGGAGCACAAGTACCTCTCATCCCTTCCCCCTGAGAGAGCTCAGCCAATCAGCTCTCTCTAGGCCTCCGGCTGTGAGAGGAAAGCAGCATCACCCGGGGTTCGAACCAGCGCTCCCCGGATGATAGGGCGAGCTTATCATATTTTTAACTTAAAATATGACCACTTATAGGTATTAATAATGACTTTGAATCAAACCTAAATATTAGGTTATTGTGTTTTTCCCCATTTAAATACTTGAGTCTGGTCTTATATTACTGGAAATAACCGCACAGTAGTTTTGTCGAGATGGTTACAGGATGAATAGACTTTACTGTAAGTTGGTGTATTTTAAATGAGCGGCTTGAGGTTTTACTTAATAGCACTTTATGGGCAGTGCATTTATCGAGTCGTTAAATCGTTGGTTTTACAAGAGATTTAAAAGATGATTCTGATTTTTTTTTTTTTTTTTATAAGATCATGTGTCAAAATCTAACATCATAGATGGATAAATATTTTAAATGAACTTGCCATTGTTATTAATAGCTGATAATTTGAATTAGACTAGTTGCATCAGAGACACATGGGACTGTATGCCTGAGTTTAATGTTAATCTCGGTTAATGCTTCTGCAGATGACGATATTGATGTAGACAACTTGCATGATGAGGAGCTACAGCTGTATTTCAAAAAACTCATTCCTCCAGCCACACAGAGAGGTCGAGTGGAGGGCCAGGAGATCCCAGCTGCTGTAAGCTTGGTGTACCCAAGATGGTTGTTATATATCCTATAATTGTTTACCTACTTTTTTTTTGTGTGTGTACCGCAGCATGTTGAACAATAAGTAAAATGTTAATGTGTACGGTGAAAGCAGTGCATTTCAGTCTTGCTTATTCATTTATTTTTTGGGTGATGAGGCTGTATCCTGCAGGTATTGTGTCTCTGTATAAAGCATATATGCCACCCCCTTTTTTTTAAATTTTATTTATTATTTTTTTTAAGGATTTACCGGACAGTCACATTGGTTCAGCTGAACCCCTTGCTTCTGAACTGGAGACATCACCAAAAATCCGATGCAACTTTCTAAATCAATATGATACGGTAGGGGGTTTTATATATGTATTTTTAAAGGTACAGTTGTGTTTTTTTTCATCTTTTTTTTTTTTGAGGTACAACAGGCCCAGTCATCTTCAATTTCTCTTCTTAGGAAGATTTTTGCATGCCTGATGTACGGCTGGCCGCCACAGGTATGGATTCATGTCCTGCTAGTGATGAAGACACTGAGGATGAGCTGGAAGCTGCACAAAACCGTAGTAGAACTCGATTTTTGTTGCCAAGCACCTCCAGACAACTGGTAAATCGACATGATGACGATCATGATTAAATTTTGAATTAAATCAATGTAATAACTTCTAAGACATTTCATGCAGCTTAAGGGGCTATAATGTATTTGGGCAATGAAGCTGGAGGTTTTTTAGAGTGGATAGACGTTATTTCAGAACAACTAATGTCTGGCAATTGATTAAGTCTGTATTTTTTTCACAGAAGGTAGCAAACAATGTAGTAAAGATGTCAATTAATGCTCTTGGTGGTCTCTGTCAGACTTATTAGTTTAAAATGCAACAAAACTTCAACATTAATTTTAACTTGGCTATTATCTTTTTCATTGTGATTATACAGGTTGGGGAAAGCCATCAGCCTCATTTTAGGCCAGGCCTGGAAGGGGGAAGCTCAGATGAGGAGTCTAAGCCAGGTGCTCAATTTACAGACTCCAGGACAGGAATTGAGCATCGGTGCTCTGCTGAGGGACAAGTGATAGACTTGCCAATAACGGGTATATAGATTTTGTATTATTTTGCATCCACACATTTTTAAGAACAAATAGTTAACAAATGTGAAAAAGGAAATTTCCATCTCTCTCTCTCCTTTTTTTTTTAAATTAAGTAATGTTAACTCAACATTAATCATCTCTGGGTATTATTTTTTAGGAGATGGTGGAGGGGGTGATGGGAGCAGTGGCAGTGAGGAAGATGGAAATAATGGGGTTGTCTCTGCAGTTCCTCCACCCACTGGTGTTCAGACCACGTACGATGTGCTACGTGGTCTGGGAATTGTGGGAGGAAGCAGGACAGGCGAGGATGAACATCGGCTCCTCTTGCAGCTCCCTGGATTAGACCGATTTGTCTCAAATGTGCAGAGACAGGTAATCCGAATTGCATGGACTAGGCCCAGTTCAGTCTCTTCTCCAGCTTTTGTTTAGGTAGTTTTTTTTTTTTTTTTTTTTTTTTAGTGTATGAAATATTGCTGAAGAGTTTTATAAGCACACAAGTAGCTCATACTTTTCGAGCTAACAAGATAATTATTAATCCCTTAATGAGCTGGTTATGGTATGTATCCAATTCATGTATTTGTGGTGTGTCTTTTCAGATGGGAGACCGTGTGGGCCCAGTTGGGACAGTTGAAACGGAGTCTTCAGTTCAAGGGTCTGGATCGACCAGGGCTCAGTCTCTAAACCATAGAATGACTCAGGATAGGCAAGAGGCTCTGGTGAGGTTTAATCCTTCTCTTTGTAGCTTGGCAGTTTTAAGGTTTACTTACTATAGCTTGTACTATTGACACCGAGTTTATTACAATCTAGACTGTTACATGGCCTTACTTTGTAGCATTAAGTGAAGTTGGCTAATAGTTTTTGGTAGTCATTGTGGTACTTGTCTGTAGATTTGACAGTGGCAGTTGAAATTGTGAATTTGTTTTAATACAATTTTTGATTACATACTGGTCAGTAATGGCAAACACCCTTTCCTTTAATAGAATAGCATGGATAGTCCACATTTGGGTGCGGTATCTCTGGAAGACCGCTTTGACTCCATGTACCTTAGGCCCGGGGGTGTTTGTAACCGACAGGACTCCACTTTCGGTGCTACTGCCTTTCAAGCCACTCAAAATGAATTTGACTTCTCGTTTACCAAAAACCATCTTGAAGAGAACAAAGGGGAAGTCAACCAAGAGAATACCATTGACTTGAGTGATACGGCTCGTTATGGAGGGCCTTTTAGGAACTCTTTCAGTTTTGGCCAACATCCAAACAAGAGTGAGCAACATTCAAGAGAATGTCTTGAAGTCAAGTACCTCTCTCAAATGCTACATCAGAATGGGGAAGGTGAGCAAAGCAGTATTTGGAATCAAGTACCCTGTCCTGAAGATATGGAACAGGACTCCCAACAAGGTTAGATCCTTCAGCAGATTTTATCTGGAAGGAATTAAAAAATTAAAATCGGTCTTTTTTTTTTTTTCTTTTTTCTTTTTTTTTTAAGATGAAAGATTTATAGTTTTGTGTCAAAATATTTGGTTATTTATTTTATTATCTATTTTTATTTTTCACCCCATTTGGGATGACCTGAATCAAGTTTCTTGTTTTATAGGTGCCAATGCTACTCATAGTGTTGTCTACCAGAATGAGGATGGGAAATGGGTGACTGATTTAGCCTACTATTCCTCTTTTGAAAAGGAAACAAATATGCCTGATGATATTGCAGATCAGTTGCACTCTGAGGATTTTGTTGGTGGTTGTAAGTACAGGTGGATAAATGTCTATAAATGTTATGTTTTGCCACAGTCTGAAATATTTACTTGTCCTTCAGGTGAAGCTATGGAAAAGATTATTGAGGATCAGCAGGAGTTTGAGAAAGAACACCGATTCATGCAGGTGAGACTTCTTTTTCACATTTTAGTCTGTAAATTTGTGACAGCATGCCTATTTACGAGTCTGTCCATTTCAAATTAAGTGGTTATGTATGCCTGTAATGACATTTTCTTTCCTTTAATAGGAGGAACAGATAGAAGCAGTCAATAGAAGTGTGCTTCTTGGTGACACTTCTTGGAAACTTCCCACTAGCAGCCACATTCTGATGAGAGCCTCCCAAGTCTCAAATGAGTTTGAGAAGGGGAACCAAAGTTATTTGCGTATTTCCCTGGGGGAATTTTTTCAGCAGAGGTCTGAGGCTTTGGGCTGTTTAGGGGGCACTGAAGAACACATTAAAAGGGTGGGTGCTCCAATAAAAATAATTTTAGATCTGCGTTGAGATTGTTGTTTACAGTGATGCATAATTGATCGCCATAATTCACTATAGGGTTACTAGCTCATCAGTTTTTGTTGAACACAGGACAACTCATTTAAACTGCCAATGTTTGTTCACACAGTCATAATGTTATGCATTATGTCGTATCTTTCCCTCAGCCTTCATTTGGGTACATCATCAACTCTCCAGAGAAGAGAGAGCCCTTTGCTTTGATCCGGCCCTCTGATTTCTCTTCCAGAGCAAGTTCTGTTCACAATGAAACCGTTCAGCTCAGTGATGCAGATGGAACCATGAATCCAGGTATAAGATTATCTTTCTTGCAGTTTTTCTTTTTTCTTTGGTGGAAAAGTTGTGGAAAATGCTAACTTGTTTGTTACTTTAAATCTATAGAGGATTTGGAGAAGACTCTTGAACCTACACCAGCAGAACAGCCACACAAGGGTCATGCACACCCAGATGTCATCCAGGTAAGGCATTATTTTCTGTAAGGGTCTTCAAAAGTTAGTTCTCACTTTTTTTTTTTTTTTCTCGGAGAATACCCTGGTATATATATCACTTCATGGTTTACTTATTGACTGCAAGATACCCAGGTTCTGTAGCTGCAAAACAAGCCCAAATCAACTCCCCTCCACCATGAGGTATTTCTGCTGAAATTCTGTTTGGTCTTCTTTTTAGACCGAAAGACTTTCTCCTTTTCCAAACAAACTGTACTTGTTTAGTCCTTATCTAAATGTGCTGTCATGGACTTTAACATGTTCAGTGAGGCCTGAAGGGTCTGACATGAGCTCTTGGGTTTTTGTATTTCTCTGTGCATTGCACGGTCTGACGTTGAAGTGAATGTTCTGGGACGTATACTCTCGGGAAGATTAACAACCGTCTTTCCAATCAATTTTCAGGATTCAATCTTTAGATTGATGTTTAGCGACAATTGCTTATGTCTTTACATCTTGGCATTGTATTAACACACCTGAATGTTCCAGACCAGACTGAATACCTTCTGATGATAAATAACCCAAGGATTGATGATTAGTAGCAACTTACCCTCTTGTATCCTGTGAAAGCAGTTAGGGGGTACTTGGTATGGCCCACATTTGGATTAGTTTTAGTTAAATAAATGATGATACAGTAGGAAAAAAGCTACAGCTATTCTGTGAAGCCCTCAGAGGTTTGGTAAAAAACAATAGTGAACAAACCGCATCATGAAGCCCAAGGAACACACCAGACAGGTCAGGGATAAAGTTGCGGAGAAGTTTAAAACATGGTTAGGTTATAAAAAATATTCCAAGCTCATGGAGCACTGTTTAATCCAATGGCACAACTGCAAACCTACCAAGACATGGCCGTCTACCTAAACTGACAGGCCGGGCAAAGAGATCATTAATCAGAGAAGCAGCCAAGAGGCTTATGGTGACCCTGGAAGAGCTGCAGAGAGCCACAGCTCAGGTAGGAGAATATGTTCACTGGACAACTATTAGTCATGCACTTCACACATGCACTCTGGCCTTTATGGAAGAGTGGCAAGAAGAAAGTCTTTGTTGAAAGAAAGCCGTATTTTCTTTCCTGAAAATGAACTCCTATTTGCAGTTTGCGACAAGCTGTGTCCCATCTGTCTAAGCAAAGAAGAATGGGCAAAGATTTCACACTCTAGATGTGTGAAGCTGATAGAGGCTATCCCCAAAAGATTTGCAGCTGTAATTGCAGGGAAAGGTGGTTCTACAAAATATTGACTCAAGTGTGGGCTGCATTTTTATTCAGCTCTCCTTTCAGTTATTTTTCTTTGTTTAAAAAATAAAAACTTTTATCATTTTCCACTTAACAATTGTGTGCCTCTTTGTGTTGGCCTATGACATAAAATACATTTATGTTTGTGGTTGTAACATAACAATGTGGAAAAGTTCGAGGTGTATAAATACTTTTGCAGGGCACTATGTAGCGAACAAAAATGAGTTAGAATATGTTTCTTTTTAATTCTTCAAAGTAGCCAAAGGTTATAGTAACAGGTGTGTTTGGGGTCATTGTGTGTGTTTTTTTTTAAATAAAAAAAAAGTAAATTGGAATGTATACAAGCATATGCTTTGTTTTTCTTATTAGACTTCCTCTTTGTCACTGGAGCATAAGGAGAATTCCAGTCAAAGTTCTGAAACCAACTCCAGTGGAAGTTTAACACTTAGCATCAGCACAATTGCATCAGCTATTGCAGATGCCTCTATCAGCTCAGATCCTGCCCAGCTTGCAGCAATGATTGTGGAGTTGTCCAAAAAGAGGCACTCCAAGAGTAGAAAGACAGATGAGCTTGTTCAGACCCCTGACCTTGGAAAACTTTCTGAACAGGATGACTTTAAGAAAACCTTATCTCTGGGTGATCTGAGTGCTCTTGACATGGAGAAATACCTAAAGAAAGCAGAAGTGTCTAGCAGTGATAGTGATGCTTCCAGCTCCCAGTCTTGTCTTGACATTCTCAGCCTGGCTGACAGTCTGACTAACTCTGGCAGACCTACACAGAGACAGTCTCCTCCTCTACCAAACATCAGTCTTCCTACAGAAGACCATTCAACTTCAAAAGATAATGTAAAGACAAGTCATGTTTTACAGAACAATTCGTCTGAGCACTCTACAGAGATTGTGTCAGAAGTTAAAAGATCAAATGCAAGAAGAAGTTCTATTCCACGACCGAAGACTAGCAGCTGCATTCCAACTGCCACAGCTCACCCAGCCAGGAGATCAGCGAGTGCAGGACAGGTGTTGACAACCTCAGCTGTAAAGCCTAAATCTGTGCCAAGCAAATCAGAACGAAATGACTGCCCCCTACCAACAACTGCAGGAAACAGGAGTTGCCCAGACTCCAGGGACAAAACTAGCACAGCTCAAACAAAGGTTTCTGAAACGCGTCACTCTTTTAAAAGTAATGATTTAATAGCAAACTCATTACCTGTCCCCAAAAACTCAGGATTTGAAACTGATGAATGTTCACGGTTGCCTACACTAAGGAGCTCACCACATACACCTAGGAATAAAAACTACATGATACAGAGGGAGACCTCAGAAGAGGAACGTTTACTTAGGAGTCCAAGAACCACACAGTCTATTGCAAAAGAGAAACAGACTCTTGCTGGACCAAGTTCTTTTTCCTCCACAGATGAAAAATTTGGTAAGTTTCATGCAGCGATTACTATGAAATGGTATGTGCATTTCAGTAGGTTAAAATTTTTTACATACACTGAGCATTGGATGAATTTCTAACTTGTTACAAATTTCTAACTCTGTGCAAATTATGATGAAGTGCACATATTGCTTATACTTGTTTATTTTTAAAGTCTCACCTGAGCGCTGTGCCTCTGGTATTGTGGAGGCTAGCCATTGCACTTTTAGACCGTCCACCTCTCCGCTTACTCATTCAAGTCCAAGCCAAACTTCTCTGCCTAGTGGATATGGGTAAATTCCTCATCAATTATTCTAGCTAAGCTTAAACAGTGAAGTCTATTTAAGAGTAAGGAAAACCACAGTAGTAAATAAAATCTACTTCTAGATTGTGTTATTTAGAATTTATTGTAGTGCATGAATAGATAGTAACATTTATGCTGTGAACCGTATTGTATGTGTGTATACTGAATTCTTCCACCTGTTTGTGTTGTTTAGAGACATGTCTCCTTCCTCTAGCAGTGGGGTGTGTGAAAGAAGTCCTACAACTGACCCACTGTCACCTCAGTCTCATTGTTCTAGTCCATCAATCAGCAGACTTACCTACCTTTCTATCAATGAGAACACTACACTTCCTACACCTAATCATCTACAGGTCAGTTAGAGGTCATTGTTTTTGACTCGGTTTGAGAGCTTTGCTAATTTTGGATAATGGCCTTTTAAACTGCTTATAATGGAAATTTTCCACATGAGGATTACATTTTGATATTTTGTCGTTCAACTGTACAAATTTGCCTATTTTAATCATCAGCTAGTAAATCTTTATTATTATTATTAATAAGAATCTAGTTTAAATGCCTTGTTTGTATCTAACTGAATATTTTTCTTTGTCAGAAAACTAACTCCATGTCCCTGAGTACCACTATCATTAGAGCAAGTCCTACCCCACCAATGGAACCTGTTGATGCTACAAAGCCTATCCATCAGACCCATAATGAAGACCTGAGTTCACAATCATCTTGTCATGCTGAAACCCCTGGCTCAAATCAGCCTGTCTCAGGACATGGCTCACACATCCAAAATGAGTACAACATCCACAAGGACTTCAGGCATGAATGTGGACCAGTGAATCGCCAGTCCGAGTCTCGGATAAATCTGTATGCTCGGGTTGACTCTGGTTATTCCAGCAACCTCAACATAAATAGTCAGCCTGGTGGACCAGTGGAGCAGAATATTACCCAAGTTCCTAAAACCCATGGGATGGGGGGTGAGGATGTCCATGGCTCACAATATGCTCCTCCCCCTACCTCTTACACATCTGAGCACTTGAGATATGGTTTGGCTCCAAACTCCCAGGGTACTTTGTCAGATCTAACTTGTGGTGTACCAACCCTTCTACCTGGTCGGTCACTCTTCAGCACTCAGCTTCCACAGCAGTACTTGGGCGGAGATGCATCATTGCAGGCTTCATCCTACTCTATAGGGCCGCTGACTGGACCGTACAGTGTACCAGCTGTTATATCTGGTACTAATCCACATATTGCACATACACATGTCCCTGGATCAACAGGTCTATCATCTGTATATATAACTGCTGGCCAACATCAGTACCCACTCAGCAAACCTTATGGACAACCCAGCATGGCGTCGTGGTCAGCGCGAGATTTGACTGATCTCAGAAGTAAGTGCTTTTCTTGCATCAATGTCTCTAGTACTTTTATAGCAGCATAACATTTAAATGACCTGCTTTGCCTGTTTTTAGGCCAAGTGATCATCCCAGATGAGCTGAAGTTCCCTGGTCCATGTTGTGTGGGCATTGCCTGCCAAACATCACTCAGCATCTTTAACCCCTCAGAACGGTGGCAACAGGTGGCCATATCTATAGTAAATCTGTCCATCGATGGGGAAAAGGTTAGAACTATGTTTGCTTATTCCATCAATGACAAACCGAGTCTGAGTTTGTAATTGTCTTATTTGTAGCCCAACACAAGAAATTAGTTTTAATATCTAAAACTGCTCAAAAAAATGATCCAAAACACGATATGGATGCTATGTTCATATAATTTAGAAAATGTGTGCTAAAGAAGCTACTTCTGAAGTTTATGCAACATGAAAGTAGGGCTGCAACAACGAATCGATAAAAAGTTGATTTGGCAACTCGAGTTGGCAACGAATTTCATAATTGATTTGTCGTGTCGCACGACGCGGAGACATTTGATTATTTAAAAAAAACTTTAGTTGAGCGTGGAGTGAACACACTTGGTCTCGCGCACTGATGCTAGCAGAGTTCAGCACCTCATAGACAGGGCGGAGCCAAAAAAAAAAAAAACAGAGTTGTGGTAGAGGAAAGATACATGGCGAAGGCAGAGAAATCCGCAATCGGGTAATCGTCTCCCCTGCTGGGTCCTAGTGCGCGTCTCTTACTGGTATAAACAACATCCGTGCCCGCGTGTCCTGTTTATTATAACACTGACCACGTGTGTGCGCGTAAAACATATTTTATTTTGTCTGTATGCGTGTGTGTACAGCCCGTGTGTAAAGCAAAAGCAAGTCTCATTAGAAATGTTAAAAATCCATTTTCTCTCTCTGCTCGAGGTCTTAGCCTGCTCTTTGGTGTGTGTGTGTCTTTCTCTCGGTGACCAATGACGCGCGTGAAGAGCAGGCTAAATCTTGAGCAGAGACACACAGACCCCTCCTACTTTCACCTTCACAGACACACACACTCTTTCTCTCTGCTCTGCACAGAAACACTGCTCTGTTGCGATTCTTTTCTAAGGTAAAGTGCAGGTTAATTTGTTTTATTTTTACTTTACAGCAGTGATCCCGTTAGTGTGGTTTTAAGAATTTTATTTGGTTTATGAGTGTTTTGGAATACGAGCCCACTTCCGGAACGAATTATGCTCGTAATCCAAGGTTCCACTGTATATATTTGGCAGATGTAAAGCATACATGTCTGTTTTTTGTTAGTACTTTTTTATTTTATTTTATTATAAGGCTCAAGGAGCAACATGTATGTGCAGTTTCTAAAGATTTTCGTTCTGTTTTTGAATAAAGGTTTGGAAATGAATGCTTTTTCTTGGTTTTTTTTTTTTGTGTTTTTAAAAAATCTGATCCATCGATTAATCGAAAAAAATAATCAACAGATTAATCGAGTATTAAAATAAGTTAGTTGCAGCTCTACATGAAAGTGACCAATCTTGCTCCCTAAGTGTTTCAAGTTTCTAAATTCAGCCATTTTTGTAGAGATGATTTTAAATGTGCTCCAAAAATACCCATTTTTCAGCGATATACTGTCTCACTTCAAACAATAAGTTAAAATGCAAATGATTGATATTTCTTTTTGAGTATTGATACTAAAATTTGCATTAGCTGCTAAAACCACATGAGCTATAAAAATTGTTGCTCTGTAGTGTTTGTAACCATGTCAAATTCATGTTGCAATATTTTAACAATATTGCATTTTAGTGAGATCTAAATTGGCTTAAGTTTTACCTGAATAACAATTAAGATCATTGAAAGATCCAAAAAAGTTACGAACACTACATAAAAGGGCAAGAAATTGCATATAGCAAATATGTCTATCTTATAAGAAATATAAAATGTGTATACATATTTACAAAATCGTAGCATGGAACGGCAGATAAGCAATTGGGTATTATGACAATTGAACTAGATATGAGACTTTTGGCACCAGTACCATGTTTTGGTCATATGTTTAATCGAAGCAGTGATGAACCTTTTACTGCTGACATTGATCAAACACCTTGAGTTCAAACTGTTATCCCATGTCATTTACTTGATTGCGCAGGTGGTAAGTGGGTTTTAATTATTAGTAAAGTAATTTTGCTGTATTGTACATCTATTTCAGGTGGATTCACTGCTGTACCAGTGGCTGATTGTGAAGAATAAGACTATAATTGGACCTAAAAGCACAGAGGAACAAAAGGTGCTGTTGATTGCTCCAAAACCTGGCCTGTACCAGTGTACTCTCAGTGTGTCGTCTTGGCCCGCTTCTGCTGAGAGTGACACAGTGGCACAGGCTGAGGCCTTTGCCAAGAAAGTAGTACTCATCGCAGTGGCTGAGAACCCAACAATAGAAGTAAGCATTTCAAGCATATTTGGAGTACATCATGTTGAGTACAACACAGAACCATGTGTAGACCATTTTGATCTAGATAGAAAAAACTGATGAATTAACTATGCAAAATTGCTTAAGGTAATGTGCTCGTTTGTTAATAGGTGGAGGTTGGAAAGACTGGCTGCCTGGACTTCGGAGACCTGGCAGGAGGCAGTGTTAGGTCCCTTCCACTTAAAATGGTCAACAGGACTCGAGCAACTGTGCCCATCCGTCTAGTTATAAGTGCGGTTAGTGAACCATTTTGCATTACCCCAATAGTGTGAACTGCAAAATTACCTGTACAGTGAAACCTTGGATTACGAGCATAATTTGTTCCAGGAGCAGGCTCGTATTTCAAAACACTCGTTTAATAATGGAAACTCAAATTATTCGTTCCACAGCCCCAAAAAATAAATACATAAAAATAATAAACACAAAATATAAAGTACAAATAAAACAAATTAACCTGCAATTTACCTTTAAAAAAAAAAGGTGAGGGTGAGTGGGTTTGAGTGGGTGGATGGGCGGCCAGGCGAGGCTAAAGTAAGGAGCCCCTCCTAAAAATGAATTTTTAACCTCTCTAATGAGATTTGCTTTACACGCGTGCTTTACACACACACACACACACACACACACAAAATAAAATGTTTTATGCACACACACGTGGTCACAGTGTTATAGTAAACGGTGCACGGATGTTGATTATACCAGTGAGGGACGCGCACTAAGACCCAGCAGGGGACGATTACCCACAATTCTGCAGCGCAAGAGAGAGAAAAACCGTTGGCTTAGTTGTGATCGCATGACGCTCGGCGTCAAAACAAGAAGCACATGCTGATACTGAGATAATGATACTCGGTACTCATAAACCAAGACTTGTTTGTTTTCCAAGTCAAAATTTATTAAAGATCTTTCCGCGTCTTGCAGAACAATCGCAAATCGTGTTACTCACAATCCGAGGTTTCACTTTATTTGTTTGTTAAATGTACTGAAGAAATGTGGCTTTTTTTTCTTTTTTTTTTCCTTTTACAGAATGCCTCGGCTTGGCATTGCTTTAGCTTCTCCAAGAGTCCTGTCACTATGACAGCAGATGGTTCTCGGCATTCTGGTGGAAATTTCACTTCCATTTCAGTCATTAACCATGTGATGCATTCCAGCAGTGGGGATGTAAGAGTGTATAACTGCAGTAAACATGGCACAAATCTAAACTAAGTTCTAGCTGCGGTACACTGATCTGCATTAAAACTTGTCTTTTTCTTGTTAACAGAATCCTGACAGCTTTATAGTGTGGGTTCACTTTAATGCACCTCAGCGATTCAGTGCAAAATTAGGTACTTGTTTTTTTTCTTTTTTCTTTTTTTTCCTCCTTTTAAATGTTCATTTTGATATTTGACTGTTTGTGTATGTATTTGTAAATTTGTAGTTTTGCGTAACGGTTATACTTGACACAGCTCTGTCATGTGATTCAGGTGAATTAGGCCCACCCGATGAATTCAGTGCTCGTGTGGATATTGAGTTGGACAGCCCTGGACCCAGTCATGTAATCCAAAGTGTTGCTCTCAGAGCGAGGTCGGGGACAGCCAGAGTTCATGCTCCCAAAGATCTGCAGGTAAGAATTTGTAGTTTATCAAAGTTGGATCCAGCAATATTTTGCTGCTTTTTTAACATGACCGATTTGACGGATGTTATTGAATGGGATTGAATGTGTGGAGTGTTGGAGTGTTTATTCCTTTACTGTGTCCTGGCTCAGGAACTTCTCCAGTTCAGATAGCTGGATATCAGGAGCCTTGAGGTTGACTGGCTTCCATCAATTAAATTTTTTATTTGAAATAGCTTATTTGCTTGTAACTGGTCTTTACAGACTGTTTGTCTTCAGTGTCCAGCGGGACAGTCAGCCAGCCAGACTTTGCCATTAAAGAATGCAGGCAACATTGATGTCCAACTTAGACTAAAGGTGTGTCTCCTTTGGTGGGGGAAATCACATTGCTGAACTTTCATTTATGTAGAGGTAAAAGTGATATTGTGTGAAAATACTGAATATGTATATTTGAATTTGCAGAGTAATGACAGTGACAACTGTTTCATGGTGAAGCCTGAAGAGCTACTTCTCCGAACTGGAGAGGAACAGGAAGTCATTGTTACTTTTACTGCGCTGAACATCAGAAAATGTAAAGAGTGGTATGTCCCTTATTTTTGCTTTAAGTCTATAACAAAATGCATAGCTGCATGTAAGTTGAAATGTACACAATTTACATATTTTTGTCTTTGTTCTCTCAGTCTGCTGACAATTTTCGTACTGCCCAGTGGGCCACAGTATGAGGTTATGCTGAAAGGAGAGGTGGTCCACGGGAATTCTGGGAATGTGAAATCTGCTCAAGTCTTAGTGCCCCATGGTGAAGTGCCACCGATCCTCTCCAACAAACAGTTCATGGCTTGGGGAGGAGTCACTCTAGGCAGAGCCGTGTAAGTTCTCCAGCAACTTGCATATGCACTCTTAAAGATATCTACAGATTCAGTCAGTTTAAATTTAAAGCAAAATGTTTGTGTTGTAGTCAGCAGAAGCTGGTACTGAGAAACAACTCCTCTACTACATCACAGCAGCTACGATTACTTATCAGAGGTCAGGACCAGGACTGCTTTCAGGTTAGTTGCATTAAATGTGACATTTTGCATATGAATCTGGCAATTTAACGTTTGACTGCACAGTATACATAGGATACACTTAAAATGGCAGGTAAGGTAATTGAAATTTGTGCTGAGAATGACTGACAGCAGGTTAGAAGTCATTAATATTGTTGGCCCCCTGAAAACCCTGCCCCCTTTCCAAATATCTCATTACTAATCTTTCAGCTGGTGTTCTATCTCTTAATTTTCTTTGCTTGCTTAGATTATTATAATGCAAGAAGAATTAGGAAAATTAACTTTTCCTTCATCTTCAGTTGCAGAGTTCTTTTGGCCCTGATGAGCGGTTGACTCGTAGCAGAGAGCTAGTAATTAAACCCAAAGAAGATGTGACGGTTCACCTTCTTTTTGCTCCCACTCGTGTTGCTTCTATGCTGGCCAAGCTTGAGATTAAACAGTCTGCTGTGCGACCTTCTCAGCTTGGAGTCAAATTCACTGTAAGTGTACTCTATAGATATTTTACTCTTTACACTTTGATAATCAAACCTATTTAATTGCAGATAGTTTGGTTAAAAGTAAGGTTGGGTATTGCACTTGAGTAATTTTATGGTACTGACAGAATTGCTTTGATACCATTGAGTTGAGTATCTAAGAAAAGAAAAAAAAAAAACATTGTCATTCGGTACAAAATTTCTATACCTGAGGAATATATTTTATCAGCACTAGTAAGCTTGCATTGCGCTTGATTGCACACTCCAATGATGGGGCTCATGCCCTATTCTGGGAGGCTTTACCACAGTGTACGTCACATAGTAGCAGTAAAAATGTCTACACCATCAAACTTATTAATCTATTTTATCATCCTTGATCTTATTAGTGCATGTGTATTATTGTAAAAGATAAAAATTAACAGAAAGTGGATACCTAAATGTGTGTGTGGAAAAAATTAGCACAGAAAGTTGCTCCAAGTTCAGCTGCAAGAGGGATGGACCACAGCCATCTCGCTCTCATCGTTCGTCTAACATTATAAAACTTTCTTCAAAATCTACACCACTGGATTCCTCCTCGTAGGGACAGTGCTATAACTAGGATTTTACCAAGTAACATTTAGCAGACAATTGCTTGCCAATTTCACCAGCTTACATGGCTGTTTTATTAAATATTTACTAGATTTTACATTATTGTAAGTGTGCTGCTCGTGACTTAAGCTGAGCTCTTTGTGTGACTTAAAATATTGTTCAAGTGTAGCTTTAGCTGTATTCAATTAGAGCTTCTGGAGCTACAGTTTTAGCAGCCACCTGGTAATATGAAGACTACCAGTTCAATTCTGGCTTCTGTGCATCATTTATTGATATTAACATATATGTTGTGCTTGAACATGCTGAAAGAGCACTGTGCTCAATTTTGGTTCAACTGAATGGTTCAATTTGCAATAAGAGTGTTTAATGTCGTTAAGATGAGCGAAACATAGACAGAGATGAAGAAATGTGTATGACCTGAACCGAGATGGTAAACATGGTAAACATGGTTCCAAATTTAAAATTGTCACTAATGAATGAATTCTGAAATTTTAATGCATGAGAGCTTTGAGCTCGCTCTTGTAAAAGGTGTTTTTTAATACAGTTAAACTTTGGATTGCTATAATTAAAATTTTATTTGTCACATATACAGTCATACACAATACGATATGAAGTGAAATGCTTATGACTGCTAATGACCTAAAAATTCAAAAAGAAATGTTCCAGTATGAAATAAGTTACAAATTAGAATAAAACATTTTTTTTTAGTTTTAAACACATTCTCTGTTGTGTTGTCTTTAATGCGGACAGTTTTGAAACTGACATTCTGAAACTATAAATCTTTTAGTTTTTTTTCCTTGTAATCAAAAACTATCAATTGCATTTGTTTGTGTCTGTCTGATGCAGCTACAGCTTTTGAAACACACAGATTTTTCTGTAACTATTTCATGATATTGAAGATTGTGTAAAAATTTGAAGACCTCTTTTCACCACTGTAATCAAGCAGTCTAGTTTTTGTAGTGGTATTTGGATGTCCTCAACAATGATTTTGAAACCAACTTCAAATTCAAAGCATTACGTGTAATTATAATTTATATTTCCGCATTTCTCAGCCTGAATCCTGTTCACGTGACTCTTCTTATATCACTCTGTCACTCTCTTGCCTCTTTTGTAATCTGTCTGTAGTATTTTTGCCACCTGGAATGCACAGATTTGATTGGCTGGGCAGCATCACATGAGCTGGCTTTACTCGCATTCAATTGGTCTGTGAGTTTCCGGGTCCGCTAAACGAGTACCGTGAAGACAGGAAAAGCGGCGAGAGTGCGTGCGCGCGCGCACACACACACACACAGCCCCCTCTCACCCTCTCCTCCTCTCGGCTTCGCATACACATAGACACACACACACTCTGCCTTGCACAGAAACTCCGCTCTGTCGCGATTCTTTTCAAAGGTAAAGTGCCGGTTCGTGTTTTTTATTTATTTATTTATTAATTTATTGAAATTTATTTTTTTTACTTTACTGCAGTGATTCCGTTAGTATGCGCTCACATGAGTGTGACTAGCGATGTTCCTTGCTAATTTTTCCGTTAAAACAGTCTCTCCGTTAACACACACACACAGCGGCTGCGTGCACAAATGGAAACGCTTATCTGTCGGGATTTATTTTTACTTTTTTTTAAAGGTAAAGTGCAGGTTAATTTGTTTTATTTTTGCTTAATATTTTGTATTAATTATTTTTATGTATTTTTTTTTTTTAATAATTTGAGTTTCCCTTATTTCTTATGGGAAAATTAAATTTGGTTTACGAGTGTTTTGGAATACGAGCACACTTCCAGAACGACTTATGCTCGTAATCCGAAGTTCCACTGTATAGATTTATTACTAATCATAATCATTGTTTCTCTTATTAGCTATTTTTGCTTGTGATGCTATGGAGGGTGATCGTACCATTCTTATATCTCTGGTTCACCACTGGTTGAACAACATGATCACTCACAGTAGCCAGGATTTTTAATAACACTTTGTTCTGTGACTAAAAAAAAACCTGCCAAATGCAACTGATTAGCCATAATTAAAATATTTCTGGCTTTTCAGAGGAATCATTAATGTACCCTTTTCCCAATATTGGGTACTGCTTACATTTCCAACTGAAAAAATCTATATATATATTTCTTGTTTTAAAGATTCCCCTTTCTGGTTATGGAGGCACGAGCAATGTTATTTTAGAGGAGTTAAGGAAGCGTTCTGATGGATATGTGGCTACACTGAGCAGCATTCAGATTGGCAGAGTCGGCAAACTGTGTGTGTGCGTGAGAAACACTGGCTCCAGAGCTGCATTCATTCGAGCTGTGCCATACAGCGACCTGGAGAAGCGCACAGTCATGGACTCTGCAGTGATCAGTCTGTCACCTTCACAATTTATATTGAAAGAAAGGACTCAAGAGGTGAGCTGATGATATTCCGTGTATGGTTGGAGATTTGTTAAGTGTTCTTGTATCTTAATAATTAATTGTTATTGTTTTATGCCATATAACCAGTTTGCATGACATTTTAAGAATTTCATTTTACAATTTCACTTGTCCCTGCCCCAAAATAGTGTGCACTGTGCACATGTGGTTTAACAATTAGTTTATGAATGGCAAACCCTGAAAAATGGCATGCCTTGCGTATCTAAACCCTGTGTTCATATGTCCTGTTCTAAAATACAGTAACCCTGTATTTATAATACTGTGTTTTGCATTTATATGGGCGCTGTCATGTAAAATGTTTTGTTAAAATGGCCGAAGAATGATTTTATTAATTCTAGTTGCTTACACTGTGTTGGGAGGTAATCACCATTTTTTTTATACTGTTTTATTTTCAGGTGATTACAGTAGTGATGAAGGCATCCTGTAGGGAGCAGGCTCTCTGCCAGTCACAAACTGCTCTTCTTGCTACTATCTGCCTCTTTTGTGGAGATGAGGTCTCTCGCCAACAATTCAGGAAGTCAGTACCAATTTTAAGACATTCTTTTATATTTAAATAGCCTCAAGTTTTTGATTTCTCTAATGAATAATGTCTCCCAGGTTATTACGAATCCAACCTGATGTAGGCAAGAAAGTGTTGTCTGAAAACAGCTTACTGAAGAGCATCTCCTTTGATGAGCCTTTTCTTGGTGAAGAATTGGTTCAGGAAGGTAAGACCCCTTGTTAAAAGAGGTTTGTCTGGTTAATGGCATTCCAAGTTGCATAAACATTCTTTTTCACAGTAAATTATGACTAACTACATAATGAATCCTTCTTCCCCACAGCCTATGACCTTCCCCAGAGGCCGAATGAGGCTCAGATTTTCTATGGACACATGAGTAAGGTTATCCTGTCGCTACTTGGTACAGTGGAAGCCTCTGATTCAGGAGAGAGTGAACATGTTGAGTTTGTGCAGGCCTTACAGCACCATGCCACTGAGTCAGACAGGTACCATTTTAACATCTGCTATTTTCACAAGGGAAATTTAATAGGCAGAAACCAATACACAGAATGGCCCAAAAGTTTGGATCCATATAAAAAGTATATATTGCAGTAAACGTTTAAAATGATGACCTCTGACTTCGCAGCACTTGCAAAGTCAATAAAGACGAGAATGTTAAACATTTTCATAATTTATCAGAACCTATGTTGCATGTAGATATGATTTTAACATTAAGTGCAGTGATTGCTCTGGGATGATTGCTGTCCATCAGATGATCTCAAAGAAGTCGACTGGAGTTGGGTCTAGTTCTGCTTAATTTTCTGTTACTTTTAAAGCCATTTTTAGTCTGAAACTAATGAACACAAGAATAAATGAACATTGCTGGTTGTTTTTCAGTTAAAAAAAAAGATCTATCATGGAAAAAAGTTAACACACTTGTTACTGATCACTTGAATTGTTTGCTTATATGCCTCGTCACCACAAAAAGAGGAAGATGGGCAGCAGAGGACTAGTGAAAGGTTATGATGTAGGGCTCATGAGTAGGGAAACGGAAGATTGTTCTGATTGAACACTTAATCACAGCACCCTGAGCCAATTATGGATTTTTATGAACTCGTGTATAAGGGAAAGGGACTTGAGAATGGGGGTATAAAGTACCTTTCATTTACAGCAGTGATCTTCTGTTTTTTATTAGTGGTCTGGGGACTTCAGAGCGTCACTTCAGTAATGTTTCCCTGGATGTTCTACCAGTAAAAGGGCCACCACTATGTGCACCGGTTCCTGTGCTGAAACGAACTGTGTCTTCTGTGGATAACAGCTGGAGTGTCCAGCCTGAACAGCTGGTCCTCACAGCACCCACCATCAGTAAGTGCACTTACTCACTCCAGCCTCACACACACGTTCATGCAATGTGTGAAGCGACTTTATGTAATTCAGCTTTCATTTAGGACGAATGCAGATAAAGACTGCATAAAAGAAATTCCACTTCAGTACATTTCCATATGATTTCTCCACCTTATCATCTATGTTATGTTGCTGTTTATCTCATGCCTCCCATATTTTTGTAAGAGTCTTAATCTGTGATTGGCCACAGCTAGTGCTGCTGATACCAAGCATGTGCGGATCCTGAATTGTTCAGATCGTGAACTGAGATTTGAGCTCTCCTGGCCTGCCCACTGCCTGACAATCACCCCACAACATGGCATCATTGAGCCCCAGTATGACATGCACACATACCTGGATATTCATGAATATATATGGTTATATGGAGTCTTTATTGTATCATTTTCTATTTGTACAGGAGCCATTTACAAATTCTAATAAGTCCAAACCCATCACTGGCTACCAAATCTTCAATGCTTCCATGGAGTGGCCAGATTTATGTCCAGTGTGACAATCAGCAGAAGGTATTGTTGAGATTTTCCAAAATGTGTGTCTTGCCTATAGAATATCAGCCTGGTCAAACCAGGCATTACTATCATGAAGCTTCTAAACAATAATCTAAAACTTGGGCTTCTTAAATTTCCTCTTTATAGTTTATCAGAGTTCAGATCCGTCAGGACCTGGCTATGGACATCTCTGCTGCTGGCTCATCCTCAGACCGCTCCCTGTGCCCCCTGCCACCCCAGGCAGAGACCCCTGTAGGTGCAGGAATAAAAACCCAGTGCAGCAGCCCTCAGACTAGCGTGGAAATTAAAAACCGCACAGTGGTGTTTCCCTCCACCTGCTCTGGAGAGTCCTCAGGTAACACAAGAAGACCACCAACTACTCCCAGTTTCAAAACTTGACTAAACTCTTATGCGTCATATAGATTAGTACCTGTAGTTGTTTTACACAGAGTTTAGGTATTGGATATTTGCAGTCCTGTGACCATGGAGTCTATGTGGATTTGGAGGATAACAAAGGATAAGGGATTTCTTGCAAAACTGGTTGGTGAAAACTTACTGAAGCCTGTTTTTCTTATTTTCAGAATGTTCGATAGAAGTGGAAAACCATGGGGAGGAAGTTAGGTGGTACCTTTCATCTTTTGCACCTCCATATGTCAAGGTATTTTTATTTGTGGTCATGTTACACAGACTGATAATATTTATTTGTACTTTTTTTTTTTTTTTTTTAACTTTTGTTATGTTACCCATAGGGTGTAGATGGAAGTGGAGATGTTTATCGGGCCACGTATACAGCTTTCAGATGTGAGAGAATGTCAGGGATGCTTGGGGTCAAAGAAAAGATGCAGGTGTGGCATTAAAGGAGATTCCTTTAGATCTGTAACATTTTGCTTGTTTTCATACTGAAAGATACTATGAAATCCTAGTGTGTTACGACCGTTCATTACAGTTAGCTTCTACATTTGCTGATTTTATATTTGTTTTCAGGTGCCATTTACGTTTCTTCCACGGGATGGAGGAGATTATGCTCAGTTTTGGGATCTTGAGTGTCATCCAGTGACCAAACCACAGCAAAAGAGCCGAATCCGATTCCAGCTCTGTGGCGCGGTGAGGGTTCTTACACAGTCTTTATATAAATTATGTAATAATTGCACTAATCAATCCAGGGCTCAGAATCAGCCGGTTTTAAACTTGAGTGATTGGTCATGACCAGAGATTCAACACTGAGCCTCAGATAGAATTTAATTTAATTCAATTTTATTTTCATAGATGTGATGTCCACTTATGTCAGTAATAAGCGTGCTTGCCAGTCATAGTCATTTGTCCTTTATTTCTGCACTCTAATTGTGCATGTGCAGCGGTTCCAAAAGCTTCTGTCTCAGAGGAAGCATGTGATGGCCTGCGCCCTCAGTGTCACATTTTGATTTTCAGTTATATTTGATATTCAGGATTATATTTGTAACAAAAAAAATGCTCTGGCTAGTAACCTGAAGTTCTGTAATGTTATGCAGTTTGGATAAAATTTTAATGAATTGTCTTTGTTCGTTTGTTTGATTGGTTTTTTTTTGTAAACCAGAAATTTAATTTTGAGTTAAGTTACAAAAATGGTTGTGTATGTCATCAGTTATAGTTATTAAAATTTCATTTGACAGGTCGGCCTGAAATAAGTAGTAAATTAGTAACCCTAACCCTAAAAAAAGTAGTAAAATAGTAGAAATCGGAGAAAGTTGTAATCAGTGCATCTCTATAATTAATGTTTAACATTAGTTTTCATGTTATTGTTATGTTAATGAATGAAACACAAGTTAAACTCTGAAAACCTTTTGTAGTGATTGGAAATTGTCATTTGTGCAGGGCATAAGAGCAGGTCCAGGGACAAGCCATAAAGAAGACTGTACTCTATTGCGGACAGATGTCAATGTGAAGAGCAGAAAGAGGGTGGAATCTGCAGGCTCAAAAAACGGGTAAGATGTACCGTTTTTTTTTTAATAATTTTTTTTAAATTTTTTTCTTTTAATGGTCCTTTACAAGTATACAGGCAGAAACGAGATGGAAATGTAAATGTTATCCTAAAGATAAAAAGTATGTGGCACAGCAACAGTTACATGTAGGGTTTTGGAATATTTTTCCCCTTAGTCTATACAGCTTTTTTACAGACATGATTTAATTGATTTTCATCTGCACATTTGTTCCTTGTTTCTCATTAAGTATGGAGTCCTCCAGGAGAGGAGTGTATGCTCCTCAGAGTCTCTACACATTCCCTGCCACACGTGTAGGTGAAGTCAGCACGTTGAAGGTCAACTTCCGCAACAACTCTGCTAATACACACGAGGTGAATACTTGCAGAAAGCTTCAATTTTACACCTTTTAACAAACTAGTACTGCATTTTGTGTTTTTCTAACATTGGAAATGAACATTGGATAAACTGTGCTCTAAATCATTAAGAGCACAGTTTATGTGGCTGATTACATTAAATATTAATGTGTACCAGTATATGCAAGTATCACATTTACATTGACGGATTGTGTTTGTATTTCATTTAAAAGAAACTCACTAATTCATTTGACATTATTGATCGTTGCATGGGAGTTTGGCGCCTTCCAGTAGAATCTGGGAGAACATTATCCGTTACCTTAAACGTTGCATGTCATTGATGTTGAGCTTCTCTAATTGACTTACAGCTAAGATTTTTAAGTCCTTCAGAGCCTTTCTACATCAAGCATTCAAAATATTCTCTAAGGTGAGTCAATTAGTATTGCACAGTCTATCTTTTTCTCTCTCTGCCTATCTGTCTGATTTATCTTTTTCTATCTATGCTATTCTGCCTCTTTTTCTCTTCTGTCTCTGCTGTTGTGTAGGAAAAAAATTAATTTGTTAGTACAAATCTTTACAGTTGACTTAAATAAAATCTAAATAGATAATGTCTGTGGTGTCACTTCCTGCTGCACATGCCTGCGGTGAGGCCTCTTAACGCTTAACTGCAGGTATATGTTTGGGTGCATGTAGTACTTCATGCATGTGTTCATTGCTTGGAGTGAACCGTTTAATTTTATTTTCAACATGTTGGCTTCTAAATATTGCACAAATGATTTTCATTTGATTATTTACAACTGTAAATGTTGGCAGTGTTTCCCAAACATAGAGTATACTTGGGCGGGTCGCCCAAGTATATTGACAGCCACCCGAGTATATTTGCCGATCCTTTTTAAAAATCTGTCCATCTGCCGTTCACGATTGATCAACTAGTTCGTGTTCTCTAGGTTGTGCTAAATGAATATATATAAATATAAATTCATATTCTTAGGGCTACCATCCCAAGTATAATTCAGACCTGTGGGAAACACTGATGTTTGTATCCATTTTACTGTAGACCTGGTGGTCTTTATAAACCTGTGAAGTCATTTAGGTGCCTGTTGCTGTGTATTTAATCACTGTGAATTTCTTTTCGGTCCATGCTTTTAAAACTAGTTTGCCTCTTTATAATTGTGCTCATTTTGTGCGTACTTAAGTGTTGAGAGAATCTGAAATCTTTTTTTTCTTTTTTATAACCAGGACACAGCATTATATCAATCTGCCTGTGCAGTTCAAGCCAACTGCTGTAGGCCAGTTCTCCGGCTTGCTGCTTGTTCAGACAGACACAGACGTTAAACTCAGCATAGAGCTCTCCGGCGAAGCTTTACCTTAACAGTCACCCTCACTGATTTAAATATTTCATCCATTTCCCTTTCACTTGAGGTTTGTGTGAAGCCTAAAGTTGGATAAATATTTTAAGTGGATGTTTTGTGATGCTCCTCTTCAACATCACACAATACATGTATTAGGTGTTTTTTTTAAAAGGTTAAACATTTAATAAGCAGGTTAGACATTACATTTAGCACAAGCTCTGATATTGCACTAACCCAGTATGCCTAAGCATTAATTAGGCCACTGGTTTTATCTATGCTATGTTTGACACCATTTGCTGACTTGAAGAGGTACAGCGAAAAATACATTTTTATATTGAACACAAACACTTGTAAATTAAAATGTACTATGGCATAGGTTACTTCCAATCCAGGCATCACTAATACAATATGATCTGTCTAAAATTGGGAACTGAAATCCTAAATTTGTTGAACACTTTGTACAACACCATGTAAATGCATTATTTGTTATTTATTTTAAAATTCTAAATAAAGATTTGTTCATGTTGGAGTTTTTTTTTTTTCTTCTTCAAACTGGATAGTTATCTAATTTTAAACTCCATTAGAATGATTCTCTCGATTTCAGTCGTTTGCAAAATAAGAATACATGGGCAGGTGTAAACACTTTGTTGTACTTTATTTGGAATATTTGAGCACCTTTTATTTCAGAAGACATTGATCAGGAATTAAACAGAACTGTTATAAAACGGAGAACCAAGTTATTCTTCTGTGAGTGGTAACGTAATGTTTAAAAAGTTGTGATTGCACAAAAGTGTTATAACTTGATGACCATTTTCTTACTAAACGTTACTTATTAGTACAATCATTTTAACACCCTGTACATGTATTCAGTTAATAAATTAATTTTTTTTTTGGTAATGGATTATCTTGAGGGTAAACACTCATTTGGACTTTTAATATAAATTAATGTTCTTATAGATCTCAATTACCAAACCTTATGCAGGGTTTTGCACTTCAGTGCTCTAACAAAAATAAATGACCAATAATACCGAGAACTTGCTGTGTGTGTGCTCAAGTCACAGAAATGTGTAACCTAAATAGACAATTTTCTATCTTTTAACCATCTTGTTTAATAAGTATGGTGAGTAACGAGAGGGGTAGAGTCAGTAGCCATGCGCACAGTTGAATGGATGTTGCAGTGTTTAAGTTGCACAGCTGACTTTTACAGCATGTAACTTGATTGCCATTTCCTCTTGCATCGAGTGAGGCGGTCCCTGCTGCCCCTTCACATGTTCTCAGACTGGAACACTGCTTCACAATTGCTTTCACGTCACCTAAACAAAGAGTAAATTAGCCATG
Organism: Leiocassis micropogon; assembly: GCA_028565275.1. NCBI lineage: Eukaryota > Metazoa > Chordata > Actinopteri > Siluriformes > Bagridae > Leiocassis > Leiocassis micropogon. The sequence continues at coordinate 20,857,905 of JAOVVA010000048.1, forward strand.
GTCTTTTTCTGTTGGTTAGTGCTGCTTAAATATTGTACAAAGTATCAGATTCCCTTTCTTCCCAGTTTCTCCTTTTTCCTTTTTGCATGTCTCATTTAATGGTTTCAAATAATTATACAAAATGTAAGAGAAGGTGAACATGAGGAAACAAAGTACACAGCCTTTAAATGACTACATTTGTTTGAAGTGCATACCTCAAATGTACATAAAGCAATTACTCCTGAAAATAGCAACAACTTTCACTTCTGATGAATATAGTTTAATCTTTCACATGACAAAATTGCTTTAATTCAGCCACATTAACTACAGTGGTGTGAAAAACTATTTGCCCCCTTCCTGATTTCTTATTCTTTTGCATGTTTGTCACACAAAATGTTTCT
>JAOVVA010000048.1:20858959-20883890 GCA_028565275.1 Leiocassis micropogon
TTAAGTGTGACAAACATGCAAAAGAATAAGAAATCAGGAAGGGGGCAAATAGTTTTTCACACCACTGTACATGTTTAAGATCCTGCCACAGCACGCAGAATTTTGAAAAATTATTTATATAATTAAAATTAAAGTTGCAGCACGTCACAACACATTATCCTAAAACCCTTCAAGAGGTCAACGTGGTGTTTTTGGAAAATGTTAGATGAGCCTTTGCGTCCCTTTTGGTTATCAGTGGCATGTACCCTGCTTTTTGCAATAGTGGATTATTTTGATTAGGTTAGATCTAATTAGGTTTATGGCCGGCGGTCATCAATCCTTGTGTGTAGAGTACAATTAAATCCACTAATAATGGGGCAATTACTTTTTGAGATGGGTAAATGGGTGTTGGGATAATGTCAATAAATATAATGTTCCTTTAAAAACTGTTTGTTCACACAGATTGTGTTTATCCTACACTCTTCTTAATGGCATACATTAGTTTCTTTGGTAATTTGGACACTAGGTGTAGGTTTTCCTAGATTCATAGCTTAGACAATGACAACTCTTACCCATTTTGTCCACTGTGGTCATGCAAGTATCGAGAGGAGCCTGGCACTCCTCTGTATTTCTGTTGCAGTGCTCATTAGATGTTGTCGAACTGCACACATAACACTTCAGAGAATTTACTGTAATAAACACAAAATGGATAAGAAATTAATGGATTTTTTTTTCATTTATCTTTTAAGCTTGTAAAACAAAAATTGCCTTTGTCATTTAAACTTTTATAGCACATTTTAGAAAGATGTTTAGAGTAACTCTAACCAACAGATTTAAGAATCTTAATACAACAATAATTCATTTTCTTTGTTACTAATATTAATGACTAAGTTTTTTGGTGAATAGAAATTAAATGAATCTCTGTATTTATTAATATTCTAGTGTTAGTCTGTATTACATTTGCTAAACCTTTATCAACATTACAATGCTGAATGTAAAGCTAAACTGAACACTTCATCAAGTAAAAGGTCACAGTACCTGAGTGTATAAGTAGGAGGAAAAGCAACAGTCCAGGAAGGTTTCCCATGCTTCTCTACCAGCATCTGCATGCAGTTTCTTATCAGACAATAATGGACCTTCTCCCTTTAGAAAACCACCCAACAGATGTTTCTACTCGTTTTCCTGAATGGCATGTATTATCCCAACTTGGACTCACTCATGATTTAGGATGGTTGGCGCAATAGTACAATGGCATTCTTACAGAACCACTGTAGCTGGTTATTATAGCACACACAGGGGGTATTGTGTGTACAGACGTCAATGCAGACTGCTCAGCTCCCTGGTGTGTGACTAGCACTTTGAAAAAGACAATTCACTAGCACATAGTAATATTTTTATTTACTCACATACACTTTCACATCAAACAAATATGAAAAAAGTGTTTAAGCGGATCTGTCCATCAGTATTCTTATCTATGCTTCTGAATTATTAAAGCATTTCTGTAGAGCTTTGCACATGTCTGAGTTTTGAGAATGTTTCAACAGACCAGGTTTATTTGAAATTGGGTTATGTACTTTTTTCCAGTTTTTCTGGTTAATTACCATTAAACAAACAAAAAAAGAGCAAAAGTAACTAAGGTGCAATACAATAATGCCTTTATTTTATTAGTCATGACAATGTTTTTTAGAAAGTAAAATTATACATGTTTTTCAATTCTGAGAAATTGCAATTTGTACTTCAATATTGGAATAAATTGGGTTACATATAAATTCTTATGTAAAACATTTTCCATAAATACAATACTGAAGCATGTCTTGTCTTTTATACTATAGGTTGAAGGTACAACACTATTCTGTACATGACACAGATTAGCATCAAAAGTTCTCTCCAGTTCCACGCTGTAGCAGTGTGCACATCACAGCATTTTACAGCAGACAAAGGCAGCATTTGTCCATTGAGCACTACAATCTTCATGCTACAGTAAAGCAGAAAAAATAAAATAGCCTTATAATACGTAACATGTAGGCTGTGGAAAAATACTAAACTCCTGAGCTATAGAAGAATTCTTTTGGCCCTGTGGTTTCAGCCAAAGGTACAGCTACCTGGCTACATTTTTATTTTTAGTTAAAGTTAATTTTGCAGATTATTGTAGCATAGATAAGGTCATTACAGTGGCAGACTGTCTTGTTCCATAACTGTATGTCTCTCAAACTAATCATTATTTTTTTAATAACGAAATAAAATAACACCAAACTCCTTTCTTGTTCAGTAGCAGACTTGTCATGCAGTACTGACATTAAATTTGAGCTTCAGAACAGCTTCATGCTGAACACTGAAGAATATTGTCCTTTGAGTAAAGTTTCACTCTCATATTTACACTTGCTGCTCTCTAGCATAGCATGCATGAAGCTTCAGCTCTTGTACTACTCTCCTGTAGTGCACCTGTTTAGTCCTCGTGTGATTTTCCTTTGGGTTTCCTCCTGTGTGATGCATAATCGCGAACTCTAGTTTTGTTCACACGGTAAATCCTGGTGAGGATACGACAAATTCATTATCAGTGACTTAGTAACACAATGAAATATGAGTCATTCTCTGTAGAAAATTCCTGGACTCTACTATTGTGTACACTGCTATTTCTATTTCTCTTTATTCATAGCTGATAACTATAAATTTCATACAGTCCTCATATGAGGATGGTACAACGATTATATGATTATATATATATATATATATCTCAATATCAGACAGTTTGTGATACACAATTTTGGTTAGTTACAAAAGTGAAACAACGGGGAAAAAGGCATTTAAACTTTATTGTAGGTAGCAGTGCATGTGCATGGAGATTTGGCAGCAGGTATGTGATCATATAAAAACTAATTAGGGTTATGAAATCACATTTAACATTTAGCTAGCAAGATTTTAGACATATATTTGATTTTAGATTTTAGACACTCAGGTAGTTGTTAGTAAGAGCCTAGGGAAGATTAAAAAGTAAATTAAAAAAGAAGAAACAAATAAGAATTAATTGTATAGATAGAATATGTATTTTTTTAAGTCAAGCCAAAACCAAATTTTTTCTTATTTCTTTCTTACCATTTTTTAATTGTCAGAATTCATTAACATTAATATGCCCTAGGTTTTTCCAGACCAACACACACATTTATAAAACATTATACAAAATGTGTTAATGAATAGCATAAACTGTGAACTTGTAATATCTTAGCTAACACTAAGATAGTTTTCAATATTATCCAACAGTTACATTGTTATATTTTACAGTAAATTATTCATCTTTACATTTCCTTCGTACGTATATTTTGCATACCTGCGCTGGTAGAGGTAGATGAGAAAGATTACATCATCTCTGAAACAAGCCAATGGATGTGGTCCTGGAGTGCTTATAACTCCACTAAATATATCGCTTATAAATGTGTTTAAACCCTGGGAATATAACGAAAAAACAGTGATTTTAGCTGGATGATTAAACTCAAGCATTTCCGATTCATATTCTGGTTTCATATAAATGAGGGACTCACTTTGTAGAGTAGCACTGACATTGGAAGCTGGGCAACTGATTTCATCTGCAAACACATGAATGACTTTCAGTAAATGTGGAGACAAGTTGGAGAAATTGGATGTTATCTGATTTAAGAACAAACCTTGTAATTGACAAATAATTGAGGGACCATAGACAGAAATCCAGCTGCATAGACCCCTGATGTGAAAAGAAATGGCTTTTTTTGATTTGACATTTAAAGTCTCAGAAGAAAATAACTTAACTATGATTATTAAGGACTTACCACTGACGAGACTGTTGATGATCCAAAAATACCAAGTACTAGAATTAACAATTAAAAAGGGATTGTTAAAACAAAAAATATAGAAGGAAATGTAGACTTGCTATAAAACAATATCAACCATATTGTTTATACCTTTTATTTCTGAGATATATGAATGAGTATATGGCCCCACTGATGCACAAAGGATACATTAAATATGACAAGAATTTCATTGCCTGGGGAAGAAAATGATCAAGATAATTTAAGGACATCATCTCTAGAATTAGTTTTTGTCTCGGTTGTTCAGTGCAAGATGATTTCAGTACCCTGGAATCATGTTCTTCTGTTCCTCGCTCCATGTCATCTGCTCTACCATCCTAAAGAGGACATTAACACTACAATGATCACAAAGCTGCAAGAGAAAGTCAGCTAAGTCTACACAACATAGAGGCAAACTCTGGCAACTGTGTCCAGAATATTTACAATTACAAAGAGAATTTACCTTAAAACTTGTCGAAACTGCAAAGACTTTGCTGACTTTCCACAGCTGAAGACATAAGAAAGAACAGTTGGGAATGAATATATATTGTGTGTAAGTATATACTGTACACACAACAGACAAATCGTGGTTTTGGTACCTCAATTAATGCTAAAAATCCCATAGGGATGAGGGTGAGCCAGCTGGTTTGCTCTTCTAACAGATGGAGGAATATCACAACAGTGCTAAAACACCTCCAGATCACTTAAAAAAGATAAACACATTAACCACTTTAGCATTTTAATGTTTAGCACACAGGGACCTTTGAACAGACTAAACATAGTCATTCAGACTGATATCTAGTTTAATTTGTCAGCAGTATAGTTTGTCTCTTCCACCACAAAAGCTTACAAGTTACTCAAGACGAGTGCATTCATATAATGACAATCTCACCTGATCTCCTGGAGATGCCTGCTAAACTCTTTTTCCCTCTCCAAAAGCTCACATCATTTTTCATAGCAAATACTTCAAATGAAAGCTACAAAACAGTAAAGGACATTGGATTACTCAAGTGTTAATTATCTGAAATAAATGTTACACTGCATTCATGCAATAATAATAATCTCACATGGAATGCAGGCACTAGTATTGACAACACCAATATGTGAAGGCCAGCCTCAACAAACATGGCCTTTATTTCATCAAGTCTTTGCTCTGAAAATCCTGAAAGTTAATATTGAAATTGTTTCAATATTGAATTACATTGAAATAGTTAACATCAAGTATAATATATTTAATGTAAATGAATTTGGATTGCGAAAAATTGTATAACTTACCAAAATGTTTGAGTGAGTATATGACAGCTTGGATATGGATCCACATTCTAAATTTGCGAAGAGTTATTGCATCATACGATATAGTGAGAGGGACGGCCTTTGTCGTGCTGTTTATCTCCTTAATAAAATTTTAAAAAGTAAGATATTAGATTGAAAAATGTGGTGCACATACACTCAACATTCTCTTTATTAGGATCATCTATACACTTCTGCATTTCTGCAGTTATCCAATCAGCCAATCATGTAGCAGCAGTACAATGCTTAAATCATGGAGATACAGGTCAGTTTTGTTTCAGTGTTTACATCAAACATCAGAATGAGGAAAAGGTGTGATGTCTGTTACTCTAACCATGGCATGAATGTTGGTATCAAAAGATTTGAGTTCAGATTGGTTTGAGCTTCCAGGAATGATAGAGTAACTCAAATAAATCACTTTACAACTTTAGTGAACAGAACAACATTCACAACACAGAACAAATCAAACATTGAGGTAGATGGCCTACAACCACAGAAGACCACATTAGGTTCCATTCCCATCAGCCAATAAAAAGAACAAAGCTGTCATCATTTCAGCATTTATTCATCATATATATATATATATATATATATATATCTCACTGCAAATTCTTTGCATATCCCAGCTTTTTTGTTAGTAGGCAGGGGTCAGAGAGGCACCTGGAGCACACAGGGTTAAGGGCCTTGCCAACAGCAACAAGTGACAAAGCTGGGGCTTGAACTGCCAACCTTCCAATGAGTAACTGAGAGCCATAACACATTGAGCCACCACCACCACTAAGCACACACTCATCCCAAATGAACAGTTGAAGAATAGAAAAAAAAAAAAAAAAATTCCAGCCTTCATGTGTCCAGTTTTGATGAGATTGTACTCATGATAGGCTCACATACTAGTTCTTGGCTGATAGGAGTCGAACCACATGTGGTCTTGTGCTGCTGTAGTCCAACCACATCAAGGTTGTATACTGTGAGATGCTTTTCTGCTCACCACAGTTGTATAGAGTGTTTTTTGAACTAATTTATCCCTTCTGTTCATCTACAGAACTATCGCTCACTCAATGTTTTTGGTTTTTGCACCATTCTGTGCAAACCCTAAAGAGAGTTGCGTGTGAAATTCCTAGGAGATCAACAGCTTATGAAATACTCAACCCAGCCCTTCTAGTACCAACAACCATGCCACAGCCAAAGTCACAAAGACTATACTTTGTATCAATTCTCGTGTTTGATGTAATGATAAACTAACGGTCCTAATAAAGTGGATGTTAATTGTATATGAAAAGAATGACAACTTTTCTGTGGTTATTGTGAGTAGGAGTATTTTACATACAATTAAGTCCTTCAGTCTGCTTCTCATTTCATCAACAAGTAAAAGAGGAAGATATATTTTCTTTTTGTCTTTCTTTCCATCTTCAACACTAAGGGAAAACATTCTGATTCATTACCCAGTTAAACAAACAGATATCAACGGATTCACAAGCAGAATTAATAACTTTCCCTTTATCCATAGTACGTATATACGGTTTTAAGGTTTAAACAAAAAGACTAACATTTTCATGTATCTGCGCAGGTCACTTGGCACGGCTGCATTATTAAATGTGAAGTCCTCCGTCATCATGTTTAAAGTGACATGACATTTCCAGTAGGACATGACATTTTGTTCTCCTGTTCCCTAAAGTCAACAGAAAGAACAGAAAAATGAAATTGAAACATGAAATTTTAGCTTAGATTAGTGCTATTCAAAAACTCTGACTAAAGAAAAACATAAAATACTGGTTAACCTTATCAATCTACAATATTATTACCTTCTGAGTCTGTTTGACAGAGCCAGACATGACCATAGGAGCATTTGGTAACATCTGAGAGGTCAGGCGAGCCACAATTCGCACATATTTGCTGTCCTTCCATGGTGAAACTCCACTCTTATGTACAAACACTGCGGCATGGAGGAGCCCATTCTTTGGATTCAGTGCAGATAATGCCACATTCACCTTCCTTTCTCCAATAGACACAAAACAGTAATATGCATAAAAGGTGTGGGGCTATCAAGTGACTGATTTCATCCTATGGTTTGTCAGGATATCTGATAGCTATTGTTGCCTACTTTCACATGCACATGCATTGAAGTAAAATCAGCCATAACATTAAGCCTTGTACAATGACACCTGCCAGTGGGGTTGGATATATCTGGCAACAAGTTAACAGTCAATTCTCAAAGCTGATGTGCTGGAGGCAGGAAAAATGAGCAAGTGTGTGTCTTTGACAAGGGTGCACCAAGAGAAGAAGGCAATCTGGGAGAGATACAGTATTCTGAGCAAAACTCCTCTGGGAAACCTTGATTCCTGGCAGTTATGTGGGTGTTCCCTTCATGGCAATGGTATTGCATAACAGCAGTCGCCTCTTTCAGCATGGTAACATGCACTAATGCACACACGGCAAAAAATGTTAAGGAATACTTTGAGGACCATGACGAATAGTTCAGGGTACTAACTTGCCCTACAAATTCCCCAAATCTGTTGCTGACATCATCATGCCAGATACCACACAGTCAGAGATCTTGTAGAGTCCATGCCTCGGACTGTTTTTAATGCCACTTCGGAGGGGTTTGTGGAAATTAGACAGGTGGTTGTAATGTTATGGGTTATGTCTGATGTTATGTACAGATCTACTACTCAATCACTTACTTCCTCGTCATCTATACCACTTTATAAATATTTTATCCTGTATACAGGGTCATGGGGGCCTGGAGACACACGCTCATTCACACACTACGTGCAATTTGGGAACGCCAATAAGCATGTCCTGGAAACCGAAGCACCCAGAGGAAACCTACCAAAGATGTTGAGAACATGCAAACTCCATGGATGCAGACTGGAGGTGGGAATTGAACCCTCGACCCTGGAGGAGGTGCGAGGTGCCAGTGCTAACTACTAAGACACCATACTGCCCTATGTACACACCTACTGCTTGATTAAATGATTCCATACATGCACGTATCCATAATGTATGTATGCACTTCAATACCCAATCTAGACAACTCTAACCCCCTATGCTCTATATGTCCATCATACAAGAAATAACTTACCTTTCAAGCTTGGTATGGACTTCAAACTTGTCCACTCTGAGCAGGAGTGTATGCGCAGACTCATCACCAGGATCCAGCGTCAAATATACGCTCAGCTTTTATATTCAAAACAATGTGATTAAATCACAATGTAGTCTATCAAGCAGCTGAACGGTATGATGATGATGATGTTGTTTCTGTCAGTGGAGTGAACGTGTGAGCTTCTTACCTGGAGTCGGGGTTTAGCACTGAGATACGATGTAACGCAGTCGTCCCCTTTAGCGCTGTCACAGGCTTTTGTGTGCACGAAGCCGTATAAGGCCCAGCACGTATGAAGCACATAGACCACCAGAACCCCAAACAACACCTTCGTGTACGACATCTTAAACTGAGAGCCATTCTTGGGCTTAGAATAGCAAGATGGAAACATTTTTTCGGTCAAATAAATAAATGAATCCAAATGAATTAGGCGGATACAGGTGCAGGACCTTTCTTACTCTCTCTCTCACACACACACTGATGCTCAGAAATAACGCCGCTGGGTCTGTCTCATCATCCGGCTCTTAAGGCTATAAGCACTATTATTTTTAGCTGTAACTAAATCTTCAGTGATTAATGCCAGCACAGTGCGCAGTCAGTGCGCCAGTAAGAAGCACGCAGCGCACTGGAAGAGGCACTGAGGATTATCTTCATCTTTTGATCTGTACAAGCAAACGCGATTCCTCTTTTCTGCTGTCATCAATCCTTCTGTTATATTTGCCTCGTTTTTCCTGTTTATCCAGATGCCAGCTGAACGTAAACTGGGATCGCCATTTTGCGGGTTTTCAGTAAATCTGGCCCAATAAGATTTAAACCTTCCTTACGCGCATCAACTGAGCGCGTGCACTAAGAGCTCCGCCCACTTCCTGGTCCTAGTCCTCCTCACGTAACCTAGCAACCATTCCTGCAACATAGAGACACATGTCCAGAAATGTTTACTGACACATTAATTATTGTTTAAAAAAAACACACACATCAAATCTTCGTTTTAAGTATTTCTTTAAAAAAAATAATTACACTGGTTAATGATACTTTTGCATCTTGTTTTCCAAATCTTTTCCAAATCAATGAATAGTGCAAACTAATGCTTAGTATAATTGCTATAAACTTTATCACATACACATCAGCTCTTACAGAAATGTTTATGTTATAATTTTAAGGTCTATGATCCCTACCTCCTTACTCTGGGGTCACCTACTTCATTAAAAGGTATGGTAACCTGTGGGTGAGGTTCCTCCAGTATGATTGAACCAGGGTTTTTTGTACTGTATGACAAATGAAACAATGTAAAAATCCAATTAGACCATACACAGTTTATTATACACACATTCAATAGACATTGATTTAATTAATAAAAGTAAATAACAAGTAAATAATGACCATTGTTAAAAGCGCTATATAAATAAAATTGAATTGAATTGAATTGAATTGAATTGTTATTATTATTTTTTGTATATTGTAGTATCAACAGAACGTAGGTAAAATAAAAAGGAATACAGCTTAATTTTTTTTTGTAACAACATAAATATTTATTGAAATTCATTCATTTATTCATTCATTCATTTTCTATATCGCTTAGGGCCACAAGAGGCCTGGAGCCTATCTCAGAACATTTCTGGCATGAGGCAGAGTACTCCATGGAAAGGGTGCCAATACTTTGCAGGGCACACACACACACACTCATTCACACACTATGGGAAATTTGGGAACGACAATTAGCCTAATCTAATAATCTGGCATAATCTGTTTGTCTGTGGACTGTCGGAGGAAACCGGAGTACCTGGGGGAAGCCCACCAAGCACGGAGATAACATGCAAACTATATGTACACAGACCCGAGGCTTATTTATTGAAATTCTGCAATTTACTCTCATAAAGCGTCTTTGCATAAAAACATGTATATAAACATTGCCTTAACCTACAGTAATATTGGTATGAGTTGAGAGTAAGAGTTGACCCTTTTTAATTTTTTTTTAATAGATTTCTTAAACACTCCTAAACATAACTAATTTCATGAACTGGTAAAGCTATAAGATATCAAAATATCAAATATTGAAAGATCGTGGCTGGCATTTTCATGGATTTTAGTAAACCATTGATACTGATAAAAAGGAGGAAACCTCTCGTTACCTTGGAGGGCCCTTTAAAGAAAATGTGTGGAGTTACTCTCCATAATGAAAACATTTCTACCTATAGCTATGGGTTTCTGTGTGGAAGACACCATCACTGCATGTACAAGGTGCTGACTGGATGTCCAGTAATACGTATAATTTAAAAGCATATTATTTTGTCAAATACATGAAGAGATACAAATTCTTTTTTATTTGTGTATTTGTTTATTATTTAACGCAAAACAGTAACACACAATCCAAAACAACATAGCCAGGGATTATAACAAATAACAAAAATGTAAAATAAAGAAGGAGGAGCTGTGTGTCCTTTTAAATACCGTTTTTAAAACAATAAATGAAAAAAAAAATTTTTTTGTGGATGTCTAATTCATTTTCGACATTTCTCGCTAGCGCCCTCTAGTGGAAAAACAACCCGGAAGAGTTGACTGTGGCTGAAATTTCTCTGGTACCACGTGCTGAACGGGTTGGCAGCTGCCGCAGTGCATGCTGGTCACTTCGTCATTACATACTTCCGAAAGAGTTTAGAACGCTCCGTTTTGTCTCATAAATCATTATAAAAATTTAAATGAAATACATTTCATAAATGTCGTAGTGAGGCGATAACAGGAGTTTATGAAGAGCCGTTCTTCTTCTTTCGCTGTGCTTTGATAATATACTGCTTAGCAAGAGAGCTAAAGGTTTAGCTTACTGTTTTTTTTATGTAATCAAGTTTATTAAGTAGTTTTGTTCGACCTTGATTCTTTTTTGTCTTATGTCTGTTTGTTTACAGATACATCGGGAAAACCTCGAGGAATTTACATTTACGTTGGACTTATCTTTTTTTTTCTTTCCTAAAGTCACTTGAACCTGCATACAGACTGTCGGTTCAGATCTGGAGGTCGCACCTCTGGGTTTACTAACTGATATGTCGTGGAAAAGGCGCTTGTAGCAGGGCTTTGACCTTGTTCGGGTGAAATGGAGGCATGTGTGAGGTTTTTATGTCGTGAGGGTCCGCGGATAATCTCACTGAAATGTTTAACTCGAGGAATATTAAAGGGGTCAGGATCACCTCTGAGCCGTCCTCTCTGTGCTCATCACTCAGCAGCTGTGTGGACATGCAGACATCACAGGGGACATGTCCTGTCAGAGACAACACGACTAACAAACTCACCCACACAAAGCAGTAAGTGTGAGGAAACCGCAAATTGTATCACCTTTGGGAAGTAAAGTAGTGCTTTTTTTTTTAATACGGTCTTAGTAGTAAGCTCTGATTAGCACTGTCGGCTTGCACCTCCCAGGGTCAAGGGTTTGATTCCTGCCTCAGGTCTGTGTGCAGGTAGTTTGTATATTCTCCCTGTGCTTGGTGGGTTTCATTTGGGTCATCTGGTTTCCTCCCATATAGGATAGTCTAAAGACATGCAGATCAGATTAATTGCCAGTGTGGGTGGGGGCCCTGCGATGGATTGACCCTAGTGATAGGTCGTTCATGAACAATTTTGTTCTTTTTGAACGAGTCTTTAACGTGACTCGGGAAAACGAGTAGTCTCAGAGATTGATTTGTTAATTTTCAACTAGGCGCGCAAGCATCGCAAAACCATCGTAGGGTATGTACAGGAAACAGCCTTTGAGTCTTCTAGTCCTAATCGTTTGTTCTTTCGTCACATTTGACAAAAGAACGAACGATTAGGCACATAGACACTATGCCGTGCATTACACAGGAAACAGAATTGAGTGGTTCTTCTCATGAGTCTTCATGATCCAAACTTGCCATCACTAATTGACCCTGTCCAGGGTTTACCGCGCCTTGTGGGATATCCTCAAGAGCCCTATGACCCTGTATACAGGATAGCGGTATAGAAGATGAATTGATGAAAACCTAACATCAAATGCAAACCATAATAAAATCCCATGTCAAGCACTCAAGATGTTGGAACTATAACAACACGGCTGTAAATGCAAAATAAACTGTTTTTCTCTCCCATCAGCCCTCCTGTGTCGTGGCAGTGTTACAGACTCTTCACATACAGCTCTGTCCAGTGTGGCCCCTGTCTTTATAGTGGTAAGTTCACAATCCATGACAAACATGTGGATGAATTCACTCTAAAATGCATTTATATTAAACTCTTTGATGTGCTTAATGATTCTGGCAACATTTTGTTGTCTTTTTAAATTTTTTATAAACAATTGTGTGTTTTGGAAGCCATGGTATTTGATCAGAGTATCTTCTTCCTCCTCTTCTGGCTCCCGTTAGAGGTCGCCACAACGGACCATTTGTCTCCATCTAACTCTTTATACCACATCTTCCTTCGTACCTGCACTGTCCCTCTAATACACTAATGCAGCGCACACACACACACTCATTCACACACTACGGGCAATTTCGGAACACCAATTAAACTAATCTGCATGTCTTTGGACTGTAGGAGGAACCACCGTGTGGCCCTAAACATGTAACATAACTATGTCGAAGCTATGTAAACTCTTTGCATGCATTAAACTGCATGGTTTGTCTCTGTAACTCCCTGTCTTAGTAATCATATCTTAACTGATTTTCCTCAACAGATGAAATTTGACCCTGAGGGGAATGTCACTTCGTTTGGTGAGTTGCAGTATTTATCTCCAACCAAGAAATGTAACAAGAGTATTGAAGCAAATGAACAACATGTGTTTATTACATGGGGGCAGTGGTGGCTCTGGATTACTGATTGGAAGTTCTGGGATCAAGTTCCAGCACCACCAATTTGCTACTGTTGAGCCCTTGGGCAAGATCTATCTGCTCCAAAGACACTGTATCTTGTCTGACCCTGCACTCTGAAGTGGAATATGCGGGGAAAAAAATTCACTTTGCTGTAAAGTGTGACAAATAATTGAATTTTAATCTTAATACATATCTTTTTCTTCAGAGAAAAAGAAAACAGAGCTCTATCAGGAACTTGGGTTGCAGGCAAGAGACCTGAGATTCCAACACCTCACCAGCATCACATCTCGAAATAATGCAATCATCATTCGCATGGAGGTAATCTATCTATATATCTATCTACCTACTTAAACCCCTCACCCCACTTTCCTTTATACCCTCCTGCCTTCCTTAAGGATAACTTAAAAGCTATTAACATTTTTAATAATTCCAGAAATCATTATAATGCAGTTAAATGCTCAAATCGGATTGGTCAGGATTTGTGCATTATTTTTGTATAACAGCACAGGTAGTTCTGGCTGTAATGTAAACAATATTGTTAGGTAAATATTAATGCACTGGTTCTAATACAGTTTTATAATTTCTATAGTAACAGATCAAACACAGCGGACACTCCATGTTATCAAAGACTTGCAATAAATGGATATAAAAACAGTTTTTATTTATGAATTTTCATACAGTAATTGATGTGACTTTTAAAAATTTTTTTTTTAGAGTTGCTCAGTTATGGCGAAAAAATATTTGTAATAAGCTCATCAATTGAACTCAAATACAACTTTTGGTTTTAACAGGTTTTTTTTTCTTTAAATATAATTCAGATAAAAACGCCACAGCATAGATAGCTAAGAGTGAGTTTGGACTTTTAGTCAGCAGTGAAAAAAACTGTTTATGGTTTATTGTGAAACGGGATATGGCACAATTATCATTAAATTCTTATTATACCGTTTTCATAATAATTGGAAGTGAAAATCATAACTGCAAATAAAATTTGATTAATCACGCAGCTCTAGTCTTGGTAACACTTTCACTGGGAAGTTGTGCATCATGCCACATTACAAACCCTATCCCCCTTGTCTGCATTATTTCCGTATAATAGCACAGTCTGTCATATCCTTAATCATTTGCAAAAAAATATTGCTTTATCATACAGATGTAGTAGAAAATACTGCTCTAAATTGTCATGTACTATAGCAGATGAATAAAGGATTGCCTAATCTCATAATTTTTTAAATTTGCTTGGTGGTCAGTAGTAAAAGAATATGTGCTTTGCATAATTTTATATAAAAAAATATATATGTAAATCTGTCCTCAGTCCCTAAAAGCAGTAGTCACTCGAGAATCCCTGCTGGTGTTGGATTTCCGTGGGTTTGGTCTGGAGAAGTGGTTGGTTTTGGAGCTGGGCCCACAGTTAGCAGGAGATGGTGCTCTGGCCACCTATTCTCTTCCCTTCGAGTTTAGAGCCTTGGAGGCCATTCTTCAGCACAGGGTAAATGCTGGATCTTTAGTGACATTCACATTACACTTCAGTTCATTGCTAACAAGCAAGCAAGTTCTTCTAGTGAAATGTTATGTTGAAAGAATATTACTTTTCATCACATACTGACAGCATATCACTCAATGACATCAGTGTAAAGTTCAGTAAGGAGTCGATTTGTTCTTATGTGTTTACATATAGATAAACATCATCCAGGCAAGGCTAAATGAGGTTCAACCACAAATATTAGACTGCCTTGAGTCATTAGTGGACCCCAAGCTTCTTTCTGCAGATCGCAGTAAGCTACACATGCTTCTCCTCAACAGTAAGAGGTAAGAGTTTGGCAAGGAAAATCCTTTATCTTATACTCTATATTTTATAAATATTGTTTCTTAATTTAAAATTATATTTTCATGTAGTCTGTCTGAACTGGAGACTGACATTAAAGTATTTAAGGATAGCCTGCTGAAGATTCTGGATGAAGATGAGCTGATCGAGGAGCTGTGTCTCACCAAATGGACTGACCCCCGTGTGTTGTAGGTGAAATGCTTATCAATTTTATTGCCATTATGGTAATCTATTGAAAGAAATACCTCACAACAATAATATGTCTAATCATCGGTAATATTACCAGGGTCTTTTTCAGCTTAGTTCCATTTGCTTTTATGGGTGTGAATGTGTTTTTTGTATGTGGAGGCAGTGAGGAGAGCAGTTTGGGGTTGGATCATGTTCATGAGATGGAGTTACTCCTGGAGAACTATTTTATGCAGGCTGAGGAGCTGGGAAATAAAACGCGAGAACTGAAGGGGCTCATTGATGATTCAGAGAGCGTCATCTTCATCAACTTGGACAGGTACTGGAATGTATAAATGCCACCTACCATTTAAAAAAAAAAAAAAAAAAAAACATCGAAAGATGGTACTTGATTCTGGAACATGCCATTTACACTCATTAAGGATGAATTAAGTATGTTTTTCAGTCTTGACATTTAGAACAGTGTCACTTACTGTGTTTCTGTTACCATATTTGCACTAGTCATCGAAATGTGATGATGCGCTTGAACCTCCAGCTCACCATGGGAACCTTCTCCCTTTCCTTATTTGGTCTGATGGGAGTGGCCTTTGGCATGAATTTGATGTCTTCATTTGAAGAGGTATGTAGATTTGTTAGATTACAGGTTCATGTTTTGGAATGGCAGCAGTATAGAACTATATGTGAAAGGCATACTTTACTTGATATTTTTTTTCTACAGTTATTGGTGTTTTGGAGTGTTTATGGACTCATTTTGTTTTTGTTTGTGTGTTTTCATAGGATCCACGTGCATTCTGGTTAGTGACAGGAATCATGTTCCTAGGCAGTGGACTCATCTGGAGGCGACTGCTTTCTTTCCTGGGACGACACTTAGAACCCAGCTCTCCTCCTCCAGTAATTACAGTTACAAATTACAAAGCACACTTCATATTTTCCACTGTAAATTTTAGTTGTTCTTCAGAGCTCCACACCCTCTACTTTTTCTCCATAACTTGAAATTGAGTGCTCTCAATTATTAGCACATTCTCCTATCTTTAGCTATAGTGTGCTCCAGATTTTCTTTGGCACATTGCATTGACAATGTTGTTCTCGATGAAAGAGAATAATCATAACAGAATGAAACATATGTGGTTTGACATTCCCATGCAAATCACTTATTTTCATTTATTGTGTCAGGAGGTGCCAATAGTGTCTGAAATGATCTGACAGTAAAATCAGAAACAATATTTAGATCAATATCAAATTACAGCCGTGGATTTTTTAAATGTGAATTTGGGGTATTTATATTTTTCGTATCTATTTTACCTGTCATTATCAAGCCTATTAATAAATCTGTTATGGATAATTTGTTTCGACTGTTTGTAAAACAACATGATAAGATTTAATTTATTGATGTATAATAGAGATTGCTTTAGATTCTGTTATGGTTATTCTCTCATTATCTTTCTTTCACAGATCCCACCTGTTTGGAGGAAAAGCCAATTCAGCACCTTAAAAGGCACAGATCTAAAACCTGGAGTTAGATGATAATGTGGCTCTTCTTGTTTTTCCCCATTTTTCTGTGTGCAGTAAATCTATTCTAAACTGACATGTTGTGCTTTTAATTGCAGGGGATTCTTTCACCTTAAAAAGCATCAGGTCACCAAATTGATACATTTTCTCATTATAAATGGCTATAAGTGTCTGTTACAACAGTGGTTCCTAACCCTGGTCCTAGAGGACACCCTGCACGGCACATACTAGTTTTTTTCAGCTCCCTGATTGAACTAATCAGCTATTAACCTTTTTATGAGTTAAAGTTGGTTTGGTAGAGCAGGGAAAATACTATACAGCTGTAGCCAAAAGTTTTGAAAGTGACACAAATATAAATTTTCGCAAAGTCTGCTGCTTCAATGTTTTTAGATCTTTTTTCAGATGTTACTATTGTATACTGAATTATAATTACAAGCATTTTATAAGTGTGAAAGGCTTTTTTTTTTTTATAAGTATAAGCAATTACATTAAGTTTAAGCAAAGAGTCAATATTTGCAGTGTTGACCCTTATTTTTGACCATCTGATATTCACTCGGGCATGCTGTCAATCAACTTCTGGGCCAGATCTTGTCTGATGGCATCTCATTCTTGCATAATCAATGGTTGGAGTGTGTCAGAATTTGTGGGTTTTAGTTGTCAACCTGCACCTTGAGGGTTGACTACAAGTTCTCAATGGGATTAAATCTCAATGGGCAAGAATGGGCTGCCATCAGTCCAGATGGCCCAGAAGTTGATTGACAGCCTGCCAGGGCGAATTGCAGAGGTCTTGAAAAAGTAAACTTTAAATAGAAGCTTTTGACACTTAACATCTGACAAAAGATTAGAAAACACCAAAGCAGCTGTGATTGTGTCTCAAAACTTTTAGCTATGGCTATAATATGGAGGAAATTGGGTCTCCAGGACTAGGGTCAGAAACATGCATTACCACACACAAAGTACCTTGAGTTTAATTGTCAGTAAGTCACAGACTTGTGTGATGATGTGAGCATACTGTGCCTACCTCTTATTGGTTTTAAGCTCTGTTCATTTTAATTAATTAGTTTAGCCCTTGAATATCTATGTAACTGGTTCTATGTGCTTTAAATAATAGAGCACCCATGTTGATGGGTATATAACTTGAAATAAAGAATTTCAATATAATGAGTTACTACATTGGAGTTTTGTGACTGCTATTGATTATACAGTACACTCAATGTCATCATGCACGCATGAGCATTTGGCAATTATTTAATCAGGAAATCATGTGACAGCAGCCCAATGACCACGGCATGGGTACAACATTTTTTTTCAGGGTTTTTTTTCATCAAACTATAATTCACACAGCTGATTTCTAGTAAAGAGGACTGAGATAGTGGCCAGAATGGGTCAAGCTGGCAGAAAATATTTCGTATTAGAAAATCATGTTGACATACACAAAACATGGAATCCTGAGGTGGATGGTTTAAAAGAGCTGAAGACCACATTGGGTTTTACTGCTCTCAGCCAAGAAAAAGGAATCTGAGGCTATCATGCAAACATACTCACCCACACTGGATAGTTGAAGAGTATGAAAAAAATCATCTGGTGCCTCTTTTTCTAGTCTTCAACTGTCCAGTTTTGGTGAGCCAAGGACAGCCTCAGTTTCTTGTTTCTTGCTCTTGGCTGACAGGAGTGGAACCTGATGTGGTGTTCTGCTGTTGTAGCCCATCTACCTCAAGAGTGATGTTTTGTGCTTGCTGACAGCTGTAGAGACTGCTTCAGCTCACACATTCTCCTCTTCTCTCATTAACAAAATATTTCAGCCTGCTGACACTTCTTTACATGATTTTTTAAAAGCACAATTATGAAATTCCCAGGTGATCAGACATTTCAGAATTACTCAAACCAGCCTATCTGTCAACAATAACCAAGGTTAAAGTCACAGTGATAACACTTTTCCCCCATTCTGATGTTTGATGTGTACATAAACTGAGGTCCTCGACCTGTATCTTTATGATTTTATGTATTGTGCTGCTGCCAAATGACTGGCTGATTAGATAACTATCTCTACAGGTCTTTCTAATAATGTGGATAGTGAATACGTAAAGCGATATATTTCACTATTCTGAGTAGATTTTTTTCTTTTTACATACAGTTCAATCATTGAGTCTTCATTTTAACAATTACAAGGGGAAGATATTTTTTTCCATTGTGTTGCAGAGTATGTTTTTTGTAATGCGCAATTAGTCCAACAGAGGGAGACATTTCCCCGAATTTCGTCTCAGCCTGCACAGGACTAAATTACGTTAAAGATTTCAGTGCAGTACTGCACATGAGGTTTTTATGAATAATAATACACAGCAACATTAATTAATCTGTTTGATTATCTGAATGTTAACTTAGAAGGGTTGGTTTGCTGTTGGGTGGACTCTACAATATTGTATAAAAATAAAATATAAAATAATTGTCTCTCTGAGGGAACCTTAATGTGATGTGCACTCTGGAACAATACAAAAGTGTTTCATTTAGAACAAGGCACTCTGTTAAACTCTCACAATTAATTCCAGCCGAAGAACAATGCCTTTATATAAAAATCCGAAGTCTACATATATTGTAGATAATTTTTTTTTAAGCAAGCGTGTACAGAAAGCATATATTATTGCTTTTTTTTTTTATTTTGCTGATTTATGGATTCATACCAGCGCATCCGGTCCTACCCCTGAGCCTGACTTAACCTCTACCAGAGAGATTTCACTCCGAATCTGTGGCTCACTTATAAACACACACAAATAAGTAAATAAATAAATAAATGCGCGCCTCGGCCTCCGCACGCGCTCACTCCCTCTGTATTGACGTCACCTATCCCTAGGCGCGTGCTCGCGCGCGCGCACACAAACACGCCGCCCCCGGTTCACTTCATCCCGCTGAGCTACATCTACTGCTGAGACCGGAGCCGAGACACAGACAGACTACGTACAGCTCCTCTACCATGGCCTGCTTCTAGCATCTCGGAGGAAAGCGGCGAACCCTGACGAGCCTGCAGATCATCACTCAACTGTCCTGAAACACCGCTGAGATTCAAATCTGAAAAGGAGAGGAGCGGCCGATCACGTAAGAAAGAAGAAAAGAAAACGAGTGAGATCTGAGATTACTTTCACCAGAAGCCCAGCAGACTTGTGGACAGGAATAATGAGGCACGGCTGGATGGCGCTCGCGCTCTCGGCACTTTGCCTTCTGGGAAAAGGGGTAAGTTTGATCAGATCTGCACAACTTATTGTCACTCAACTGCTGTTTGCTCAGAATAAAGTAAGCGCGCATTTCTGTTTTTATCTGATTTACAACAACGCGTTTGAAGTTTTGAAATCATGTCTAATTTCTTTAAATTAGTAAGGCACATATCTAAAGAGTGTCAAATGCATGCAAGCGTGTGTGTGTGTGCGCGTGCGTGCACGGAGAAAACTTCTCCAGGTTCTAAACTCGGTTTACCGGCAGTGTGATGTTGATTGATGCAGCTGTCCTGTTAGCGCTCTGAGTGATGATCATGAGGATGGATGGGTACTGTATGAGTAGTTTTTTTTTTTTTTTTTTGCTCTTTCAATGCAGTGTAGTGACTCATTACGAGAAAGCAGAAACAACTTCAACACCATGACTGCTTTTGTGAAAAACCACTGAAATGTCATGCAGAAGTTTGTAGATTAGATAACAAATCTTCCTTTTATTGGTGATGTGTTTCCGAATAAATAGTTCAACCCTGTGTTCATTTAATACAAATGGTTTCCAAAGTCTCTTTAGGAAACAATAAATACAAAAAGAACTAGCTTTGAGCATCATAGAATAGTTCAAGACTTAAATTTATACAATGCTGAACTTTTATAAAGAAATGGAGGATCTTTATAAGTGCTCATATGGTTCATGTGCATTTAGATGTGTGTCCTCAGCCTTAAAGCAAGTTTGTCCCTGACCCCAAACGAGTTACACCACATCGGTTCATTATCTGCTTGCTAATCATTTATGTTGAATAAATAGTCTCTACTTCAACGTCCAGAAGTCCAAGAAAATGTCCCCCATTACCCCCACGGTAAACACGCAGAGCAGACACACAATGCTGTACCTGCACTTTAGTTTTACATGTCCTGTTTTGCTTCTTGCATGAAGTACTTTAAGATGATTATCAGTTTGGAGTAGCATTAATTAAAGATTTTCTGATGGGGTTTAATCCATCATCTCACTATGGATTATCCATTTTTCTTTAATTGTACGATAAACAGAAAAGCAGATATTTAAAAAAAAAATTCTTCCTATATCCTTTTTTTAAATAAAATAATTAGTTCCTCCACTATATTTGAAGTAGTTAATTTTGTTACACACTTTCTTTTATAAATTTTTTAAATTAATGTACCTTTTGATAAGTACTTCATTTAAGCATGACACATAACCTAAAGCAACTAGTATAAATGTACTTAATTAATCAACGCCTTTAAGAGCATCTGAGGACAGCAGCATCACACAGGTTAATCATTCAGCCACTCAGAACAGTATTGCATAATCAATATGCGGGAAAGACTGAATTTGTTCTTATTTCCAAATATTAGTATAATGTTTGGTTGATGTGGAATTTGAACCTTATTGACATGTCCGGATATGTGGCACTGTTAAGCCATGGCACTTTAACCTCTGTAAGTCTTTACCATATTTACTTTCCAACTGTTTTGCCCAAATATCATTGAGTTTTTTTTTTTTTTTTTAAGTTTTCTTTTTTTTTTTTTTGCTGTAATTGTGTTTAAGTACATTTAAGTAAGGAGTAAAATAATGGAGTGATGTGCTGCTACTTGAATCCTGAAGTTGATTATTTTACAATAACTTCCAATAATATTCCAAAAAAAGGTTTATTTCTCTTACCCCACAAGAGTTTTAAAGAATGACATGTCATACACATTATCTATATATATAGATATATATATATATTTACATTTATAACATGTAATGATGTATCACTTATGATATAATGGATTCAAACAGCTGTTCCCTCAACAATGTTTCTCTCTTGTGAAGTCAGTAAGACAAAAAAATAAAATCATGTCATGACACTGAGAAACTGTAATGATCTCATCCTTATAGGCTTTATTTTTTACAAGATTAGTTAAAACCTAGCATGTAAATAATTACTGATTGTTACAAGGCACTAACACTGAAGACTCCTTCCAAAAGCCTTCAAAAAAGTAAATGTAAAGCCTCAACTACATATGCCATCGTTTGGGTTATTACCAAAGAAAACCTAACATAGTTCAAAAAAACAAAAAAACAAAAAAAAAAACCGTGTATTTGATTTAATATAAACCTGTGATTTTACTATGCTATTTTCCCAGTTGTTTTGTTATAAAAAGTGAATCAACAATTTGTTCGATTTGAAAAGGTTTGAAGACAGTCAGCACTTGTTCTTGCAGTTTTTTTATGTGATGCTGTATAATATTCAGACTTGCGCTATATGTCTTTTTCATAAGTTTATGTGAGTGTTACAGCCTTTAAGGAGCACTTTAGGGGGAAAAAAGGGCTTGTTTGTTTGCCCCAGTGTTACCACACCACTACATCATGCTGCCTGCTGTCTAATTTTGTTCTGGAAAACATTGGGAAATTCTTTCAAACTGACATCATGGTTCCGAAAAAAATACTGAACTGCATTTTTTTTTTATGCCATCACTTAAAAAAAAAACATGCCTTCAGTTTACACGTATTCCTGAGTGGAATGTAAAAAACATCCATCCGCTTTTATGCAACGTCTATCATAAACAGAAATGAGACTTATCCTAAACATTGAAGGAAGCATCTGGAAAAGGGTGACAGCATATACAAAGTATGATGGAGAAAGCTGTAAAATGGAGATGTTGGGAAATGGAAAGATTTTTTTTTTCATGGTGAAAACAGTGGTACAGCACAGATTCTTGAGCTCCGAGGGCTTTAGCTCTCCTAACCACTTGGTTAGATGAGCAAATGGAAAGTTCTTTAGGGATGTTTTGGGGTCTGGACGTATGAGTGCAGCGGTGAGCAGGACTACGAGAAAAGTGCTCTTGGGAAGTAATTGTGCTGTCTGCTTTGTGCGTTCACTGAACCCAACTCTGGGAGCATTTCATAAGGATTTTTGTCTGAGCTGTATTTGATGGAGGGAAGGGGTAAGAAATGAGAGATGTGAGAGAGAGAGAGAGAGAGAGAAAGGAACAAGGCAGAGGTGTGCTCATTTTGGAGCAGAATGTGGTTAACATTACCTTGGTGATGAAGTTAGAGAGATTGAGCTCACAGGAAATGTCAGAAGACGTTACATCATTGTAGAAAAGAGCCCAAGAAAAGCTTTATATTATAATGTCCGAAATGATTGAGAGAAATCCTGTAACTAGTATTTGAAAGGTTGGGGTTAGTAATTGTTATGTGAACATTATAAACAGACAAGAAACTACAAACACATCTACACATATATTCACAACTGTAATTTCTCTGAAATCTTTTAAAGATATAATTTTTGGTACTTGATACCTAATTGAGTATTACAGCTTTTTTTTTTTTTTTTTTTACCCTAGAATAAGTCAACATTGTTATTAAAGTGTGCCTGGTTGGTTTGGATGCATTTGCTGTATTTCTTCCAGGAAGTGATTTATAGTTCCATAAGTTTTACCAGGAAACATTATGCAAGCCTGTTGATGTAGTGGAGCTGTTGTGGACATGGTTGGGGAAGTGCTGACGTGTGACTCCCCAGGCCTCCTCCAAGCCCTTATATGGACATACTCTTTTCTTCCAGACAACAGACACCTCCACACCAGATGTTTTTTGTACACTGCAGATGTTCATCCTTCCTCTGTCACAGTAGCATGTGTTCCCAGATATCCAGTATGATAGTAAAGTAAGAATGTCTACAAAACAGCAGAGTTTCATCCAGGTCCTCACAGTGTGCATCAGTAATACAGTAAACTCGGTATATGACATTAAAGATTTCATTGATAAATAAAACCTCAAATTGTCACATTAGGTCTGACTTTTAGTAAAATGTGTTTGCTAGAAAAAAAAAATCATGGGGTGGGGGATTGTTGTTAAAATAATCTGGTGAGATGGCAGTAAATGTGGTTTCTTAGATTTTGAATAGCTGAGTCTGCATTTTTTTGTTCTTCCTCTGTGGAACATTCAGTTTATGTAAAGTACAGGACATACTGTCCCCAGGATCTATGTTTGGTCTATGTGTGCAATCAGTGTTGAGACTAATACAACAAATCTCATGATCTTCTTGTTATTCTTTATTTCATTGACGGGCCTTTTTAAGATTACAGCATGTTATTATAGAATATTGCATGTTATTGCCTGGAGATGAACAAGACGTTTGTTGACCCTCTTAAGAGAGTGGTGTAAATGATTTATGATGGTTTGTCATCTAAATGACTTGCATTTCTTCTAGAGGTTTTGACAGACTATACCTCATAACCATCCACAGATTTTATTGTTGTGGATTATTCTTTCTTCTCATCACTGAAACAACGACTCCTTCTTATGGTGCTTCTATTTGTTTTTTAGTGCTTTGCCATATTGTTAAGACATCGTGTCACTCTACCTTGGGGAAATGTCTGCTTTTGTGTTCCAGCAGTTCTTCTTTTCAGATCTTTGATTGTTTGTGCACAGGTGTGTAATGACCTCAAGTGGGCTTAATGTTTTGCCATAGCCAGGTGTGCGCTGTGTGAGCCATTTTGGCATGCAGATTTCCTATACATGACCCAGGTACTAACATAAAGAACAATACACACATACACATAATGTCTGATTTTCAGTATGTGAGATATTGTGCATAGATTGAAAATGTTTTGCTGTATCCAAGGCGCCTTATTGATTTCTGGTGTGTTTTTTTTTTTTTAATGTAAATGCCAAAATGAAACTTGGAAACCTGGAGTTTGTAAATCAGCCAGGCTCTTAAAATGTATAAAATAGTCTCCATTAAAGTTGGATTTAAAAATCATCAGAGCTAGTCCATGAATTCTATCAATCAGGATATTAATCTGGAATAAATTTTTCCTGCTATTTCTTGTCAAGATGAGTATTTGTGTGTGTTCACCTACTCAACAAGTCTTACCTTAACATTCTGTTTAAGAAAACCCAGTCTTCCATTTAACTAAATTTTAAACCATGGCTCATGACCATATAAAGTATTATTCTAGCTGCCTGCACCACCTATCCCATCATTTCTCTGTTTTTCCCCCTTTTCCCACCTCTCTACTCACGCAGCACCTGTGTGTAAGCAGACATATTAAGAATACCTTGCATGTCTGCGGTTTGAATGGGCCGTATTCATCACTGCTCTCGTTCTCAAGAGATCACACTGTCTGTGTGCGCGCCTGTCTGTGTGCGCGCCTGTCTGTGTGCGCGCCTGTCTGTGTGCGCGCCTGTCTGTGTGCGCGCCTGTCTGTGTGCG
>JAOVVA010000048.1:20887870-20912324 GCA_028565275.1 Leiocassis micropogon
ATATTTGTTTTTTTGAGAATCAGCTGGATGAATTTCAACAATGTGTAATTTCAAGCCTGATTCCAGTGCACACAATTTTGTCCCCGAGAGGACAGGTGGATGATTGGCAGTAAATTATAAACTATTTTGAGATGCGTTATAAAACTGTTTCAGCACCTTTGTATCAGATCTTCACAATATTTTTGAGAGCTCATTATTTTTAACTTTAACTTGGGCATGCATGCTGTACTCCTGCAGGTTCTGGTGACCGGTCAGGTCATCTTATTCGATGACCTCTACCTGGAAGAACAGCAGTCTGGTGATTATTCAGTCGTGAATAATGATGATGAATTCAACTCTGGCTCAGGATCAGGTAAGCCAGGCTTGTATTTAAAAAAAAGTTTAAAAAAGGCTAAAAGATCGGAAGGTTACATTTATAGTAATCAGTTTATTTGCACAATAAGTATTTGTTAGTTTAAGAAACAATATATAAGAACCCCAGGGAAGGCATGGGATTTTTGTTCATTTTTATACATTCAGCCTTTGATGTAGGTAATTATACTAGTGTGTATATAAGTGTTTTGCTAAACTTTAGATGCCTACCATATGAAGAATAATAAAGTGAAGTTTCTACTTCATTAGAAAATGTTACTTTTGTGGCATATATGTTCTTTCTGTGTGTGCAGTATATGATATAAAGTATATAAGTATTATCCAAAAAAAACCCTCAACATATCAAAAAGCACATTCCTGTTAAACACATGGAGAATGTTTTTGTAAGCATCTAAATGAACATATTTGATTATGCAGTATATACTGCTCATTACTATGCATTGTACACAAAGGGGCCATTTTTTCAGTCTTGGGTGTAATGGCCAAGATAAGCTTCAGAGTGTGGGTACTTTGACACAGCTCATTAACTTTGTAGCGGTGAGTCTGAAGGTACCTGTGTGACTTTGCAAGGCTGCTGTAAACAGAAGTGAAGCCTGTTGGCTCCTAGATCATGGCAGCAGTTTGATGAGAACACAGATGTTTCACCTGCGATCAAATGCGGTCAGCCAAGACCACCATGCTCTTTCAGAAGACATCTGCTCCAAACATGATCCCTGCATTATTAATAGATCAGTCCTCCCACTTTTCAGCATTGTCAAACTACACCTTACACCAACACTTGTTAGCTTTCAGTTGCACAAGCCTGATGTGCAGTAAATATATTATAGAGCAAAATAGATCATAAGGTATTTAGGCCAGTGGTGTTACAGGGTTTAAGGTTCAGGGTTACTATTAAGAGGACGAATAGTTTGAATGCCATCAGAGACAATCTGCCCTGTTAGATCCACATGCAAGGTCTTTATTTCTCAACTGCTCTAAGGTGCACCTATCTTGACTGACTCCAAATTCCTAACAAGTAAGGGCAAAAAAATATGTAATTATTCTTTACTTGGATATGGAACAATAAAGATTGTCTTATTCCTGTAAATGTTTTGCTTCATCTTGTACAAATACAATATCGTAGTTAGATACTGTACATGTGCCCTGTTTATTACCTTCAGGCTTTTTTGAAAGTGATGATGAAGATGTGCGGATACTGGACAGGACGCAAAACATAAATCCTACACAGCATTCCACTCAGACCAGCAGCCCAAGACTGGAGACCACTTCATTTGCGGTTCCAGACATATGGGTGGCCTCCACACATGCAGGACAGCAGGTCACAGAGGTAAAATGTTTTTTTCCATGATGACAGTCATTTAAAAAAAGTTAGTACCCCTGCTTTTAATTCTGTCTTTTGTGTAAAACATAATCAAAATCATCTGATCATAGTGGGTCTTAGCAAATCCAACCTAAGATGAATAACAACACATAACTTTTCACTGCAACATTATTTATTTAAATAAACATTAAACCAAAAAGAAGAAGAAAAAAACATTTGGGCAGTACTAAGTACCCCCTTACTGCTTCCCTAAGATTTAAGAGGGTAAGTGGTATTATTAGCAGGTGTGCAGACCACTATGAACATAAAAGTTTTTGCAGTTTGCTTGTCTGGAGCATTCAGGTATGTGTTATCTGAAAACTGGAAACTGTTATTAAACCTTTTTTAAACCAATTTGGAGTTAAAAAATCTACAGTGAGAGAGATTTTTTACAAGACAGCTCACATTCAAGACAGCTGCTACTCATCCCAGGGGTGGATGTCCCAGCACATTTACACAAGGTCAGACCATACAGTGCTCAGAGAAATAAAAAAAAAAACAATGCAAGATAAATCTCAGATGCTACAGGCCTCAAATATGTAGGTGTAAAGTGGATTTGTAGGGAGTTAATGCCCATTGCCTTGTTTGCTAAATGATCTGAAGCACACCAGTAAATCTTCATCAGGATGGCTATAAAATAAAAGAATCAAAGTTTTGGAATGGCCGAGTTAAAGTCCAGACTCGACTCTCAATTGAAATGCTGTGGTGGGACATTAATAGAGCTGTGCATAAGTGAATGCACAAAAACCGAAGCAATGTTGTAAAGAAGAATCAACCAAAATTCCTCCACAGTGATTTGAGAGACTGATGGTCATACAGGAAACGATTACTTCCAAGTTATTACTACGAAAGGTGGATCTACAAGCCATTGAATCTTGGTACTTGGTATTACCCATGGTTGTTTTTTTGGGCTGCATTTTTGTAAAAAAAAAGAATAAAAGCACAGTGGAAGAAAGTTATGATGTCTGTTTGAGGTTGTTTTTAAATAATAATGGGATTTATTCTGTATACATCGTTTATTTAAATTTTTAGCATGACTATCTTTTTGTCTTGTACATACATTCTCTTCATTGCTGCTGGTCTCTGAGATCTGCCAAACACATTTCATTGTACTACAATGACAATAAAGTCTCTCTAGCCTTATCTTATCTTTTAACTTTTCAAAAAACTTGGAATGCAGATCATTACTTTTATTTACTTTTATTACAAGTACAAGACCTAGAGGAAACGAGGGTTCTCATTTATTTTATGCTCTATCCATTAGATGTAAAACTTCAGTGTTCAGCAACATAATTACTGGACTGCATTATCAAACTAAACTCATGTTTCATACCCATGTTACATGCTTTTGTTGGTCTGATTTTCTGCTTTTCGTTTCTATTTCTCCTTCAATCCCTGGGTCCTTCACACGTTATTTCCCTGTCAGAAGGAAAAGCCCCAGGACAGTGACTTGGCCACCAGCACGAGCATGTCTCCACAACTGGGGTCGGATTCTGACAAGCAAAATGAATTGCAATCAGAAAACCTGACAGAGGTTTTGGCAGGTATGTTCAGATTACTGTAGAATCAAATAATTTTTCAGATTTTTTTCTGCCATGCAACTAAAATTTTGGCTACATTTGTGTATCCTTGCAATCTCTACCAGTCATAAACGTGACACGTTGAAACACAGTTTAAATCCTCCAGCCTTATACATGTACAGTAAAAATTATGTTTCACTGGTTTTTATATTGCCCTGTGTCATTCAACCGTTTTTCTCCTTTTATCCGTAGCTGTTATA
Organism: Leiocassis micropogon; assembly: GCA_028565275.1. Classification (NCBI taxonomy): domain Eukaryota; kingdom Metazoa; phylum Chordata; class Actinopteri; order Siluriformes; family Bagridae; genus Leiocassis; species Leiocassis micropogon. The sequence continues at coordinate 20,891,383 of JAOVVA010000048.1, forward strand.
GCTGGAGGTGTGATTGGCTTCCTGTTTGCAATCTTCCTAATTCTCCTATTGGTGTACCGCATGAGGAAGAAGGATGAAGGCAGCTATGATCTGGGAGAGCGCAAACTACCAAATACAGCTTACCAGAAAGCCCCAGACAAGGAGTTTTATGCCTAAATCAGCGATTACACTCAACAATAACTTCCTTTTGACATATGACAAACATGTCCTCAGTCATCAAAAACGCAAGCTGGAATTATAAAAGACTGGGGAGGTTTTTATTGGGACCTTATTTAATAACAAAGATACAGTATTTTTGCTTCATAAAGGCAATTAGATATTATGTTTTTATTATGGATCATGACTTATTTCTCATGATTTTTTTTTAATTGTTGGAGAAAATAATGTAATGAAACAGTAAATGTCAAGATTTATTTCATCCATAGACTACTTTGTGACTACAGAGGTACATATTTGTATTTTGAAAAAATGTAAAAGATCTGAAATGTGGATTGTAAATGTACTTTATTCTTGATTCCATAATAATAATTATCCTGACCATATTTTACCATCTCAGTCTTAATGTAGGTACTATATGAAGTTTTAGTGTTGTCAACACAAATTTGTATATTTTGTCAATTCAGTATCAAAATATAGGGAAACAGTTTTTCAAACTGTCTTATTTGTTTTGATTTTTTTTTATATATATCAAGCCAAGAACAAATCCTGCTTTCTCTCTCTCTCTCTCTCTCTCTCTCTCTCTCTCTCACACATGCATACATACTGCCATGCCAGGTAAAGTAAACTCACTGTAAATCACTGTGTTAATAATTGTCATTTATTATCCCAAACCCATTTTTTTTTTTTTTTTGCTTTTTATAATCTGAATCCATGACAGCCGTAATAGTAACTGAATTTTCCTCTTTAACAGCCTGGGTCTTAATTTTTTTCCACTGCCAATTTAAAATGTGCATATAATGACATTCTCTTTCATGGCTCAAATATGTGGAGTTATTTGCTTAAACCACTTCCTTCATGACTCTAGCAGCACATGAATGCATAAATGTTCACAATGAGCCCTAATCTTTCCATTTCCAGAGGTATATGTTTGGGAGCCTGAAAACATTTTGCTTTTGAGAATCAGTCTGCAGATCTAACCACACACGTTATTCTTCAGTCTGAGGTTTGTATTTGTGTAAGAGTAGGTTGTTTACATGATTTGGTAACAAATGCTAATGGTGAAATTACAGCTTCTGAAAAGCATTAAATGTTGATGCAGTGAGCTGTTTGGGCGCAGATTGTTTAATGATTAAAATTCCTTTATGCTAGACTGATTAAACTGACAACATCCATGTGTTATCCAAAATGATGAGTGACAACCAAAAAAGAGATTCAAAGGCATAAGTGCACTTCATTTACATGTTTTGGGTTTTTACACAATCTGTGCTTACTTATGCTATTTTACACATTTTAAAATGCTGAACCCTTGATTCCTGTTGAGTATTAATTGGTGTCATAATTTTCCAAACCCTGTTATCATGATGACTATTACACATTGACATTATTTTTCCTTGTCCTATTTCCTTTTTGTTTAATTTCCTTTAAGGATATGGCTGTTTGAGGCAGTGATTTATTTGTGCGTTAATATACAATAATTTATAGAATATAACAATTTCTATTCGACGGATTAAATGTAATATGTTAAGTATAAAACAATCTAGCAAAATGTATATTCATGTTTAAATGCCCTTGAAGTGCCTACTGTTTTGAAAAATGCCATGTTGTGGCATTTGAGGATATTTGAACAACAAAATGAAGGACAGTGTTTCATAAGCACGGCTGATGGAATGGTTTTGGAGTTATAAGAACAGTGTTGTAATAAACACTACTGAATAAAAATGCTCTCAGGCTGTGGTTATTAGCTTCTGTTTTTAAAATAGTGGCTTTCCAATATAAACCTAATTTTCCCACTACCAATGTGTGTTTTGGCCACAGGGTAGAATAACTTAAAATGTTATCAGAGCTAGGTTTAATCACAGCATACAAGCTCACAATCTGTCACTCCAACACATTTACCCTGCACACATGCAAAGAAAATTTAAGATGTCTGAATATTGCCCTTGGATGTTAATATCAAGCAAACATAAAATAATGTGGTGAGTGACCCAAGCAGAGGAGATGAATTTGGGTTTACTTTTGCATTAAATGCTATAAATAAAGGCTACAGTTCATGTAACATATTTTGCATATACATTTGTTCAATGATCAATTTATTCAGTCACTGATCAGTTACTCCTTTATCCTTATCATGGTCCTAATGGCTTTAGAAAATATCCTGGGAACATGAAACTTAAGGCAGCAATCTAGTTTGAGATGCCAATCTATTACAGGATAACTCAAACACACACAAACCTACAAGCAATTTATCAGTGACAATTCACATACAGTACCTGCTTTTTTTTTGTGGGAGGAAACCAAGTGGAAATCTTGAACAAACTTTGTCAGGAAGTTTAATATAGACAATAGTGGAAATATTTTCAGGAGTGAACAAAGTAAAACTGTCATACAATGAAAATATATTCATATTTATTATGTATTATCTGTCTATACATTTTAACAAGGTAGTATATTGGTTGGCTTAGTGGTTAGCACTGTGGCCTCACATCTCCAAGATCCAGGTTCGATTAGTGTCTGTGTGCATTAATGTTCTCGCCATGCTTGTTGGGTTTAGATTAGATTAGACTAATTGCAGTTCCCTAATTGCCTGTAGTGTGTTAATGTGAGTGTGTATACAGTATGTTTGTGCTCCCTGCCTCAGGCCCTAAGTGTCCTGGCCCCCCATGACCCTGTATACAGGATAAAGTTATATAGACAATGAGTGAGTGAAATTTACAATTTTAGATTTAGTTTTCCTAGAATCTATAGTAATGTTCAATTCAACTGATATTAAACATTAATGTGGGTTTAAAACATTTGGCAAAAAAGTCAAATTTGACGTTTATACCTAATTTTAACTATTGAATTTTGCAAAGTCTAAAAAGTATCCACCTAGTGAAGGGCTTAATTGTTAGCGCTTTAAAAAAAAAAAAAAAAAAAATGTAAGTGTTGCGTTTGGCACGGTGGCGTAGTGGCGTGATTTAGTCGCATGCTGGGTTGGAAGTTTACATCTTGCCTCAGGGTTGTATGTACAGGGTTTCCTCTGGGTTCCCCAGCACGTTATGCGATATGACTGGGTTTAAAATCTGTTTCCGTCCGGCGGTCCCTCAGTGAGTACAGGAGAAAGTTACCCAACGGCTTGCCGTAGCCACGCGCGCTCTGGGAAAGAGGGCGGAAGTAAAAATAGACTGATGATGATCCTCTTCCTGTTGAACAAGGTTCGTAATTCTTGTTTTTAGGGAACAGAAAGATAACTGCTTTTTTTTCCTCCCAAGAAATTTCCGTTAAATTTTCGTCCTGATGACTTAATTAAACAGGACCAGAATTACTTTTATTAGGTATATGAACTGTAGTCTACAGCTTTGTAAACTAATGGCTGATTTTATGTCAACGCTGAATGAAGCAGAATTGAGTTATTTAATATAAAATACGTAAATATTTTTTGAGACCACTTTCTTCTATTATATGTATTTACAAAATATAATAATAAATAAAATCATACAGATATGAACCAGTAAATCAGTAAATATCTGATTCCTTCTTGCCAAATAACATTTTGTTTCCTTTTCTGCCTTCAGATGACAGATATGGGACACCACAGTGGCTTTTTGACTCTTGTCATCCTACTTGGTAGTTTAATACAGAGCCACTGTAAGCCACACACCTACAGGAGTAAGTCACTCCAAGAAGTATCCAAGGAGATATCAAGCTATTCTGACATTGCCCAGAAAATCATACAGCTTTCAGTTTACGGGAAGGCTCAGAACCGCTCATATGAACGACTTGCAGCCTTCACAGATACGATTGGGAACAGATTGAGTGGGTCAAGGAATCTAGACCTGGCTATCAAGTATATGTACAATGCATTGAGGCTGGATGGACTGGAAAATGTACATCTAGAACCAGTGAAGATCCCTCACTGGGTGAGGGGACAGGAGAGTGCAGTGATGGTTCTTCCACGAAACCACTCCTTGTCCATCCTTGGGTTGGGGAGTAGCATTGGAACTCCCAAAGGAGGTTTGTAGTTTGTGTCATGTTCAAGAAAATAACTTGTATAATTGCATATAAAAAAGCATTTTTTTATGGCAAACATGCCTCATCCCTATCTTTCATATCACTTTTCTTTGTTTTTCTTGATAACACATAAACATCCACTCATGTGCCATACATCCCTTATACCTGTTATTTTTTATGCCTTTTTTCTCTTAGGAATTGAAGCAGAAGTTTTGGTGGTGGAATCTTTTGACGACCTTAAAAGAAGGGCGAGTGAAGCTAAGGGAAAGATTGTGGTTTATAATCAGCCTTTTGTTAGCTATGGGGAGACAGTGGCATATCGTGCTTCGGGAGCTTCTGAGGCAGCTAAAGTGGGAGCAGTGGCTTCACTCATTCGCTCCATCACTCCATTTTCCATAAACAGGTCTGTTCCAGTCAGTTACCCACAGTATCTTTCCATGAAAAAGTAGGCAGTTTATCTCTAACAGATTAACAAAATAAATTAAACCCATTGTATGTATCTGTTACAGCCCCCACACTGGGTGGCAGTGGTACCAGCCTGGGGTGCCTAAAATCCCCACTGCCTGTATCACGGTGGAAGATGCCGAGATGATGGCCAGGATGGCTTACAAAGGTACAAAAATTGTTGTGCACATAACTATGGAAGCTCAAACCCTGGACGATGTGGATTCCTTTAATACAGTAGCTGAGATAACAGGCAGTCAGCACCCAGAGCAAGTAAGTGCTTAAAGGTTACACATACATCATTAAGCAATGTGTGTGGTCATTTAGTGACCATTTTCACGCGCATATGATGTACTTATGCATGACTTACCAGCTTCCTCTGAGAGCAAATTATAGAGTGCTAGCAGAAGTTGCCCTTTGTTCATCTGAAGTCAGTTTTGTGGTTTTTCTTGGAATGGTGATCAATGTTATATGAAGCTCAGATGACCGTAACAGGACGTCTTCTCCTTGCTCCCAATTAATTCGGACCTTGCAGCATGCACATTTTTGACATTGAACCTGACAGAAATTCTCAACAGTCTGTCTCCCACTGTTCTTTAGTTTCAAGAGACTAACTTGATAGTAAAGGTTCTGGCTTGATGTCTTTTTCAGGTTCATAATACTATGTGTTTAACAGTCCAGTTAGATGTATTAAATTAAAAGCCATAAAACTGCTGTTTTTTTACATGCAATACTGAATCTCTTGAATGTTCGTCTGTCTCTTGTACCTACTGTAAAACAAACAAACTAACAAACGGATGGTTTGTCTATGTGCCGCCCGGCACATAAGGCAACAGATATACATTCACCATTCCTGTGGCAGTTATTTACAGGGTTGGGTTGCTAGCTTGATGCCTGATTGTATCAATTGGGGGGGTCCAACAGTAGCGACCTGGTAGTGTCGGGGCTCGAACCGGGTTCCCCCAAACGAGTGAACAAGGGAACAAACTAATTATTTGCTAAATTGGTTTAAAATTATAACAAAATGTAAAAAGAAATATTGAATTGTTATATTTATAAAATTGTGATACTAACAGAATCACAATACAAATTGAATCAACATCTGGGTATCATTATATCATATTGGCTGGTTATTGGTTTATAGCCAGCATGACTAATCAAGCAGATAAAAGACCTGGAGGTGGTTCTAAAGTGTTACATTTGCGGTTTACTCAAAATCTTGACGGGACCAGCCGAAAGACTAACAACAACTGAACATGAGGTGGCCTTCATTAGGCTGAAAAAAAAAAACAATATTAACCCATCAGAGAGTGAAAAAAACTTTGGAAGTAATAACTGGCAGAAAAGGAAGTAAAAACTGGCAAGCTCAGCAGCAGCAAAAGTCCTAGAAGACAGACAGCTCAAGTGAATGACTGCAGTATCCCGGTAAAAAGGCACCCATAAAAAAACGTCTAGCCAAGTCAAGAACTCCCTTGAGGAGGTAGGTGTGTCATTGTCTCTTGTTAAGAGATGGCTTTCTGAAGAAAATATAGACGCTTCACAACAAGGTGCCCACCACAGTAATGATCAAGAAAAGAAAGGCTAGATTAGACTTTTCCATGAAACCAAAATTAACTTGTTCCAGAATTAAGGGAATAGAAAAGTATGGAGAAAGAAAGGAACATCTCACGATCCAACGCATACCGGATCACCTGTCACACATGGTCTAGGCAATGTGTGGCATAAGTGTGCATGGCTGCTTGTGGAACATAAAAGTAGCAGGATGAACTCTGAAGTGTGTAGAGCTACAATCCCTCTGTAAAACTGATAGGTCACCTCATCATATTACAGATCATTATCCAAAACGAAAGCTAACCAAGAAATCAAAACTCAGCAGCTGATCAAGTCCAGAGTTTCCTGATTATTAGTCGTTGACTGCAGAAGAATTTCCATCCAAGCATGAAATGCAATCCTTTGTAACTATGCTAGTTTTGTTCAATTATTTATGACTCCTAAATGGGGTGTGTGTGTATGAAAATGGCCGTAATTCCTGAACGATTAACACCACACTTTTGTCAAATCCCTTGAATTAATGCTGGAAGTCGACTTTGTTCACATCTTGAGTGTTTCATTTCAAATTCAATGTGGTGTACAGAGGCCAAATGCCATCAACTTTATCTTTGTTCTAAAATTTATGGACCTAACTGTACGTGCACACACATAGGGCATTCAAGTCAATCTGGGAATAAAAAATAAATGTCTTGTGTTTGGTGATGGCTTTTTGGCTTGGGCTGTTAACCTGGGTCTCTGTGTGGCTGTTCTTGCGGATGTGCTGGTGCCCCTTCTGCTTTTTTTGTTCATTTGTTTTTGTCATTTTTTTTTAGTTTTGGATCTGATACACTGGGTGTTGCTAAATAACAAACTGTGTTGGACACGTACCCTCCAGGACTGGAATTGGACAGCCTGCTGGAATACAAGCAGCATTCATTACAAACTCAATCAGGAAATATTAGAAAAAAATGTTAGATGTTATAAAAAAAAAGGAATTAGGATACCTGTATTACACAGATGACTTACAAGCCCCATTGTATATTTGTACGCATAATTTACAGACATACAATTGGAGTCTTACAAACTGGTCTACATGTTCATTACACACAAAAAATGTACATAATCAACTGCAGTAAAACAATTACTTCATTGAACTAACACATGCAGCTAAATCCAATACAATAAGCAGTATTAGAAGCACTATCAATCAGTTAGGCACTCAGTGCAGACATCACTGAAAATCTAAATTGACCTACTGAAAAGCACTGTATACTGCTGCACTACTGCTACTTTAGCTAATTTTTTTATTTATTTTTTTTTTAAATAAAAAACTCCAATCCCCATTCTCCATAACTGCCCTCTGTAATGTTATTAACAGTGATATAAAAATATTAACAGGGACATTAATGACATGCTGTTATAGTTTATTTTTCATGTAAAGCCAAAGGGTTTAGCATAGTCTTGATAGATACAATTTTTCAACGGTTGTTTATAGCCTCAGCGAATTTGTTAATCCTTTATTTTTTTCACAAGGACATAATCCAGACAAATTGCAGTGATAATGGTATGAGAGTCTCATGTGATCGATTATTGAGTCATTATTATTATTATTATTATTATTTCTTTTTTTTGTACCAAAGCCAATTCAGCCTGGCTCCCCTTAATAATGCAATACCATGTTTCCATTCATCATGTAATATTTAGAGGTACTGTTTCACTCACTGAATTATACTCAGTGTAAAACACAGAAAATATTTTAGTCAACAACAGCACAGGGGAGTTATTACTGAAATAAAATTGCTAAAGTGTTTTTATTAAATGACAAGTTCAGCCTGACAAAACAGGAGAAGCTGGCTTCACTGGCATCTCTCAGAAAATGCCACTGCTATTTTCATATCTCATTTCTTGAAATATGTAATAACACCATCACTTCTACAAGAGTAGTGACTGGTGGTTTTTGTATTAATTTACCTTAAACTGTAAAGCAACAGCAATAATATAGTTAGTGCATGTTTTTCTGCTTCCTTTGAGTCATGAAAAAAAGGCTACGTTGTTCAATTCAGATTTTTTGGTCAGATGGATTTCTATGCCATAGGAATTTAAATTAATAAGTGACTTTTATATAAGTTTAATGTGTCTGTACTCTGCAACTGCACATATGCACATTCCACTGACAAATGTCCCTGCTGTCCTCCTTTGTTGAAATGAATTCTCTGCTCTGCTGGTACTGCCAGATAACCACATATGAAATTGACCATCAATGCAATGAGCATTTGTGCATAAACACAGGGCACATGAAAATGCTATACTTATTTGCCTTTTACTTTAAATGGATAATGAATCATCTCACAGATGTCATCCTGGGGAGTTTAGGGTGACATGTACAGACTTCTCACCTTGTTATTTTGACATTTCTTTTATGACATACAAGGACACATCAGCGTTGTCTAAGACTCATGTATTAGTTGAGAGACACTACAGTAGGAGGCTGTATATTATGGTCACCCCACAGGCTTTATACCTTCCTTTTACTGTATTTGGACTTGTTCTCAACATGATTATTATGGTTTTTCGGTCATCCAGGTCATGTCTTGGTGACGTAACTTGTGTTTCAGCCGTGATGACTGGCATTTTTTTTTGTGGAAATGACAGTTTACCAGAACCCATCTGACCTTTGTTATTTGCCTCCCTGTTTCACAAAAATGTGGCTGGAAATCTGCTGACCATCTGAAACCAAGGTCAAAGAGTGCAAATGTCTGAGAAATGTCTTAAAGATTTTTGGTCATCCAGACTGGGATTTTTTCAAAACAGCAACATGGTCCAAAAGGAACATTAAACTGAACAAATAGGAAATAATTAAACAGGGAAATGCAAGAATAGTTTTATCATACATATAGTGGGAATATCTGTAAATCTTATATTTCACATTGGACACCAAACAGAAGTGAAGCAGATCTAAAAGATATGCTTCCTTGGTGTTTACCTAGATGTGAAAGAAGTATAAGGGATACATACTAGGAAGAGAAAATGAGATAAGATAATAAGATATTGAATAAGAAACATTAAATAAATGTTTCTTATTGTTTTCTATAAATAAGAAACATTAGCATCAGGGTGGATGCAGGTGGCTTAGTGGTTAGCACTGTGACCATACTGTTCTCTGATTTAAGGAGATTTCTCATATCAATACAGGGTCACAATTATACATAAACCAACATAATTTACTGCAGACAAGTTTATTTAATAAAGAAATTGAAACACCCTATAGTCATAACGATGAAATGAAATCCTGACCACAGCTATCTGAAACCAGCTATATACTGCATTTTTTTGTCCCAGTTGTCCCAGCAGTTGTTATTGCACCTTTTTTTCCAGCAAAGCAAAAATACCATGCATTTTCACTGTTGTGTCACTGCTGCCCACTACTCAAAGTAATATGTGCTTTGTGGGTGGTGGTTCTCTGGTCCCTTTTCAACCGATGGTCTAGGCAGAAGGGGGAAGATAAATTGTTCAGAGCAACAGATGGTCTGACAAAGCCAGTTTTCTAGCTGTCAGTTTTTACTTTCGCACACTTTATCATAAACATTAGCCAAGAAATGCCACAGAAAGTGGCCAGCTGCGTGACCACTTATACCATAACATAGTCATAATGCATTAACACAAAATTCTATAGTTTATTTGCTACTAACTGTAAATTTTAAATATGGGTTGCTTTATGTTTTCTAATTCTCATCTCCAGCTCTATGCAGTCAATCTGTTATGTCGGTGCATTTAAGGTTTTCCACTCTGCGCACATTGTGGAGTGTGAATAGCTAAACAAATGGCAAATAGAAATAACCAATTGGACGCTATACTGTAAGTGTCAGCCCAAAACGTATAAAAATAAATGCACTAATAATTTTATTCTCATCAGATTTCATGTTTGTGTGTGAGGTGTGAGTGTGAGGGGGTGGACGGCATCCTCTTCTTTTCTCTCCTGGATGTAAATAAGAAAAGGTGCCTGTTTGTGGAGCCCTACTGTGGTGTTTGCTGTTCTTTTTATAACCATAGAGACTGTTTGCAGTGTTTTTATTGAATGGAAAGCTTCAGCTCTCCAACACAGACATGCTGTCAGTTTCCCATGATGATTGAAAAATCTCTTTCATGATCCCTCTCATCTGAATACCAAAGATTATTTATTTCATTTAGAGTTTGGGAAGCTTACTTTCTATTTAGTATTAAATGCAAGTAATTAATTTAAGATACGGTCAAAAATAAAGTCAAGATGTCTCTTCAATAATTTTTTTGTTTCTTTCCTCGGATTCATATAACGCAAAACCTCCATAGTTTTGATAAATGGTAGGAAGTTAGAAATGTCTATTTGGTAATGAACATTCTGTGATGGTCTTAAGCTGTAATTTATTTTCTATTAATTCTGGTTAATGCTGCATCAAACAGATTAAGAGAAAAGCAATGATTCACATTTCTTGCAGATCCTCTTTTCTGTCTAGGTCTAGTTCCCTACAGTATATTCTTGTCTCGTAGCTCAGTCCTTGGTTAAAAGAGGGAGATTTTTGAGCAATTACAGTATGTTTGTTAGTTCTAGGCTACATGTACATTGACTGTCTATTCATTGTCCTTAAAGGTTACATGATTTTTTATTTTATGAATTATAATATTACTAGTCAGTTATAGTAAGGTCTCCCAAGTCACACAACTGCTACCAACTGGGTGGTAGATGGAAGCTAACATATACTTCCTCCAAGACATGCGAGGTCAGCCAACCGCATCTTTTTGAGCTGATATCAGGGTAAAATTGTGGTGCAATTCACGCATGTACACTCAGAGGAAAGTCCTATATCCATGAGCATGATTGGATAGTGTCACTGTGATTGACAGGAAAACGACTGACAGGTAAGATTGTATCCCACCCCTTGAGAATCAAACTCACAAATGCATTCCTGTTGCATCACTCAGAAGCTTAATCACCTTTGTGATGTCACATCTCTCCAATAGAAAGTACATAATTAAATCCATCATTGGGAGATTGTAGACAACGCTAAACATGAAAACAATTGATTGTGTATTTTTAGCTTTATCGATTTATTCTATTTGTTCTGAGTGTTTTTTGTAGTTGTTTTTTGTGTGAAAAGCATTTTAAAAATTGTCTAAAGTGGTTCTGAGATTTGTTAAGGAAATCCCCTACACTTCAGGTGATTTGACATGGATCGACCCTGTTTCTTTGTGCTATATTCTCCTATATTATCCTGTTTAGTGCCAGTTGTGTTGTGGTTGTAGTTGTGTGACAGACATGCTGGCCCAGTCTGCAGTAATTACAGATCCACAGACAGTTCCTCCCCCACAGTGATGGAGCTGAAGGCCTGCTCAAGAGGACACAGCTAGTTGATTAAACATAGACATGGTCTTGAAAGTTCACTACACACAGAGAGAGAGAGAGAGAGACTGAATCATCAGGAATATGAAGTCTGTGCATTAAGAGTTATCATTTGGTATAATTTATGCTGCTTTTGCTATTTAGATGGATTCCTATTAAATATATCTAAGTAGCTTTCACTGATATCCCACATATGGCCTTCCACTACACAATGAAAGCAGTATATTTTGGCATTAGTTAAGACTTATCGGTACTGTATCCTTAGATTCTTTTAATGGCTGTAATGGCCCATTCACTTCAAGTTTCAGGGTGTTGTGTGTCCTGAGATGTGTTTCTGCTCACCATGGTTGTACTAAATTGTTATTTGAATTAGTGTAGCTTTCATGTTGATTAAAACCACTCTGGCCATTCTCCTTTGACCTTTTTCATCAAGTAGGGGTTTTACACTGTTCTGTAAACCATAGATAGGTCAGTAGCAGGTCAGTAATTTCTGAAATATTTAAAATAGCCCCAACTACTGGCTAAGTATTCCTTGTATAATTAATTTTAGGAATGTTTCTGCAGAATGACAGTTTGGTATCAGTGAGTTTGAAGAAACGGGCTACAAGCTTGAACTGCTGCTGTCTTATGAAGCTTGACCTGTCATATCCATTTTATTCTTCCAGGCAGACCTATGTCTTATAAGTAATGCATAGAGCAATAATAAAGCATTGTGACACCAAGAATAGCATCTTTATGACCACCAGGGAAGATGGGTACCTTCAAAACCACAGTCAAAATTATTTCCCAAACCTTCTGGTATCCATCATTTAATTTTTTAAAAGGCAGTTTAACTGTCAGCTGTGTAGAATATGTATCAAGGTTTTTGTTTTCTTTTGCTTGTCTGAGTGGTTTATAAGCAAAAAAATGTTTCAGCATTTAACAATGGAAAGTTATGAAAGATGTAAAAGCTATGTTCAGGTATTGCCTTGGAATAGCTCTAAAAATGTAGTATGTGTTATAGCGGGACAGGTAAGGTACCCTCGCAAGAATAGATTTCTATGCAGACAGATATAGATCACAGATATTTGGCTTAAGTGTTACATGTTTAACTGGAAAGCCTTACCTCTATAGAATTAATGTGAAGGTTCTGAGAGGCTGTGCATGAGATTTTTCCAGGTGTACACTGAGAGCAGTGGTATGGTTCAATATAGCTTCTTGATGAGATCAAAAATAAAACAATGGAGACAACACAGACAGATGTAGTGACACCTGCACTGCTGCTACTTTTGGATATTGGATTCTCGTGATCATAGCAGGACGTTTGCAAAGAGAATTTAGTGCAAGGACATGTTTCACCTGCAACTTATGGGGAGAGTGTCAAAGATGGCTGCTTTGAGTTCATCGCTCTGTGGACGATAGGATCCTTCATACACTTTATATAAAGGATCCTATCGTGTAACTTTATATAAAGTGTACCATTTCTCAGGATGTGAACACTGAGAAAGGTCACTGAATCATTGTCATGCCTTAAATCATTTTTAAAATTCTTTTTTCATTGTCCTGACAAAATGAGGTTGGATCACCATAATAATAGCAAAGTGCATAGTGTATTTTTATATATATATATTTTACCAACTTGAGTTGAGTAATGCTTGCTGGGGATTCATAAAAAGATAGCCATAGGTTTAAATGCCTCTCCACACTTCATTCGTTTTCACAGTGTGTTGGGATGTAATGTTTAAAATTTAGAGTGTGATGTTGGCTTCTACATAATGTTATACATAATAATGAGGGTATCTAATGAGACACTTCAGTTTCACAAATTGCCTTGTGATGACGTGTGATTATGTTTTAATGCAGAGAGGCCCTGTGTGCATGAATTTTACAGTTTGAAAAGACATAATTTAACGAGGGAGTCTGGCTTAGTGCACATCGATTGCATATTTTATTTAAGAATACAACTCTGAATGGCAGGGAAAATCCTTTTTACTCATATCCCAGCTTGTTAGAAAGTTGCTCCTGAAGCAGAGAGGGTTAAGGGCCCCCCAGTGGAAGCTTGGCAGTGCTGATAGGAGAGGCAAAGCACTCTGTAAAGTCCTTGCCATCATATTCCAAAGACTTTCAATGAGGTTAAGATCAGGACTCTGTGTGGCCAATTATCAATCAATCAATCAATCAATCAATCAATCAATCAACATTTATTTATATAGCACTTTACAGCAACCTAAGTTGAACCAGAGTGTTTCACAGCACTAAAAATGACAATAAAATGGCAATAAAAATAGAAATAAAAATACAGGAACAAAATAAAACACATAGTTATAAATAAATAAATGAAAAATATAAATGAATTATTAGTGCAATTTCATACAATTAGTGTATGAAAATTATTTATGATGATCCTAAAACCACACGTTGACTGAGCCCAGTGAATCTTGTCATTAATGTCCTGGAGTATGCTCGTGTCATCGGGGGGAAATAAAATTGAAGTGATTGCCTGCTCATTCAGTACATTTAGGTTGTCAGCTGACTTCAGTTTACTGCCACATAACGTTGCCGAGCCTAGACCTGACCAACTGAAGCAACCCCAAATCATAATGCTGTTTCCAGAGGCTTGCATAGTGGGCACTATGCATGATGGGTACATTGCTTCATGCTCTTCACTTCTTACCCCGACATGCCCATTGCTCTGAAATAGGGTCAATCTGTACTCACCAGACGGCAAGACCTTTTTCATTATTCCAATCTTTATGCTCCCTAGAAATTTTTTTTTATTAGCCTCAGAAACAAATTGTTTTCTTATGGTCAACAGCTGTCTAGCCTCAATCCTGTGTGCTCTTACTTTCACTATTAAACATACCTGTGATTTTTACTATTGATTTTTATGATGCAGCATCATGTGTTAGTGATTTGCGATCATGGTCATTCATTCTTTTCTTTCTGACAATATATCTTGTGCCAAGGTGACAGTTCAGCACTATACTGTAGTTCCAGGTTTTAATAATATGTTGGACAGTTCTTAACCCAGTTTCATTCATTTAAATAAACTACTTAGTTGTTTTCTTTGCTTGATTCAGGCCAGTATTTTGACCACAGGATACACATTTTGACATACTGGTGTTGTTTGAAAAATGAGAAGCTACTCACTGCATAAGCTAGGTTTAAAATTGTTGCCAGTTAAAACACATTAATCACTGCAGTAATGAGTAAATTCAAATAGCAATTTCATTTTATTTTTGTTATTTATTTTTATGCCAGGCAGAGTAAATAATGAATTTAGAAACTTGTGGCACCGAAGTGGTGCAGGCGTGTGCTATATAGTGCAGTAGCCTAAGGTGGCCAAAGGAAATAAAACCACTGGTGGCCAACCTCATATCCTGTCACACAAAGGCAGAATTCCACTTTTTCAAGGTCGTACTTTATATATCCAGATGGTCTATGTTGTGGTTTTGTTTGGGTTCATAGCTTACGATAGACTAAGGATCAGTAACCTCTGCTCCAGATTTAGGATGTGCTGCATTTTTAGCATTCTATGTTTTTCCGTTTGCAAGAAACAAAGATTTTTTTTAAGTGCGATAACTGGGTTTATATCTTTTGTCAGATTGACAAAGCTTGCACCCTACAGGAAGACGTAAGTGTTCTTTTTTTTTTTTTTTTTTGTCTGTGTCTGTCCACAGGCATATTTTTGAAGGCTTTTTCCATAATTGCAGATTCCTGTAAACATGCACTGTCAATATGTGAGGAAATGGACTGTCTGCTGTATGTTTACATTTGTCCACCAAAAGCTTTTTTGGTCTTTTTATGTTTATTTACTTTCTGACAGACCAGAGATCCCTCCCACACAGAAATGAAAACCAGTATGGACAAATCGGATCTTGAATGTGAAATGTGACTAGCTTAATAGGCATGATGAGTGAAAAACGTATACTTAAGCTTAATTTAGTGAATTATTTGGGCCTTTTGGCCTTGTGTTTCATTATCAATAATTGTCATATACAAAAATTTTTTTGTGTTACTTCTCAACTATCTATAATTTGTGGTTCGGAGCAAATCTACTTCTTGCATAAAATTATATTTCACTTATTATATACTGGCTATATATATCACTTAAATCACACAAAAAGTATAATGCGTGATGCTGGGACAATTAAAAGCCTTGGGGTCAGTAAGACATTTAATAGTATTGTGTTTGATTTATAATATGACAATTGCTACAAGTGCCTAGAAAACACTTTAGAAAATTTGTAAACATTTCAAATTTAAATAAAAATAAACCATTACACAACCATACACACCATGATATGCTGTAAAATGCTTAATCGACTAGCTATGACCTAAAAAGAAATATTTGACCACGATGACATAAACTGCACTAGAGAGTAGAATTTTTCAATTAAAAATAAAATAAAAGCATTTTTTTTCTTTTTTTTTAATAAAAAAGATTTAGACTAGAAATATATAGTATTTACAAAGGTTACAAAATAAAATGGAATTAAGATAGAATGTATAAATTATACAGGATTTACAGACTGTACAAAATAAATTTTAAACTATGAGGTATAAAAGTGTAAGAGTATAGAAGTGGATGCAATTTCTACATTTCTCCTGCTTGTTTAAAAGTTCACTCTGTGCCATTTTATACAGTTTAGGAAGAATAGGGGAAGATGTCTTCACCAGAAAACACATCATATCCTTAATGTGGTATAAGATTTCTCTTTCTAACACCACTAAATTTTATTTTAATGTATTTGTTTTTTTTTCATACATCAAAGCATGTTTAACTTTATGCTCCAGTTCTACCTTTAGAAAGCACATGCAAGTAGGGTGGTCTTTCTGGCAAGTCATTGATGTACACCATGTTCAGCAAATAGAAGACTGGGATGAATTCTGTTCTGCGTGTGTCAATGTTTGGCTTTCCAAAAAAATGAAAAAAATATTTTGTTTTTACTTTGAAGTGTTTTTCCACCTGATAAAAAGGATGGAAGCATTAGCGAGTTGTTGACAATCCATTTTCTGATTTTGTTACCATTTAATCAAGCTTGAGTTTTTAATTTATTTATTTTGAAAGTATTTTTTTTTCTTTAAAAGAAAGTTCATCCAGAATATCTCAACTAGCTCAACCACAGTTACAGAAAAGTTACAATATATAATAAAATAATTTGTCAAGCAGTTCAGCTTGCTGCTTTCCTTCATTAATCTGCCTCAGTAATGTTTGTGCAGCAGTCCCAGCAGTGTCTGATTTATGCAGTTTTCGCTTTCCTGGCAAGCAATCCCCAAGGGTAGTTTCGCTTTAATAAACATTTTCCTTCCAGTGACTGTCTTGCATCTCTGATTATAAAATATCATCAAAGTAGGATGCCCCACAGGAAATGGAATCAAGGAATCTTTATTCTTTATTGCCCCTAGAACTCTACCTCAAAATAAGATGAATGTGTCAAAAACATAACTTGTCCCCAAGTAAGCTTGGGACAAACACCAAGGGCAAAGTTGTGGCTAGAGGCTCATGACTTAGAAAACTGAACTTTGAAATGCATAGCAAGGAATTCATGTATACAGAGATTAATGCTTTTGTTTCCTCATAGTTGAACGATTGGAAATATTACAACTTTAGTTTAAAGAGAGGATCTGACTTATGAGGGGTGTTCTTGTCAAACTAGGACCTTTAATTGTGCAGAATAACAAAACACAGTTATGAGAGTAAAAACTACCATTATTTCTCTATATAATCCCCTGCTACACTAATGCACTTCCCAGAGTTTTTCTAATGCTTCGATATCATCAAAGATTTCTCAGCACTCCAGAGCCACAGGACTTCCTGCTTTGTGTCTGAAACACTGGCTCCCCAGGAACTCCTTTAATCGCAAAAACATGTGGAAATGACATGTGGAGGTCAGGACTGTACATGGGATGTTGCAGTAACTCCCAGCCGAGTTCCTGCTATGTGCCAGTGGTGTTGGTGAATGATTTTGTGTACAGTTCCCACAGACAGATGCGTCTCTTCTGCAAGTTGGCAACAAGTTATCTGTTTGATTTTCAAGAATCAGACATTCCAGTCGCTGAATGTTTATGGGAATAACTGCAGTGGACTCTGAGCCACCTCGTCTGAGATCATCATTCATGGATGTATGGACTTCTTTCAAATGTTTACACCATTCAAATGGTTTACTGTGCCTAAGAGTCTCCTCACCGTCCTGTGCTTGAAGAAGTCTTCTGTAAATGTTTTATACCTTCTTCACAAGAAAGTTTGACTTGAACATGCTCTGTACCTTTTATATTATATGATAGCATTTTTAAAGTCTCAAATCTGATTGGTCAGAAAGTGTTCATTAATTTTCTGTAATAGTTAATATAAACACTGGCTTTTATAAATACCCATGTTATGTGTGGTTGTTTCTAAATTTACACAAGGATGTATATGGTAGACATAATCTAAACCTAGTAATACATGGATAAAATCAGTGAAATGCATGTGTGTGTAATTGTTATAATGAGTCTTTTGTGAGGGGATGGATGTTTAGCATTTTGGGAAGAACTCCTTAGTGTCAGTGCTTTGCAGGTGTAAAAAGAAAAGCTGCTTTTTTAAGTTTTCTGACACAAGACAGTCTTCAGTACAGAGGAATTTTTGCTTTTTGTTTCTCACTAACATGAAATGCTGCTTTTTTTTTTTATAGCTCTTCTTACAGGAAGTAAGTGATAACAGGAACTAACTTGTCCCATGGCAACATTAAATGTAACTAAAGTGGTGAAATGTATGAGGTCATTCCTCAATGAATACAATTTGTTAGCGTTTGCAAAAGTTTGTGATGTAGAAGCAATGCGTTATCATTGGTAAAGAATGGAGAAGTTTGGACAGAAACATCATTGTACCCTGCTGTTGATTAATATCTTATCATAGCATGCTCATTCATGTTCTAATCTTTACTTAAAGCACTGTAGCATCAGTGTCTTTTTCAGACATTTTCACATCTTTATCTTCATATTCATGCATTCTGGAAGCCGTTAGTGTATGATTACCATTTGCCTGATCCTGCTTGCTTTATTGTACTCCTGGTTTATTGTAGTCTTCTTCTGTAGACATCAGTCCATCTGTCACAGGAGTCTTGTAGTTCTCCTTTAGAGTGAAGCAGTCATTCCTAACAAGAGCAGTTGTGAAAAAAGACTGGACGTTGACATTGGTGTTGACAACAATAGCCTTCACAGCGGAAAGAATGGCTCTTGGTTTTAACTACTTCTTCTTTTTTTTAGTGTTTAATGTCTTGATGTGTGAAATATGTAAAATCCTGCCCTTCGTTTTAGAGCTGCTTTTAGAGCTTTATTTCAATGCATCCTGTGTCTTTAGAAAGTTTTTTAAAATGTACTTACATACATTGCTGTCTGTCTGAATGGTGGCATGTTCCTATAAATCACCAAAAATTTCAGCAAAGAAAAAAATGTCATTTTACAACTATAGTGGTATCTCGGCATACAAACGCCCCGCCATAAGAATTTTCACCTTAAGGACTGAAATTTTGCAAGAAATTTGCCTCAGCATGCAAAGCATTTTCGGCATACGAGCGACCGGACCGAGCCGAACCGTGCCCTGGCTTGCTCCTATGTTGCATGCATGCCCGGGAGCTGCTCAAAACTTGTTTCGTAAGTGGAAAGCCAGGCAAAGCAACTTTAGAAATGTTTGTGGATTTTTTTTTGCATTTTGTGCAAGAAGCAAGCACGGCAGCAATAAGGAAAAGGAGTCACTTTCAGTTTAGTTTTTAAAGCAGCCAGTTCCAGAGGAATCATTATTAAGGTTGAGTGAGGTTTAAAGTCTGTTTACCGTATTTTATATTTTACTTTATTTGCAAGTCTTTTTTTTATGTTTTGATTGTTTTTATATGTAAAAATAAGATTATAGTGTTGGAAATTGGTAATATTGGTAATATTTTTTGGGTTACTGGAACAGATCTGCATTTACATTATTTCCTATGGTAAAATGTGTTTCGCCTTCAGAACTTGCCTCTGGAATGGATTAAATTCATATGCTGAGGTACCACTGTAGAGAAAGAGGATAGTGGTGAACCTTTTCACAGCAGTACAAAGCTGCCATAACCTTTGGTCTAAACAAAACATGAAGTCTTGCTTAATATACTAACATGAATACTTGCTTAAGGGAAAAAAATAAATAATTGTGAGAGCAAAACAGTTACATACAAAAATTGTACTACCTGGATTTAAGCAGGGAATAGTGGTTGGATCAGCTGAACACTTTTAAATAATTCATCAAGCATTGCACAAAATATTTCTCCATCAAAGCGAATAAATATTCCATTCATACCCCTGCATGTTTATTTTGTCTTCAGGTTGTTTTGCTGAGTGGTCATCTGGACAGTTGGGATGTAGGACAGGGGGCTATGGATGATGGAGGTGGAGTGGCGATTTCTTGGGAAGCCTTGTCTCTCATCAAAGACCTGGGTAAGAATCTGCTAGCAAAGTATTACAGACCTGGGACAAAAGAATAATTATAGAAATGAACAGTAGGCCACAATAATATACTTAATTATATGGGATTTGTACTATTACAAGTCTAGGAATGTATCTGTGCGGATTTATTCTCCTTCAACTGAAGGCGTTAGAATTCTTAGAGCTGCTTAATCATGCTTTATTTGAGATCACAAATTTTTGCTTCACTGCTCAATATATTCATTTAAAATAAACATAATAGCTTGCTTAGCTTGCATAAAAGCTTGGCTAGCTTTGAGCTGAATTGTTGAAGTAAAAATTGCTTTTTCCAGTAAACTATTTTTGAATTATTGAGCTGGTTGTGTTAAAATATTAAGATTTGTTTACTTAATAATATATACCCTCTGAAGGCATTTTTTATTTTTCTCATGCATGTCTAGTAGACTGTAAACATACTCTCAATTTCAGCTTGCATGTCAGACAATGTTGTTTTACAGTGCTTAAAGAATTACAATAGTTTATTGTTATGTCATTATTAAGGAAATGAATCATATGTAGTCTGCAGAGGGGTTTTATATTTGATACACATGGCTATATTTACGTTTTAAGTGTATCAAAAGTCTCTTAAGAAAAAAATCAAATACCACTGCATTCACAGCCAATAATGCTAAAAAGGGAATGATAATGAAAAATAAATCAACTACACTAAATATGTCCACAGAAGAGATGTACAGTAATAGACTAAAATATGTAACCATACTATTGCCATATTTTCGACTACTGAAGCAATATATACAGTGGGGCAAAAAAGTATTTAGTCAGCCACCAATTGTGAAAGTTCTAACGTTTTCTGTAAGTCTTCATAAGGTTTTCAAATTCAAATATTCAAATTAAAATTTTATTTGTCACATACACAGTCATACACTGTACGATATGCAGTGAAATGCTTATATGACTGCCAGTGACCTTAAAAAATAAAAGCTTATACATAAGAAATAAATATGAATAAAAGAAATACGTTAGAAAATAA
>JAOVVA010000048.1:20913698-20925371 GCA_028565275.1 Leiocassis micropogon
ATCTGTCTAAATTTGTGTTAGCGAGCACTTCTCGTTTGCCGAGATAATCCATCCGACCTCACAGGTTATATATATATATATATTATATAATATATATAATACCATAATAATAATAAAAAGAAAGAATGTGCCTGGCTTATTTGAAACATTTTGAATTTGGTCATAAAGACAGGATGTGGGGTCCCTATTGGTGTTCATTGCCATTAAAAGCATATCATATTATCCTCATAACTCATACTAGCAGTTTTTTTTTAAAGATGACTAGTAGATTTGGTCAATTCAAATACTTAAGGATTGAATAACTTGTTACTTCACCAAAAATGTGATCTTTTTTAATTTTTTACTATTTAAATTTCATCCCTCCACAGATAAACATTTCAAACTTTGACCTGGTGATGGAGTCTGATATGGGCACATTTGCCCCTGTTGGACTGCAGTTTACTGGCAATGACAAAGCCAGAGCCATTATGAAAGAAGTAATGAAATTGTTGGCACCCATCAATGTGACATCCCTGGAGAAACATGGAGAAGGAACTGATATAAACATGTGGATGCAGGCTGGAGTACCAGGTCAGTTTCAGAACATTTATTAACATAAGATAAATCTTTATTTATCCCGAGGGAAATAGCAAAATCCCGGTATCCTGAAATACCTTACTTAAATGTATTTTAAGTAATTTATTGCGATTCTGATTCATTAGATTTTTAATAGTATTTTGTTGTTAGTCATACTTGGCCACTGAGTTCATAATTAATTACAGTATGTTGCTTTATTCAAAATCCAATTCTATAATTATACTGTACATTAATGTATAATTTTTATCTACATTAATGTTATAATTCTATTTTTTTCTACATACTGCTGTCCAATGTAGTACAAGTAATGATCTTTTAAATATCACAGATAATCTTGTGAGGTTTTTTTTTTGGTCCTCATATGCTAGACATTTTATGAAATCAGTGTGAAGAAACCATTGTGTTCCCGTCAGTCACAAACTCAGGGATGTTGTTTCTAATCTATTAACCAGATAACTAAGCATTAAATGAGTTCAGTTAAGGAACCATAACATTATCTCCATAATTTTAAATATGTGGGGAGAATCTGAGCACCACACAGATTCACTTGGGTGCTGTTAGACCAACATATTGAAAAGACTTTATTAGGGGTACAAGTACGTTTAAACCCACCAGACAGAGTGGAATCACTTTTCAGAGCTGCCGAAGTACTTTATTAATGTGGTGTGGTACAAGTAAGATATTTTCCCCATAACAAAAGGAAACTCCTACGCCAGCATAATAAACTTTTAACATATGCAGTATGAAAATATGCTTCCCCGTATTTCCCTACCAATTTGGTTGCTTGCCAATTCCCTTCCACCAGATCGCTTTCCTCTGTCACACAGCAGCTACCACCTTAGGAGGGTAAAGGCAAACACATTCCTCCCAACATGAGAAGCAAACGAGCTCCATCTTTTCGAACTGCTGCTCATGCTGTGTTGCAGGTCACTTTGACTCATTCAACTGAAAACTAATCTCTTCTGCATACCAGTGCTCATAGATGTTTGTGATTTGATATCATAAACACATCCAACAAGAAAAGACTGGATCCTAGGCTCCTGGTAGTGTGGTCTCCTAAAGAAAGTGCGAAAAAAGTGCTGATTTCCTGTTGTGTCACTTGGGCACTCGGAAACATCAAATTTGATTTTACATATGTTTAACTGAATATTCTGCTCCAGACTTTCATATCCTGTGTAAGGATATGAATTTGTATTGTTCCTGGAAGCATTAAATAGCACGAATGTTTTAACCCCCTTTCATGTGATGTGTATTCTGCTGATTAAAATGAGACTTCCTGAGTGTGTTTAATCTATAAATAATATTTCTGATAGTATTAATTGGAATATTTGAAAAGGAAAAGCATCCTTTTTGTTTTGCTGTGTTGTTTTCTATTTAGCTTTCCCTGTGCTGAAAGAAATGATCTATTTTTTCCTGTTCTTATCAGTCGTGTTGCTATGGCTGCAAATTAACTTGTTTGCCTTGTTGGATTTGCTTTGTGCTTTTTGACTATAGGCATGGCGAAGTCCTGTCTGTGAAGTACAGTATAAGTATTTTGAAGGCTGATCATTAATGAACTGTAACAAAAGACTTAACTTTTCATGCTGTACAAAATGGCGTTCTCCCAATAGCTGATAGATAGCCATGACATCAGTTAGTCTTTGGAAAATGTGAAGCATACAAGGTCAATGAGAAAATGTATAGCGACTACTTTGCAGTGGTTTCAAACCAAAATGTTTAAACAAATGAGTCACACCAACATCCAGCTGTCCAAACATGCACAGCTCTGAGATGAATTTTTGCTCATTCTCTGTGTAAATATATTTTGCAGTATGTCAAGCATACTCGAGTGTTTTTCCTTCAATAGTCTGTATCATCTACTGCTTTAGTGCTGAAGTGAATAAGGCCTGCTATCTCTTTTTTCTTCATTCATTATAGCATGTTAAGCTGTTTGGAATTTGTTCAATGCTTGATAAAGCTGGCTTTGTCATACAAACACCTGAACATTAACACAGGCCCTAAATCTCCCTTTTAGCACAACCATTTATTGCCTTGCTGTAATATTTAAATATTGTGTTGACTTGTATGAGTTTTTTTTTTTGCTGTGCAGAATACAGCTAAAATCCATGGTTCAAAATCCTATTCCAAGTGGTGTTTTTAAAGCTTATGAGTGTTTGCTGCATTTCCTCAAGAATGGCTGAGGGTTCTGGATGAAAAGATTCCCATCTGGAAACAGTACAGAAACTGGAGAACTCTTTAACTACAAACACATGTTCGCTCGATGGCGATTCTTCCATTTTCCCATCCATTCTTGAAATGGAAACAATTAGAATGGAAAATGTTCCTCAAACGACTTATATCAGGACCTGTGTGTGTGTGTGTGTGTGTGTGTGTGTGTGTGTGTGTGTGTGTGTGTTTGTGAGAGACGGAGAGAGAGAGAGTATGTTATGTTGAAGGTTTGGTTCCAAAACAAGCATTACAATGTAAGAGAATACATGCCTATGACTAAGGCAGCACATATCAGAAACCTTTTGATGACTGTTGACCTTTCAGTCATCAAATCTTTTCCGTGACAGCTTTAGGCACATGACATGCAGCTCAATGACTCAAGCGAGTCCAAGTAAGAACAATGAAACCAGCAGAAACAGCCCCTCTCTAAAAGTACAGGCCAATTCTGTCACACACTAAAGACATTTGGGTTTGAGAGCAAAAGATGAGACAATATGCAACAATAGTACAGAATTTTAGCTTACGTTTCCTAAAACAACTTACAATATGGCACCTTTTGTTTGAACCCACTCATTTTCAAGTGATCAGATATATAGTAAGATGTGACTTGTTCATGTGTGTTCTGTTAGATGAATTGTTTAATCAGTTAATGAAAGTTTACTGTTTAGATTTAAACCCTGGCTTTACCTGTGAGGACTTCCTTTGTTGTTAAAAAGACCAAAATCAAGACCAGAGAGCTGTCTCTGGTGGAAAAGCAAGCTATTTCTAAATTGAGAAAATAGGGAAAATTTATCAGCCATTGCACATAAAATTTTTCTAATTCACTTGTCACACACACAACTCATGCAAAGAAAGTTTTGCCGTGCAATGCTTACATACTGTATATGCTTGTACGTGACCCAAAATAGAAAAACTCCAAGACAATGAAAATATTGCACTAGAGAATACAATTAAATATACAATATAAAATTGAATCAAAATAAAAATATAAAATTTACGCAAGAAAAGTGTAGTAATGTACAAAATAAAAGTATAATATGTCAGGTATAAAAATATAAAAGTATAGAATTGTAAAAATATTGTGTATGGGTATGACATCAGCAGTATTACTGCCAATACAATAGTTTGGAATGTCCTGAAGAAGAAAGAGAGACAAAATAAAGAGGCCATACCACATGGTTCAAAACCTGCATTAACAGTCGGAATCGGAAGGATAGATCAGTATCACAAAGCAGAGAGAGATGCACAGTTAAGCCAAAAGATCTGAAACCAAGATTAACCTACCAAAGTAATAGGGAGGCCAAAGTGTAGAGAAAGAAAGGATCTGCTTATGATTCAAAACGTATGAGCTAATCCGTCAAGCACGGTGCAAGTAGTGTCATGATTTGGGCTTTCATGGCTGCTTCTGATGTAACTTTATTTATTGATTGAGAATTGTAGTAGTGGAGTTAATTCCCGATTTTCTTTCTGCCAATATACAAAGAACATTTTCCAATGTAGTAGAAGGGAGAAACCTTGTCATTCAAAATGGACCCAAAACACACTGCTAAAACAACAGTAAACTTCATCTGGGGAAGAAAGGGCAAGTCAATCACCAGAAGAAAAAAAGACTGTAGCAGTTTGTTGATGTTAGTGTTTCACTGGCTTTATACAATTATTGCAAATGTGATAAACAATTAAATAGTATATGTTATGTTATTTACTTTAGTTTACACTATGTTCCAATACTTCTGTTCACTTAAAAAGTAGGTCATCTGTCACCAGAATAGGCATGTCCGGGTTGTTTAACACACGCAGATGTAAAAATCAGGATGTCAGTGATGAAATTCTGATCTATCATCTCATATTCATCTTTTGATCTCTACCTCAAATCTCTCCAATGTATAAGAAGAAAAACCAAAAGAATTGCCTTGCTGTTGGAATGCTTTCAGATGGTGCTGTATGTTTACTGGCATTTACAGGCATAAAGGATGTAAACCATATATAAGTGGTTATGTGCTTTTTGCTATCGGTATGATTTTAAACCGTACTTTAATTTGTTCCCCCTGCACTGCAAGTTAAAGCCAGTTAACTTAATTAATAATTTTTGGTCCATGATTCTCTTGCCTAGGTGCCAGCCTGCATACCGCAGACAGCAAGTACTTCTGGTTCCATCACACTGAGGGTGACATGATGACCGTGCAGAACCCAGCAGAGATGAATCTGTGTTCAGCTGTGTGGGCCGTGGTGTCGTATGTTGTGGCAGACCTTGATGAAATGCTTCCCAGATAACAGTTTTTAGCTGTTTTTATTATTGAGCCTTGAATCTGACCAAAAGGAATGAGTTTATTTAGGCTTTTTGAATTTGCATTTTATTGTTTACAACACAGATTTTATCCTCAGGGACTTCAATATTATTGATTAATTAAAAACGTAATGCATATTTCACCCGTTATGTAACACTTTGTCTTTCGCTCATAAGCCCACACCACTGAACCTAATCAGTTTGTTTGACCAATTTATTTTGACCATAATGTTTGTTAATTTGACATGATAAAAAAAATTAAACAAACCTAGCCTGTCGATGGCTAACGTGTGCTAACGTCTCATGTGCCATAAAGGAGCTAAGCATTTCTGTTAGGCATGTATTCTATCAGACTTTTTTGATTTCTTGGAGTAACTTATTGCTGCTGTTCCTTATGAGGTTTGGTTACTAGAAACCACCTTTCAAAACAAGTAAAGCTCACTTGGACTGCCATTGCTTTTTTGTTTCTATACTTAGCACAACATTTAACATTGTATTCTAACTTCATAATATTCATAATATTCACTGAAATATTGGCATTCAAAAACTTTGAAATGCTTTGTGCTCACTTTGAAAAACCGATCAGGTTAAGTTAAATTAATATTGATTTAGTGGAGTCTCAATGTTGATGTTATTTAACTTTAGTCTGTTTGTGAGTTATCATCATAATTCTGTTCAGATTTCTGTCTAACCAAATCGTCAGGCTAATATGTGCTAGCTAACATTGCTTTTTTTCCATTCAAATTACAATAAAGTTCATAATCAAAATACTAACTTTTTTTTTTTTACTTTTAATTCCAATATTTAAGTACATTTAATATCATAAAATTAATTTTGATAGTTAAATGTACAGTAAATATCACACTTTTGACATTTAATCAAGTAATATTCTAAAAGGTCCACTTCTACCACATTAATTTTCTGGTCAGATTCTTATACTTAAGTCTCACTTTTAAGTATTTTATACAAGAATAGTTGCATAGGATCCACAGCATCAGGACATAGGATAAGTCAGTCCATTACAGGGTACAATTTACGTTCTCACACTCATTCACATCGAGGGCTGTTTACATCAGCTCAGCATTGACACTGTGAAATAGCACCTTTCTGATCACATTCTGTTTTGCTAGGGCTTATTAAAATATTTATCATCAAATCTTTTCCTTGTTTTTTTTTTCCTGCCTGTAAGTGCAAGATGTTAGTTTGATGACTACCGTATTGGTGTCATTTGCAGGCATTCTGCAAGTGGTATGGCTTAGTTTCATATTTCACTGTTTTTATTACTCTACTTGGTGTTCGCTACCAAAACAAACAAAAAAAATTGCCAATCATTTATTACCCTGAAACAGTAACTACATATGCTATCTGCCATCAGTCAGTCTGTGTGTTGGCTTTGTACATGCCCTGGCAAAAATATGTACTGTACTCACCACACTTAGAGGATGTGCACTCAGCTTTTTTTTCCTGGCTAAAAAACAAACAAACAAAGACGTGATATGACACAAAACTATTTGGTTTAAAAGTGATAATTCTGGCTTCATAAAATATTCCTCAAACAAATTTAATTTAGTATAATTAATGGCATATTTTTTCCAAGTAGAGGAAGAAATTATGGAATCACTCACATGCTGAAAAGGAATGATAGAATGATCAACAACAACAAAAAATTCCATTTAGTACTTTGTTGCTTCTCCTCTGGCTTTTATGACAGCCTGAATTCTTTGAGAGTTTACTAATGAAAAACAATCTGGTTCCAACATCTTAAATAGTGCTAGACAGATGAGCTTTGAGATGAATTTCCACCATCATTTTCAATTGGATTAAGATCTGTTTGCAGCCATATTGTTTAGTTGATACGCCTTTGCTAAATAATACTGCTTAGTGGCAAGATACAATAACATCCCAAAAAAACTTTTTTTTTAATCAATGAAATGAGAAAATGCCCGAAACTTCAGTGTACCCCTATGCACGGACTGCTAAGGTAATGACCGCCATTTCAGTCCTTTGCCTGACATGCAACTTTATAATATAGATGAGTATATATGTGTGCCTGACATGCAACTTCATAATTAGAGTGCTTAGTTCAGCCAGTCATCTATATATGCTTGATTAAAACAAGTCAAATGTTCCAGCATTATCTGTCAACTCTGTTAGATTTCATTCTGTTTCCATTGTTCTATTGACACCTATCTTGTTGGGCATACATTTCTTTTCAATAAGTCAACACCAACATCTGCTTAAAGTCTATAAGCGCTCCCTTTTACCTTGCAACTAATTAACATTTTTAGAATTGGCCTAAATTATTATTATTATTTTTCACTGAAAGTTGATTCCATAGTGCTTCCATCAACATTGAGTCTTTTATTCTGTATTTTTCTCTACTTGATCTGAGGAGCAAAAAAGTACTTAATAAATATAATTAAATGTAATACTGAATCCAAAATGTTCAGCTATAAAAATGTTTTGTGTCATGTCTTTATTCACTATGATGTGGAAAAAAACTGGATGAATATCCAAGTGTGATGATTCCATCACTTTTTGCCAGCTTGATGGAGAAATATTGTATATGAAATGTCACTATATTCTATAATTTATGGAAGTGTTCCATAATAGCAAAATCACATTTGCATTTGTTTTTGATCCCCAAAAAGATTCTTGCTCATGACTACTATAGGAAAAAAGTAACAGCAGCTCATTTTTATATTGAAACGTACTGTCTATGCTTCTGCTTCCAGTTTAATTTAGAAACAATGCCAACACATTTGGTGAGAAACAAATTCTTATTTAGCATGCACATTAGATTAAATCATTCTCTTGGTGAAAATTCACAAGTTTGCAGATTAGAAAATTTAAATCTTTATTTGTCCGGGGACTTCAGCTGCCACTAAAGAGGGTAACGTGGAAACAAGATAGATGTTTGAATTTCAGTTTGAGCCTCCAGTGTGCCCGGCTTGAGTGTACTGGATCATTCCCAACATGGCTATGTTATGTTGACATTCCCAGCTTAAATGACAGAATGCATAAACATGCTTTAAATTTCTAATCATAAAAGCATGTGATGGATTGCTTAGAAATCCATCAGTAACACTATAATTATGGGTTTTGAACAGTCCTGGTCACACACACCTGTAAAGTGGTACTTTGGGAAATCGGAACCAAATGGTTAATGTGACATCAGTGAGAGTAAGGGCAAAACTGCAGGATCTTGTATATTTCAAACTGTTTACACTATTTGGATCTAATCTTAGTTAAATGTTGTATTGTACAAAGCATCTTGCCTATTTAGTTTATAAGTCCAATCCCACATGTAGTTTGTGTATGCAGTACTCCTGTTAAGTTTATCAGGCCATTTTATTCATCCAGTAATGCCTGTGTTTTTACGGTTAGTGAAGATGCAGGACAAAGCTAACTGAAGACGGCAAAAATACTTTCAACCTTTAAAGAAACTTGGAGTTAGACATTTGCTTTAACATGTCCCAGGTGTTGCGGTATGAAAACTCCATTATAAGATAATTACATTATCTTGTGAATCATAAATTGTTTTAGACATTGCAGTATATATCAGACCCGGAACTGTATATACATATAGGTCAATAAACCTTGCAAACTTCTAGGCTCCCTGAGACAGCTGACAAATGTAAATGTAATGTTTCTGGTATGTAGAGACAGTCAAAGTAGTTAAAAATATCCCTGGAATAACTATCATTGGGGAAATAATCCAAATTGCAATAGAGCAAATTGGTTTCTGGTCAAAGTCATTTCTCATATTTCACAATTGTGTGGGTTTTCTGTGTGTTTTAACATCACACTGAATGAGAAGCATATTGGTTTACATCCACATTGGGTATTTATAGTTGACATCCAGGAAGCCACATTTTTTAGTATGATTTGTGGAAAAATACCCCATAAGGTCAAGAAACCTGTCTTGAGATCAAAACTATCTCACCTTGGCAAAACCTCGTGTTTTGAGGAGGCAAACAGAAACTATTTTTTTCTGAATGGCAGTTAAAGAGCACTGATTGGAATAGGGTTCCACTTTTTGTGCTGTGTACAGTATATGCCACTTTCTATGCAGATTCTGTCCCACGTATAAAATATTTTAGCTTCAGTGTTTTGATGCAGGGTGGGGAGAAAAGAAATGAAATCATACACTGCAGTTAGACTGCCATGATATGTTTTAAAGCTGTAGATCAAAAGCACCACCTAATACTAATACATATAAACATTGGATGTGGAGCTGTATCACAGCCCCATTCAGAGCAAATGAACATAAAAAAGGCTTTCAAGGCTGCAAAAGCAGAACGAATAGAGATCAAATCCTCCGTTTCAACTTCAATAGAGTTAAAAATCAGTAGACACCAGCTGTCAGAGCATGCCAGCTTTTAGCGCAAGACTAAAAAAAACTATTGTCAGATAGAAATTAATTAAAGTGCTTTTATTATCTTTATTACACATGTCATGACTGAGTGTACTTATCCAAACCTTTCCCCCTTAAGTCTGTCCCTTTTAAATGTTTATTTTGTGCAATAATAATTTGCATTCATATACCTTCTACTATATCTAGGACTGACCTTGATGCATGCTATTTTTGAAAGACTGAAAGCAAGAATACTATAGAATTGACATTTGGGGTAGGATTAATTATTTTCTAACATTGGGGACAAAGTGTGGAATGGAAAGAGCAATCTACTTGCCCGGTATATTATTTTATTTTCCATATGCTCAGTGTTTCCGGATAAAAGGCTTTCCACATCATTATTTTTATACATAAATATTGCTGTTCAACATGACCAGTCTTGGTTTACATACACCAGAGGCTTAGTTCATATTTCACCACTTTATTGTATACCTACTGTATCCATTATATCCAAATAATGCACTTGGGTATTTAATTTTAAATTTAGATCCCCTTTACTAGGCCAGTGTTAATTTACAGTAAGAGGCATTAAAATCATGTGTGGTTACATAATTGATTATAATAATGGAAAGTAAATTGTTTTTGTGTTGTAGCAGATCCAGAAAAGGAGGTTGGTGGTGTAGCTGGAATGTTCACAAAGGAGATTACATTTAGAGGCAGGATTCCAGTACTTCGACCACAAGTAGCCTGACAATCCAGACCAGTCAGTAGAACGTATATACTAGGCCTCATTATAAGCTGAGCTTTAGTACAGAGTCATTGCCAAAGTGAATGTAATCTTGGAGCCTTTGGCTCCAAGTTAAAATTTAGGACAGCCCAAGTGAATGTGTATGCAATTAATTTGATCTTGCTCTTACTTTATTTAATGTCTGTTTTTCAGCATAAAGCTTCTGTGTTGCACCTGAGCCTGCACACTTGTTTTGTGTACAACAAACTCATATATATGTAATGCACATGCTTTCAAATACTTCCTTTGTGTTACAGTATGGAGTCTAAGAATAAAACATGCCAGGTGACATGTTGTTATATGAAAATTTGCAAAGATGGGGTGTTTCAATACACCGCATGTGTAGCATTGTAACACCCCAATAACATCCATTTATCAGCAATGACAAATTTGAATTATTTTTTTTTTTTACATTCACAGTTACAGTATATTTAATGCTGTTAAGTGTCCACAAGACAAGTTATTTTATTTTAAATCAACAACTTCTTACTATGATTCAGGAATCCAACACCAAACTTTAGTACAAAACAAAAACCTTTAAAGGTAGTTAGACTAAACACTCAACAGACACCACAGTTCAAGCTCTTAATCATAAACAAGGACACTTACTTTTAATCATGGTCATACTTAGGAATATTCGTTGAGATTAGTTTTTCTGCGTTTTCTAAAATGGCTGAAAGTGCATTTCTGCGTACAACAGCGCCATCTGGCGGATGGGTTTAGCCGTGCATTTGGCTTACTCAAGTTCGTACAGTACTGTGAAAAAGAGAAAGATAAATTTGCTGTTGTTAGAAATATTGCCAGGATGTGTGTAGGATGTGCTGACAAAAACATCAAGAAGGTTACTGATACTGACTCAATTATTAGACAACCCTGGCTTAAAGAACCAACTCCACTCACCATCAACTTGCAGCTCCACCAACAGTATACCGACGGAGTTAAGAGGTTCAGAAAAAGGACAGTTGAAATGAAGCTTCTAAGAAAATAGAGCAATTTTGGTGGCAAAGGGTTTGTAACATTGAGAGTGTATGTACCAGAACTGAAGTGATCTGATGCATAATGCATTTACTATTGTTAACACATGTGGACAATGTGTAATGTGAGAGCTATGGTGTTTAATTTTCCAGAAAGGCTGGAAAAACTCTCTCTCAGCTCAGTTCAATTAAGGTCAGAAGTACTCCATTGGCAGGCAGCACAGTGGCTTCCGGGTCCGATTCCCACCTCAGGTCTGTGCTCATGGAGTTTGCATGGTCTCCCCATGCTTGGTGGGTTTCCTCTGGGGACTCCGGTGTCCTCCCACAGTCTAAAGACATGCAGATTAGGCAGATTTTGCCCAAATTGCCCATAGTGAAAGTGTGCTCTGCGTTGGATTGGCATTCTATCAAATTGATTATATATATATATATATATATATATATATATATATATATACATATAAATCATCAAGAACATGTTAAATAT
>JAOVVA010000048.1:20935279-20946150 GCA_028565275.1 Leiocassis micropogon
TATTTAGCGAAGCACTAAGACAGCATCTCACACACACACACACGCACACGCACACACACACACACACACACACACACGCACACACACACACACACACACACACACACACACACACACACATTTCAATTAGGTTTAACAAAGAAGCAGAAGACTATGGGAAAACAAGTTTTGGAAACTTATGTCTCATCTTAGTCTGTATTAACTTCTAAAATGTCATTGTTTATGTGAGAAGGTAATATCAGAGAAAACAATCTGAACACCAGCTATGCAGAACTGCTCATAACAGGCCCAAATTAATTCAAACCCTCTTTAAATGCACATTGATACAACTGAATTTAGCACTTATTGCTGGGCTAAAACTCTGACCTTACATAAATAACCACAATACACCCATGAGAAAAAGACTAAATAAAAAACTACCCCAACAGTACAAAAACCAACAGGAAATAATAACACAGACCTTGGTTTGGCAAAGTTATTAATAAAACCATGAACATTTACAGTTTGGTGTGAGTATGTCTCCATAGCTCAGTCCCTCTGCTGCAGAGAGTCAATAAACCTCTGAATGTACAGTTGTGTAATGTTGAAACTGAGAGCATCACAATAACGAGGTCATCACAGAAGGTTGGTTTAAGTACAACCTGAACACCCACATTCTTCCAGGGGCTGTGTGCTGATGTAGTCTCAGAAATATATGCCTCAGATAGAGAATGATGATTACTGCACACCTCATCTAGTCTCAGAAGAGTTATATACTGGTGTGAATTCTAGCCCAGACTGTTACACTAGTTCCTCTCCAGGGGCCTAACACCAGACACCAGTGTTTCTCCTCTATCCCTCACTCTCACTCTTCATGTTGAACAGGAAGAGGATGAAGTGCCACTTGTTTATGAAGTGAACCTGATGCTTCTGCAAAATGGTATATTATGGTTTATTCCATAATGTCTAACAACTGATTCATGCCACTATATTTCTTCCTTGACAGACTGCAGAGCAAACTGTACCTGACATTTTGTTTTTTGATCTAAGCCTTGAAATTATTTAAAAAATAATAATAATAAAAAACTTCTCTGACTATGATATACTTTGACAAATTTGTAAAAAAATTAAAAATTAAAAATAGATCAATCAGCCAGAACATGAACACCACCTCCAGGTGAATTCAACAACAGTAATTATCAATTATATTCCAGTAAACTGGTGACATGAACATGGACAACCAAGGATTGTTTATACATGTAGGGATCAATGGCCAGCCCGGCCAACCTGATCCCACAGAAAATCCAATGTAGCACAAAATAAAATAAAAAAAATAGTCAATGTTGGTCAGTGCACCACAGCCTGCTGTGTTGGAACTTAGCAGGCAAAGAGTTCAAGATTGTTGCTGCAGCCTCCAAATTCCCCAGATCTCAATCTGACCTAGTATCTACTGAATGTGTCAAACTAGTACGATCCACAGAAGCTACACCCTGCAACCCACGTCACCCAAAGAATCTGCCACTAACTTCACAGTGCCACACACCACAGCAAACCTCCATAGGTTTTGTGGAATCATGGCCTGAGAGGCCAGAGCTGCCCCGGTGGCAGGGTAGGGGAACCTACACAACACTGGGTGCAATGTTTTGCGTTGTAATATTATATCTGATTAGTGTTAGTAGTTATTAAATATAGTTCAAGTTTAAATTAACTTTTCTAATAGAACATCAATTAAGTTATTCAAAAAACCTTTGGCCTATTGATTACCTTAGCTTTTATTGTATAATGTATATTCAGATAACAGTACAGAACAGGAAACTATGTAAATACAGTAATGTAAGTAGTCCCTAGACTACTAAGTTTCCCCAGAAGCTGAATGTAACCCAATGAGCAACACACAGACATGTGTACAATGTGTGTGTGCAGTGACTGGAGCATTCATGCTGTTTGTCTGTGAGTGTGATGGCCCACTATGGGAGGCCATTTCTCAAAGCTAATGTATGTCACAAACCTCAGCATGAGCAACACAGCCTTGGGGAATCCATGCCATTCA
Source organism: Leiocassis micropogon (assembly GCA_028565275.1). Lineage (NCBI taxonomy): Eukaryota > Metazoa > Chordata > Actinopteri > Siluriformes > Bagridae > Leiocassis > Leiocassis micropogon. Next base: position 20,937,309 of record JAOVVA010000048.1, read on the forward strand.
TCTGCTACATACCCCACTGACAATAAGAGCCAATCAAGCTGCCAAAGAACCACAATACCATGCAATACTACAGATCTTCTATATATATATATATATCTGTGTGTGGTTCTGTGTGTGTGTGTGTGTGTGTGTGTGTGTGTGTGTGTGTGTGTGTGTGTGTAGAAAGATTAGATGAGAATTTTATTGAACACATGAAGCACATGTACAATTGTATAGATCCACTAAAACCTTAGCTGGATATTAAAGAACAATTGTACTGTACCACAATAATAGACAAAGAATATGTTTTAGTCTGAAAATTAAAAGCAATGAAGGGTTTCATTTAAAACCATTTCATGCAAAACTATGCAAATTTCCCAAACTACTACTCCACTATGAAGAACACCAACTTATAAATTGGACAACAAATCCATAAAGAAATCACTGACAATATAGTTCTATTAATACATGTTACCACTTGTGTGTCTATTGTCTTGTACATGAGTGGAGGCAGTGACTGCCACATGTGTGTTGTGTGTCAGTGCTCCCCTCCACCCTGCTGTGAATTCAGAGCTCAAATCTGTTCTCCTAAATGCATCTCTGCTGCCAGAACACCACAACACACACACACACACACACACACACACATACACACACACACACACTTTGCCCTCATCTGCAGTGAGTTGTCAGCTAACCCAGATGTCGCCTCATAATTGGCTGATGTGGGCACCCACAAAGGCAAACACATTATTACACACTCTCTTTTTCCTCCTAACACACACACACACACACACACACACACACACACACACACACACGTACACACAACCTCACTAAGACATCACTACACCCCACCCCATATCCCAGCATGCCTTTTTCCTCCCCCACAACTTATACCATCCTTCTAATACAAATGTTCAGCCAATTATTTAGAGATGTTCGTTCACCTATCAGAAAGGTAAAAAAAATCTATTAAATAATTATAAATGACTAAATACATACAAATACAACTTATTCACTAAACAAAGCACACATGAAGGAGCAACACTGGTGGTGACTGCAGTAGATGGTGGTTAAGAAGCAAGCAGGGAAGGTTGGATTTGTGACCGCATTGGTGGATTACTCCCTGACATAGCCGATATGTCAGAGCATATCTAATCAGCATTCCTGAAACCGAGCCAGGCTCAGAGAATAGATCCCAGTGTTAGCGCGTTGGCCCCCTGGTGTGCTACCTGTCAAAGCCAATATTTCCCCTCCAGCTGTCCACAACAACATTACCCTTCTTACTCATAATATAGTGCTTTTAATATTGCCATTCCCAAACTCAGAAAGGGTTATGTGAATTTAAAGCACATATTTCAGAATATTTAGTGAGTGTGGTTAAGCACGGTTATCTTATGAATTTCAGTCATATTCCTGTAGCAGAGAAATATTACTTATTAATGTCAACACTGCCAAGACTGGGATTTGGGCAAAGGTTTTAGTCTATTGTGTACTTGAAATCATATGGATGGTATGTGTGAATCTGGGAAATATGGTTGACTACTGCCCCTGTTAATGCCACCTACTATTAAAAAGGGCTGTGACTTCCTGGGAGTAGTGGCTATGTTTCATGTTGTTTTGGCAGAAGATTTCTATCACTTGCTTAGGATATACTCCCTCCATGTTATGCAGTGAAAAAATAATTTGCATTTTTTTTCCATGAGTGTGAAGTATCAAAGGCGGGCCCCTGCTGAGCGGCGAATAGACAGAGCTGGCAGAGGCATGAATTTTTCAGCAGCTATCGCCCTCCCTTTCTCTCCCTTTCTCTCTTTTCCTGTCGGTTCAGTCGATACGCTGCCTGGACGAGAGGCTGCGGCTGCATGAGAAGTAGCCGAGCTGCATCTCCACAGTTCCACCAGTCTCACAAATTGGCACAAGGTTTTTGAAAATTATAAATACATTTTATGAGCATTTGTCTATTTCTCATAGTGATTATCCATGGCAGGAGATGCTCCATATACAGCAATCTCTTATATTTCCTCCTCAAACACTGCCACTGGAGAAACTTGGTGTGTTTGTGTTTTTTACTTAATGAGTTTCGCTACCAATAACCCTGATTTATTAAGACTAATGTCCCCACGGGAAAATCTTATGAATAAACTTGCTTTTAATAATATGTTTTGGCTGCTACATATAGCAGTGCAGTACTCATATGTGCTGCTTTAATATATATATATATATATAAAGAGAGAGAGAGATTTCATGTTTTCTTATATATACTGTACAGTATATATATATATTACAATATATATCTTCGATGTTTTCTTTGATCTTTGCAGGTCTCAGTATTAGGTAAATCCAACCTCGGGTAAACAACAACACAACTTTTTCACCGTTCCATTATTTATTTAACAAAAATAAAAAAAACAAGAAAGAAAAAACTATTGTGGGCAATACAAAGTACCTTCATGATTCAATAACTTGTGGAACCACCTTTAACAACCATATCTTGAAGGATTTTTTTCCTGTACGGTATGACTATCAGTCCCTGATCTTTTTGGGTCATTCTTCTTTACAACATTGCTTCAGTTCATTGAGGTTTTTGATTATTAGCTTTTGCACAGCTCTGTTAAGGTTCTGCCACATCATTTCAGTGGGGTGTGGTCTGCACTTTGACTAGGCCATGTCAAAATCTTCATTCTTTAATTTTTCAGCCATTCTGATGTACATTTACCGATGTGCTTCAGATCATTGTCATGTTTTAGCTGTTGCACAGATGGCCTCACATTTGCTTCTAGAATACTCTGGTATACAGAGGAGTTCAGTGTCAACTCAATGACTGCAAGGTCCTGTGGTTGCAAAAACAAGCCCAAATCATCACCCCCCAAACTCTATATTTAATTATTATTATTATTATTATTATTATTATTATTATTATTATTATGTGAACACATGCCCATCACACCCATATGTTCTCATACCAAGCCTTGGCCATTAATGTGGAGTTGGTCCCAAGGTCTGGATTCCAGTTCATCCCAAAAGATTTCAGTGGGGATAAATTCTAGTCACAGGCAAACCATGTCTTTATGCAGCTCATTTAGTGCAAGGAGCGATGGAGCAGATTTGGGCCCCTTAGGTTCAGTAAAGGGAAACTGTAATGCCACAACATACAAAGACAATTGTTTGCTTACAATACTGCAGAAATAGTTTGGGGTGTAATAATAATTATAATTATAATTATAATTATAATAATTATTATTATTATTAAATAAATATAAAAACAATAATAACAACAACAACAACAACAATAATAATAATAAGGTGGAAAGAAAAAAGAGAAAGAATTAAAAAAAGGATTCTCATTAGATCTTGTGCTCTGGTTAGTAAGTGTGTGCAAAGTCTTATATGTTCTCATCGGCTCTAAGTTTCTTTTGGGTTGTCAGGTTCTATCACAGCTATAGAAATATGCTGGATAGTGAAATGACTATGCTGAAATGCCTCTGGGTGTGAGTGAGTGTGTGGATGTGATGCCCTGTGATAGACAAGTGTGGACTAATACTTTGTGTTTAGTGTTATCAGAACAGACTCCAAATTAACTGGGACCCTGGTCAGGAAAAAATGGTTACTGAAGATGAATGGATACATGAATGAATGAATGAATGAATGAATGAATCAATCAATAAAACAATAAATAAATAAATCAGTGATATTTGGATAATATATAAAAGCACAAGGCCAGCTTCTGTCATATGAGCACTAACAGAGTTTGGTAATATATGAGTGTCCTCCTTAACCTCCCTCATATATGAAAGTGGAAATAAAAAATGAGTTTGTTAAAGATATACAGATATATTACCAACAAGTTTGCATTAGTCACTTATACCTCATATAGTACCCTTCCAAAGAAGTCATCACACTATCTCAGTTAGTGATACTGGTAATTTTATTGTGTTCAGAATCCTATTAGTGAGCCCAGAGTTTATCCAGTGGGACTGTATGGCAGAGCTGGAGATACATCTCCACTACAAGACTCAAAAGAAGGGCCTACTGAATTCACAAACCCAAGTAGACCCTAAAAACTGGTTTCAGTTTTTATTGGTATAATTGCCTGTTCTGCTCCATCAGATGACCCATTTGGGTTGCTGAACCTGCTTAGAGCTGATAAGGCGCATCAAATGTTTCTGCTGAGTACCTCAGGATCTCTTCTTATTCCTGGAATAAAAAAAAAACCTCAAATCAATTCTGAATAGATAGATAATACATTTAACTGCTAACACTGTCTTCTCTGCTCATATTACATTATTTAAACTTGTAAAAGTCATATTCATAAAATGTCATAAAAGTAAAATTGTGGTATCTGATTATTTCACCATATACACAGTAGGGTATATGTACTGATAGTGGACATATTCCTGTCGAATTATGTGATTTGTACTGAGAAAGACCTCCTGTCTGAATGTCACACTAATCCAGGAGTGGAACAAGCCTGGCATTTTCCCCACTAAAAATGTCAAGTGGCAGCCAAGACTGTCTAGAAGATGATGAGCGCCACTGTCTGTGTGTGTGTGTGTGTGTGTGTGTGTGTGTGTTTGACAGGCAGAAAGGAATCTCATCATGCCATATCGACCGATTGGGGCTTGGCTGTATCAACATTGTTCTCCTGGACTCTGGACCACAAAGCAACTTATCAGTTGCTTGACTTGTTCAAGAAATTCTGCATTTTTTGATTGTTCCACTGCAATCTATTTTAAATATTTATGAGGCAATGCTTAGAGAATGTTTTTCCTACATCAGTTTGGACCAATTTCATGCTACACCTTACTTTTCCCCAAAAAATAATCTGAAGACATAATGAAGACAAAATATGTTAAATCCTCAAACTTTTATTTTATTTAAAAAAAGTTATTAAACTGACATTGCTCCAGCCCTGCAATAGACATACAGATCTACCACAACCATATACAGAATGAACCAGTTACTGAAGATGTATGGTTAGATGGATGGATGACCTTACTCCAGTCCAGCGAGACCATAGTCCTATAAGAATTATATTTTCTTTCTTCTAGCAGCAATTTCAGTTCACAAAATCTAATTATAAGAGTTGATCAGGTATTGTATATAAGAGTACCCAACTCTGAATAACTGTACTCTACCCATTTGTCTGTTGTTAAAAATAGCTTCTAAGAAATAGGACAAGCTGGAAGAAAGAGAGCTATTTGATTTGTCTGACACTGACCTTAGCAGGCCTCTGGTCCCTCTGGTTAATGTGAAAAAGACACAAAAATGAGAGCTGTCAGCTTCTAAAAATTATCACTGGGTTTTCTTTTGAAAAGTCCCAGATCTACAAGAACAAAGGTACCAAAAGGTCCAGTGATGGAGTCAACACTAACACAAATGCTGTGGGCAGAATCAAACATTTTATTGGGAAAAAACACAGGCAATATTAAATTTTTAAGGACTTAACCAATCTTCTATATTTTCTATATAAAAAGATAATAATGTAGTATTAAAGTAAATAAAAATTAGAAAAATATGTAAATTTCAAGACAAAAAGTGAAAATAAAATAAAAAGGCACATATGAATGAATATTGTCTGGATGGCTTATAGTTATGGGCAGTGTTGGGTGTAAGAGAGTACTTGGATTACTTTTTTGATGTAACGAGTAATCTAACACGTTAGGTCCACCATTTAAGTACTCAGTTATTTAGTTACTTTTTCAAAAATGTAATCCGTTATTCAGACAATTTATGCAATCCGTGAGCCAGACAGCAGTCATTCCCAATCCGTTATTGTGTGTGTGTGTGTGTGTGTGTGTGTGTGTGTGTGTGTGTGTGAAAGTCGTCCTACAAGCCTCGCCCCCGATGACCCGCCCCCTGTTATTCCTGCTGTTACATCCCTATCACAGCTATTCGGTTTGACTATGCGAGGACAGACACATTGGAAAGATGGAAACATAATCACAGCGCCAAACTCGTGGTGAATCATGATGAACCGTACTTACAGCCACCGCGCGAAACTGTGTAGGTGAGATAGGGGTATTAGCAGTTTACAGATTATGGGCCAAACTTCACTAAGTGATGATGGTAGAATAATTATAAAGGTCTTGACTAAAACAACATGCATGAGGAATCACAAAGGAGTTTTCATTTTCCGCAATGGAAAAGTACTCTAACTAGTTACTTTTATCAGAAAATAACACTGTAATGTAACTGATTACTTTTTAATGACGGTAATTTTGTAATGTAATTAGTTACTTTAAAAAGTAACATCCCCAATTTTATGTTATGTTCCAATTTCTAGTTGGTTCTGACCCTCAGTTCACACACAATCATAGTTTTTTATCAGTAGCAGAACTTACCAAATAATAGCACTAAAAAGAAAAAGAAAAAAACATTAACAAGGACAGAATGCAATTCAGTGATAAATGGATAGTAGCCCACATGCTACCTTTCTACCTGAGCACAGTGACCTTACCACACGAAACCATGCTGGCAAACTTCAGACTCACACCCTGACCGTTGACACAGATTGCTATAAGAAATCATAGCTCCATACAGAGCATAGAGTGTGAGTCTTCAATTGCAGTGCAGTGGACATTATAATGGTGTAATAATAAAAAAAAAAGAAAAAAAAATTATATATATATATATATATATATACTGTATGTATTTACAATAATTCAAATTATACACCGCTCATTCTGACTCATACACAACACTGACAAATTACCTATTTAGCTTAACAAACCATTGTGTTTTACCATTGTGTTTTAGCAGAACAGTGGAAAGGATAGTGAGTAACACACCAAACACTCTCATTCATATATGTCTATTATCTATGTTTCTATATTATAAACACTCCGTTTCATAATCAATGTTACTGTTGATCTTTCAGCTGCTCCCATCAAAGGGGTTGTGATCCGCACACAACTTTTGCATACCATTCGATGCACACTCAACATGCCCTTCCTGATGCAACCCTTCAGTTTTATCTTGGCTTGGGACCGACACTGCTTCAAGTAGCTGGAGTTTGGGCATTTTTTGGGTATAGAACCCAGGACTTACGCATGGCAGGCAAGACACCGACCTCTGAGCTACCAATGCCCAGGGTCATAACTAATACTCTATGTTTGTTAATTGCAGTTCTTGGTGTATACCTGAGTATGTGAACATGGTGAATACATGAGTATGCGAACTCATGTACTACTGTATGTGATGCTTATTTTTTAAAACAACCATGCCCATGTAGCCTTAATATTTAGGGGTTAAAATGTAATAGCTAAAGGATACAGAAGGAAAATTATTCTTTTGTATCTTCATGACACAAACTTATCAGCTGTGCAGTTTTACATTTCTAAATGATTGTACAGAATTAAGATTAAGAAAACGAGATATAACTGAGAGGAAGGGGCTGAGAGTAAAAGAGAGAGGGTGGTTTGCAAAAAATTTTAACTGAATGTTTTGTGAATTCTTGACACGAAACCTGGTGTTATTTACAAAACTGCACAGCATCCCAACTTTATGCTCTTCTCTCCCTCTTGCATTTCTTTCAGATTCACACCAAAACTGCAAAGTCAGCACAAAATAGGTGGTGAAATGGTGGCCAATCTTTGATTTCTTTTCCTCCTGAGCTACTGAGATACTTTTGGAGCGCTGATGCATGTTTTTTTCATGTAATTCTTTTTAACATTATTTTTAATGCCAAAATGTATTATAATACAAGGCTATTTCAGAACCTGTATGAAACAACTATTCAGGAAAACCAACGAAACTAATTTAGGAAAATCTTTCATAGGCTACTGCTTAGATTTTTGTGCAGGTTTGGCAATCCTGGTAAGCACAGATGTAACTCATATAACTCATATATACTTAGATAAATTATTTAGTTTACAGTAGTCTACTAGCATACTAGCAATGATAAAACCTTACACACAATTTAGCATCCTCATTTGATCATATAGAATAATTCATTCATTCATTCATTCATTTTCTATACCACTTATCCTGTACAGGGTTGCAGAAAACCTGGAGTCTATTCTAGGCATGAGGCGATGTACACTCTGGACAGAGTTATATACAATAATATAATATATAAAATAGAATTGATGAATAAATATTGATAATTCAACTTTTCCTGTTTAGCACTTATTCAGAGGGTTTACAGGCTTTAAATTAGCCTGTACCGGGTACACTTTCCTACAGCATCAATGTCAGATGTATTACTGCCCCTCCCCACCTACGTCCATCCATCCTGAGACAGGCTGATAATAAAAGACAACAATTAAATAATTAATAAAATACAACAATTTAAATACTATTTAAAATTCAAAGATGTGTTTGGCTATTGAAAGTTAAAGCTGTGTATCCTCTCATAGAGATATCTGGTGCTACTAGGTGTTGTTTATGAGAGTTCACAGTAATTTGCAGTTATCTTGTGCAATCAGGCAAGCAGAGGAGCACCCTGCTGAGAGCAAGCGCTGTGAGCCAGGACCTCACTGGGTATGTTTTCTCCTGCACAGATAACAGTATCTGTCTCTCTCTGTTATTGTATGCCTGTCCACACTGTGAAACAGCTGGTTTCAATGTGAGTTTGAACTTAAGTTGAATTATTAGTTCAAAGTCATTTCATGAGATGTAAAACTGAGTTAAGTTTACTGAACTTGAGTAAACAGAAAGGAAGTTCAATAATCTTGAGATCTTGAATAAACGAGATTCAAAAAAGATTTATTGTCTTATCACATAATGATAGAAAATTGTCTTTTCTATGGGGCTCATATACAACATAAACCATTCACAGACTGAAAAACAACTGTTACAGTCATTTTTGCTTTCTATTCTCTCCGTTTAAAAAGCTAGTTCTTCATTTGGTTAAAAAAAC
>JAOVVA010000048.1:20946229-20996550 GCA_028565275.1 Leiocassis micropogon
CCCTCTGTACCCCCCCCCCCCCCACACACACACACAAACACACACACGCAATGATGAATTCCATTTTATGCAAAATATCAACTAACCTATAGAACCATGCCAGTTCAATGGCTGAATAATAATGTAATATTTTAAGTGTACAAAGTTTATTCATACCTAATTACGCAGAAATCATCAATACAGCTCACATTCTACGACATTTGCACACACACATACACAAAAAAAATTGAAATTTTGCCAAAAATTATTATCCAGAGAGAATGGTGTTAAAAAATAAAGACAAAAGCTTCTTGGCAGTGATTTTTTATCTGGTCTTGATATACATCAGTAAGCTGACATTAGGGGAAGAGATGCAGCAGATCTAACATTTCACTGAACACAGGAACAACCTCAGTTCCTTTCATAGCCCTTAATCCTCGACAGTGTCTGCTTAATGAAATTCAGGGATGTTTACTAAATAACTCACTGGCTACAACTGCCCTTTAGACCAGGGGGCAGCCTGTGCCTTTTGTTTTGAGATGAAAGAACAAGATTTTTTTTTCTGGTTCTACAGAATAAAGCTTATTGTAACATGTAACTGGCAACCAATTAAGTAAAATGTAATGAAAAATTAGTCTTAAATACAGTAATGTAAGCATAAGGACTCCCTTTAACCTATGGATGTGACAACATAGTACAATAGTATGTAGGGGGTGTAATCCCTACAGTCTCTACAGATCTCTACAATTTCTATTTTCCCAGATAGAGACATGGTCATCAGTGACATGTATTACTAACCAGAGCCTCACTCTTGCAACAATAATGCTTGTTAAACCTTCAACTCTTTACTCTGGCTTAAGCTGTATAAAACTTACAAAACCACTTCACACTAAAAGACTATCTCACTGACTGCAAGATCAAGTTCATGTTGAGGAATTTAAATTTTTCAAAATGTTGCAGGGATCAACATCTTGCCCAGAAAAACTTGTGTGTGTATGTGGTAACATTCCCAGAGCCTGGCCCTGGGGCTGTGTGCTGCCAGGCTCTGCGGGACTACAGTTCAGCACTGTCTGACACACGCGGGAGCGAATCACAGTGAGAGCTGAAGACGAGGCGAGGCGGAGGTCAGCTCACGCCTGCAGGCATGCTCATTTGCATGCATTTAGGGGCGGGACCTGATGGTGCTCTGTGGCAGCTCTGCTCAGCAGGACAATGTTTACATAATTGATGAAATATGATAATAATGCAAGCTGGCGTTGGCGTTGTGGGTTGGAGCATCATCCAGGGAGCCATGCCCAGGTGAGCCAAACAGCCTTGGCAGAGAGAGAGAGAGAGAGAGAGAAAGAGATAGAGAGAGATAGATAGAGAGATAGGAGAGTTAAGCCTGGAGCCGTCTTTGACAGAAATGGTTCTTTTTTTAAGGTTGACTTTCCTTTATCGATGGCAGTGGCAGCTCCAGTAGTGGGGCCGTCTGCTTTGTGTGGTTAATATCATAAATGTGGAATAGATATGTGTTTTTAATTATCTACATTTGAGCCATAGACTACAAAACATTTAAAACGCTTGTCAAGAAACTGGGAAGGCATGGTCCTCTGTATATTCCTAATGCTGTAACATTGTATTTAAGCAATTTCCCTCTGGGATTAATAAAGTTCTTTGAATCTTGAATCTTGAATCTTGAATTTGCACCTACATGCACTAAGCACTTCATAACAAAATCCTACACTCATTTACTATTACCTAATAAAGGCAATCTTAATTTTCTCTCTCTCCCACTGTCTCTCTCTCGATCTCTTTCTCTAACCCATGTTCTTCCCACACCCTGCTGGCATATGTTGTGTAGAGTCTGGATCGGTGCCACATGCTAGCCTGCTGCCCTGCGCTCCTCTTTTTGCTCCCAGCCACCTGTGCTACTTCCCCAAGCGCCTGGCTCATGGCCCTGTGGCCGCAGCATGCACCTGTGACTGGGAGATAATATCCAGCCCAGCTTCCTCCTGGCCACCACAGAGCACTCACTGAACTAACTTATAATCAGTAACCCCACACAACCCTCACATATTTTATTCTTCAACGACTCTTTCTCGGTTCTGCTTGGGAGCATCTTGTGCATAAACATGGTTATAGCCCAGTAATGTGAACAAGGTTTAATTCATGCTTATTAAAAACAAAAATACCTTCCAGTCACACAGGGCCAATTTTTATATACAAGATTCATTCACATTATTCCATGTGCTTATTTTTTAGTTTATTTCCTACTGACACATGAGAATAACATGTACATCCACTGGTATTTACTGAACATGCTGTTTCCAGCACAATATCAACAGTGCTTAGTTGTGTTATGATGATTTAAGATGCTGTAACTGATCAGGTTTCACACATATCAGACTTCTTTATAAATATGTCATGTTTACAAACTGACATTTTCTTGCACAGGCAAGCAATGGTTTGTCTGCTCTGATATCTACAAAGGCACTGTAGTAGTATTGACTGACTGCAATCAAGGCCAATACACATTTATCTTGTTCGTAATTCTTTGTGGAACATTATCATTGAGAGGAGAGCCCAAAGAGGGACACCGTAACTACCAGGAATATTAGTGACCTTACTGAATGACACCATAATGAATTTACGTTCATTGTAAATACCCATGAGCTATTAAACTCTCTGATGAAGCATGGAAGTGTGCAGATATCAATCTAACTTGACCTTTCATATATTGATCCACAGGTCAAAAACCAAGTAGTAATTGTATTAAACAAATCTTTTTCTCCCAAGAAAGGGCAAATATCAGATATGGTTTATGTTAATGTGCTTATTCTAATATGCTATTATTTCAGTAATAATAGCTAACTAAATGAATATAGCTCATGAACATTATTGATTTTAACAACACAGGCATTTTTTTGTAAGGAATATATATTTTGTAGGGATTTCCACTTACCAATTTGTTTATTTGGTATATATCTATCCACTAGACAGCTCTAGCCAACTGCTACAGCTAGTGAAAACTAACATGTGCTTCCTCCAAGACATGTAAAGCCGGCCAACTACATAATTTTTAAAGATTCATACATGAGCTCACAGCTGCCCATGATCGCCTAGTATAGATCTGATTGACAGGGAGGGAAGACAGTAAAGCCATCCATCCCAGTCAGACAACACAGGCAGTTTTGTTCCTTCGGCACTGGGTCACACATGGCAGTGACAGATTCAGGAGGCCATTCAGGAGTGAGGAACATTTTTTCAAGGCCACTCCACACCTTTTTGAAGCAAAGGTAAACCCACTGACCAAAAGCCTTCAGGACAGTGTGATTTGCACTGTTTTTAAAATTATGACATAACTTTTTTTGTTTGATGAACTTTAGAAAGATAAAAAAGGGGAATAAATGACTGCTTAGAGCTAATAACAGGTTATATACTGTAGTTATTCTGAAACATTAAGTATAATCATTGGGTATTAAATCAATAATTTTTAAACCATTAAAACCAATATTTATAAGAAATGCAAAAGAATAGGCCATATAGGAATAACATGCTGTGTGATCCTAATCGAAAGCTATATAAAATAGAAACATAACGTGCAGAAGGTGATGGTTAGTGAATGACAATGCAGAGATTTTGTGCAAGAGATATGCCATAAACACAGTACTTTTAAAATACATTGGTTTCAATTCTACAGGGCTGTTAAATGCTTCTAAAGCTCGTAACATCTCAAAACAATATACTATATAATCCAAAACCTTTTTATATTGTCTCAACACAAGATATTTCATGGATGCATCTAGAATAAATAATTCTCCCAAGTCATGAGGATAAACATCAGACTGGATTTATATCTCTGTGGGATCTTATCTCCAGCAGAGGCTCTGATGTGTAGGATGCAGTCAGCATCAGTTCATATGTAATACTAGTTTCATTGCAAGTCTCAGTCATCAAACATTCCCTGCCAATGTTGTACATTACAGATTATACTTTGAACAAGGCTCCTAAAGTCTTTGAAATAGCAGAGTTTAGCATTTCCTCTGCTTTAAAGCAGAATAATTGTAGATAAAATCCCTTTCTTCAGTATTAACCTTGTAGAAAATGCTGCACAATTACGCACATACAGATACAACAACGTTATCTTTCAGACTGGTTCATGTGATATGCGCTATTTCTTTATCAGCCTTGTAATCTGCTGCTCCGTAGATGTAGAATAGTGGTTTGCGTGCAAACCATGTAGACAAATAGCAGACAGGGAAGAGGTACACTGATTGCTATCATACTGTTTTCCACAGAAGAAATTCTGCTGAAACTGGCTGAATCATCTTAAGAAAACTGTGTTTTTAATATTTGTAAATAATAGATGGGGTGCGTTAGCATTTGTGGTGCTGGTAAGATTTCAATTGGAAAAGATTATATACTGGATCTACAAGGTTTCTATAATATACAGCAATGACATCAGTAGACACCACATCCTGGCAAAGATAACTCTTTCTCAGTATCTGTTGATATTTATCAGTTTTATAAGATTTAATTTCTCTAAAAATCACAAAAAAGTCTTGAAAATTAAGATTGAAGACGAATATGTTGCAATAATTTTTTAAAACTTAATATTTCACTTACACCAAAATCTCAGTTTGTGTTGATGCTTACTTAAATCCCCATAATTGACCTAAACCTATCCATATTATGCGCCAACACATCTGACCACTTTATATGCCTGAATTATTTCTCTATTTTCTTTCATGTCTATGGCAACAATTTCAACAATGTTCACCACTGCAACATAAGACTAAACCCGGCTGAGACACAGGCCCTCTCTAGTCATGGCTCATCTGTTACAACCTGGTCTGACCATAATATGTGTCCATTCACTGATCTGGAAGTAGACATACCTGAATATAGACAGATTTCATTAGTGAGTTTGGTTCAGGAGCAGCAGTGGAGACATGGAAAAAAGCAGAAATGTTTTCAGCAGCAGAAATGTATTAGCAGAGTGTGTCCCATCTGTTCAGATGAGAGGAAAGGTCCCTCAATGCAGAGATGGTACTAGAGCCAAAATACTGAACCCACCTGGTCCTTCACACACACACACACGCACGCACGCACGCACGCACGCACGCACGCACACACACACACACACACACACACACACACAGAGTATATCAAAGATGTTTCTCCAACCTCTTCTTTTGATTATTAGTCTTATATTATAGAAAACATATATGACTAATACTAAGCAACTTATGCATGACCTGTTTTATGTAGGACAGCATTCCATTACAGGCCTTTTGCAAGAAATTATGTGTCCAGTGACTGAATTAATTTTAATTTCAGTTTTAAAATGTGATTATCATGTAATTATTTCTTAAATAGTTCTTCCACCACAGTAAACATGTTCTTGATTTTACTCCAAAAATATTTCCTTATTGGCACAAAGAGAATCATATATTACATGATCCAAATAAATGAATCAGTCCTTCTGGCATGAATGAGTATTGTACCAGTATTGCACTCTAACAACTGTGCACGTTTCACTCAGTGAACTGCAAAGAGTAAAATGTGGGTATGGGTGAACCTTGTATTTTGTGATACATAAAGATAACACAAACAACATGATCTTCCAAGCTCTGCTGATCTGTAGCAGCTCTTGCTTGCTGAAAGCTAGAAATAATTACTACTTTTTGTTTTCAGCCGCTAGTTGTGAACCAGGCTCTCCGGTGGACTCCTGGGGACCGCTTGTTTATTTTTTCCACAGGGTCAGGAGAAGCTTGTGTTCAACAGGCTAGTTGCCAGCAGGAGCTTCTCTAGGGCCACTGTATGTTCCACCCTGATTGGAGCGCCATCACCAGGGGCCTGGCCTACACCAACCCCGACATCTGTGCTCCCTCTGCTGCTGGGGTGCGGTTGCTAGGTCTGCATAAAGGACCTGAAGTAAATGATAGGTTTGTGAGAAGTCGTGTCAGTGAAGGATGGTGTATGGCTAACCAAACTCTCATAATTATAGGCCAAGGGCAGGGCTCCTGGGCCTTGCATGGGTTTCTGGGAAATCACAGCATAAATGGAGCCATAAAGGAAACGCCAGAAAAAACAAGCAAGTCAAGTCCCAATCTACTACAGTTTGGAATGAAATTGCACTGTAGTCATAAATGGGGCATTTTTATCCTTCTAAGTTGATCTTTATGGGATCCCAGGTTTAATGGGTTTCCCCTCCAATGCTCTACTTTGAATTGCTAGGAAGTTGTTCCAAGCACTTTAATCATCTGTAGAAATATACTGTTGTAGGTATAAGAGACACTTCTGCATTCTATTAAAATGAATGAAGGCATTGTCTTTAAACACTTGGAATAAAAGGATTTGTATTTTCCCCGTAGGTGATACAGTGGTGTAGTGGTTAGCACTGTTGCCTGTCAACTCCAGGGTTGAGTGTTTGAGTCCAACCTTAGGTCTGTGTGCATGGAATTTGCATGCTCTCCCTGTGCTTGGTAGGTTTCCTCCATTTACTTTGGTTTCTTCCAAAGACATGCAGATTGGGCTAATTGACATTTCTAAATTCCCTGTAGTGTGTGAGTATGTGTGCTTGTGTGCGCCCAGCAAAGGACTGCCACCCAGTCCATGGTGTTCCCCATCTAATCCCTACCTAGTCCCCTGGAATGGGCTCGAGGCCTCCTGTGACCCTGTACAGGATAATTGGTATAGACAGCGAGTGAGAGAGTGTCTTTTCCCACAAATGCATTTGCAGTGTCACTAATAATAATGTCTGTTAAGTCTATTAAACACTTACCACTCAATACTAATTATATGAACATCTCTCTAACTGTGGGCAAGCTGTTCGTTGTAAATGTAAATCAGTGTGTAAGAAATATTATTTTTAACATGTGGTAGCAATGTAATGTTTAAAACAGGAAATCTCCACAGGAAACTAAGTAGCTGCCAGAGCTCTATAAGTTAAAAGAACGCAGAATGTGTTACCTAATTAACATTGTTGAGCAGTTAAATGAAAATTAGAGAGTGAATGAATGATGCAAAACTTTCTTAAGTATCATACAGTACTGGCACAAAGATAAACTATATACCTATAATTAGCTTTTTGAACCACAGTAAACTTGGAAATCAATAAATCAAAGATAGACTAGTCTACTAAAACTCAATTTAAGGACTGGCTTGAAAATAAAGTCAATTCAAGGATGGTTATTCTGTAACTTTTTATAGCAGTAATAACATCATACCAACAGGCAAACATGGTGGTGTAAATGTCAAGGTCTGCAAAAGCTTTACTGAAGTAGAACATGGGCACTATGCCATTACTGGCTAAATACTGCTCATTAGCAAAATATTTTACAGAAGAAGGTAAGACCATCTGTCCATGAGCTAAGACACTGTGTAATTTAAATATTTACTAAGGTCATGGGGTTTCATTATTTGTTACTAAGTGAATGATGGGGGGGGGGGGGAAATATATGTATATATATATATATAGTCCATTGTTTTTGCCTTACAGGTATGAAAATGAGCAGTGTGATAAGCAGTCATTTTCATCAATATATCCGACTTTTTTGTAGAACCTTGTTAGTATTTACATACTTTATGCATTAAAAACTGTTTATTTAGTCAGCTGACTTGTGTAAAACATCTGTTGTTTTGTCTTTGTAAATATGAAATTACAAATACACTGAAGTACAATACAATGCAACATTCAATTTTATTTTAACTCTTTCACTAGAATAAAATCTTATCCCTTACATAGTGCTTTTTTACTTAGTCATGGTAGTATTATTTATCAATCTTATATTTATTTACTTGTAATATACAGTATACTATATAATATTTACTGTATTTCTTATATTAAAAACTATTTAGGTTTTTTGTTATCTCTGTCCTTTCTGTTAAATTATAATTTTATCCTGATGGAATTTTGAAACAGGATGGCAAGATGGTGTGTGACTACTGTAACATCACAGATGTCATTTCCTACAGTTCACTATTTTGGTAGAGGTAGACTTGAGTTTTATATATTGAGTTTTTCCTGTTTTTAACAATGATATTTAATCATCCAGAACTGATCGTCTAAACGAGCCATACAGGTTTTACACCACCATTTCAGGTTTTAGAGTAGGGGCATAATAATATTACAAGCAGTTGAGTCAGGAACTGCCAGCAGCAGCAGTCCTGAAAACTCAGCTGAACGGTGGTTTTGTAGGTGCTTCTGCAGTAATGAACAGCAAACAGTAAAAATGAAAATACTGGTACATTTTTTATATAAGCTTTCTCCAAATTAATTTTTGATGACCACATGAAAGAGCACTGACCAGTACAGGACTCTAAAAATAAGAAAAAAGCAAAATGTATCACTTTTTAACTATCATCACCATTAACATGATTTGTTTAGTGTTGTATCTGACACTTTCTTCTAGACATATTTCATAGGCATTTCATAGACATCTTTTCCTTTCTCTTTTTGATTATTTTGACCAAAACATGATAGTGGCATCCATAATAACACTTGTCTAATGTTAACAAAGGTGAACACACAATTTTCAGATTTGGTTTCATGTAAATGAACTCAATACCTTTAATTACATTTACAGGACTTGAGGCAGCCTGTAAGGCAGTCATGATGGCAACATGATGGAACACTCCATCAGAACACTCCCTTGTAAAGCCAGCATTAGTCATATTTTCCACTAATTAAATGTTTTGATGATGTTTAATGCAAAGTTCCCAGGGGCACTGGTTCAGTGAGAAAGCTGTGATCTAACAACAAATTTAATTAGGTGACCTTCTATCTTAATACTCATTATCTACTGAAAATGTCCTTACTATATCTACTCTCACTGTGTAACAAAGTAAACATTGTTACTGTAATCTTTACAAGTTTTAAAAAAAAATTATTATCTGACAAGCAAAAATCCCTTCAGATTACTTATAGTTTAAATTCATAACACTGAGCAAAACACCAGACATTCTCATACTGCACTGCTGTACAGACCTAGATCTGTCCCCTAAGGGCCCTGTGGATTTACACCGTACTCCTCCACTTGGCTTCATAATTCATAATCAACAGCCATTTTCACAAGGCAGAAGGATTTTGCATCACTGCAGTTCTTTGAGCTGTTACTCAATTAAGAGCCTCAGCCCCCATGTTCCTGATTTATCAGAGTATTGCACAAACACAAATTAAGCCTGCACGCATACAAGTAAAACATTAAGAGCAAAGCTGCAGTGAATATTAAATAAATAGCTTAAAAATCTGGGGTAGTTATACCACTTTTCAACTAAGTAATAAATTGTAGTAAGTAAAAAAGAACCCCTTAACTCTACACATGCTCAACTGAATGGCCATCATACATCCTTAATTTACACACTGTCACATGACAGAATCTTATATGTTTTATATAAACAACATGTGTTCAAAACTAGCTTAGAATTTCCAATTTAATTGTCAGGTTTCTCGTATGCATGCATGAAAGGTGCTGCTGTGGCAATTTTTGCATTCTCTGTGCTTGTATGCTTGAAAGTTAATGATAAGACGTTTGTGGACTGTAACCTGGTTTCAAATCAATGTACCTATGTTAAACAATGACAGATAATAATTGCATTTGTACCTCATAACATTGAAATATTTTTTTATATATTAGAGTAAATTAAATGCAGCAGTTATGTGAAACATAGCAGTAAAACTATTAACTAAATGTTAAAAAATAAACATCTGCCATTTCTTAAGTGGGGTGCAGCCATCAGGGAATATTTAAATATAGCATGATATCTCTCGCTTGAAAAGTTCAAGACCATGAAGCTCATATACAGTATGTCTAGAGGACAGCCAGAGTACATCACTAAAGACATCACAATCAGTACATCACTAAAGAGAGACCATGCAGAGCAGCTCATTTGCACAATATAATTTACTTGGAGAAGGATAACAGACTGATAAGAAAACAGGCTCCAAATAACGCCTATCACTAGAACTGAGACACAGAAGCTGGTTTCTTGGCCCTAGATAGATATAATCATGTCTGTTCAATTTGCTACATTTCATTTAATGCTTTGCTTATAATTTTAACATTTGAATTACACTCACCATATACATTTAACTTAAATATTTGTAACCTTGTAGGTAAGCTGCAAAACTATTTGTAAAACTATTAGCATGTTGCACATGCTCTCAGTATGCAATTTTTGTTGACATTTTTTATCAAAAGTAAAAAGAATGTGCTGCACAATACTGAAACCAATTTGCTCATAACAAAAGCTTTTTGTAAAGTGATTGGTAAAGGTTGTACCAATCATCATACTTCAATGGGTTTCATGGCATGTTGTTTCAGGTTCAGTGATCAAACTTTATTGGTTTGTGTATATCATTGCCCCTTGCTATTTCTTGATTGGTAGACTGGTTTAGCATTTATAAGCCAAGACTGACCGGTAAAAACTGTGAATAATAAAGTCTGTTCTGAGATTGTCTTGCCAATATGCAGATAAATTCATGAATAAATAATAGCATATATTTTAATAAATATTTGATTAGCAATTGATATTGCTGAGTAAAGTTTGAATTCTTGAATAACACTGCTGTTATTCTATTATGTTGTAGTGGGTTCAGGCTTCTGATCTTACTGATCAGAAGTTTGGTGGTTCAAGCATCATCTCCACTAAGCTATTACTTTTGGGCCGTTGATCAAGGCTCCAGGGGTGCTGTATTATGCCTGATTTACGAAGAAAATAATTTCATTGTGCAGTAATGTATATTTGATAAATAAAGACTTACATCTCAACATCTCAGAAATCAGCTGAGCATCAGCAATATGTGTAGTCCAATTTAAATGTTTGAATGTGTCTTCTTGTTGTCCTAACTCTGCTTGTTGACAGTAGACAAACTCTGTGAGCATGTGAGAATGCCTACTGTACAAATTTATATATATATATATATGTATATATCTTTGTATGGATTGTAAGTGCTCAAGCTACATCAAAAACATTAACCTTATACTGCAACACAGCCTAGTTAAAGAAGGAGTGATGAGAAACATGGGTGGACTTTAACTGTCTCAGCCTGCTGCTTTGCTGCTTGATGGTTACAGCTTTCTTTTTTTAGTAGGTTTTGGTGTAATTGTAATTGGTGTAAACTACAACTCAACATTCACTATAAAAGACACCCAGATTGTTTGATTAATTGATTTTATCAATGATAAGCATGCATTATTAAAAGTTATTTAAATACAAAATTATTTGGAAAGGCAATGAAAAAAACTCTAACTAAAGGAATTGAGCTAATTCATGATACACACAAATTAATTGAGAATGCAGCATCTTATATCTGCTGAAAATGCACAATCCTTCACCTTGTTCCATCTCTTAATGTACCTGTTGCACTTTTTTCACAATTTAAATCCAACAAAATGTATTTGAGAAATAGGTTTGATAACCTACTGACAAAACGTTAACAAGTCAAGCTTCTTTAATTAGAAAAAGGAATATATTAAGTAAGCTCCTGATTTATATACATTTTGTACTTTTTACATTTAATGTTGTATAAAATGAATGCAGTAAATATTCTAATTGTTAGTCTGGCAATAGAGTGATGCTGTAATCCTAATTATGTAGAATTAGAAAAATAGCGTTTAGAGCACTAATACCATGATCAAATGCATTTATAGTCTGTGGCAATGGAGACCTGGTGTGGCAAATATGTTCTTGACCATCAGTGCAGGTGTACTATATGAGGAAGCTAATCTCATCCTCTTTCAAATCCAAGACTGTTCAGTGCACCACAGTGATACTTCAAGACATACAATTACCTTTCTTTTAAAGATTTGACATTAATAATTTAGTTTTAGAAATCAATAGCTGTTTGTCGTAACTTAAAGGAAATGTATGACTCTGCCTGTTCACTTAGATGAGGCACCACTTTAGGACATTGTTAGTCTTGTTAGATGTTTGATTGATTCCATTAAATATAGAATTTCCTGTGATTATTCCTCCACCTTACAAAAAATCAGTGTGTTAGGAAAAATTTTAATTTTCCCCTATAATATAAACTTAGGCTTTTACATACAACCCACAGCTATGCAGACAAAAACATATAAACAAACAAACAAACAAAAAATACACATATTTTTAGCCATGAGGGTGTGTGTATATGATTGAATGTAGTTTAGAAAAATCACAATGTAGGACAAAGCATTGAATCCAACCAGTTAGTTGTTAGTTAGCCAATTCCACTAATTCAATCAAATTAAGCAATGCTAAGAAATGTGAATGCTAAAAAATCATGAATCGTGCGTACAACTGTGTGCATGTAATAAAAGACTGCACCCACATCAGCATTTCATACATCCTCAAGTTACATCATAACTTTGTGCATGCCTTTGAAGGGAAAAAGTGAAAAAAGAGGATAATGAGACTAAAGGAAAGGGTAGATTCCTTCCAAAATAGGAAAGGTTAGGGATTTTCAGTATCGATTTTAGAGGCTTTAAGTTGATGCATGTTTTGAATGAGGATCAAAAATGCAATGACTTGTTTATGCAAATATTGTTTATTAATATAAAGCTCCTGAATTTCTGTCCTTTACCTTGTTCCATCTCTTAATGTACCTGTTGCACTTTTTCACAATTTAAATCCAACAAAATGTATTTGGTGGAGTTTTTTAACTAATTACTGACATACTGTAGGTTAATTTATGTAATGCATTATATCACTGACGTAAATTTGTTAACATTTGCAATTCATCTGTTACTCTTTAAAAATACTTCTTTGTATGTTAGCCAAACTACAAAACAATGACTAATAATCAACCTACTAATAGTACTATCTCAAATTTACTTAGCTCATTTTGTCTTTTAAACACTTGTAAGCAGCATGTTTCTGTTTTAACCAAATTAAATATAAAAATAAACATATTAGCCTTAACTTGGCATATGTTACGAGAAACCCACAGCAGAGACTTAACTAACCAAGGTCAGTTAATTCTAAAGCTAACCTAATGTGTAGGAGCCTGTCAAAATTGCCCACTGAATGAGAGTGTGAAATGTGTGGGAGAGACCAGAGATGATCCCTGGAGAGACCCCCTGAAAGAGCCAACACTCAGAGTCCCACCTGTCAAAGATGAGCAGCAGAGTTTGTGTGTGCATGTTTGTGAGTGTGGTTTGCAGTGGCAAGGTGTGAAGAAGGCTTCAAATTGGTCCCTCTGGTGGCTAGCACAGTGTTTCTGAATATAGAATATGTTTAATATTTTCAGGTTCAGTAGGGTAGCAGAGCCATCGGGTACTGTCTCATATTTTAGAAAGAAAATTTTGTGTAAATGCAAATATATATATTTTTTGTATAAATATATGTCACTGTTCTCTGCATAGCTACACCTCTCAAGGATGTTAAATGTTACTGCGGGCCACATTTCTGTGGTGAAATTATCTCCAATATGAGTAGAATAGTTCTATTATTGTTTCTTTACTTTTGCTTCAAATCTTATTCGGAATATAATAGATTAGAATAGGAAGCATAGAATAGCAAAAATTAGCTTACAATATAGTAGAATAGGGTCAACACACTTAAATAGAATGGAAATATACTGAGATACACAATTGTACTGAATATGCAGATGACTGGGGCTCTGAAGATAATCAGAGCAGTGCTGATATTCATTACAACAGCATAAGAGTGTAATATTGCTTATACATCAGTTCTCTAACCAGGGAAATTATGTTAAGTAACTTATATTTCCAACAAAATATGTCCAAATATTTTGTTTATTTTTGTTTAATAAAAGGAAATAGCTCCTGAAGAAGCCACGGCTGGACAGAGTGTTGTGTGTTGCCATGGTAATACACAGACAGAACAACAACCCATAGTTTCTGTAGTAACTGATTCAAAGTATCGGTGGCTAGAATTTGAATTTTATGTGGTGAACACAGACAAGAGAATTAATACTGTATATACTCTACATTTAATATTGCAATATATAATACTAAGAATACCCTGAATACTTTTCATTTTGCAACTAAATTTCTAACTGAATATCGTCATTTCTACACTGATCCTGGATTATCAGCAGCTCCCTGTTTAAGTTCCTGCTCCCTGATGTCACTGTGCTGCTCTGGGAGCCTCTAGTGCTCTGGATGGAATCCATCATCCTTCCAGCTGATATGAAAAAAGTGCAAGTGAAATCTCTTGACCTAAAGGTCCTCTGTCAGTTTCTACCTTCTAAACTTATTAATGAGTATTTTTTTTTCTATAAACTTTGTATGTCTCTTGCAAACGAACTAAACAAAATCATCTTTTAAATAGTTAAAGTATTGAGTTGCAGTGAAATGACTACTTTGGATTTTAGCTCCAAACTCTAGACTAAATAATGCAGTTCACAAATAAAAGCAATGCTGCTTTTTGGGTGTTTCCTTTTCACTAGTTGCTTAAGCTAATGTTTTAGCTCCCTGAATAGATAAGAGCTATAGCCAGCATCATAACCCAAATGAGGATCAATATTACGTTTTTTCCTTTTTTGCTGCTTGTGCAAAGGAGCAAAAATACATCAATGTTGTAAATAATGAATAGGAGCTTTTTTGGTAGTATAGCACTTTTGGGGATTTTTCTTTAGCCTTTGGACTAGAAAACCAGAATAGATAAACATCTAGTGTTATGGACACTAACATATACGTGAAACCGAATAAAGATAAATAGTGCCCAGCCACACAAAAATGTTCTGATGATTATTTTGATAGACTATGCAGCAAATATGTACATGTACTATTCTGTAAGTGTTAATCAGGCAATTGAACAGTAACAGAAAACAGTGATGTGCTGAGACCTGTATGTACATAATATTTCTTCAAACCTATGCATTGACACATGGCTGTTTTCTCTGACTAGCAGAAAATAAAATAAGCACAGATACTACCTAAAGGCCAATGTGCTGTAAGCATTACTGGGGAACTGGGAGATGACTTCTAGTGATCAAATTACTGAGTCGAAAAAAGGCACACTACACAGCTAGATTTTGTAATGGCTATTATTGCTTTACCTGCAGAACAACTAATGGTCATAATGGAGTAATGAAAAGGTTAAAATGGACTGACAACAACCTGAGGGTAAATCTAATCAGCCCCCATGCCTTTAATTCATACATATATGTTTAATCACTGTTTTTTTGTATGTGCAATACAAAAAAATCAATAAATAAAACAGTATTATCAAGGACTAATAATACAAATATACTAATTCCTCTTTCATCTTATCTTTTGATAAAAGGTAGGCATCTTTAATTTTATAGAAATTAATTTTACTAGCATACTAAAAGAAACAGGCATACACATGTATTTTATATAACCTAAACAAAGCCAATGATAGTAAGCAGGTTCCATGTTATTTACGATGATAAAGTGTGAAGGACAGTCTTGACTAAGTGGTTAAACCTCTGTGCTGCAAGTTATAACTAAAGGGTAATTGAGGAAGGCCCTTAAAGCTGACCTGGTCAGTTCTATCCTATTTCGGTTCATTCTGGATGATAGGCTGCTTTAAGAATAAAATTAACTGTTATTAAGTGGTGAAAATGCTACCAGCTCAGTATGACAGACATATGCTTCATAAACTCTATTTATATATGCTACATTAGAATTCACTGCATTCAATTTATTGAGAGGAGAGGTTTCAGACTTACAGTCATGTTTAAAAGTTAGTACCCCCTTTAATTATGTTTTTTGTTTTTGTGTAAAAACATAATAAAAAATCATCTGATTGTTGCAGGTCTTATATATAACTTTTTTCACTGTGGCATTATTTATTTAACAAAAATAAAGGCAAAAAAGTAAAAAAAAACAACATGTGGGCAATACTAAGTACTCCCTTATTGCTTCCACAGCATTTAAGAGCACAAGTTGCAGCAAGTGCCGCTAATCATGAAGTGTGCAGACCTCTATAAAAGCAGACGTTTTATCAGTTTGCTGATCTAAAGCAGTTGTGCAACACAGTTGTGTGTTAACATAATGCCAATGGGGAAAGACATAAGGAATGGTCTTAGAGAAGCAATTGTTGCTGCACATCAATCTGAAAAGGCTTATAAAACCATTTCCAAACAATAATTTGGAGTTCAACAGTCTACAGTGAGAAAGATTATTCACAAATCGAATGCATTTGAAAACAGTTGCCAATCCTCCCAGGAGTGGACGTCCCCCCAAGGTCAGACCAGGCAATGCTCAAAGAAAGAAAAAAATAAATAAAAAATCAAGAGACCCTTTAGGCTTCACTGAGCATGTTAAATGTTATAGTTCATGACAGCACAACTGGAAGAAGACTGAACAAGTACAGTTTGTTTGGAGGGATTGCCAGGAGAAGTCTCTTCTGTCTAAAAAAAACATTAAATGACTGAGGTTCACAAAACTGCATCTGAACAAACCACAATACTTGGTTTCTCACATACAGATGAGACCAACATGGAGTTGTTTGTTTTTAATGCAGTTTAACGACCTGTTTGGTGAAAAGCATTTCAGCAAAAACACCTCATACCTACTGTCAAGCACTGCAGTAGAAGGTGATGATTTCGGATTGTTTTATAGCCACAGGACCTGGGCACCTTGCAGTCATTAAGTTGACCATGAATGCTTTTGTGTACCAGAATATTCTAGAGGCAAATATGAGGCCATCTGTCCAGCAGCTGTTGCTGTTTGGTCGAATTGGGTTATGCAACAGTACAGTGATCCAAAGCACACCACTAAATTATCAATCAGAATGGCTGAAAAAAAAATTATCAAAGTTTTGGAATAGCCTAGTTAAAGTCCAAACCACAATTGAAATACTGTGTTGGGACCTTGAGAGAGAAGAATGACCAAAATTCCTCCACAACAACGTGAGAGACCGTTAAAGGCAGACAGGAAACAGTAACTATTAACTTTTTTTTTTGTGGTGAGGGTGGGATCAGGTGATTTTTTTATAATGATTTTACACAAAAAACACATTAAATAAAAAGATGAGATACTAACTTTTGCACTTGACTGTAAACAATGTGTTTTATTTTTTTTGCAGTCAGTTAAAATACATTTAAAATACAGAATAGGGTCAAAAGAAGAATACTTTTACATAGGTTTATTGAGAAGAAAGTAATTAAGCATAAAATAAAAATTCAGTTATTAAAACAATAATTGTTCTACATTTATTTTTTGTATTAAAAACCACAAATAAGAGTAAAGTATAATATTTTTTTTGCCTGTATAATGCATTTGACATAAAGAGACGTGGTTCCAGCTCAATTTCAAATTGTGGAATTTAAATTAATCAACAGATAAAGTGAATTGTGCTTTCATCAGCTAAAATTTGGTCATCAGATTAGTTCTGGAGTAGTGTGCAAAGAGACGGAGCACATCAGCATTTGCTTAATCCCTTGGTAATGGAGGTTATCAAAGGCACAAACCCAGATCCACTGCAGCCGCCCCTCAACAAATGCCCATTTGCATAACATTACAGCGGGCCAACAATGTGTATTATGCTGCCATTGGTTTAGGTTCTCACAAGGTCTTGTGCAGCTTTGGTAGCATTCAGTGGAAAAGAGCACTAAAATGTCAATGTGCTTGTTTGTTTTTGTCAAGTGAAAGACTGAACAATCTTGACAAGGGTGTTAAAGTAAGGAAGATATTGTCTGCCCCTTTTTAGTATGTTTGCCCCTTTTTAATGTTGAACACACAATCTAAAAAAATTTACAGATTTATATAGAGCTTTTACTACGTATAAGTCATGTGTTCCTCTCTACTTAATCTTTATAATATATGCATATTTGCTAATAATTCCATATTTTTGTCTTTTATGCAAATATTCTAATTAGTTTTGTATCATAAAATATGCCAGTATTATGAATGTATTAAATTCTCACTTAAAAACAGAAACCATCCAGGTTCTGTGAGGAGAGATTTCATTTTAAAAATATCACTAATATTGGCAGAGAAAACAAAATCACGGCAAAGTAATAGTGTAAGAAACAGAGTTTCACCGATGCTTAGTTCTGTAGCTATATGAAATTGGAAGGAATAATGCTTAAAAATCCTGCATGTTCAGCGCATCCAAAAAGAAACAAGGCACCCAAACAAGATGAATGCAGACAATGCAATATGTGCTGAGCAGTAGGTTCCCCCCTTTTTTAATCTGTGAATTTCTTTCCCGGTTCAAAGACCATACTGTGCACAGTTGGGGGCTTCAAAGCTCCAAGTCTACAGAATTAGGAAAAAGAAAAGCGGCTTCTTCAAGGCTCAAGGCTCAGAAATATCACAAGGCAAGCAACCAGAATACCACACTTTCCTCCCCTGAAACGCTCACATGAGGAATAGTTTGCTTTACCTGTCGCTGCAAAATTTAAACTGAAGATTTGGACATTCCTTTCACCGTAGGATGGCATCAAAAGGAAGAAATTTTGGACAGAGGGAGATGGCCTAGCCATTCTCTTCTAATTATTTTCTCAGTGAAATGAGACTTAAACAACTCTAGGTAGGTTGGATGAAAATCTAATATAGTGTTTTATTTTTGTCTTTAATCTTTTGATGCTGGTGAATAAGTATGCTTGTGGGTTTGTAAATACGTTTTAAAAGGTGTTATTTGAAATTCTGTTAAAGTTTCTGAAAACAGGTAGAATAAAGGTGGTGAACTATGCATTTGCAATAGTAAACAATGCTCTTTCACACTTTTCCTATATTCCCAGAGAATCTTGGTTTTTACATTTAGGAGTTTCTGTGCATTTATTAGAGTTGGAAATAGAGCTCATTACTTAGTAAATAGCTACAATACTATTTTTAACTTTTACACATAGACCTGAAGCTTTTAATTATGTATTACTTTCACATTTGTAATAGGAAAGGAAAAAGCTGTGACTGATGTAAAATAATTAGTGCTTCATGGATCAGGTTGCTCTATGCCTGCACTGGATGAGTGATAGCTAATAGAGTGTGAAAGAGGATTGCTACCTTGCCATCTTGTACCTTTCCTTCCAAAATTATGCAATATATGTATGCATGGTGTGATGGGGCACTCATACAGAGCCACTCGGCCGCCCAATTATAATCAACGTCATGGCAATTTTACCTGTCAAGGTGACACAGTGCATAATGCTAATGGTACCTCATTTCTTTGTAGCAGGCTACTTAGTTTCTATTTAGTCTCTGTCTTAAACTCAGCAGCATCTTATCCAAAAACCAGATCAACATCCTTCTTATCCTTTCAGAAGAGTTGCAATAAAATGTCAACCTTGAGAAAAAAAAAAAAACATAGTTAAAGATAAATATTGCTTTTTGTATATTTTAGGTATTTTATACTAATAAGGCCTCTAGTGATGCATCAAGCAAAAAGTGTAAATAAAAATTTATTTCATGTACAAACATCCCCCAGACAGAAAAACAATAAGCAGTGTAGTATACAGTGTAGAATACAGTGGTGGCCAAAAATATTGAGAAAATATATATTTTAATGACAATAAAAATAATTTATTTTATGCAATAAAATTACATTGCCACAATCAATAGTTAGTACGATGTCTTTTCTTGGATCCGGCTGGACATAGAATTAAAAAGACATCTGCAGTACTCTGATGCCACACATTCAATCCTTGCCTGCTTGATTGCCTCCTGAAGATGCCGTGCAAAAGACGTTTGAAGAAGTCAAGAAGTTTCTTGACCGATACTGCCTTTTTCAACGTGGTCCAACAGTTTTGTAGCAGATTTAGGTTTGTAGATGACCCAGGCCTTGGCTTCAAAAGCTGAATACTTATGCCACACAGCCAGTATTTCACTACTTTTTCAGTTAATTAGATTTCAAGCCAGCAAGGCTAGACGTTATTAGTGTCATTTAGCAAAATTTTGAATAAGGAATTGCAAATATTATTTTTTTTTCAAACCTTTCTAACCGAGCAATTATATAGAAACCTATATAAAACATTAAAAAATGCATGGACTAATCAGCCATAACATTAAAAACACTGACAAGTAAAGTGAATGACATTGATTATCTCTTAAAAAAGGCACCTGTCAGGGGTGGAATCTATCAGGCAGAAGTTGATGTGTTGGAAGAATTGAAAGTGACTGAGTGATCATGACAAGGGCAAAATTGTGATACCTAAATGACTGGATCGAAGCATCTTCAAAATGGCAAGTCATGAGTGGTGTTCCTAGTAAGCAGTGGTCAGTACATACCAAAAGTGGTATAAAGATGAGAACTGGTGAACCGGTGACAGGGTCCAAGTCAACCAAATGCTGATGTGCTAGTTAGTAAGGGCTAACCCGTCTGATCTGGTCCAACAGAAGAACTACTATACTACAAACTGCTGAAACAGTAAATGCTGATTCTGACAGAAAAAAACAATGAATGGGGTTATGTAGCTGCTGCCAATTTTTGACCCCTGTCCACCACCAAAATCACCCACAGTGGGCCCTTGAGTATCTGAGCTGGAACATGGTTTAAATGTAGAAAGTGGCCTGTGAGCTGATAAATCATAGTGTGTTTTTCATCATGTGGACAGCTGGGTGCATGTGTGCCGCCAACCTGGGGAAGAGATGGCACCACGATGCATTATGGGAAGAAGGCTAGCTGGCAGACATTGGATCTTATGATTCATGTGGATGCTACTTTGACATATACCAATTACCTAAACATTGTTGCAGACCAAGAACATGGCATTTGTATTCCTGCCTGTTTCAATTAGAATAAGTTCCCTACCATACTGTTTAGGAAAGTTCAGGGTGTTCCAAATTCTCCAGAGCGCCATCAGATCGAGTATCTGTGGCATGCACTGGACAAAAAAGTCTGTTTTCTGGAGGCACCCACCTCGCAACTTACAGGACTTAAAGAATCTGCTGCTAATGTCTTGGCGCCAGATACCACAGTACACCTTCCGAGGCCTTTTCAAGGTTCAGAGCTTTTTTTGACATCACAAGGGGATATACAGAATATTAGGCAGGTGAAATGACCATATTTATTTATTATCTAATTGTTGTAGCAATTGCTAATCTTCATGTTCTGTATGAAATACTTAAATGACTACTGTCATAGACTGCTGTTAGTTATTTATGCAAGAGTGATGTATTTTATTATCAATAGGAATGAATATACTGTATATATTACAATGTTTTAGCAAATACCTAAATTAACTTACTTTATGGCTATAAATACTAATATCCTTCCAGCTACAGTATATTACTAATGCAACTCTGTGAAGAACACACATGGGAGATGGGAAAATAACTTAACAATAATAAATCTTTGATATCATATTAAAGTTTAAATATTTTAAATATATAGTGATAAAAACCAGATCTCAATGTTTATTAAATATCGTATATGTTCAGTTTTTAGTGTTTTCATTTGTATTCATAAAATTATTTCCTCAATATCCTCCTTATTTATCCTACCTGCAGTACACTGCCCAGTCCTTCTGCACAGAGCAGGAACAGAAATCTTCCTACTAACTATGGAAAAAATATACCTGAAATATAAAAAATGCCACCATTGCACAGACACTGGAAACATTTGGGTATAATGTCCACTATATTATACTTTTTCTAAAATTTAAGTATGGTTATATGATTATATCTTATTATAATGAGAAATACAGCTATGCTTATTATTACTATTAAAGAAAGAATAATTGTCTAACAGTGACAAATGCAGTCAAACATGAATAAGCAACATGCAAAAATGAGGTACATTATCAATTTGTGAAGAAAAATAACTGTATTATGTTAATATAAAAAATACAATCCATAGTTCTCTGATCCAACCCGAAATTCATTCCTTATTTTCAGAGAAGCACGACAATTACATTTAACCTCATCTGGCACCCTACTGCCATTGAATTAAACCAGCACTTCATGCTCTTGTCAAACTATATACTTATTCACAGTTATGTGAGCAGTAATTACAATAATGAGAATTTGATATCCATATTCAGTATTTGCTAAATTGACAACTTGGCAGGTAGTTTAGCTGAAACGGGCTTCATTTTTCACAGTAATCATATGATAGCACCATTGCAATTCAGTGGAAACTATGAGAATTAATACCGGTAATGTAGTATAATTGTCAGCTATCTGAGGTTAAAATGCAGTTCTCCTGATGTTAGGCCATTGTTCCCACAATTTTATTTTAGTTGTCTAATATCATACATACATACATGCATACATACATACATACATACATACATACATACATACATACATACATACATAGGCTACATACATATATATTCAATACATATTACATACTGTATACATACATATTCAACAGATAATATATGTTTACAGAATTTTCATATATTTTTGAAAACCCAAAATAAATAGACAATGACTACATTTTAGTATTTTGTGTGTATGACAGTTAGTACTGTTTTAAAAAATATATAGTTGTGATGCAGGTTTGAGAATGCAGATGCTTAATTAATATTTTTTATACATATGCTTAACATGGATTTAAAATTACACATATCTAACATACATTCACTACAAAAACAATTAACAATTAACTAATTATTATTATTATTATTATTATTATTATTATTATTATTATTATTATTAGCAGTACCATATACAAAAAAAATTGTATTTCTGTTTTAGATCATGTCAATAAAATGTGTGTATATTTTTATTTGCTTAGATAGTGCACATGTACATGATACTGTGTGTGTATGAGTATAGAATGTTTAATAATAATATAAATATTTTATCATAGTAATTAAGCTGATATTGAATAAACAATGACACCATTTATTAATAAAGACAAAGATTACAATATATCCAAATCAAATTCAGCCATGTAAAAAGAACTTTGACTGAGTATAATGCTGTCAAGTAGGTATAAAAGACAAAAAGAAAGACAACAATTATTAATTAATTTGTTTTGTTTTATAGCAAATAAACAAACTAACTGAAAAAGAACTAAAAATAGTTGTAATGATAAATAGTAAATGATTTTATTTAATTCTATATTTTTTCCTTATTTAAGGAATTGTGTAATTTCTATTTCTAAAACAAAAAAAAATTATTATAAGCCTTATTTGTCATATGGCATTATTTTCTTTGCACTTTCCGGTTTATTAGGAAGTTGGAGACCCCTGAAGTCGAGAGGGTTCTGGGACTTGCTCAGGGGCCCAATGGTGCCATTTTGGTGCTGGGGCTTCAAACCTTGACCTTCTGATCAGTAAGGCAGAAAGTTAATTGCTGAGCCACCCTTGCCCTCAAAAGGGACGAATACCAGCATAAGGGCAAATCAGTATGCAGTAAAAAGAGAAGGCTTACAGTCTATAATGAGATGTTGGGCTAGGATAATTGAAAGTAAACATGGCCCCAGTTGTCAATTGATACAATGAATTGGATTATAAAACTCCTTCAAATGTGAAAAAAATACCAGTCAACTGTTTCTAAAAATTGGTTTAAGTATAAATAAAATGGGAAGGTCAACAGGGAATGAAAACATATGTGTATGAAGCTCAATCTGGATTGGTCAAGAATATGATGTTGTGAAGTTTTTTCTAGTGTCAAGCTAATCAAACATTTATATTTATTTATATATATATAAAACTCATGATATGGGGTTAATTTCAGGTAAAGGACCAATCATTACCTCATCAGTTAATGCATAGGTTTAACATTTTGGACACTTTTCTCATTCCATCTTTGGTACGGTGCTTATGTAGATTTTGTGATGATCAAGGCATTTTTCCATCTTGCAAATCTATTTGGGAAACTTGGAACATCATTGCATTTTTGAAATTCATGCCTTAAATAATTCATGCTGTCATAAAAGTCAGAGGAGGAGCAACAACGACCTATTTTTAAAAATGATGATTGCCTAAAATGCCAGGAGTTGCATGTTAGGTAACCATGTGCGGATGACTACAGATTACGTTCCTCACAAAAGTAAAGTAAGAGTGAATGTTTAATGCAGAAAATGAATAATTTGTCATTTATTTTTACTATCTGATTGGATTTGTGTGTGTGTGTGTGAGTTTGTGTGTATGACAGTTAGTTCTGTTTTAAAAATATATAGTTGGAATGCAGGTTTGAGAATGCAGATGCTTAATAATTTTTATACATATGCTTAACATGGATTTAAAATCACACATATCTAACATACTGTACATTCACTACTAAAATTGCAATCAAATATACCCCTGTAACAGATGATGCTGAATTAGCTCACAATAATGTAGCAGTGCCTGGGCCTTCCAGTGTTTTTACGCATAAAATATGACTAACTCATTAATTTTCTGTAATGGATGCAGAACTGCAGTAGATAGAAAATGTTGTGCTGTAATTCCATTGTTGTGCTTGTTATATGTCTATAAACATAGGAATAAACATAAGAAATTATTAGTATCTGGAATTGTATCATATAAGATACTTGAATATAAGACGTTTCTATGAATACAACTTAAGCCGTTTTACTATTATTTTACATTATTTCATATGACCTATTATTTTACCCGTAAAAAAATAAGAACATATTTAGCTGCAGTTACTAAATGTGAATCAGGTCACACACATGACATCATATAAAAAGTAAATAAAACCTATAATAAACCTCTCTTAATGAATTAGATAATAAATATGCTATATCCACACAATGAACACAATGCTCATAACATCATCAAAAGTGCACAAGAAAAAAGAAAACACTTCTTATCTTTTATTTCCACCTGTCACAATCCTAACCTGATGCACAATTGGGCAACTTATACCTTTTATCCTGTCAATCTGTCTGTTTTTAAATACAGTGATTTTTTATTTTCCATATTTTCATATTTATGTGCCTATACATAAATCATATATAGAAAACCAAGAAAAAAAATATTTAAATCATGCAAGCATATTTAGTGCAAAATATTAATCTGGCACTGAGGTGTTAAATTATACCAGCAATGATGTTAGCCTTGTATCAGTGGCACTTTAATCAAACTTTCTGCATCTGTGCTGCACTGAGAAAAGAGCACCACACAAACAATCCAGTGAATGGTGGTCTTGTGCCAGCAAATCTGTATATACAGTATTTCTTCTTTGAAAGGAAAGAGCAAGAGGGACTTAAACAGAGAGTTGTAAATAAGTGTTCTAATCCTTAGATTAATAGTTCTTTCGAGAAAAAAAAAATATTATAAAAAATAATTATTAAGTCATGATATTACACACAGTTACACAGTAGGTACCGTTCCTCCCTTCAGTTCCCAAAAATACTGGTTATGCTAAGTTTTAATGTGTGTGTGTGTGTGTGTGTGTACGTGTGTACATGTGTGATTGTTGCACATGTGTGATATTGCACTTCCTGTGATGGAGTGGTGTTCTATCTATTCCTGACTTTTCCTGGGATAGGGTCTGAATCCACTACAAATCTGACCAGGATGAATAATTCACTACACACTTAAAGGGCAAAATCTCTTCTCATATCAAACTCAAGGACATGGCTTATGTTTATGTTTCTGTTAATGGAATAATTATATTAAGGATCAAATGTTTTAGCAAATTTAAACTACTCTTTAAAAATACAATCTCAGGACAGGTATGATTGCGCTTTTTGAATTACAGCTTTTTGCGGTTGAAGTAAAGCATATATACAACTGGAATTAACAACCTAAAAACCTCATAAAACAAACCTAAAACACCACCAGGAGAGAAGGAGAAAATTACAAGGGGGCTGAGCAGGCCTAGGCATACTAACATTGTTGATTAAAAACATCAGGGGGTGGCACATTGGCACAGCAGGTAGCGTCGCTATCTCACAGCTCTAGGATCCCCTGTTCAATTCTGTACCCTGTGTCTACATGGGATTCCTCCAGATTCTCTAGTTAACCACCCAGCTCCCAAAAACATACGTTTAATAGGTGGATTGGCTCAGATAAATTGGCCTCTAAGGTGTGAATGAGTGTTTTATTGTGTGTGCATGTTACATTGGTTTGTGCCCATACTCTCATGATCCCTTTAAACCCTGAGCAGCATAAACAGTTGCCAAAGATAAAGGAATGACTGCAAAAAACATCAGGGGGCCAGGCACTGAAAGCTTGAGATAGTCACCATCTTTATAAAAAACATGCACCAATATGAAATCCTATTTGGGGATGCTGCTGAAGCACCTTCCTAAATTGCCCTGCAGGGCTAGGACATTAAAAATAAGACATTTGACTGTTTATTTAATGTGCATTTTAATTTTCTCTTTCTCATTGCCCTTATTTCTGTCCAGGTTAACACCTTTATTTCAAATCATTGATAAATTTGTATGTTGACTTTAATTTGTAATTAGCTCAATGGAAAAACACAGGTTTTAAATAAATAAGAGATTAAACATTTAAAGTAAAACCATTTCAAGCAAATGTGATAGGCTTCACAGCGCACGATTAATTTCAAACATACAAAGATAAAGTAAAACTGTCTAATTTCTCTATCGCTCACACATTAACCATTTCCCTAAGAATATATAAATAACCACTATAAAGGCAATCATCACATGAATCACTTACATATAGAAATAAAGTAGCTGAGGCATATGAGAGTCTTCAGTGGAGCTTCAAAGCTTCAAGGAGATGGGAGATGTTTCAGACAGATAATGATTATGTGTTAGAGTACTTACTGTTAATGCTGATGCATATTAATAATAGGAGGCCTGTTACAATAGAGGTTATGTGGCCTTTTTCTTGAAGTGAAACCTGAATTTTACTAGTTGTCAACTAATTCAAGAGCTGAAGAGCTGGTATATCAGCACAAACGTGTATCCTTGAAACACTCTGAACATCATATTTCATTTCTGGAGTAGGTGATCACTGAATGAATAAAATTTTTGCTCAGTGTTTGACAGGGATATTATTCTACAAGCATATTATGGCGCATTGTTTAGAAACTACAAAATAACCCAAAGGTGTATACATTGCTTGACATATTTTTGCACATTGTGTGCATGAGGGAGCTGGGGAACAGAATAATGTTAGAGCTCCTGGAGGGCTGGCTGGCCAGCTCACTTTGAGGCTCAAGCTTAGCCCAGCTGAAAGGGATGTAAGGGATGATGCAGAAGACATCAGCATCCTTCTTGTTATCCAAAAACAAGATGGTGGCAACAGGTAGAGAAAGCTGCCTGGAAAAGCTGTTCTCAGTATGAAATGTATCAAATAACCACTGACTCTGTAGAATTTTTTTTTTCCCTCAGAAACTATTTTTTATCTCAGTACTGAAAAAATGAGCAGTTGTTTCTAGAAAGAAGCCAATTAGTTTCCCCCATGTGGGTATCTTAATCAGTTGGATAATTGGGAGCCCCCTGCTGAGACTTGGGACAGCACAAGGTTCAAACCAACACAAATACAGCTATACTAAGGTTCCGTCAACCCCCACACATCAACAACAAAAACAAATAATAAAGATTTAACTTAACAAACAGTGAAAAGCAGAACTTGGCATCATTAAAATCTTTAAGAGCTAAGTAATAAGCTTCAAAAGGATAAGCTTCTCATTTTATGTGATATTTCTTTAATTTCACAGACTTTGAGTGATGTGTTTCCAAATAGAAACCCTGTCATGCGCATCATTTTCGTAAAAATCATTATTGACATTTTTATTGTGTTTACGGAAAGTGTTGTGAGCTTTTGTTGATCTTTCCTTAAGATTATTTGAGACCTTTCATAATGTAAATGTGCTGCTCTCTCAGCTGCTTCCAGTTGTGTACTTGAGCTTCCATACTTTCTAATTTGGGCATACTGATTATGTATCCCTATTGTGTTGTCATTTCATTACTATGTAAACATGGGTACATTTTCTGAAAATGATGCATCTTAATGAATAAGAAACAAAAACTATGAAATAAAACATAAGCCATTATATAATTGAGTAACAACAACTGCAACAATATTTTTTAATTTTAAGACACAAACATTAGCTGTTCTGGAATAGTTCTTGCAAGAACAGTATTGTCAAGCGCATTTTTAAAACCCATCAAGCACCACGATGAAACTGGCTGTCATGCAAAATATCGCAAGAAAGCAAGACCAAAACTTACCTCTACTGCAGAGGAGAAGTTTATTTAGCATTTCGAGCACATACACACACACACACACACACACACACACACACATACACTTCTGTTTGTACTGTATATATCAGTAAGTGGTGCAAAAAAATTATGTTCTACATTTATATCTTCTACATTTATACCTCCTTGTGCTCCTGACCTTCTGCATTAGGAAGATATGTGGGTGTTCTAAAATGGCTAGTTGAAAATTGCCTTTAGCTGGGTGCATGACATAGCAGTACTATGTCACTGAAACTATGCCCAGGCAGCCATTACTACTGGTTTCTCTAATAAGCCACGACAGAGGCTCATTGATTTTTCCCTTGATAGCGTGTTCATCTATATTAGCATACTACCAGGGGTGTGGCCACGTGTGACACTTAGTGGCAACTCCCCCGATTCTAATAAACCTTGCCACCCCAACAGCCTCCGCAGCCATTAGCTCAACTCATATATATTATTCCTATACAATTCATATAGACCCAATAAGTCATGATTACCTTACATGATTTAAATAAACATTGTTATGTGTTAAGTCCAACACATCAAGAAAGTTTGAATGTATAACAATAGATGTTAACTATTTATTGTACACCAGATTTAATATATTCTAATAATGTTAAGAAGCAGTTTCATTAGAACAACAGTAAAAAAAAGTATATGTTTAAAAAAATATATTACACATATTAAAATGAATTAAATGACATTAAAGTACTTAGAATGTTTTGAGAAATGCACCCTAAAATAGTATTACCATTTAATAGTATCTCATGATTTGACTAATTATATATTAAGATATATTTAATAATTGTTTTCAAATTTGTCCTGTTTCATTTCATTTCAGCTTGAGGAAAATCATAATAATAAAGGAAATAATATAAGGAGAATAAAAGGGTATAAAGTTCTTTTGACTTGTTCTTTTGTTTTTAAACAAAATAACCCACTTAAATTTTGTTCTATCCCAAATAAATGTTTACTTTCTAATTCTGTAATTAAAATAAGATTTGAATTAAAAGATTAGGTCAGGTTGCAGAATACATTTTTAGAAACGAATATTTGTAAATATTAAATACAAAAATGAAATTCGACCCTTTTCGTTATCACTATTTCATATTTTATCTTTTACGCATATCAGCATATCATCCAGCAAGAAGGTCGTCCACTTAGATGCAAAGTTTGTGTCACCGCACCCATGTTATAAATCATTAATTCTAATAAGTGGATAAAATAGGTAGGTTCTCTAAAATATTTTTACTATATACTGCATTGTAAGCTTGTAAGCAAGATTGTCTTAATCAAAAGGGATGTCAGAGTGTGTGATGTTAGGTGTGAAAAATTGTACACAATTTTGGTTCATCAATCAAGCAGGACAAAAATCCTAATAAGATATAACACTCTTTGCCAAAATGAATGGGAAACTAAATTTGTATTGGGAACTAAATTTAAGAAAGAAATTTAGAATATTGTCATCTATGTATTTGCTAAATAATATAAAGACTATTTCTGGTTTTATTTATAATGCATATTTTATTGTATGTAGTGTTAAAAAAAGAAGACTCTGATGATGTAGAGTATCATATATACACAAAAGAATAAACAACTTACTATTGTGCTACCAGTAGGAAAAATAGTACATCATAATGTGAACACCCTCAATAATCTAATAAATTAAAAGTGATCTATATTAATGTAGAAAAACAGGATGTTACAAATCACTGATGTGACCACTGTGTTGCATTTATTCACACATATTCATTTATACATTTATTATATTGACGAGAAATTAACAGGTACGCAAGAACTGTAGTTTTAGAGTGTCATATGACTGACTTCATATACATAGAACACATTCACGGTATGACCAAAGGAATAGCACTGTAGAAAACTAGAGGCATTTACTTGTATGTGTTTCTCCATTTGATATACAAACTTTTTTTATATCTTGGCACCCTCTATTAAATCACATTAAAAGTGCTCCATATGAAATATACAAAGTATTTTGTTTCAATTATGCAGATATCACATCAAAAATGGATTGGGAAGAGACCCTTTAAATGTGACCCTGTCTGTGAAAACCCATCGAAAGTAATTTTTTTGTAATTCAACGTTTTCTGAATAAAACACATGCCATGATTCAAGGTAAAAAACAATGACACAGAAAAATGACTTTAGCTGGGTTTTTACAGACAAGGTCACAAATGTTTGCAAACCAAATTATTGTTGCCTCTTCCTAAATTATCTTAGTGCTTTAAGGCTGCATGGCACACACTAATGCTAGTATTTTTACACAACATTAGTCACCAGATAACAGTTATTACGAACAGCAGCACTGCACTGGCAGCGGTATCCAGGAGACTCGGGGCCTGTTACCCCCTCCCAGTTCTTGCGGGAGCTCTTGAACTCGTTTTAAGTCGGCCACCACACCATGTCTAATGGCCCCCGCTGAGTCTGCAGTCCTGCTCCCACTGCTTCCCCGTATCAAGCTCATCGGCCCCCAAATCAAACCATAGAAAATTGGGCTTAAAATATCAGGGAGCAGCCCCACAAAAACCCAAAAGCAGCATCTGTCGCCAGCTTACATGAAAGTTGAGCTCACGGGGAATAGTATGAACATCAGTGTTTCATATCAAAACACACACAGAATATTTGGGTTTGTGTTTTTTTTTTCATCAATGTCCCCTATTTTTTTTAGCTGTATAGAGCACCTGTTTGTGGAATACGGGAAATGAGCAGTTTGGGTCCGAGCTTGCGGTAAGTCAATATGAATGGTCTAAGAGAGGTGAGCAACACATTCATTACTGCTGAATTATACGAATTATGCTATTACTTTGGCTCTTTTCCTGTATAGCAAATCATTGCAGTAAGATGATGTGTATAAAGATGTATAGTTACATTTTATTAATTCAAAATGTATTTTGTTAGTATGAAGAATAGCCTAAGATTAAGTTGGTTGTAATTGCTTTTATTTAAATGTCAAAGCAACAATACCTTTTGTTACTAACTGTGACAAATACAGCCAGTGTTTAACCAGAGCACAGTTACAAGTGCAATGCATTTTACTGAGTGGTCAAACCGTTTGTGTTTCTCTTCACGTTGGCAGAATTGTATTTCTAATGATAAGGTGAGAAAGGAAAAACAGACTGGCGCAGGTGGTGTAGCCTCCATTCCAAGCACACATAGACACATTGACTGGCATTCTATCTATGCACATACAAACACATACACACGTACAAACAGAAATACACTAAGGGATGAGCAGCTGTCAGTCAACCTCTGCTCTATACTTTGCCAGTCTCTGAAAAATGTATGTGATACTAAGCTGAAAGATTCTTAATACAAAGGCACAATACTAGTCTGAATTTATATACCTGCTAGTGGTAAAGATGATGTTAATTTTGGATAGGTTTGGATGAGAGAATGAAGAAAAGACCATGTATATCAAGGGGGAGGGGAGATAGTTAACGCCATTCCTGTGTCTGTGTGGAAAGAACGGCAGTCGATCCCCATGTATTGTTCAATCAGCTTGAGCTATTCTTCTTTCCTTTAGGCAGCTAGGGAAGCAGACAGACAAGACAAAAAGCCAGACAGAAAAAAAAGACAAGCAGAAAGGTAGGTGGCAGATGTACAGTGAAGGCCATTTTTTATATGAGACTTGCAAAATGAAAATCTAAAACTGTCCATAATGTGCAACAGTAGTGGGGAAAAAAAACAACAACAACTATGCAGCAACATTAAAACTAAAGTTCAGGGTAGAGCAGCTGTTCTGATAGTTTGGGACCAAGGATGAGTCAATATTACTCTGAAATACTAGATAATACTAACTAAATACTAATGATAGTATATAAATACTTGGAACATATTTAAGGCATCTGTAATACTGCTTAAGTATTTTAATTGTGTTTGTGCATATGGAGGGTGTTCATATTTTTTATACCACCATAAAAAGGGGAGGGGTAATGCCATACAAAGAGAAGGTTCTTCATTGTGTAAAAATATAAACACAGATGAGCTATGTCTTTGATTTGTTCATGCTTTTCACTCTGCACAGCAGGGATGTTCAGGAGGACGTGGCCTCTTTGCATTCGATGTAAATAGGAACCATGGACGCTGTGTGATGAGATTATATTCCTGCCGTTCCTGCTTTCTATCTTCTTCCCCTTTCCTTTCTCTCCCCCTTTTTTAAAATAGTACATTTTCACTGCCATTATAATCTTTTTGCTGGCTTTGATTCATCTTTTTTCGCTTCCCTCGCATAGCATGTGTCTCCCTGGATTGAATAGATGAGTAGTGGTGTTTTGGATGTTACAGTGCAGATGAAGGATGCTTATTGTTTGTAGACAATCTAAGTGCCTGCCAGTCATGGTTTGACTACTAGCTCTTCATATTATACTACAATTACCACAGCACCAAACTAAGACTTTAAGACAATAATTTGGCTACATATTTATCTCCAAATGCACATTGCTGATAAAGGTTCATCCTCATCTTTTACAACCATCTGGCTCCAGTATGACCTGAATATCAGTGGTACAGAAAACTGTTAATAACAATAATACTGAGTAAAATTTTTAGCGAACTAGATAGCAAATACCTAGCAATACTGACTGTTTAAATGTATATACTTGTATATACTTATACTGTATTTTATTTATTATCAGACCAACAGACTGCATTGTAGCATTGTGGAAAGTGAATGTGAATGCACTTGTTTTTAAATAGCTATACTACATACTGCACTAGTTACAAATTCAGCACTGATCAATTTACATACTGTTATCAACAAAGGCTTCTGAGTTCATAATTAGGTTACATTGCATTGTTTAGATGAATATTTACTGAACTGTAATTCTATACTTTTTGTCATAATGTGTTTGCTATAATAATAATAATAATAATAATAATAATAATAATAATAATTTTAGTAGCAGTGCTAGAAAATTACTTTTTATAAATAAGTAAATAAAAATAGACAGCTAGGTAATTTGACAATTATTTCGCTCTGATTATTATTTTAAATTTCTTGTATAGGCAAGCAAGAAATCAAACAAATAAAACAAAAACGACAAAATAGAAATATAACTAACTGAACAAACACTCTTCCAGCAGAAATTATGAGATTATATGGAGGACTTGTTTTATTTAAGAAAAAAATAGAGCAAATCTAGTTTTACATCATTTCAATTAAATCATTTTAATTTAAATTACATCTGCCCACTGTTAGCAAAATAGAAATCTTTAGGCAGACTGGATGGCTAATTGTAAATGTCCTAGTGTTTTCTTTTTTGGAGTAACAATAGGCCGCACTGTGTTGAGATGGAAAGCGTGAACTTTTATTCGGTATTAGGGATTTCTATGGCATCAACTGGGATAACAGCAGAGCCGATGAATGTGAAGGGGTGGCTGACCAACTCTTTAATCTGAGTTTTTGAACCCTACAATGAAGTGGAACACAAAGAAGGCTGACCTGCGGTCGGATATTGTTGCCTATGTAGCCTTACAAAGCAGAGGAACTTTGATGAGAATTTTGAGTCGAGGTGCTTAAAAGAGGGTTTTGTATTTGTTTATGCAAGTAAGATTACGCTTGTGTGTCTATGAATGGTTGGGTGTTTGCTGTGCTGTATTGTCTATGAGTTAAATAGCAAAGCCTTTTAAAAGGAGAAAAAGATGAACATGGCAATATAATCTGTTAATTCA
Organism: Leiocassis micropogon; assembly: GCA_028565275.1. Lineage (NCBI taxonomy): Eukaryota > Metazoa > Chordata > Actinopteri > Siluriformes > Bagridae > Leiocassis > Leiocassis micropogon. Next base: position 20,979,878 of record JAOVVA010000048.1, read on the forward strand.
ATAAAATTTTTCTTACTTTCTGTATTTTAGTAACAGAAATATGTATATGCTATAAAAATATCTAAAATAAGCTTAAAGGGGAATCACATTTTTTCTAATAAATCGCAATAATATTGGTTTGTATGTAAATGTCCTAAATAAATATAGTTAGTTCAATGTAATTTTTGCTGTGATATTTCAGAACAAATATATACAAACTGAACATTATTATCACTTTATTCTCATTGTCATTTTAAAACCAAAAATAAATATGATTCAAAAAAAGTCAAGCACATTTCCACTGTCAGCACAATTCCCAGTTGTTATTCTGAATTGCCAGAATTTATGTTTTTAATTATTTCACCCAATAAAACAAATAAAAATAATTAATATTTCAATCAAGGTTCAGGATAGTTTGAAATAAATGGAAGATAATATAGATAATTCAGGTAATTTATCTTAAAACCTAAGCAACATTTTTATTATTGTTTAAATGATAATAATTCTATTTGCATAAATCATATTTTCCCCTGATTGTTACTGTTATTTTGGGGTGCACTGAGATTAAATTATACCAATCTTTTTTTTTTTTCATTTCCCTACCTCCATATGTTACCTCTTGTGCTCCAATATAAATCGCCACATGAAAGTTCTTTATACTGCAATATCAAACAAACTTTATGTTAGTAAGATCTATAAATTATTATTTCATTTAAAATTGCAGAAACATGACTAAAAGCATCTGTGCCTGTTTCAAGTAGCACTGTGCTGCATGCCTGTTTACTCTGTGTGTTGGCATGGGTAATAATGCTGGGCAAGACCCAGGCACTTCATGGAAGAGTCTGTGTCCTTTGCCAGACATTATTGTGGATGCCAGGATGTAGGTTTGAAACCTTTTGCTAAGTTGAGGTCAGCGTACACAATTGTGTGAGCACACAAGTGGGTTTTAGCTCGCACCCTCCTTTCACGTACAGAGAAAGGTGCCCCTCCCCTTCTACACTGCATCAATTCCACTTGTTTCCCAGGGGGAAAGTCTGGTTTTCACACAAATAAAATCTCACCACCACCACCTCTCTCTCTCCAACTATTTTACTCAAATGTAAGCAAGGAACTCCATGCATCCCATCATATCCTTGTGGGATATGACCTCGCTTCGTCTTTAGGTAATCTAGCACTCCTGGCTATGCACACGACCTTCTCGACTCCTTCTGAACCTACTGGGAGAAAAGCAGCCTATGCATATGTAATCCTGTTTTGTATGTGCATGCATCTCCGAGCTTGCGTTATACTTCTTCGTCACAGCTTGTGATTTTTCCAAATGTATTGTGGGTGGGATAAAGACTATAATGCTTTTCCAAACAGTTCTTTTTCCACTAGCCCTTAATATACAATATTTACCATCCACTAACTTTCCAAAAGCGTTATTTAAATTTAGGAAAATAAATGCCTTTAGAGTAGAGCAGGACTGCATTATATTTATCTTTGGGTTGTGTAGAACATATATATCACCAGTTAATCATTTTATGAAGACTACAATGCATTAAGGGAGTCAATCAAACTGATAATGCATTTTCACTGTGATTCGTAATAAAATGGAAAGCAAAAGAATTATCAGTGTGTGTCATTATTATTATTATTATTTAATTTTTTTAACTAACTATTTATTAACATACAATTTGACTAAGAAAAACCATCATTATTTTTGGAAAATGAATATCTTGTGACAAATTGTATTAAAATAACAACGGTAAGTAAGTGAGAATTTTAATTAAACTAATTTTCATTTATTTACATGTATAATAATAATAATAATAATCTGATGATGATTGTTTTCCATATTATTATTATTATTATTATTATTATTATTAACAATGTCAGAAATGTCCAGTCAGTACAATTATGATCAGCACTAATGTTTTAAGAATTAAATTACGAAGACTAGCCCAAAGGAATATTGTTTATGTCTGAGAAGAAATAAGAAAAGGTGACATAACCACAGGTAATGAATGTGAATTCTGTAAAACAAATATTGCCTCTATCTGTATTAAAATCTGTTTTGATTAACAAATGTATAACTACATGAATGAATTCACAAATTATTATTATTATAAATTTGAATTTATATACATGGCTAATATAAGCAGATGTCTATGTAAATGAAATATATTGTTTCTTTACATGGACATCTGCTTATATTAGCCCTGTGTACTTTTTCAAAATCATAAATCATAAAAAAATAATAATTTGGGGTATAACTGTTTTAATGCTCAACACATTACAGTTTGGTGCGATAAATTAAATAATTAAGTCTTAGAGAGCTCGCAGAAAAAAAACACACAACTGCACTTCAGTACAGCTCTGCTAGGAACATATGAACATCACCAGCCGTCAGGCTGCAGAACAAACACATGAAGTCTTATTGACAGAGGAACCAAACTCAGGATACGCACCTGATTACTTTAAAATTAGGATATATTACGTTTTGGGTGCATTTGTTATCGTAAAATGTTATAGTATAATTTTGCATAAAGGATCACAGCAAAATCAGCGTCCTGTTCCTGGAGACTGGTAAAGCAATCTGCAGGCTAACAGAAGAGGCCATGCAAGGTAAATATAGCTACAGTGTGAGCTCCCGCTAAATTCCAAAGACTAAATTGAGCAAGGAACAATACAATAATTTAATGGCAAGGATCTTTGGTAAATAGAGACTATTCATAATTTAAAACCATTAAAAGCAATATTAAATACATTTAACGTTGTGTCTTAATCCACATGCTTTCATGTATCTCAGTGTATTATTCTGCTTTATCTGTATATATTCGTTCACCGCCCCAACAGCAACCCTGCATTTGTTTTTAACAGACTTTTAAAAACACACTGTTCTTCATGCGAACAGACAGGTTTCAGTTGCACATACCCACCTATTCAACCATCAAGTGTGACTCGGAGACCCGCTTCAGTGTCACACTGGAACAGGCAGAAACCTTAATGAGGGGGCGCGTCCCTCTGCCGCACTACAGCTCACAGCACATGTGTTCCTGCGCAAACGTTAAACAGAACTACGTCACGAGAGGATTTTACCCCACCGTTTGGGTTTAAATAATAGTTCAGAAACATACATAGCGAATTTGACATATAGTTCAACGGTTTCTCTATTTTTACTTTCTTGCTCGTCTAAAAATAAAATGAACCAAGCAGGATCTACTTTAATCAAGGCGACGGGATATCATGGCCGCAGGAGTTTTTATAATAGCTCGCTCTAATGATTTGACGCCATCTTACTTTGCTCGCTACGACAGAAGCTGGGATATTTTACCCTCTTTCCCGCGGAGGAGGTGGAGTGTACTGCGGGTGGTTTACACACGTTTTTACTGGATTGTGGTGTAAATTGTTGACTGTAAACTGACCACCGAGGAAGGAAACGCCATCCCTTGACGCAGGTATGTGTCGCCTCGTAATGTAAAGCGCTATTTCTAATATATAGTCTTGCTCGTTCTGTTGGTCAGTGAGCTAACGTTAGCCGAGCCAGCTCTTCGGTCATGCCGAGTTGTCCCGTGTGTGTTCTTGCAGCAGGCAGTACGCTAGCTTAAAGGCTAGCGGACCGACTGTCCAGGTCAACACGCGTCGTTCATTCAAACATGTTGGCGGTTAAGGAATTTTTGTGTTTAATTATTTTAAAGTGTTTATTCTGAATGGTGTGTAGCCTTGCCGAGCAGGTTTGCTGCTAGTTGGCTAACCAGCCTAGCTGTGTTTGGGGGCTTATGGTGAAGATGCGATTCCTTGCTGCTCTAAACGGGCTGTTATAATAAAGCGAGCCGAAATGGCATGTTTGTTTACCTTTCCAGTATTTATTACTGATGGCATGTCGTGTTGAGTGTAACGAAACACATAAACGTTAGGCAGTGTTGCGCTTTATTATTTTGTTTCTAACCCACTGTGTGGTTGTGTGTGTGTGGAGAGAGCCGAGCGGGCACAGAGCATTACCGCACCGCTATAACCCTTTGTAGCGGCTTTATACAACGCTTCACTGACATAAGTTATCACATTCGAGGCATTAGATAAGATAAATATATTTACTTGTGTAGTAATATATAGTTTTGTTTGCTTGCTTTAACCTAAAATTATAACTCTTAATACTAATCCTACCAGGCTAATCTTAATATTAGTTTTTGTACGAATTTGTCTGATGTCAAAGGAAAAAAAAAGGATATTTATGCAGAGGAAGTAGTCCCATTCCCATTGCACATACCCTCCCCCAGTTACAAACAAAGGGGTTTAAAAGTGTAGTTTTGGACGGCGTGCTTGGATAGGAAGTCGAGGAGGAGCCTGAGACTGAAACCTGACTCCGACAGCACTGGAGCTGCTGAGGCTCGGTGGGAAGTTGGACTCTTGTCTGTCTGTCTCTCTCTCACACACACAGCGAGCATTTAAACGGCACAGAAACGCACCACGATGTGCTTATTTTGCCTCCGTTTCGTGGCGTCTAGTTAGGAAAAAGCCGATTTGCCGTTAGTGACATTCCGCAGGTCAGTAGTGTGAGAGTGAAATAAGTCTTTTTACTACTGTGCTCGAGGTGCGTTTCCATTTCAAGATCTAAATGATTTTATGCTACTCGCACAGATTTGTACAGATTAGAATGACCACCTTTACCTACGAATTGGCCATTTTGACCGTTACGGCTTTGTATTTAAATCTGTAACAGTCCTATATTATATGTATAGCTGTCATTTAGAGTTCTGATGTAGCTACAGGCAAATAACTTTACCTGCAGAGTCCATTTCCTTACACACACGCACACACACACACACTACTGATTTCCCAGTGTGTCCGGAGCTGAAGCATGTCCTTATTTTATATCCTTGGCCTGTTTCTTGTACTCTACTACCGATGTTTGTTGCTCTCTTGAACAGTGTGTGCCTATTTTAATAACCATGGAAGGCACTGATAGTTCATCAGGGTTAAAGGTGCAATCCATAGCAAATGGTAAACTAAACTGTGCTTGAATTGTGACTCGACTGATGCTAGATTTATCAGGTTGTTTCTGCATTCTGCCGCAGAGGTGTATTTTTTTTTTAAATGAGAAAATACACCCACGTCGGTTATATTGAAATTAATGTTCCTGTTACTTTCACAAATGTAGTTTTCTTTTTTTAACTGATTCTTTTTTTTTTGGTGTTGTGTTTGTGGCCTAATGTGTGTTATGTGGCATCAGCTTCAAATCGACACACCCCAACAGTGTTTCGACAGACCTGCATATTGTGTGGTATTTATTTTAAATTAGACCAGTAAGTCTTGTCTACAGATGGTTTTCGACAACTTGTGGGCCTAACTATGTACTGAACAAATCTTGGTACGCTCAGTATTTTATTACATTTTTGCGTTAATTATGTGCTACCATATGGAGTATGTGCTTCCAGAAGTACGACAGCAAAGTAAAGCTTGGTTCATGCCAACCACTCAGCAGAAAATAACCTTGGGAGTGGAGATTGATTTTTTTTTTTTTTTCCCCTCCCCTGTGTAGGTAGCTGGAGGTTCTTTAATGTTTTTTTTTCCTTCCATGCAGCAGTGTGTTAAAGTTAGCTGTTGCCAAAGAAACAGTGTTAACTGTAGTTTAAAATGACCGTCTATATCTTGCTTGTCTTGGAGAAAGAGGATTGTTAAAAGTGGTACTTTTCTTTTGGGCTGAAACCTCATTGCGTGCGAGTGTAACGCATGCCACGCAGTGGGTAAGGCCTCCATGCTGCTATCACCACAATTTATTCCAGATGTTGGAACATGCAGGTCGAACCATTTGTTGGCTGCTGTTTTTTCTCGGCTTTTTTGACAGGGTACAATGTTATACACACACTGCTCTATGAAACTCTGAGAAAAGAAGAGTTCTGGCGAGATCGATTAGACGTGGTTGTGTAGTTTTACTCCGTTTCACTGCTTCAATATTTTTGCTGAAATCCATGTATAAAATGTATAAATTTGACTGTGTAACGTCACTTTTAACCCGAATCACATTTGTCCTCCTTTAAAAATACAGGATGGAGGATTTGTTCAACGACTTTTTCTTGTATTTGAATAGTGAAGACACACATGGGGCTTATGTTATGGTAATTATGTAGGAGGGAGGCAATATTGGGCCCCTGTGGGGTATGGAACTGAATGCCATTGAGCACCAATAGGTGTTAACTGCTGTTTATGGCTAATAGGAAGTAAATGGCTTGAGCACATTGACCCTGTAGGAGTTTAATTTTCTAACAGGCACAAAATAGAGCTTTAAGTGCTCAGCCCTGCCTTAATTAGAGGTATGAAAATGCCCCACTCTCAATGTGATGAGTTGTTTTGTTAGATTTTTTTTCTTTATAAATGTTAGAATTTTGAGATCACGAACTTTGAGATCTGCTGTATTAATAAATCATTGTACACATTCACATTATCATTTAATTAATTATTTTCATATGCACACATGCTGATATTTGCTAAAAGTTGAACAGGTAGTAATGAGCCAGTTTGAATTAGTGCATCACCACCGAGTGTAAAATTTACTGGGCCTGTTTTTCAGATTAGAAAGCTGTGCTGGTGGCAGGCTGAGTGAGGAACATGGCGACCCAGTGTAAGTTTGTACACACAGCACCACCCTGATCATTTTATCAAATGTAACTAGAGATTTTGCGTCTACCTTTTTAGATTATAATTTATCTAATAATTAGTATTGATGTATAATATGTACTAAGGTTTATAAACAAGCTTTACAGTGTTCAGAATATGTTGGCTTAGTTTATTTATGTGTCATGGGCTCATTTCCTGTTTGCATCACCAATAGCCCCCTTGGTTTATTAATCACCAATATTATCTCTTAATTTTGTGAAATTGCAAAAATGATTTAATGCTTATATCTATTGGTTCTTTCCTTTTACAGCTGATCTGATGGAGCTCGACATGGCAATGGAGCCAGATCGCAAAGCCGCAGTTAGTAGCTGGCAGCAGCAATCATACCTGGACTCGGGTATCCACTCTGGAGCAACTACCACTGCTCCCTCCCTCAGTGGTAAGGGCCATCCAGATAATGACGATGTGGACAACCAGGTGCTATATGAATGGGAGCAAGGATTCAACCAGAACTTCAGCCAAGACCAAGTGGCAGGTTTGTGTGTTTATTGGTGGTGATTAACCCTGAGGTGCACACATGAGTATAGCAGTTGTTTTGTATTGGTTGTTATTGAAACATGAGTTATTCTAGTGCTAAAATAAATTGTGTTAATCTTATAATTTTAAGCTTTTTGCAAATTCTGGTTTGCAAGCCTGTGCGCATCTATGAATTATTTTACCATGTGTATATTTGCACTTCATGGTTAACAACAAATTAAGCAAATTTGTTTTATTATACAAAATCTTATGTGTCTATTATAGCAGTAGCTTACCCTTCATCTTGCCACTGTGCTTTGTGTAGACATTGATGGCCAGTATGCCATGACCAGAGCCCAGAGGGTGAGGGCAGCCATGTTTCCAGAAACACTCGATGAGGGCATGCAGATTCCTTCCACACAGTTTGACAGTGCAACACCGACTAATGTGCAACACTTGGCTGAACCCTCACAGATGCTCAAGCATGCAGTGGTCAATCTCATAAATTATCAGGATGATGCAGAGCTGGCCACACGTGCCATCCCAGAACTCACAAAATTACTAAACGATGAGGATCAGGTACTTTGCTCTTTGTAATGTATCATGTGTGAGTCTTTTTTAGCAAAGGGAAAATATTGGTTCTGTTTCCAATACATAATGAACATCTACAATGAGATTTGTAATGCTTTTGTTAATAATGTAAAAAAAAAAAATAACAGTAATCATACCTTCTGCTTCTAAATGATACTTGTGCTGATCGCTGATGTCAAACCACTGGTTGACTTACTAACCTTGATTTCTAGGTTGTGGTAAATAAGGCAGCAGTCATGGTACATCAGCTCTCGAAGAAAGAGGCTTCCCGACACGCCATCATGCGCTCTCCTCAAATGGTGTCGGCCATCGTGAGGACCATGCAGAATACCAGTGATGTGGAGACAGCCCGATGCACAGCTGGTACCCTTCACAACCTCTCCCACCACAGAGAGGGACTGCTTGCTATCTTCAAATCAGGGGGCATTCCAGCACTTGTCAAAATGTTGGGGTAAGTCCTATAAACTTACCATGCTTTCATCCTGATACAACTTCTGGTGGTTTAGTATTAAAAAAAGCTCTTCCTTTTGTTTCATATCTATCTTTAAATGATGCAAGCTATAGACTGACATCAAAATCAAAGTGATAAAGTAAGGAAATGGTTAATACCGAAAAGTTTAAATATTGTGTAGGAACCTAATTTATAATGTCTGCAGTTTTTTTGCATAAGGATTATTTTTCCCAGGATCTGTGTCCTGGCCTCATTATTAGGGATCTGTTTTTTTCAGCTCTCCAGTGGACTCTGTATTGTTCTATGCCATCACAACTCTCCACAACCTGCTGCTGCACCAGGAAGGAGCCAAAATGGCTGTGCGTCTGGCTGGAGGCTTACAGAAAATGGTGGCATTGTTGAACAAAACCAATGTAAAATTTCTTGCGATCACAACAGACTGCCTTCAGATCTTGGCTTATGGCAATCAAGAAAGCAAAGTAAGGCACATAATTTCATGCATGCATGTTAATTATTTGTTGGGCCCATTCTCCACCTTTCAAATAGCATTGTACATCCTTTGTTGTGAGACGTTTCTGCTTGAATGTCTCATGTCTGCTCTGCTAGCTCATCATTCTGGCCAGTGGAGGTCCCCAGGCTCTGGTCAATATTATGAGGACATATACATATGAAAAGCTGCTGTGGACCACTAGCCGTGTGCTGAAAGTGTTGTCGGTGTGTTCCAGTAACAAACCTGCTATAGTTGAGGCTGGTGAGTTATCAAACATTTCTTTGATTGTTTACTTCAGGGTTCTATGGACTAGATTTCATTTAAGTAAAGTCTTAATTTTGTGTAGTGTGATGTGTAATTTGCTTGTGTATGCTTTTCAGGTGGTATGCAGGCATTGGGTCTTCACCTTACAGATCCTAGCCAACGTTTGGTTCAGAACGGTCTATGGACTCTCAGGAACCTGTCAGACGCTGCCACCAAACAGGTGACTGCCTTATGTCTTGCTTTTCTTCCACCTCTGTTGCACTTTGCTCTATTCTTCCTACATGAGCGCTCTCTTTTTGTCTCCCCACTTTTCCATGGAGAAGACATCCTTAGCTGAAGTAGATGTGATGCAGGTAACAGTCATTCCTGCCTTTGTCTGTGGAGGGTCATGGGGTTGTAGCCAACACCTGACCTACCAAAAAGTTAGGGTGTTAATTATTAAAGAGAAACCTTGATGAAATGACCGCATGAACAAATGCTACATGTGATCGTAATGCCTGCCACACATTTTACTCACTGGTTGGCATAGTGGCAGAATGTTGTGGAGTAATTGTTCTTTATCTTGTGGTGGTTGTTGTGATAGGATTAAACCTCATGCAGACTTCCTAAAATGCCACAAATAACTTTGACTTACTGGTTTTGGTTAATGTAAATTACTTACTTTTTTTCTAACAAAGAACTTTTTTTTTCTGGATTTTCACCTACAGGAGGGCATGGAGGGCCTATTGGGCACTCTTGTTCAGCTCTTAGGTTCAGATGACATCAATGTGGTGACCTGTGCTGCTGGCATTCTGTCCAACCTTACATGCAACAACTACAAGAATAAAATGATGGTTTGCCAGGTTGGTGGCATTGAGGCACTGGTGCGCACAGTCCTCCGTGCCGGAGACCGGGAGGACATTACCGAGCCTGCTATCTGTGCCCTTCGCCACCTCACCTCCAGACACCAGGATGCTGAAATGGCCCAGAATGCAGTACGGCTACACTATGGCCTGCCAGTGGTGGTTAAACTTCTTCATCCACCTTCACATTGGCCTCTTATAAAGGTATTATGTAATTAGTTGTCATTCACATAATTCTTAACCTATTATTTCTAATATCCATACTAAAAAAAAAACATACCACCTTTCTATTTAGGCTACAGTTGGTTTGATCCGTAATCTGGCTCTGTGCCCTGCCAACCATGCACCTCTCAGAGAACAAGGTGCCATCCCTCGATTGGTCCAACTGCTTGTCAGAGCCCACCAAGATACTCAGAGACGAACTTCCATGGGAGGTACACAACAACAGTTTGTGGTGAGTCCTGTGGCTTGTTGCTTGGTCAGAGTAAAAGGGAGAAGAATGTGTTTGCTCACTGTCTTACTTTCTGGCAGGAGGGAGTTCGTATGGAGGAGATTGTAGAGGGTTGCACTGGAGCACTGCACATTCTTGCAAGAGATATTCACAACAGGATCGTCATCAGAGGACTCAACACAATTCCACTCTTTGTCCAGGTTAGTTGCATCTCCCTCATGCAGGTTCAATTGTGTCCACAGCAAATATGCTTGATTTAGGACTGTCTGAGGATTAGCTCAAGTTTTAGTTAAATTGTGTGTAATTTGAAGATGTTTTGAGCTGGTGTTGTAAAGCAGCTGAAAGCTTTTAGGTATTTTAGATTTGTGTAAGCGTTTGTTACATCTTAATTTTTACTCCCACTAGCTGCTGTACTCCCCTATTGAGAACATTCAGCGTGTAGCGGCAGGCGTCCTATGTGAGTTAGCCCAGGATAAGGAGGCAGCTGAGGCCATTGAGGCAGAGGGAGCAACTGCACCACTCACAGAGCTGCTTCACTCACGGAATGAAGGCGTTGGTGGGCATCTTGTTTTTTTTTTTTTTTTTTTTTTTCCTGATTGATCCCCGATTTTCTCCCTAATTTTAGTCGTGTCCAATTCCTCCCAGTCACTAGGGGGCTCCCACAGTAAGCTTCTACTACCACTCAGTCGGGGGGGCGGCGCAGACTATCACGTGACGTCACCGACCGCATCTTTTTGAACTTCTCACTCACACACCGTTAGGGGCGGCGTAACACACTTGGAGGACAGCGCTATCCTCTCCTTCCGCTTGCGTGAGCACACACACGCCCTTGATTGGCTGTAGAGCTGTCATTAATGTGGAAGCACGAAGTACCTCTCATCCCTCCCCTGTGGGAGAGCTCGGCCAATCAGCTCTCTCTAGGTCTCCGGCTGCGAGAGGTTATAGCATGACCCGGGGATCGAACTTGTGATCTCTGGGTGATAGGGCGAGCACTTTACCACTGCGCCACTCTAAGGCTCTTGTTTTTTTTTTTTTTTGTGTACTTGTGAACAAATTTCTGGTTGGAAATGACAGCTGATTTAATTTGTAAAATTGCTTGTGACAAACACAAGGTTCAGACCTCTGCATGTCAGTCACCATATCCGTATGTACGCACAGTTAGCGTTTGTCTTGCCTTTTGTTTATATAGTCAAATACCAGTTTATTATATTGTTGGATTGTTGAAATGTAGTTGTATTTTAAACATGGAAAAAGTGTACATATAATTAGCAGATAACAATATTAAACTGGCTATGCCATGTTGTGTGCCTATTTGCCTGTACTGAGGACTCTATCTCTTCTCCATAGCCACATATGCTGCTGCAGTGCTGTTCCGCATGTCAGAGGATAAACCCCAGGACTATAAGAAGAGACTATCTGTGGAGCTCACCAGCTCCCTGTTTAGGACTGAGCCCATGACCTGGAACGAGGTAAAGCAGCTAAACCCTGTCCAAATCCCCATGCAAGATTATTGGTCCACACAGCATAATCCTGAAATGAACATTGAATCTGACTGACTGACTGGGTATAATTTTTTTAAATTATTTTTTTAATGAAAAGTAACTTTTTTTCATCCTTTCTAGACTGGGGACCTGGGTTTGGATGTTGCAGCACAAGGAGAGCCTCTTGGCTACAGACCAGATGGTGAGTAGACTGTACTCTTCTCTCCACCAAAGCGTCTTTTTTACTGTAGGGCCAACCAGTCGTTCAGATTAGAATTTTCATAAGAGCATGAATAAGAAGTCGAAAGGCTTCAAAACACTCAGCACATTGTCTGTGGCACAAAGTTGGTATTCAACCTATCTTTTACAGTTCAACATTACAGCTTAAAATTCTGTCTGAATAAAATTTTATTAATTTTTTTAATGTGTGAAGAATGGGCACACCAATCATTTAGCTATTCAGATGAATGCGGCCACAAAGGTTTGCGAAATTCTTCCACCTTTCACCAATACTTCCACCTTATTTTCGCTTAATGAAAGACATACACTACCAGTCAAACGGTTGGATAAATATAATTTCATTATATTTTCTGATTTTCCTTCTACGTTGTAAAACAATGCTGAAATCATCAAAAAAGCAATACTTTTCTTTGAACAGTTAATATTGAGATGTCTGTAAAGCCTTCATAATAGCTTTAATCTGATTAATTGGTGATTAAGTTTGGTAGCTAGATGAACTTTTCCTCTGCAGAAGAGGCAAGTTTTTTGCTCTTGCTTTTCTGGGATGGTCTTCATGAGATGCACTTGACAATACTGTTCTTGCAAGAGATTCCAGAACAGGTGACCTTTTGTGTCTTAAAATAACCAACCTTAATTATATCATTTACATGTTATTTCCAAATTTTGAAAATAAAACCAGTGTTCAAGAATGTAGGGAATAGTTACACTTGTTTCCAAACTTTTGACTGGTGCTGTATAAATGATCATATGATGAACAGACCAAAAGGAAAGTATAGTGTGTGGTGAGGGTGGCACAATGCAGAAGTCTCTTGGACATCATTATAGACTTGATACTTCTTGCATAGTTCACTTTTTTTGGTTCTTGAAGTAGGATAATTTACATCTTAATTAAATCCAATTTAAACCAATCTTATTTAATTCCATAGGAAATTCTTAGATTTTGTTTGTGTTTATACGTCCAGCTTACAACCTCAATGTCCCCTTTAAATTTTGCATATATTGGGTCTTAATGTATTGTAGCTTTGCATTATTACTAGACCTATTCAACAAATGGTAGTATCATGCACATGCAGTAGATGACTGGTCAGTGGCTTAATTTAGCAATAATGTTTGGTCATTGAATATAGACTATTTGCTGCAATTTGCAGTGTTATAGCTAGGCTTAAGATTATTTAATGTTGGTACAATAATTTAATGCACCAGCATAGTTTTCCATACAGTCACTATTGTATGGGTCACTTTGCCATAACTGTAGTTTCTAGTTTTGACCTTTGAACCAGACCTTTTGTACCACACAAATATAACAAGGTTCACAATCCTGTACTGTCAACTCCTCAGTGCAGCAACTTTAACCATTTGGCCCTGAAGTGAAAAAGAAGCTAAAAATAACCTTTTTTGGAAGGTATAGGTGTTTGCATGCTCTAACCAGCTACCTTGAGTGTGACAGCTTGCACCTCCTGATAATGGACTTGCATGTCTTGGAATATAAGAACTTTACTGTGAGCTGCCTGTTTTAATATGCTACTTCTAACCTAGCTGTGTGCGCTCCCCCTTCCCTTCACTCTCCACTTTCCACGCTTGCCCTGTTCACAGACCCCAGCTATCGCTCCTACCACCCTGGAGGCTATGGGCAAGATGCCATGGGTATGGACCCCATGATGGAGCATGAAATGGGTGGACACCACCCTGGCACAGACTACCCTGTTGATGGCCTTCCTGACCTTGGGCACACCCAGGACCTGATGGATGGCCTTCCACCAGGCGATAGCAATCAGCTCGCTTGGTTTGATACTGACCTGTAAATAAAGAACTTTTTAGGTGAGGCATTAAGTCACGCAGACAGGGTGTGAATAACTGTTTGGGTTTGGTCCATGTTTAAGCATCATGATGCAAGGCATGTTAGCACAACTAATCTGAAAGTGATGTTATGGCACTCCTACACATATATGCTTTCTGACTAATGGCAGTTTTTTTTCCTGTCCTGTAGCTGTATTGTCTGATCCAAATGAACCTGCATTGTGATTTGGCCTGAGGAGTTGCTGAGCGGTCTCAAGAGAGTGGGCTAGTTTCTCTGGAAGTGCCTGACACTAATACAAGCTGAGTTTCCTATGGGAACACGAGCAAGTAATTTTTTTTTCCTCTGGTCCTCACTGGTGGGAGTTTTAACTGCAGTGGAGTTTTGGTGGGCAGGTTACTCAAAGAAGGCTCAAGAAGTGGATCATAAAATGGAATTTTAAACCTTAGCCTTGCCTGTAATTTTTTTTCTTTTTACATTACTTTTTTTTTTAAAGGTTCTGTCGTACAATGGTACTTAATTAGCTTGCTTTGACACCTGTCTTTTATTTTGCAGTATTTTTTGTATTCTTTTCAAGACTCTTGCAAAGTGTTAAATTATAGTGGTAATCCTCCATCAGTTAAGATTTTAGTTTACGTTTATGGTGTAGAACACTAATTGAATTGTATTCTGATAAAGTGTAACATTGTGTAGCTTTTGTATAAAACCAAGAATTGAAGAAATGGTGCAAAACCCAGCTTTCTTGCTTTAACAAGATCACTGTTTCCGGTGTCGCAAAAGGGTCTACAATCAAGGGGGGGGCAGTTCTTTTAATTTTATTATTTTTTATGTTCTCTTTTCTGATGGTAGCTGTAGAAGGTTTTGAAATGAACCCCTTATTATTGTAGCCTGCTGTGTTTATTGGAGACATGGTTATGATGTGGCTAAATAAAATAATGGAGAAACATTTAACTTGTATATTTTAATGAGAATGCAAGTCTTGTGTACAAGGTTTGAAAAACTGGTTTGTTTTTCATAAATGTTTAATCCATTCTTTCATAGCTAGTCAATTTGGGAAACCAGTAGAAATGACTTTCTGAAATGCATAGAAACTTTACATAAACTTTTCAGTTTTATATATCTGTATATGTATATCTTTTGAATACAAATGTGAACCATTATTTAAATTAGATAATGTAATTCAAAATTTGAACTATCTCCCCTTTTCCTGGAGAACTCCTCTCCTACAGATTTTACCTTTTTTTTTTTCTTTCTGCTTTAAGGTAAAAAGTGCAGAACAGGGGATGGGAATGGACTGTACTAGAAATTCTCAGGCAATATTTGTGGGTTTATTATATTAACATAAATATTGTTGAGGCTTCGCTCTAAGTCTTCACTAGTGCACTGTTTGATTTGTCATCTTGGCATTCTCTCAAAATCTGTTAGTGCTCTTACTGCGGTGTCTGGATGAGACCTGTGAAATGAAGTCATCGCATTTAGGTGAAGGAGATTCTACCAAACAGCTTTTACTAAAAAGGTTTGTATTAAGTTTAAGGCAAACTTGACACAAAATAAAGTTTAACTGTTACAATATGTTGAGCAAAACCTCATGAACAGCCACTGAAAGTTGCTTGCATATGCTTGCATATGATATTTAAAACACTGTCTAGCTCCGACCCATTTAAAAGATAGATGTCCATCTGTATTATTGATGAACAGTGTGGTATTAAATACTGCATGAAGTTGTCCTATACGCAAACTGGTGCTGCTCAGTAATAACTTTTACACAACATTTACTGTTTGTAAATATTCATTCAACCAGGAAAAAGAAAACCTAGGTTTAACATGTCTAGTAAAAAATGTAAGCTAAATGGTGTAGCATCTAGATCAGCAATTATTTAACCATGGGAGAGGAGAACAGTGGCTAAGCTACCCAGAAAGTATGGCCATTTTCACACTTGGACTCGTGGCCACAGATTAATTTATTGTTTGCTGACAGGGTGACTGCTTTTTTTGTTGTATCACTTGGTGAGCCTGAACAGGACCTTTAATCCAGTGGTTATTATTCAGTGGTTATTTTAATACCTGCTGGAAGATTGGTTAATGCTGATGGAGTGCCAATAATACAGTGCAGCAAAGATTGCTATCTTTTCTTAACTAAAGCATTGTCTGGACAACTGGAAAGGGTGGCGGAATGGAGGGAGCCAAGAGTGTCCCGAACAATCCACCTGTATCAATCCCTGGGGGAAGCAACCAATTAAGGGAGCCTGCAGCAACCAAGTGTGCCTCGATTGCTGACAAAAAGTGGATAAAGTCATGCAAAGTCTTTGAGAAACTAGTGCAGTAGTCCTACAGTGCAGTTAAAGAAGTGGAGGAGGAATAATAAAAAAAATTTCCTTGTGCTACCTCATCTGTTACCACAGGCCAGATTTTGAAGCACTTTCACCAGGCTCTGACCTCCTTCTGTACTCCAGCCTGTGCTGTCTACTGCCGCCACCTGTGTGAAAAAAGATAAAATCAGAAAACATGGGATCAGTTTCCATGTTTTACAGGGATAATCTGTATATAGTTTTAAAATAAAGCTAAAACACGAACATGAACTCCTTTCCTAAAGTAAAAGGAGAGAAACTTGCCTTTAAAGATTGAACTTCATTTTCAATTCCACTGAAAGAAACTTGCACAGACTGTATAAAAGCAACCGTTGTATATTTTTTCTTTTTTTTTTCACCTAGAGTAAATTAAATGTAAAATGACGCAATGAAAATTGCACATCTTTAAGTCAGCCTAGAACAATTATGGCAGGAATAGAGCCAAGTTTACAAGGTAAATATTTATATATTTTTACATTATATCGGAGGAAATGTATGTATATTTTATATACATACACTACTGTTCAAAAGTTTGGGGTCACTTGCAAATTTCTTTGTTTTTGTTTAGTGATTTATTTTTCTACATTCTACAACAATACTGGGGATTTCAAAACTATAAAATAACACA